>CM029531.1:36870514-38124107 GCA_017141395.1 Laodelphax striatellus | reverse complement strand
ACAGAGGGTGAATCCAGGGGGGATAGGAACAAAGACAATGCCATTTTATATTTTTAAAGTATATTGTCTTTGATGGGAGGCTCACCTCTTGGTAAGACGGATAGACAGTTGAAATCCCACTCACCTTAGTTTTGTGGATATGCTGGTGCTGATACTCGGAATCGAATTCGGGCTCGCTGAAGTAGGACTGGTCCTGGTCCCAGGTGGGAGGGGGCACCGCCATCCCTGCCCCCGACACCCCCCCTCCGCCCGCTCCGCTCACGTCCGACGACTCGAATAGGCGCAGAACCGATCTGTCTCGGATGTCACGTAAATGCGATCTGCAACATTCGACTTGGTTAGAAACAAATTCATTGTCATACAGTATTTCATTTTAAAATGTGGGGATTAAAAATACGTGGACATAGAGTGCAAGGAATGTTAAATACATTGATAAATGATGCTTTAAAAAAAATAATTCTAGGAGGACAGACAATATATGACGGTCAACCAAGAGTTTTAGCCAAACTGAGATTTTGGTGACATTGTGTAAGTTTCTCAAAGCTCTACATCTACAAGCCTGAATTTGTAGAATCTTGTATATTACCTCCTACATGTAGTTCACAATAATAATAGTAAGATTTCTTAAAAAAATAAATAAAGAGTTTTTTAAAACAAACTAATAACAGCCACTGACTGTTATATTAGGCCAATTTTGCGCGAAACGAAAGGTTAGTGATCCTTGATGTGCAGGTTTCATTTGTATTTTGAAAAAAAATATTCAAGGGTTGAAAACTTCAACTGAATCCGACGCCATCTCTCGCCTTCTGATGGAACTTCATGAGCAAAATAGAGTATTGAATAAGAATAAAATTGGAATAAAACCCTATTAAAGGCTTCATTAGAATAATAGAGGCCTCAAATTGGAATAAAAACAAGCGGCGCTTTGCGCTGTGGACTCATTCTAGTTAATCATTGAGTTCCACAATTCGCATTACTATTGAGAAATTTTTGAAACCGGTATAAAAAGCTTTTAGCTCATATAATAACACAGACTCCGGTTTCATCATCAAAATAATTTTCAATACTGAGAGAAGGTAGGTACTGTACGAGTTGTCACTGGAGAGAAGCAAAACACACAAAGAGTATATTAATTTCTTGTACATCACTAATTATATAAACAAATGATTTCTTGGTCGAAAACGTTTTTTATAAATCAAATATGAGGGAGAAAAAGGGTTTCAATCTTATTTTTATTAATGACTGAAGTTTGTATTTTTTAACTCAAGTGTCTTTGTAAATGGACAAATCTTGCAAATGAAGGACATTTTTCCATCACGTTTTCTCCAAGAATTGGTATTTTCCAATCTCATTCATTGAATGATAAATGCTTATTGATGAATCATTTGTAACACTAAATTGACTCTTTTGTATTGTATTTTGAATACAATAGTTTCTTTTGTATTTTGTACATCATGTGATTGTGTTGTCAATACATTTTTTTACTGTGAAATTACACTGAGTGACTTTAAAAACTTCAAGTTGTATTCTAATTGAATGTTAGATATCAACTCAGTGAATTGAATTGAATTGAATGACTGCCTTTATTTTAACCTGGGAGGGCGAAGTTAGGGCGCAGTCGGCCCTCTCTTACACTTAACCCTCAGTGAACATATATGAAAATATAAATTCCAACAAAATTTGAAGGAAAGCCGTGAAACCTTCTTTGTATCGAGTCTGATTGGAAGCTGCCACTTTACCTCAGATCCTCCAGCTCGTAGAACATATCCTTGGACGAGTCGTGGATGTAGATTTTGACATGAGGCGAGTCCAGGTACTCCATGGTGAGCTGTTTGGGAAAGGAGCGCACGAACAGCGCTTTGACCGTGTCTATCGACGTGATCTCGTTCGGTAGGAGGGCGCGTTTCGTTTCGCTTCGATACTGTAGAAACACCAGACCTGAGAAAAGAAATCAAAATTAGCTAATCTCATACAGAACCTATCTCATATCATTTACATAGAAGAAAATACAGTGAGAATGGGAATGAGAGGTCCATGAAAAAAACTATGAAAAACACAGGGGTCTGTTTCAAAGGAAGTTGGAAGTTCTATAATACAGGAAAATCGGATAGCCTACACAATAAATATGAATAGCTCAATATACTATGCAAAAAATGCATGTCCAGTGTAGGCTATGTTTAACTTGTTCCTATATTACAAGAATTCTGAATTTTCAAAAGATATGAATAGCTCAATTCACTATGCAATAGCTCAATTCACTATATGTTTTCTAAAAATAGTGTGTTTGCTTTTTTACTGTATAGCAGGAATTCTCCATTTTTATGAAACTAGCCCCTGATTCGTTATGAGGGAAAGTTGTAAACAAATAAGAAGATACCGTACTGTAGCACAGTAAGATTTGATTGCAATATTATTACTCCTAAGTTACCTACTTCAACTTATTTTAAGTGATAAAATTTGTTTATATAACAAGAGAATACTCGAATAGGAATAGGATTGAGTAGATATTATAATCCGAATAAAGTCATGTTTAAGCGAATACTTTAGAAAAGTAGCAGGCCTATTAAATTTTCAAAGTGAAACCACAACAAATAAGACAAATTATATGGTTAATCTTTCAATTGAAAATGACTTTGACCTTCTAATGGATGTTCCAATTCTTCAAAATAAACAGTTCAGTCTAAATTTCTACAGACTAAACAATTGTAAAATAGTTCCACAATATCAATCACAATATTATTGTTATAAATTTTAAACAAATCTTTAATATAGTTAAAATCTAGAAGCCTACTGTAGACATGATCTTCAGCAGTTTTGGAGGAATTGATCTAACAGACTTTTTTCCAACAATAAATTATATGGTCTGTATCAGGATTATTTATTAATATGATATAGTTACAATATTGACTATAAATACATACTTATCCATAATTTAAGATTCAGGAAACATTTTCCACATTTTCATCAATATGTAACTGAGTAAGAATGGGTAAGTTATTGTTAATGAAAGTTTGATTAACGTGAATTTATCAGTTGAACGGGAATGAATTATTATTTCAACTCTATTTCTAATTAAAGTGATTTCTATTGTCACGTATTAAGCTCGCATTAAAAAATTGAACGAGAAGACGGCATTCGAATTTCAAAAATTCTACAATTGATATTAATTTGATGCCACTTCTCCAAGAGTAGCTTTTTTAAATAATACGTCTAGAAAAAAACAGGAAATGATGTTGCGACAAGTAATGTTATGATTAATAAGAAATCAAATTAATTTCCTACTAGAAATAAACAAGCAATGATAGATTTCTCAACGTACATGCTTCAATTTGTTGAAATCACAATATGAAAGCATGAGTATTCAAGAATCTCAATGATACAGACGTTATGATGAATGTTTGAACTGAAATGAGGTGCTTGAAACAATAAGAGGATTATTTTTAAATGAATGAGTGAAATTTATTACCAAAAGATAAATCAATGAGGATGATTAAGAAAGAATTGTGATAGTAATTTATTTATATTATTTGAAATTATTATTTTATGATCATTCAACATTATTTGAACTACTTCTCCCACATGAGTGAATGTAACTTAAATGCATGTCTCATTTTTCATTATCAAATTACATGAAAATCACAATTTTTCCCAATATTTGAAATTTGGTTTATTTCAATAACAGTAGGATGATTTTGATCATTTCTAAATAATCGAAATACTCGAAATTCCCTATGCAAGTACCATATCAAGCCTGAAAGTGAGGAAAAATTAAACAGAGATCAATTTTACAAAAATTTATTCTGAGATACCGAAAGTTCAGGAACAATGAGACAATAATGATATTAATATTCAATCTCTATTGATGAATTCCAAATAGTAACCTATTATTGTAATGATAATAAAACCCCTATTGATTTAGTAAGTTCAAACTTTGGATTGATTTCAATAATTAACGTCAATTAATTGTTCTTACACTAATAGAGTGAACATTGGGTTTCTTTCACAACAGTTATTCAACCAGAAATTTACTCCCAAAAGTTGTATCAAATACGAATACATATTCAAAGTGTTATGTACATATTTATGTAAACTATTCAAGGAAAAATTTGAGAGTAGAAGGTTTCCCTATAATAAATGCTTCCCTATACAGTCCGCATTCCTTGATACTGTATTGAACAGTTGACCATATTGGAATTGTGAAAATTCTGAAGAACTCACAAAAACCAGCAAATGAAATTTTTCCCTCAAAAATTATACTCCAGCTCCACCAATTTTATAATTTGTCACAAAAATTTTCACAAGCAGTAAAAATTGAGTCTCGTATTAGATTACAGTATTAGACAGGCACAATCTCTCAGGATAGGAAGAAGAACAACAGGAAAAAAGCAATAAAGCACACAGACAAACACATAAAATAGGATCAAAAAGGATAAAAAATATTCCACTCATACCATTTTATCACAAGAATAATTATTAAAAAAGCATGATAAGGAAATTGATGTTAGCAATATGGCTGACATAAAAAATAACATGGAGAAATTTGAAAAAAAAGGTTATGTGAAAATTTGCGAGAAAAAAATATTTTTCATGTTTAAATTTTGATACAAAACTTGATGATAACATTAAATGAAATATAATAAGATTAATTATTTAATGTTGAGTATTCGAATACTGCTTCAAACAGAATCATGAAAATTATCTTAATAACTAGCGATGAAAATGATTCAAAGGAAGTATTTTACAAAGGGGAATGAAGCCAAATAATGAAAAACAAAAATATTATTTTCATATTTTAGACAGATAATTAAAATAAATGTTTATTAAAAAATAAAAAAATATTATGAAACTTTTCCAGAAAACAATATACAACTTATGAGTTGAAAAATTATACTAAAGAGATATAACTAAAGATAATCATCTAAATCTATCTTAAAACAAAACTATCATGATACAAAATGATTGAGACTTTATACGATTATTAATGGTAACAAACAAATTTTTGAATTATGATACCGGTACGTCAATTCCTCAATGTTATTTGAGTGGGTACTCCAATGATTACTTCAAATATATTACCGTACGATTGATATTGTAGAACTATTTCACTATTTAAACGGAGGAAAATGAGATACGTGATGATGATATGGCAAAGAACAGTTCAGATTGTAATATATGATACACTATACTTAAATTGACTTGGAATTCGAAAAAATAAAATTGTTGTTTTTACCCTGTACAAGTGAATGGCGAAAGTATTTCAATTAAAAAAACATAGAATTCACATTTATCAACAATAATAATATTTCTATAGATGCTTCTAGTGGATGAGCTTCCACAATGATCAAATTTCTAAAATTTCAGAAAACTCAAAGTCTTGTATAAAATGACACAGTATCATTCATACCTTCAAATGTAATACCTTCAAAGCTTGATATTTCTGTATGCATAGGTAGGTTGAAATCAGCATCAACTTCTCAAAAAATGTGTTTTTTTTTCAATACTAAGTTATTATATACATTTTCAAATATTATAATGGATACAACACACAATTGTTACAAAATTTGTTGTGAAAATTATAGTGATTACTACCAAAATTTGTGTTATGACTGATATTATCGAAAAGTTGCTATAGGTCGTACTAAGTGACCTAAAAGCATCCCATAATTCATATAAATAGTTCTTATCCATTAAGAGGCGATTAAGCATTCAACTGTGCTCAATATCAAATTGCACCTTGAGGTAATGTACATACGAAGCATGGGGTCTTTTCAATTTGATTGAATAGGTTCATGCACATTTGAATATTAACGATTGAGAACAAGCAAACAGAAAATGCATGCATGGGAATAATTATGCACTTGATATTTATGTGTAGTTTTCACAGATCTATTTATACAGAACACATATAATACAAATATTATAATGTAATATTATGAATTATGTCATAATATTTGTAAGAATAATCATGGATAATTGTAGTTCATAGGTTTTTTCAGTATCACTGCTATTCAGAACGCCAGATTACACCACAGGGTTTACCAAATTGATTGATTGATAATATTGAGACGTAGGTAGTTCATTTTTAAAAGATTCTACAGCTACTTCTGAAGATAATAAATGAGGATGAAAAGTCGAAAATAAATAGTAGGTTGGTGATATTTGATCAGAATGAGCCATCTCATTGCAAAACATAATAATCAAGTAGAATTTCAACACATATAAGTTAAAATGATAGGAGCTTTTAGGATAAATTTGATATCTTAACTCTTTCAAGTTGAACTTGACTAAACAAACGGAAAATCACTTTTTTCCTTGTAGTATTATTATCATCCCCTTTAATATACTGGAGACACACAAATAGGCAATGAATGAATTTTAGAGATGATACGAGTTTGTAAGTGCAAAAACCACCGGTATGCTAATTCCAAAATTCCATTGAAATTTTGCTCTACTGATGAGCCTATGGATAAGGCTTTGAAAAATCTTATTAGGGCGAGTACAATTACTCTATGACATAAAATGACACTATGACACTGGATTGAGATTAATGGATTCACTTCAAAACTATAATGATGTTATTTTGTGAAACTGTGAAAGCAAAGAGGTGATGGCTGAGCGTAAATGAAATTAATTATTTTTGAATGTAAGCCTACAAAATTGTAAGCTGAAAATGTGCAAAGAATAACAATAAAGAATAAAATCTTATACAGGTTGCGCGAACTAGCTTACTTGAATACTGTATTCGTTGATAATAAGTTCATAGTTTATAAAATAGCTATTATTAACGATGAGTTGAGCTAGACTTTTCAAAAATGATTATCTGTGAAATTTACAACAGTCATGATCAAAATAATAAAATTCAAGACCTCATCCTGAATAACAATGGAAAACATGCTGTTATAATAAGAAACTTTTTCAACTATATTCAGAGCTTAGCTAAGGATGACAATATTATTTTAATTTTATAGATTTTAGGAACTTAACTATATTCATTCGTCCTATTGCTGAATTTATCTTTGAGCAATAATTGGCAAGAGAAATAAAATTGGGAATTAAAAAAAATTTCATTCTGAATAAGTTGCCCAATCTACTGAACTGCAACCACGAATCAAAATTGTTGTAATAAAGCAAAATCAATTACGGGAATTCCTCAGTACACTTCAAAAAAACTGCTAAGGCGTTATTGAACAATATGAAAGGTGCATCTCTAGTGCCTCCTCTATCATACGCGAATCCTATAACTCAATTGCAATGACTGAAAAAATGTTTGAATATCAATTTAATGATGTTTGAATATGTAAACAATTAAGAATGATTGGCCCCACAACCATCATACTATTTACAATAATTAGCGAATTGAATATATTCACTTTTTGAGAACAACTTAAAATTTATTTAATATGAGACCTCTCGCCTAAACATAACTCTAACATAGCACACATTCAACTACTGTACAACACAAAACAAAATAATATCATGAAACAGAAAAATGATGAACGAAAACCCGTGTGTATCATGAGCCGCATCTTCATCAACCGAATATGTTCACCGAAGATTGTTGGCAAACAAAGAACGTATAAGAAACGTATTAAATATTAGCACATGAAAGGAGAGGAATTAGCACTCTAAATTATCTCTGATATTAGATAGTTTCAGCGAACACTGCTCGACGAACATAATATTCGGTTGGTGGAGGCGAGGCTTTAGCCTACACGGTAAATGAATATGAATGAGTAATTAAAGAGATCGTATTATATTGTACAACATAAAAATGTGAGATGATGAGCTGTAACATACATTGAAAATTACTGGACCGTAGAAGCAAGCAGCTTTTTACAATGAAACAGAACATGGATAATTTAGAACAAAAACAGGAAAATGTGATAATGGAATGGAATGAGCTGAAATGAATTGAAAGCGCAAAGCAAGAATTGATAAAGGAGGGGTGTAGAGTGAAACAGATTGAGAGAGAGAAAGAGAGAGTTGTGCCTGTCCATACCACAAAATCCTGGATGATTCTGGAAGTTTGGGTCGAGGCTGACGTACTTCCTGGTGGCCGGCGGGTGGCCGGGGGGGCCTGGGCCCATCGTCATCGGCGGAGGACGGCCCACCACCACTCCTCCCCCTAAACACAACCTTCACACTCACCCTTCACTCAGCCAACAACATTCAACAATTCACTACATCCTTCAATATAAACGTGTGTTGTCCTGGCTGAGTTGTGAAGCAGTGTTTTGAAATGAAATTAATTCGAGGGGGGGATTAAAATATTATATTATTAAATCGGGGAAAAGCTATAACCATTGAAATAGTACCAAATTCTTAAAATAATAAATAATGTTCTCGTGCATAGATTTCATGCATACCCAGCAGCGCTGTGCGTCACAACACAGCTAGGACAACATACCTTAAGCGGTTTATATTTTTGTAGCATCATGTATCAGCCACCGTTTGTAATTCAGTGATGTGTGTGAGTTAAGTTTCAAACATACAGAAAATGACAAAACGAAAGAAAAGTGAGTGTTTTAGTGGAATTAGTAGATGCGAATTTGGTAGTAGATGTATTAGGTCTAGGTATACTGTCTCTTCAGGTCTAGGTATTAGATGAAACTAATTAGTTGGTAGATGTTGAATAGGTGATGTGTATGTGTTGATGTACGCATACAGTATTTAAAAAAGCATACAGTAAAACCAAACGTTACAGGAATGAGAATCATCGCAATGATTGGGGATAGAATAATAATTGTTGAACTATCCAGTTACCTTTGGAAAATAGACTACTGCATGAATGTTTTTGTTCTATTTAAAAAAGTGTGTTGATGATGATGGCTCTGCTCACGGATACTAGAATATACGGTAGGATCAAAGCGCAAGTTCCAGCCGATATTTTGGGAAGAGCGACGTTACCCTGAACTGAAGGTGTTAACGTTTCCATGGTAATCGGTTAATAGCCACGCAGCAGACTTCTGCGCATCCTATGAATTCATGACTCCTACATTGTATTCTAGTATCCGTGGTATTAAGGACTTCATTCAATGAATGAACTTTATACATAATGCAAGTCGACCATAATGCATAAAATTGTAGTAGGTATATTCAAAAATAAATAAAATATAGTTTTCTCAATACAGAATATCAGAGTTGGGACTATCGTAGTTTTTTGGAAAATATGTGATTAATACAACTTAGAACTATTGTAGGCCTACATTGGAAATTGAAATTCTAAAATAATTTTCAATTCACATGCTCATCATGAAAAATACAAGATTGCAAAAAAAATAGTTGAAAATATTCCAAAAATGAGAAATAATGATTCTCTATGAAATATTGCGTAAAATATAGCCTTGTGATGAATATAGACTTCAAACAGCCAGTTGAGAGTTGCAATTTCTATTATTAAAAGACACTTCCTATAATTTTAATCCTTTCGATTATCGGAAATGATTCAATGAGATGAATCAAAACCAATTTATTTCATGCATTGCAAAAATTTCTATAAAAATTATCCAATATCATGATATTATGCTTGATAATTTTCAAAATTACAATTATTGAATACAATTGATGCGGGTAAATTCGTCAATCCAGTACCAGAAACCATTTAAATTCTACATGGATTAAAATGGTTATGATAAGATAAATTAATTGAAGTCAATTCTTGAGGTTTCGGTTTCAGAGAAAGTTGCTAATAACATAGTTGCTAAATGACGTTAAAGTTGCTAAATAACGTTTCAAATAACAAAACTGATAGAGTTATTTCCAAAAAATCATTTTCTATTGTACACAATTGCAAAGAATGCAAAGAGTAATACAAATATGAAAGTATTTTATATTTGAAATTGAAAACCCTGATTTCAGGAGAGTTATGTTGTAAGAGATCCAAATAAGCATTCCTTTTTTAAAATGTAATGAATACAATTCAAGAATAAATTGGCCATGAGTTTGTTTGTGGATGCAAATGAAAACCGTATTATGCACCATCTTTGTTTAAATTGTGTCCAACAAAACGTAGTTTCAACTTGGTATAAATCCACGGTTTAAACTGGAAATCAACTGTTCAAAGTTAAAACGTAGATTTTCAAAACTTAGTTTGAACGAAAATGGTAGGTACCGTACTCAGTTTATACCAAGTTGAAAAGGCGATTTCGATTTGCAAAACTTTATTTAAATTAAGATGGTGCACGGGCCTTAGAAAGGATAACTTATAATGAGTTGGGTGGATCATATACCAGAAGAAGGTGGTATTTTTTCAAAATTTCTATATCTCTACAATACCTTGCAAGGATTTTAGTAAGATGGGACAGGAAACAAATTAATTCAAAGTTGAGGGACAACGGGGTAAGTTTATTCAAAATATTATTTTATTGATTCATTCAGAAATTATTTTAGGATAATTTGTAGGTAGAGATATTAGATGTACTGTATACATATTTTTAAATACCTGGGACAAAGGGGTAAGTTCATTCAAAATATTATTTTATTGATTCATTCAGAAATTATTTTAGGATAATTTGTAGGTAGAGATATTAGATGTACTGTATACATATTTTTGAATACCTTGCATAAGAAGTTGGACAAGGCACAAGGTGGAGTTGTAGTTGAAATACTCACCGAGGGGTCGTTCGAGCGTCTTGGACGGGGTGCGCACGACGGGCAGCGAGCTGCGTTGCTTGTTGCCCCGTCGGAATCCCGTCGACGACGTCTCCACCTCGGACATGATGCCCGGGTCGTCGTCGAACAGCATGGCCGTCGATGGCGGAGGATAGCCCCGCGGCAGAGGCGACTGCAAACACCAGGCAACTAAATTAATGAATTTTTAAGGTAAAAGAATTCGACACTTTAAAGAATTGTAAGGTAAGAGAATTCTACACTGTAAATAATTGTAAGGTAAGAGAATTCTACACTGTAAATAATTGTAAGGTAAGAGAATTCTACACTGTAAATAATTGTAAGGTAAGAGAATTCTACACTGTAAATAATTGTAAGGTAAAAGTATTCTGCACTGTCATGAATTGAAAGGTAAAGAATTTGTAATGGAGAAATTCTACAACATATCTGAATCAAGTGTAAATCTACTGAAGTTGCTTTATACTGATTATTTGATAAGTATAATTGAACTTGTTGCATTAACTAATAAACTCTTCAAGAAATAAAATTCATCAATTTTGATACATTGTTATGTCATTAATCATGTAACCGTTAATTATTGTCTAGTTCAATGTGAATTTGTTCCATTATTATTCATCAATTTTGATACATTGTTATGTAATTAATCCTGTAAACGTCAATTATTGTCTAGTTCAATGTGAATTTGTTCCATCATCATGTGAGTTTCAATAAAATAAAATAAATATTATTTTATTCCACAAAAATATATTTTTACAATAGAAAAACACTTTTTAATTATTCACAGAAATAGCTCTACGAAGATTATAAATCTGTGTGTCGGCTTATTTGTTTTATTATTGTCAGGTTTCATACCATGGAAAGTGTAGGCCTAGGCCTAATCACTTTCAAAACAATACAAAGGTCAAAGATATTGTAGAAATTAATTTTTTACAGTACAGGAAAAGTTAGTCTAATAATATTGTCAACAATGAACAATGGGAAAATTGTTATTTCAGGATTATCTACCAATCAACGTTAAAAACAATAATTCAGGATAATAATATGTTATACATAACAATTAGGTAACTAATTTTAAAAACTTCAATAACATTTTAACCATTGTTTTTGAGAAGAGAGAATGAAGAAGAATAATTAAAAAATATTTAAGTGCAATTACTAGAATACACTGAAAAAGAGAGTTTACAAAAAAATATAAAAGTAGAATGTATTTCAATACGAATCTTGACAGAAAGTTTTTAATGGAATAAACAACATAATTCTCTGACTAAATGTTTGAAATTTAAATGAGAAGTGAAATAAGAATGATAAAGTTTTTAATGTCAATAAAATAATAGTGTTCTGTGTAGTTCTATAAGTTTTCATGGTTTATGGTGTCTATGGTGAGCAGTGTGCAGATAAAAGCAATGCTTTATTTGGTTAAGGAGTGAACTAGGAAGCGAAAGGTTGTAATATACTGCTACATAGGAGATGCAAATAATTTGTAAAGGATTTAGTATCAAAGTCTAAAGAACTATTTCGAATATTGAATAGATATAATTGAAAGTTCATTTTGAAAGAAACTGTTTTGACGGAAAAAATTTGCTCAGTACTGAATCGTTTGGGAATACAGTATCATTGCAAAAGACTTGCATCAGAGTGAGATTTCTCAAGATTTCATATCATATCTCGCAGTGGTGGAAGAACAGTAGAAAGGAATGGGCCAAAAGTTTTTAATATATAAATACATTGTAATTGAGTATGAATATGAATGATAATGAATATGTAAACTATGTTTTATGCTGCAAAGTTTTGTTTGTTGAAATATGTGTTTTTTGGATGTGTTTTGCTTCATCTCTTGGTGTTTTAATCATCATGTTGTTGTGTCTTACAGCGCTCTAACTATAAGGCTTATTAATCAAGTGCATTTAATTCCTGCTTTTTCGATAGGTTTGTAGTGAATCCTTCATTTTTAGCCGGATTTCTATTCTAACAAATAATTGCCTGACTATAGTTAATAGAATAGCTTCCATCTAATTTACCTTTCTTCTTTGAGTTTTCGATCCCATCTTCGAAGCAGCATTAAATTGAAAGAATGAAAATTAATAAATTGGAAGATTTAAACAAAAAAGTTCATTCATCTACATAGAACATCCAAGCAAACATTAATTTGGAAAATTACTTTGCAAATATTGCCAATGAACATAAAGAATATCGCTGATTCTGTAATGGCACAGTACGGACATAATATCACATTGATTTTATCTTTAGAGACGACACCTTCTAAACGTGCAGTTGTAGCCTAATTCATTCTATTCAAATTATGCATTTTTGAACAAGTTTCCATCAACGTGAGTTTGGACTAGTCAGAACAATTATAAATTAAACTAAGGTTGATTGGACAAGTAATTTCTGCATTAAATACAACTATTTATTTCAGAGTATCACAACAGAAGAAGTTAATGCAAGAACAACATGGAATACGTGGAATCAATGAGATATTATTTATACTAACATTACAGAATAAAATAGACCAATTACAAAATTTACTGTTGAAGCAATATTATACAGAAAATTGATAAGAGCAACCATATAATGATCAGCCACAGAAATTACAACAAAAAATCTTCATAAGATACTTTACAGACACTACTATGAAGCAAAAACACAAAAAATATACAGTACATTGGAACAAAAATTATTTGAATATGATAATTTTACTATAATTTTTATAACACAAGACATCTTTCAGAAATACTTGAAATTTATATCTTTTGAGTTATAGGGCAAAAGTATCCTAGAATTAATCCTATTGTAATTATATCCTAAATATGCTTGATGAATAAACCGATAGATACAACTATGTATCCAAGGACTCGATATGGTATAGTGTTTAAAAATAAGAATAAGTACTACTTTCTACAGTTGATAACAAATATATAGTATTCTCGAACAAATTTCTTAATATAACTTAAAAAATAAATTCTACTTTCTGACATGAATAACTCATTGAATAATATCAAAATCAGTTGCAAAAAAAGAATAGAGGCAAGTTGGAATTAAACGCAAGACCTCCTGTTCATCAGTCGTGTGTTATCACTCTTCACTTCAGCGGACTTTGATTATTAAAGACAGTATTTGAAGAAGCTGTGACCTAAATAAAAAAGCCTTAGGTTACAGTAACCTACCTATTTTTCACTTGTAACCTTTTTTGTATTCAACCCCCAATGTTCAAAATCAATAGGCTTCTCACTTCTTACTTCATCTATATTATATTCCATATTTCAAAAGTGTACGATTTTCCGTTCGTTAGATATGGTATCGTGCAGACGGGTGGACGGACACGAGTACGATCGCATCAAAGCCCTATTGGGTCCTTAATAAATGAGATAAAGTTGCTGATGAATTTCATCAATTATGGATGCCTGAACTCGTTTCCGATTGAATTATGTCGTGAATTTAAAAAAAATTGTAATTAATTGAATAAATTTTATATTATGTGAAAGAAAATTAAAATTTTGATCTAAAGAGCCCCACATTCTTTCAAAACGTTATCTACCGTAAAAATGCCAGAAAAATTAAAAATCAATCATAATTTAACAAGTTCCATGCAGAGATGATTGTTATCAGCTGAAAGCTACTGCCGCATATTGATCTCGACTTGACCGCAATTTTTCAACTGAATTTTTATGAACACTTGAATCGCTAGACTGAAATCTGTAGAGCATGAGCAACAATGTAGGAGCAGACATTACTGGATGCAGGGAGCTTTTTACTTGCCTGGTCTCATAACATGCGCCACTGATGAAAAGCATTTTTCCACGAACGTCTGAAAGCATTTTCCGGTCGAGCCGGAGACAGAAGGGTATGCATTGCTTTTCCTCTCACCTCATCAAAGATTTCTCTCATCCTGACACATTTTACTCTCTCTCTTCTAACATTCTTTTCTTTGCACTATTTCTTCCACATACTAGATCCTCTCTCCTTTTCTACAATATTTTAATACGACATTTCCACGCCACCCTCACTATTACTAATTTTCTCCCCTCACTCTATACACTTTCTTTAGTTTTCTTTCTTACCAACCACATACCTTCCAGCTTTATCCTATCCCTTATTTCCGCAAAAGTTCTCTATTCTCGGTTTTCATCCTCAACTCAATCTTTTTGCATCATTTCTGTCGCCTTTTGCATCAAGTTATTCAAACTTCTTCATCTTGAAACCATTCTTCTCTCTTTCTTGCACCGTGCTTTTTTTCAAATTCTACAAATCAGGGGATTTTTGACATCACCCATGATTTTAAGAGAGCTCCTAGTGAAACTCTCCAATGCTTAAAGAAATTTGATTATTTATAATATTGGGTATTTCTACACATGGATACAAGAGAATTAATTAATGTCTAGGATCCAAGTTTTATTATCTCTCAATGCTTTCTATCTACATTTAATCAATTATTCTATTAAAACAAAACGAAATAATAAGTACATCACATTGAAACATCAGAATAGCATTTTAATGAAGAAATTTTCGCATCTCTTTATTCATTAGCACCTTCACGCGCTCTCTGTCCTCCACTCCATCATCTTTCTCACTACTCTTATGATCATTCATTCTCTCTCACAGTGTCTTCCATCAGTGTTCATCGATTTAGCAACGTAAGCTTTCCAGGGTACACAGTAGCAGTTTATGACACTAATGTTTACGAGCTTGTAAGGCATCATCATCATATCATCTTCTTCTTCTTCTCTCCTCATCATAACATCTCTTCTTCATCTTCTTCGCATCTTCTTCTTCTTCTTCTTTCTTCTTCTTCTCTCACCATAATCATTGTCATCTTATCATCACTGGCATTATCACATTATCATCATCATCACCCTCATCATCATCATTTCCATCATCATCATCATCATCATCACTCATCATCATCATCATCATCATCATTGTCATCATCATTACCATCATCATCTTCATCATTGCGGCAGCAGCAGCAGCTGCAGTGGAGACAAGTAGAGGCATGTGCATACCAGTAGGCTATCATCAACGCCAACGGCTATACAAACTCTATTCAGCTTTCACCATCTCTATACATAACCATAGCTATAGACATAGCATGAAACCACCACAGAGATATTTGTTGTTACAGGATAATGCATCAGACACCACCACACTGACAGTGTCAAATTGCCCCGTTGTCCAGCCTCACAGCCTCTTTGTCCTCGCACACACTCACACATAACGGTCGTGTTTTCTTGTTGGTTTCAAGTTGGTCTCCGACATTTCCAAACACTTCTGCACTGGTTAGCTTTGCAGCTAAATTAACTGAATGTATTACAGCTCTTTGTATTAGAGGCCAGGAAGGTCAAGGACTCATGTTGCTACTGGTTTACAGCACCACAAACGGAACCAACACTAAATAATATATATTATTTAAAATATTTCAGCGTATTTATGTTCTATTCATATTTCAATTTTAGGTCGTTTCGATATATTTTCCATGTTTGATAGTGACACAATTTATTGTTTCCACTTATGATGGAACTTGGGTTCCTTCATTGGTTATGAATCATGACTAAGGTGATATTGGTCGGTCAACCAATAAGTCATACTAATCATCACTTATATTCAAATTGGACTGATTTTCAAGATCATTAATAAGTATCAGTATTAAAATTTGTCTTTCATTGCTCAAATAAAACTTATTCATTCTCAGTAATATGATTCCTATAATTTCTTCACAAGATAAAAGTGATTTCTATAATAATATCATCCAACAAAATGTGAATCAAAAAAGCAAAATATTTCATTAGAAAAAATAATGTGTGAAGCGTGCATAGGGAACTGAATGGATATTTCACAATAAACGAATGTATAATTATCAAAACTGACCAAAAATACTTTACCAAATCGGTTCATCATACACGAAAGATATGAAAGATGTGATAGACTACCTCTAGATCCATGCTGCAAAGGGCCGCAGGGTAGTTGTGCTGCTCATCGCCGGACAGCGCGTGTCTTCTCGGATCATCTCTTCTCGCTCGATTGCTCTTTCTACTCTCCTCCTCTCTCTCGCGTCCTTGGCCTCCTGCAGAACGCAAAAAGAATAGAAATAAATTCAACGATTCACTAGCTAGAGGAGGTAGATTAACATAATCTTAGCAAAGAATTGTACATCAACAATAGAATCATTCATTACGAGAGGAAAATGGGAAATATCACAAAATACATATTACAAGAAATTTGACACCTAGCCCTATACAACTGGCAACATAATTATGTAGGAGCATCAAAAGTGACTAATATGATTAAATGGGTTTGTTTTTTAACTTGTTAATTAGTATGAAACTCAGCTTAATGATTTTAGCATAATTGTTCTGTATAGGATACCAGCAAAATTATCTGATAATGAACGTATTATTTTATGACACTGAAATAGGATAAGGTGGGTTATTTTGTCCAGATTCAAAGGACCAATTTACTCTTTGATAGTTGAAGGTGGATATTGTGGTAGTTATCCATAATAAATGAAAGACAAGATGTTGTCAAACCATATTTATTATAAAATCAAGATACCGGTTTCACATTACAAATCAAGGAAACTAAAATTTAATACAGAGCAGATATTTACTAAACACGCTATTGGTAGACGCATATATGTTATCATTATAATTTTGTCATCATTTCACAAACTTGGTTTTTAAATATGATTCTTAGAGTGGTAACAATACCTATGAACCATGACGATTTTCAAAAGGAGATTAGTATATCAAACAAATGTGTAAACAAATTAGGTATGAAATTATGGTGGAGCAAAACAACTGAATGGATCTCAGTTAATATTTGTAGGACAACAATGAGAATACTTTACTATTCCCTTTAGACGATAAGATAGGTAGAGAAAAAAAATGGATATGCTTTTAGAAACCTAGAATCTATTTGCTACAGAGATAAAATTGATGTATAGAAGTGAGTATCATCTCTTCTCGCTCGATTGCTCTTTCCAATCTCCTCTCTCGCGGTCCTTGGCCTGCAGAACGCCAAAAATAATAAAAGAACATTCCAAGATTGGAATAGCTAATGGAGGTAGTTTCATAAATCTTTGCAAAGAATAGTAACAACAATAGAATCATTCATTCACAGTAGCGAGAGGAAATGGAAATTTCTGCATTTTAATAACAAGAAATTCAACATACTAGCTCTAGAAATAACTAGGATAACAAAGATGATCAGCTGAGTTTGAATGACTAAATTATTTAATCAATACAACAAAATTCATTTTATCATACTTGTTAGGTAGTATTGGTAGTAGTTTATTCCTTTATTTTTCTTATCCTTCCGTAATACTGATATTATTTTGAATATGAAGCTATGTTATTGAGGAGGATTTATTTTGCATCGCTATTTTGCATGCTTGAATGAATATAATTGGGAGGAGTGATTCTCGAATTGAGACAATTAACGGTCATTGATTAAATGCTTTCTTGTAGTAAGATTTTCAAATTCTAGTTTCTCATGTTGTAATTGAATCGAATATCTCATTTTAATAAATCATTTTGACGAAATCATTTGTTTTTCATTGTATCGTGATTTCTGATTCATTTTCTAGATCCTAAGGTCTTTCTAAGTCACGTCTAGAGACTAACTCCAAAATGTCTTCCTTTGAAAAAATGAATTATTCATTCAACTATTAATCAATTAGCTGACACTTTTAGATTTGGAGAGTTCTGTCAAATAATTAAACTCAGCTACTCTATGCACGTCAACAGATCAGCCCCGTAGTCAAGTTGCTGGGACTTAGTTTCGATAACTACTTGGCCACTTTCAACAGGATCAAATTCAATTAGCAAAAACAGCCGAGCCCAGCCTAGCTACAGGCCACCGGTCACAAATGTCCAGGACAGCGGTTTTGTTGCAGTTTCCCGGGGAAGGAAAGCCGGGATTAAGGCCCGGTGCACACTAGCAACAAACTGTGATTACTAGCTGAGTATTGTGTGACAGGGCCTCGTCCACTATTTACTGTCGCTACCAATTAACTGAGTAGTCGGCTCTGTTCTAGTTTCAGGAGGAGCGCATTCTTTGCACCCCCTCCCCACACCCCGACTATTACCGACAGACACTCCGGAACAGGGACGTAATTAACTTCGAGACAGCCGCACTACAAGAATCGAGTGCTCAGCCAACTATCACCTGATTGAACGTTGTGATTAAAAACACTATTTGTTGCTCACTGGTGGCTCCAAGACATTGAACAATTACTACTTGAAACTACTGTACTCTTATAAAGTCTTAAATGTTAAAGTCTCAAATGAAGACTGGACTACATGTATTATTTGCATAGTGCATAGTATTATTTGCATTTGTATTATTTGCGAGTGCATGTATTATTTACTACCTTCATTCTTAAATGAAGGGACTGGAAGTAGTTACATGTTTGAAATGGGATCACAGATAAGTAATTAGTCTATATGGTTAGTACTTACTATCATAGCCGAATAATTCTTGTCTTATCTGTGAATGGCCTACTTTTAGAATCTATAGTTTTAAAACTATTCTTATTTTTGGTCTTCACGTGCTGAAATGGAGTGCAATCCTGTGGAACGGAGGCCTAAATGTAAACAGAAAATCAATCAGGAATTGACACAAATTTTCATATCTGTTCAGCTGCCATGATTCTTTTTCTGCGCTATCAAGTACACTCGTGTTATTCATTATTGATGTCAAGAAAACATTTTTTCAACAAAATTGATGAGATTCAATTGAGAGTAGTTGAAATCACCAATTTTTTAGATGATGTCAACTTCAAGTTTAAAATCGAAACTTTGAGTTTAAGAGCCAATTAGTATTAACCATAGTATATTTACAGATACGATATAAGAGTTCAATTGTAGAATACTTGGAATTATTCGTCAAGTACCTCGTAGACAAACAAAGTGGGCAAATACCTCGAGCAGGCAAACTCAAAGAGTCAACAAACAAACGAGCTTCGGTACAAGTAATGATTTCAATATGAATAAAAGTGTTACATCAAAGTAGTTAAATAAAGGTTAACCACATTCAACCAGAAATTTGATATTGATTAGATAGACGTGATAAAAATGTCCAAATCTTTTATGGGTTTGTAGTAAACGAATATAACGACGAAGCTTATAACAAACCACAAGTTGCATGAACTTCTCAGCCAACTAGCCAACTTGTTCATTAGAAACTTATTCTAATACAGTAGATTATGCGTGAATTATTAAGATTTACAGCGATTGCGGAGAAATAATCGTCAATTTATGCGTGCATCAAAGTTAATGAAGCTCCCTGCAACTTGCTCAAACTTGTAAGCTAAACTTTCAGCTGATACCAATCTACAACGACTGTATTATTATACCCCTCGCTCCGTTCTGGCACAAAGTTCACAAAGAGGACAACTTTTTTAATTGGCTGTTGGAAACTTCAAGTTCCACTGAAAATCATTCTGAAAATTACTTGCTAACTGCATGACAGAGCTTAGAAGTTTGCCGGTTAGCATGGCCTGTAACCCTTCCAAACTGTTTACTCACCTTTTTTCGATTTTTTATGTTCGCTCATAATTATTTCAGTAACCCAGTTATCGAAATTTCTCAAAGTGACATTTCGTGTTGAAACTGTCACTGTCAAACTGGACAGCATTTTGGTTTCATAAACTTTGAAACAATGAGAAGAGACTTTGAATGACTCATTATAAATGAGATCTACTAAAATGAGTACATCATTCTTCTAGAATAAGGAAAACAACTATTAACAGAGCTGGATCGATGAAGTCGAGTTCGGAGGGGCAAGTCGCATTCTGAAACCTTTCCTCGGCCCTCCATTTATTCATTCAGGTAGGCTGACCATACATTTCTCCTAATCCAATAATTTCGCATGACTTTTTCAAAACCGAATAATTTTCACTGTCAAACTATAGCAATAAATTATATCTAACTTTTTGCTTGATTGATACATTCCATATCATGAATGACGTTTGCAAAGCATCTTGTGATTGTTTAGTGGTTGGTTAGCCTATGCAGAAACCTCTCATTCCTATTCTTCCATATTTCAGTTATGGATAGCAATATTGGAAAAAAATATTTGAAGAGGGAAACCGAAATACAACTTTATTTCAATTATTTCAAATATTTTATAAATGTTTTTCACCTAAAAACTCTCTTAAGAGAGCTAATTATAACTTGCTCAAGACGTTTTTGGCGGAGAGACCCTCTTGAGTATTCCATCAATGTTCCCCAATGATTTGGCAAATATGGTGAACTTACAGGTTGAGTTGGTCAAGAGAGCTAATATACTGTTTCGAAAAAAAATAATCCATTACTATAATTCAGATGAAAAGTTTTTCATGCTTCCTTTGATGGGTTAAAGTTCAAAGAAAGTTATAAACTTCATTATAAACATTTTTCGTCCAAAACTCCTCCAAAATAAACCCACCTGGCTCTCCGCCACAAACCACATTCATACCAGCTACCAGTTAGTCTGCACATTTCATTCATTTCCATTTCTCCATGCAGGAATATCGTATAGGTTGCAGAGAACATGTAATGCAACCGACTGGGCTGCTGCAACGTCCACATGAATAGGTTAGGAGAAGCCATCATCAATCATAGGCCAGCAGCCACTCTGTCAACGGCATCTGTCACCCCCTAAATAACTTCTGGTGTGATCCAATGTGCTGCACTACAGCCGGGCTGCTGTCGACTTCGCAAATACTCGGCAACAAATGATCATCATCTATTTTTTATCCAAAAGACAGAGCGCATCCAAAAACTTGACCGCATCAAGGGTGGCATCCACCCTATTGATAAATGGAAAGTACAGTACTTGCTGAACGTGAGGCAGTTAAGGGTTGATTGCTGGAGCAAGTTTGAAGGTAGGATTAACATTCTGTTGATAGTTAGGAAAGAATTATTACGAAATTATGAATTGATTATCAAATGATTTTGAATTGTTGATAAATTATTGTCATTATTATTTATTATGTAATCATTGTGGAATAGTATATTACTAATGGAAATTTAACAATATTATTATCAGAATAAGACAAATGACTCCATCATCATTAGGGTTAAGTGTAAGAGAGGGCCAGAGCCGAGTTTTGGAATTCGAGTAGCCGCCGACA
This sequence comes from Laodelphax striatellus, assembly GCA_017141395.1. Taxonomy (NCBI): domain Eukaryota; kingdom Metazoa; phylum Arthropoda; class Insecta; order Hemiptera; family Delphacidae; genus Laodelphax; species Laodelphax striatellus. The sequence goes on along the minus strand of CM029531.1, from coordinate 38,102,368 downwards.
GTACATTCGATTAAAGTTTTCGTTAACAGAACTTATCCCGGAATTCTATCATGTATAACTTATCTCAATACATTGAAAAATGAAGATAAAAACAAGTGTGAGGTTACTGTTCAAGATATGCAGTACTTCAAATGTGAGTTTACTGTTCAAGATATACATCTTGTATCTCTCACAGTATATTGAGTACTTCAAATGGATGTACTTCAAAAGAACATGAAATTATCAATCAGAGAGGTAGGTACAAGGAGTTGTAGAGCGAATGAAGAGTTTTCTCATTACTTCCATCTCAACTTGGCACACCAACCAAATTATAAACCAAAGTGATGAATTCTACATGAAATCATAGACTATTATGAAGCCAATTCTACACTACATCCGTACTCATGAATTCCATTAAACTTCGAAGTACGAATATTTTTTTACTAGAAGCAAATGAAAACTTCCAGTTGAACTAAGAGGAAACCTCAATAACGTCTTAAGACAAGACACACAAATAGATGATGGATAGATGATGAATAGGCATGTATTATGTATCTGGAAAGATTATTAGATCTTGAATTTTCAAGACATTTTTGCTCATCCTCTCAACCTCGAACCATTACGAGTCTGGATAATGTGAGATTCGCTCACATTTCACCCATGGCATACATTACATAAGCCAATACTGTAGGCTACACGTATAGTACACCAGGAGACGTCAGAAAAGAGTTTCAAGATGAGATTGTGCAAACAACATTACCGCCGTCACCATCGTGTAGGCAAGGATGAGAGACATCTTCCCATTTTCATCTCTCCTCTTCTCCTTTTTCCTAGTTTTTCTTTTTGTCCTCTATCTATCAGGGAGTAAAGTAGTAGCCAAGACTCCATCGTGATAGGCTATTGATTCACATTCTAAATGTTCTCCTCGGGGAGAAATGTGTAGAGAAGAACAGAGGAAAAGAAAGAGAAATAGAGAAGAAGGAAGAAATAAAGTGGGGGAGAGAGAGCGCAGATGGCGCTAAGCCATCAATTTAATCATTCAGTGTGTACACATTGACAATGTCGTTGATGGGAAAACGATCACTTTCATTATTATACTTCAAGAGAACTGCTGATTTGCTAAGTTCTTTTTCTCACAAATAAGTCGTTTTTTAAACTGAATACTACATTTTCGCAAATTGTGTTTGAATTTATATACCTGTATAATTGTTAAAATCTGGATGACTGTTGATTTTCAATTCATTTATTTCAATTTTCAATTTATTATGTATAGGCCATTCTGATTTTTTTTTCATTTTTCCACTTTCAAGCAAATACCTACTTGATTTTCAATGCTGAAGAAATTATACAATAGAAAAACGATAGGTTCCTTTGTGATCCATTCGGATCATAGTAGGTAAGAAAGAAAAACAGTTTTGTCTATTCCACATTTTTTTTCTTACCTACTATGGAGAAGTTCCACAAAATATCTGATCTGCAAGTGTTAATTCCATTCAGATCTATGGTCTATTAACTGACGTCAATCTTCAAGAATCACTTCAGATTCAAGGTTCCTCAAGAAATACATTACGGATGCCGATACTCAGAAATAACTCACTAAAAGAATCCTGAAATGATTTACTCTCGTCAATAACCTTGTCTGTATAACAACTCGGTTTATTGATTAACTAAAAATACTGTGACAAAAAGCCACTTCTCGATTTGGTTGCTACAGTTATCCAAAATTCATAAAACTGCAGCAGCTTTGAAGATTTTCTGTTAATACATAAGCTGCAGTAATTCAATTCATTTCATTTGCAAAAAACAAACAATTCACTCATACATAATATATGTACATGACCAAAAATTATATTAAAATGTACATAATACAGTATTATACATGTATCATAATACATTTAATAAGTAAAAAGTAACCAATCTTTAATCCTAGGCATCACTAGCAAAAATATAACTCTCGCTCGCTGGTGAGAGTTGCATAGAAAAATCCATACAATAACAAGAAATTGAAACGGAAAGGTTTGTAAAACAAAAGTAGAGTCATAAAAATATAGTCTATAATGGAGTAATTCACATATTGATAAATAATTTATAGAATGTCAGAGTTCAGAATTAATACATAACTTTTAAGCTCTCCTGCTGTTATAAATAATTATGTATTCATTGATAATATTATAAAGTGTAAAAGTGACAACAGCCTTTTGCTGTAAAGTTCCCACTACGGATTTTTTTGAGGAATTCAATGCATCATTTTCAAAGTTTACAACAAGATAGAAGCAAAGCTATCCAACATCGAGGTCGAAACTTATCCGTAGAAAATGACCAGCAGTAAGCTGGCTGACGCGTGCTGAACACATTTGGATGTAAAAGAAGCGACCGGAAATAACTCAATGCTAAGTGTGCTGCTGTAAGGTACCGAAAATAGCACCCAGCTTCCAACAACACACATCACTGACTGAATCGGCACCATCAATGTAAACAGTTCAACGAAACCACCAACTAACGTGGAAATCTGGCTTAGCGCTGGACAAAATACACATCCTAACAAGCTCAACTAACATCAACAAGACTGAATATAATCTGCAACAAGATAGACGAAATTTGGAAACTCTAGTGTTGTAAGCTTGTAGTGTGAATGTACTTCTCTTTGAAATGACTTGATACATTCAAGTTTCTGGGATTAAATTTATTGTAATGCATTAGATTTTGAAAAACGAACAAAATATGATGAAAGAATGGAAAAGTATCAATCTCAAGTCAAATATTTGAGGTATATGCATACAAAATATTATCTATGATAGACATTATAGACATATCATTAGCATCCGTTTTCAAGAGTTAAGTGTTCTGATTGATATTCAAAACAATCTCATAATTCTCGAATCAGCGGGACAGACCAACAAATAAATCAGGAGAGCGAATTTTTGTATTTTCAAACCAATTACCCTATTTCAAACAATCCAGCTTGATTGTTTTTTGAATGGTCGAACGCTATCAAGACATCTTCCCCTAAATTACCCTTTTCATGGTCAATATCTCGGAGGGGCGAAAACGAAGACGTGTCATAACAGAATGGGGGGGGGGGGTTTGGTAGTGAAGAGGGAAGTAGGAAATAAGAAAGAAGGCCGCCTTTTGATGGGTTTACAACAAAAGCGGTATGAAATGAGAGCACAATAGGTAAAAGAGGGGGGATGCTCGCACTTTCATTCCTTTTTAATTGGCATTCTCCTCCCCACTCTTGTCCCCTCCCCTAAAAACTCTCAAAACCACTAAAGTTTTCGCTGTCACCAGCAGAGCTTCGTTTCCGAGCAAGGCGGGAACGTAGAAAATTAACATGGAAGACACCCCTTCTTTTCGAGTGAGTATCACATACCGTTTCAAGATTGATGTTCTTGATTAGTCTCTTGCCTGAAGTGAGCGGAACCAGTTGGTGTGCACTTTAAAATTCAGAGTATCTGTTTTGTTTAATTTATAAAGAAGAGATGAAGGACCTTCCATATATCCTCATGTTATCAGATAGGAACCAGCAGTAGGTATTATATTCAATAGCAATGATTCCATGAATCAATGTATGCAAATCAATCGATGTCTTAATTTAGTTCAGAATCAGCAAAATGTTCAATTTGAATCAAAACAGTTGGTTAGAACTTAATTACAGTAATTTAGCAGTTATTATAAATATGTTTTGAAAAAATATTTTGTATATATTATACAATAGCCCAGTAAAATAGGACATTCTACCTTGCATGAAATGGGGTAGTCGGTTTCTTTTTTTAATAATGTTTATGGTCCTGGGATGCTAAATCCAAGTTTTAGACCTCGGCAAACTACCGGATCATCTCCAAAAATCGTACAAAATGGCGGAATTTTGCACTTTTTTTACGTTTGGCCAATTTTCACCATGAAGAATCACTTTTTCATATAAGACATTGTGCATATTTTTCAAAGTATATTAAATTACCTTTAATTTGAGACCAAATTTATCATTGTAGGCCCAACCGTTTGCGAGATACAGCTCTTCAAACTTCATCAAATTAACGAAAATTCACCCTTTTTTTCAGTTTTTCGCAATTTTGACCCTGAAGAATCACTTTTTCATATAGGACACTTTTTCACTTGTTTTTACATTTGGTCAATTTTGACCGTGAAGCATCACTTTTTCGAAAGTGACTTTCAGCAAAGTTTTGAAAGATAATTTAAAAAGCTACAATTTGAGACCAAATTGATCATTGTAGACCCAATAGTTTGCGAGATGTAGGCCTTCAAAATTAATCAAATCGTTGAATTTTTCCACTTTTTCTACATTTCTTCAATTATGACCCTGAAGAATCAATTTTTCATAATATTCCATTGAAAATCTACTGCTAGTTCTGTATAACAAATTTAACCAAGTTGTTCTTGAAAAAGCAAGGAAAATGCATTGAATACGCGTTAAAATACTGGATCAACGTCGCTACCAGCGTATTTCAAGTACCCTCTTTGCACTAGTCTTGCACTTAACTGCAACAGATATCGATTACATCTGAAATACTAGTCAACTTACAAATTTGATGAATTTGTCTCAACTTTTAGAAAATTGTGGAGCTACTGACAACGTCCAACCAGCTTCTGGCTAGATCATCATTCCTATTGATGAAGGATCATTCTCCTAATCATCCTGTTCAGTGTTCATCCTTGGTCCTTATCAAGGATTCTGATACAGTAGTATAATAGAAATATGATACAGTAATTTCAATTACTAGTGTAACTTACTTCTGTATACAATTATAACAATAATTGAAACGTCATTAGTTATTATTACAACACTAGCTCATTACTATTTTGGCAACCACTTGAAATACACATTGTTGAGCGATGACTTCACCAGTCCACTGGGCTATATACTAAAATTAAAGCACTTGATAGATGCAAATCTTTTTACTACCGAACGAATCATTGCTGTTTGTACTCAATAGATAAAAGCAACTTGCAAATGGGCTTCCTTCGACCACAACCGCCATTTTTATTTCTGAATCACTTGAAATGATTCAGGAGCGATGGAGAGCGTTTTTAAAAGCTTCGTGACGTTTGATTGATCGAGCTGGCAATTTACATTTTTGTGCAACTTCTCTTCATCATGCCTCTTTCTTTTCTCTGTCGATTTCCTCTTGCAACTTCTTTCACGCCTCCTCCTTTTCTGTGTCGATTTCGGCTTACAACTTCTGTCCATCGCTCCTGTATTTCCATACTTTTCTTGTTCAATTCTTTCGTACAGCTTCTACATCTTGAAGTATACATAAGGACAGTAGACTAAGCTTGATAGATTTGAATAAGGTAAGACTACGGCTGACAAAAGACGAGGAAAGTTTGGAGGAAAAAGAAAGGATAAGGAGTAAGGAGGCAGAAGGAGAAGCAGGAGAAAGAAAAAATAAAGAACCAATGGAGAAGAAGACGAAGAGAGAAGAGGTCGAGGAGGAAAAGAAGAAGGAAGAGCAGAATGAGGAAAACGAGACAAAGAATACGGAGGAAGAGAAGGCTCAATCAGAGGAAGAAGAAGAAAAAAAGAAGAAGGGAGGAGTAGAAGTACGGAAACAAGAACAATTAGAAAAAGGAACTGGAGAGGAATTAAAAACATGAGAGCGCTAAAATGTGTCTATCTTTGAAATTAGATCTCCCTCTAATAATTATAAGAAGAGAAATGTACCACTGACATATGACTTCTACATTCCCACTTCAATCCACAGTGTTGGAGAGCCCTGAAAATTGACTTGTAGTTTTTTATTGTTATTCGGAACTATGATAATAAAGTGGTGAGAGACCCGTGTATGGCCAGTTCAACAACTCGGCGCTTGTTATTGGGCATGTTCATCGGGGAGACAAAAAGAGCTGCAGTTCCAGAATTGAGTCACGAGAGAGTTGGCGAGAGAGATAGAGAGAGAGGGTGAGTGTGAGAGAGAGAAAGAGAGTATGTGAGAAAGTGGGAGAATGAGCAAAAAGACCCTAAACAGCCCAACAAAAAAGGGACAACCCTTGGCACTCGAGCCAGCTCAATCGTCCCAACTCAATTTCCTCATGCAATTCCATCCTTACCTTCCAGTGTGTGTAGGAGTGTGAGTACACCATACTTGGGCAGTACAAAAACCGCAGCAAATATACAGCTTGCAGCTGCAGCAACTTGAGTTGAAAATTTGATGAAAACAGACTATTTCTGAGAATTTCCTATATATTTGTTTGTTGAAAAACACAGTTTCTCTGACAAGAAGAAATTTTTTTATAGAAATTATACTCATCTAGAGTATCAGAATTGGGAACAAACGTTTTCAAGCGTTTGGGAAATTAACATGTTTAAGCGGTGAAGTCTTCAACTGTATAAACTCACTGAATTTCACAACTTGAAATTTCAAGAGCACAAAAACAATAAGTCATCACTTTGAAATATAAGGAGAGAATTGCAACATTGACATATCCATTAAGCATGAACATGACATTGACCTCTCCATTCCCTCCTCAATCCACATTTCGAAATAACAGTTGTCGAAGTTGATTTACATAAAAGTAGGCAACCTTCATTTTGGAGTTATCAAGCTTAGTGGAAACTACGCAGTTTTGGATGCACTAATATCATACTAGAATTTTCAGAGTCGCGTATGCTAACAGTTCTCCCTTCATGTCACTGACCAACCAACTCCGTTTATACGTTTGAAATGTTTTTCAACTTCGCTGAAGAAATTATAGCACAACAGAATTTATGTGTTTGTGAATTTTCCCAATATTCCTTCACAGGCTTTCCCAAGTATCGGGGAATATGAATTCAATTCGAAGACATTCAACGAGCGAATAGAACCCTTGTAGATTGCATTCAAACGGAAACTCGATCCTATCAGGCGCTCAATTGAATGTGTCAGCACATGCAGAAATAATTTGTCAGGCACAATAATGTTGTCGAGTATTTCAACTTTGGCCAATTCAAATAATGTGTTAACAAGTCAGCCATCTTATCGATCAAACAGAAACTTCTCTCAATGGATTCTCTCTTGGAGAAAACTTTCTAGAATTGCTTCTCATTGCTGAAACTTGCGCCATTAGTGGATTTGCTAGGCAGACAGTTCCCTACCGTACAATATACTACATTGCGAATAAGTTACAGTTGTAAATTGGTCTCATGTGAGGACAAACTTTAATATCTACGTAAGCTACTTGTAACCTATTTCAAAATAATCTATCTTTTTACTTTCCAATTACGATATATCTTTTGTGAATGAGAAGGCTATCATGTGCATTATGTATTCGAATTCGGTCCATGTTAATAATCAAATTATCACTACCATATTTCATCTTATATTATTCATATCGTTTAAAACGTTTATAGTTTGTAAAATTCTTAGAATAATTACTCATATTTATAACCATCGTAATCTAGAATCGTTGCAGTAATATTTTATTAACGATATGAATAAAGTGATCTCATCTACTTCAATTACATCATGTCTTTTCATTTTCTATTCTCGTAGATTTGTGTTCCTGAGAGCACATTATCTATGATTATATCTTCCTCTACGAGATTCAAGCAAGGTATTACATAATATTATGTACATCACACTTACACAATTAGGCAAATTTTGTTTGTAACTATCCAAATAAAAATACTATTCACTTCATAATACCATAAAGGCATAGAATAACCAAATAGTTCTTGTATTATCCGATATTATATTGTAGAAAGAACGATAACTCCGATCTGTTATCGTAGGTTTCAATAAATATCAATATCAAATTAACTTCTATTATCATTAGATATTCATTATCACTATGTTTCATACAATATATTATATTTATATTTACGAGTACCATTTCATTTGAAATTTATTCATTCATTTGAGGGACTCATCCTCTTTTTAATGTCCCTTTCTGTCAATAAGAGCTGAATATTTTGTGAATTCACAGTATGCTGCGTTGAAGTAAAGTGGAAACGATACCTAATTTTCGACTACACTTTATAAAAATATTGGTGAGAAAACACAAGTCTTGGGTTAATCCTGTTGTTTCTCTCTCAAATCATACTGTTAAGTGATGGTTTGTGTCTGAATCAATAAATGAACAGAATTAAATTCACTGAATTGAATTATTAACTATAGAGAGCAACGTAAGCCTGTTGATTATCGGTGAGTGTGTGTGTCTGTGCCAGTGTATCCTCACTTTGAAATGAGGTGGATTCCCTCGGCCTCACGTTATTCAGTCGGCTTTTCCCTTTGACCTACTTCACGGCTATTTTCATTGCGTAATCTTCAGCCTTTTGTTGTTGTTGTTTCTGGAGGCTTATAGGCTCAAAGCCTATTACTATTTGCATGAGGTCAAATCGATTGTCAAGCCAGCGCGCATTTACTTCAGTTTTTTCGATACTCAACTATTATACTCTCATTCAACTTGTTTATCATGAGTGCCAATAAAGAGATATTACACCTAGGACCTACCTAGGACCACCTAGGACATACACCATAACACCTAGGATCTAATACTCCTCAGACACCTAATATACAGTTGAGAAAACACAACCCATATATAGTTGACTATAATTATGTGTTTTGAATATAACATTCCATGACATGATTGACTAATTGTAAGTTGAGTTTACATAATTATAACATTATTCAACAGTGTATTTTACATAACTTCTAAAAGCCTCATGTACCACGTGCATCATTACACTTCACAATAGTTTGAAAATTAGCTCCATTTAAATATATTATTTGATCAATTAATTTTTTTAATAATGACATGTTCATCGTATTTTTACATTCACGGTAAAGGCGGCCGTCTCCACATTCAAAGCGAAAAATAGAGAAAAATTCTTGATCAAAAGTAGTATCATATTGAAACTGTCGATTGTCCCAAGGGATTCCTCGTTACCAATGAATCAACACGGTCTCATTTCCTCTCTCTTTTCCTATTTTTCGTTCTCAGTCACACTTCCCAATCCTACCTTTTTCTTCCTCTTCTTCTTTTTCTAATCTTTCACAGCCTCTGTACCCTTTCCTGCTTCTCCCACTTTTTCACTCAAAATGTTTCTCTCACACTGTATCCTTTATTTTCTTTCTCTTTTTCCACTTCCTCGCTCATAATCTTTCTCTCACATTAACTTTCCTTTTCTTTCCCTCTTTTCTTACTAATTTTCTTTCTCAGTTTCTCCCTATCACACTCTTTTGCCACTCTACCTCTTCGTCATCCTCTATTCTGTTTTTCCTTCTCCTAGGACTCCTAGGTCGTCCTCTACTTTTTCTCTTTCTCTTCTTCTCTCGTTATAATTTCATTGCGGTAACGAGATTCGCCGACGCCTGCCAGGCAAACTTTTCCGGCGCTGTGGGCTTTGCCTGTCTGCATGCTTCCAAAAGACAAACTTCAATCCCATTATCAATCATAAATAATGCGATAAATTTTCGGAGGAACTTTACCCTGGCTGAGCTGAGAGAGGAGAGAATTTTCCACATAAAAAAATAGCACTTGACACTACTTTGGTGGAGATAAAAAGTGTAGGCTGACCTGGAGAAACTGAGACACATGATTTCGCTCTTGTATTTTCTCTGAATCATTACTGTTTTTTTGGAATCTTTGAGCCAAGAAATGGAATGGACTATTTGGAGGTTTTCTCAATTTTTGAAAAATTATAGTATTTTTTCAGATGATCACTGATACAGAGAATACTGATACAAAGGTTCAGGAGCTATTGTAATAGTCCATACTAACGCTTCTTCCAAGTTTTTAACTTTCCAAGAGTTTAACTTTTTTTGGATTCAAAATATGAATGGAGAACAGATTCCTCACTAGAAGCATAAATTGATAGAGATAACCAGGAAGCTCTTGTTCTGAATCGGGAAAGATAGATCAGAGCTCAGAAATGGAGAAAAAACATCGATCGTAAATCAATCAATATGAGATTGCTTATTAATTGCTCTGACATATTCTGTGATCTCGAGTCCTACTACAAAATACATGTTACATGGATGTACAACTCTTGAGAATGAATATTAAAAATATTGAAGGAGAATACGACAGAACAATAGAACAATTTGATTTTCACACTATTGATTTAAAGATCACAATTTTATGGCTTGATAAATAAATAAATCGTCAGCCGTACTTGAATGGGTATCTTATTTGAGTGAAATTGGAAAAGAAGGAGTCTTGCCCAATTTAAATGTTTCGGCGTATTCGGATTCTCATAGCGATAAAAATACTCAAATGTTGTTGTAAATTATCAAATAATCTTCGCTTTAAACAACAAAAAGCCAGATAAACGTGAAAAAGCAATTCGAAACCACAAAATTGTCTGATAAGAAAAAAGCTCAGAAACACTTCAGTTTTTGAAACACAATCTGCAAGTTGTCAAATAACTTTTCGTGAATTTATTCACAAGTTAATAATTGGTCTACTTGACAAAGCAATTCAAAAAACTTGTTTCGAGTCAATGAGTTATCCACCATTTTGTGCCACGAACCAAAATGTTCCCGAATTTTTTTAAAATTATTTCTTTTCGAAGCGATAAAAGAGGAAACATTTTACAGACTATAACAAGCGGGCGCGAGCTAATTTGAAACGCGATTACTGAACAGGAATGGATGCGATTCCGGAAACTCCATTAAACTCCATTCTATTCATGGAGCTCAGAGCTTCGCTCAAATCAATTAGAAGTGTTAGCTTTTTGGTCATGAATCAGTTATTTCTAATACCAATTATGTATAAAGTGCTTCTGGTTGAATTCCTCTTTTAACCCATTTCTCTACAGTTGATGAGTTTGGTAAAAGAACATTGAATGATGAAGATTAATTAGGTCAGCTTTGGGTTAATTGGTTATTACAAATTATAGCATCAACGGCTATAGGTACATTTGTCTTATGTCTCAATAAATGGGAATGATTCTTCACAAAATAATGCAACAAATGAGAAAAAAATACCTTAATAATAAGTGAGTGAATAATAAGTAGCTACAGAAAGGTAGGTAAGATACCGTTAGTTTATTACAAATAATGAATAAAACTTAACTACACAGAAATAGTGCAACCAATGTCAAAAGTCTTATCAAGCTGATTTACAATTTATAATCAAGGATCTTTGTGAACACTGCGTTCAACTTCAATTCACTTTTGCGCAACCAGTCCAATGAATATTACACGAACTTGCTCGTTTTTCAAGATTGTACTTTTTATTTTCTCAAAACGTATTCTAAAAGAAAGAGTTGCTATCACATCAACGAACTTAATTAGTAAATTTCCAGTTTAGACCTCTACTAGCCATATAATGAAGCTTTATGATGGGTGAATAGTAATTAGCCTTTAGTATGCTATGACTTCATATAATGGCTGACTTTTTATTTGTGACGTTTTCAATCCATCCTCTGTCATACTCTATAGGGAAAGAGAAAGAACTAATCTGTCTGGACATCAAACTCAGTAATATTGGACTAATAAGTGAAGCATTACTGTACTTCCTTCTATATTGGACTATGAATAAACATTCCAAACAATCGTGGCGCCAAATTAATAAATAATCTCAGGGAAAAGTTAGGCAAACTACCACACAGTCGTCAACATCATCATCATCATTGTTCAATGATTCAATTTTGTGGAATATTATTATTATTTGTCGTAGAGCTCCCTAATTGGAAGACGCTGAGTGAAAATGATTCATTTATGGGACTTTGAGGTGTTCTTTTTGATTGCCCACCAACTTTTCTTATTATTATGAATATTATTATTATTATGAACCATCATATATTTAGTTATACCAAATTTATTAATGCTGTACTGATAAATAAAACATTACTTTCACACATTGGACTATAAATAATAAAAAACATCACAAACAACCTTGAAGCCAAAATAATAAACACAGGGGATGGGTAGGCAACCTGCCACACAGTGGTTAATATTATCATTATTGTCTGTTGATTGAATATTGTGGAATAAAATAACCATGAGAAATAAGAGAACATGAGTGAAAAGGAGAGTAGGGTAGTAGAGACAGTTAGAGAGAAATAGAGAAGCAAGAAAAAAATAAATGAAGATAGAAAAAAGGGTGGAGAGAGAAAAACAACAACTGGATGCCGCCCATACATCAGAAGATTATGAATAATTGTGGGACTTATAAAATGCCAGATAATACAGTTCAATTGAATAATGAATGCGGCCCAACCACCGGCATGTTATTTTTGGGTTGGGCCGCCACATGCAAAATAGCCTGATTTGTCGAAAATTACGGATAAACAAAACGTGATTGGGGTGCTGCTGATTGTGAATTCAACTAATCTCGTTCGCTTTTGTTTTATTATTACACAGTATTTGCGGGCTAGCATCGACATGCTTTACCAACGGCCAACACAGGATTGGAATGATTCCAGTAAAAAATGGAGATTATTCAACAATCATAACATTCTAATCAAGTTTTTGAATTCTAGAAAATCCAACATTTTTACTGCGATTAATAAGATTGGAATGGAAAGTGCTTCAATAATTAATCACAGAACTTTGATTAACCTGATTTTTTTCTAGGGAATTCTGAATTCTATTTAATAGAATTTTAATTCATAGTTTATATTCTCCAGAGGAATAATGAATTCCTCTCCACCTCGATATTAGAAAAATTAAAATTTAACCGATGAAAATGTTTCTCTTGGTTGCTCTTGGATATCATGTCACAATCTTTTCTTATCTGTTAGAACTTTCCTTCACTGTGAAGGAAAAGATAGAATTTTTCACTCTGTAATATTTCACGAAATTATTGAAACAAGGGAAGTTTCAATGCAATATGAAATTAGATATTATTTGTACTCGTAGCTCGAAAACATAAAGCGTATTAATAGTGGTTCCGCAATATTTCAACTGCATTAAATTTTGTAACACGTTATATTACAGAATATGACCATTTTCATTACAACCTACAAGCATAGAAAAAGCAAAGCGCCAAGAATGTTGGTGCTATGCTTTCTCTATGCTACAAGTTACAGTTCATTAGGAGAAAATGAACAAACAGCTCACGTCTTCTATCACCAATAACACAGAAAATCTAGACAATATCTAAAATGAAGAAAAAAACAACTTTAAGTCGGTAATCTCTTTCCAATTTTTCCGATTGATCGCAAATCCTCAGTCGCAAGCACAGGGACTAAGCTCTGTATAGAACTGTGTAATGGAGTTACTCGATCACTCTCTCTCACTCTCTCCCTCAATCCCGTTCTCTCTTATCAATCGCACAAAAACAAACAAACTAAAAACGAAATGTAATTTCCTTCTCTGTACCGACTCGAATCCAATAAGGCAACCGTATTCGAATTTCAATGAATGTGAATAAGGTTACCTGTGCTTTGCAATAACATGTGTATTCTATACAGTACATCACTTTCTACTGAGTTGTATACCTATATTTTTCTATCCCTATTTCCCCTTTTTCAATGTGAATTTAACGCACGTATGCACTGGTTTCAATAATCGAGTTTATAGTTCTGGACATGCAATGAGCTATACAGTACCACCGTACTGAAATTAAGAATAAATGCTGTCACTGTCAACAATTTTGATGAAAACTATTCAAAGGCATACTATACTTTTATGGTAGTATTATGAGTTGATTATCATCAATCTACGAACCAACCAAACCATCAATATAATAAATCAACTACTTACTTATTATTCTTTGAGAAAAAGTGTAATTGATTTGATAACCAATTACTTGACTGAATAAAAAAAATTGTTCGCTCTTGTAAACAAGAGTGAGTGCAATGGATAATTGGAAGGACAGGATTATAATATTAGCATGTTTTTAATGACCTCTAACATTTGATAACGGAAAAATTCGATTTTGATAATCCGATAACCTCCTCAAAAAATGTTCGTTACAGTAAAATTCCAGGAAAGAAGCAAAAAAGCAAAATAAATGGAACAGTTATTGATCTCTTCCAAGAAAGAAATACATATGCAACAAATTTCAATTGGACAACTAATAATCGGTATTTGACCATCCAATTATTGATGATTTGGACAATCACTGATACTTGGTATTTACAAATTGGATTAGATGAAATGTATTGCAAAGAAAGCAAATTAAATACAACGCTCTAGATATTTACAGATTAAATGAATTGAAAGTTGTTTTTTAAAAATTGAAACAGAAAGATTATAAGATGCATTTTTGTACAGCGGATACAATATAGTCTGTGGAAGAACCCCAGGACTCATTTGACACAATCTATCTGGTCTTCCCAGCTAACGTCGAAGAAATTAAGTTTCAAAGTAAGTAAGTACACGTCTACAGCATACACATTTTATAGCAGATATGAAAAACCTATAGTAACACGTAACTTGTATCAGTAACCTGTATTGAAGACAAGTAACAAATCCAGGTAATTGGAATTATTCTACCCGAAATTCGAGCCCAGGACACAGTGGTCATTCAGAACAACCACTAGACTGAAGAGGTGTTCACTTGTGGAGTTGATAGCACGATAAGGTGGCAGACCATTAATCAGTTGGGACAATCAACGGTATTAAACAGCTCTCTCACTAACTCTTCCTCACTCTCACACTCTCTCTCTCTCTGAATCAATCCCTCAGGCTGGTACATCCTCTCCTCATGCTCACTCGCTCTCTATCTCTCCATCACTCTCTCTCTTTCTCTCTATCTCTCTCTCTCAAGAGAATTGCCATCCATCTCTTGCGCTCCTAATCACAGTGATAAGTAGCAGAAGTTCAAAGGTTATCAGAGGAAGTCAGACATCATTGGCTGGCTCTGTGTCACTCACCAAATGCTTCGCCGTATCAACAATCAAAATGCATCAACTGCAATGTATTTCATTGAACTTGAAACCACGTTATTATTGTGAGTTGAGGTTGAACTTGGAAAAAATGCTGATAATAACAGAATGTTGGGTTGGACTTGGAATAGAATCTATTGAATGTCAACACAAAATATCAAGTTTTGATGTATAGATATGTACTTGTATTATTCTCATGTAAAACCTTTAAAAGGTTCATACTCAATTGGAAACTGATAGTATTGGAAGAACAAGAACCGAGAAAGATAAGTATATTGCATAACATGCAATTTCCTTCAATTCTATATGAAAAAACGAATTGACAATGTGTTGAACACCTAAAAGTTTTATGAATGAATTTTATTGTAATTATAAGGGAACCTAAACTCTGATTCACAGTATAAATGAGGGTTTGGATTGAACTGAAACCTGATTAGGGAGTTCAATATTATGGTTAAGGACTGAATTTCAAATTAAATTACAATTTTTCCATCGTGTTTCTACAGGGAAAATCGCGTCTTTGTGCGCAAAGATTGGATAATCAAAAATAACAGTATTGGAGCAGAATAATCCAAAATACAGTGTAACTTAATTGGAAAATGAATGCTTGAGGCATTTTTAAGCCCTTTTGCCAGTTCAGAGTAGCGTGCACCTGCGTCTTTTATGTACCTGACATGCGTCATATCAAAGGATTAAATAAATTCACGGAGAATCCCAGAGCAACACAGGTATTTGAACGTTCCTTATTTGAACGAACAGGTATTAGATCCTACCTTTTCACTGTCAATCTCTCATAACTCTCAAATGAAATAAAATGCATGATATGGATTTTCAATTCAAAGCCTAGGGAAATATGGAGGGTTTAAGTAATAGAAGGTGAAATATAACGTGGGAGAAACAAGGGTGATATAATTACAAGCTGTCTCTTTCATTTTCAGCTAACCTCTTCTTGCCTTATAATAATAATAATAATAATAAAGCTTTGTTTGCATCCAAATTGAACAAAAGGAGGAATTTGAGGTAAAATTTCAGAGGTTGGCAACTCTCTTCTTGCCTTATTTATTCACTATTTACTTTGATAGAATCTGATTCCATTTTACATTATGTCAGTGAGTGAACTTGAATGTAGGGGAGTCAGAATATTATTTGTTATCTGGAGCCAACCTTTTTTCGAATATTACAATTATATTTGTTCTTTTTACAATGTTATAGGATGATACCCTTGAAAGGAACAATCGAATTGAGATATTGAAATCATTCCTCATTCACTACAGTATACCTGATCAGCTTGATGTATTTGCAGATAAAATTGAAAAAAACAAACGTCAAGAATTGTGTTATCAAACTATCTCATTCAATTATTATATCTCAATTGCATCTGATCTAATTCTAATCGAGAACAAGAACTACAAGAATTTTACAATTTTACAACAAGAGTTTCTGGATGAAATCCATATCAGAACTATATATATCATTCAATTATTTCAATTGCATCTGATCTAATCAAACTCGAGGTACAGAAACTACAAATTTGTATTACCAAAACGGAATCTCTTCTGCAATCTGTGAGTTACTCGATAGGTATGTTGGCTGATATTATTTATTAAATTAACAGCGAACACCACACGACAAAACCTCAATCTCGTTCCCACAAAATGCAACTTGGCCGGAACAACAAGCAACTTTTACCGCACTACTACAATAAAGTTAAGCCAATAAGGCTCCAAATTGTGACAAATTTGCCGAATTCGCCGAGGCCACCCCCACTAATATGTTGCGGCATGTGGACACAGGCGAAGTAAAAGTTTTGTTGGCTCAGCCTAGATACCGCCATATCAAAACAATTTATAGAAACTTTTAGTTTCATTACATTGAAACCTACATTGGAACTCAAGTTTGCATTGGTTTTCAATGGATGAGGTGCTTGAATTAAATAAGGCTAATTTATGAATTTATAAAATCTAGACGTTTGATTTGGTTAATACATTATCAATCTCAATCTGTCATAGGAGCAAGGTAATTTATTGAGTTAGATTCAATTTATCAGTTCCACAGTTCAAGAAGTACATTACGGTATAATATACTAAATGGTCTCAATACTCTAAATGACTGATTATAGTAATTTCAATTTGAATATCACATATCAGACTGATTGATATGGGTCTCTCTAGTACAAAAATGATGAAAAGTGAAATCTAAAGGAAAATTGAAAAAAAGGAAAAATACTTGAGAGAAGAGAGAATTATTAGAAGAAATGAAATAATTATAATATTCTTTCCACCAATCATAGCCCATTAGACCAATGTCGTTCAACCAGTTTCATCATTATAATATTTTAGTTAATTTTTATCAGCACATTTTTATCGCCCACAGCACTTTTGTATTGTGAAAAGTAAAAAAAAGAAGTCATCTATCTATCTCTAACTACCTATCACAGTCGAATAATCACAACTGAAAGCCTCCAAAGTACCATGATTTTAAACACAGCTAGTAAAATGGTTTATTGCAGGTATGATTATGAAATGTTACTCAAGATTATTATTAACAAATTGATATAATTCTAAAAGTTCCATTTTCATCTATTCACAAACCATTTATTCCATAATTATAATATGTAAACATAGAATATAAATAAGTTTGATCATAATACAGCATCATAAACATGCCTGACAAGTAAATCGATAAATTAGAACGGATTGGGGTGCTGAAGCTACGCCACATTATGTAATCACATTCAGGTTGTAACCCCGAGTTGTCACTTCTAACAGCACTGCTTGACATTTAACAGCTCCTACGTAGTAACCACAGTTAATTTGCCCGCAGATTTAAAAAACAGATTAAATAAAAATAGCAACATCATTCATCAACCAAAGTTGAAAACTCACATTTAAATTATTCATGAGCACATAAAAACCCTTTCACACATCATTTAATTAGTTTTAGCACTCAACATTACACCACTATTGCGTTTTCATTAAATATTAATTAATGAACTCTCTCGCTTCACATTCCGGTACATGTAACATTCAATCCAGATTAATTATAATTTATTATTCGCTGTACTCACCAACATTAGCTAGATTAAACAAGTAATGGGGTCATGACACACTTTAAACCCCCTCTGTTTACAAAATGGGGTTGGTAATTCATACAATTGAGTTTGAGGATGTTTTCGTTGGAAAAACCACCCTACCCCTACGATATTTTTACTCATCCACTTCTACATTATTTCATCTAATTACCTTAAATTATTCTCATGTGAATGGTAGCCTACATATTATAATCCTTTATCTATGATAAGGAAGGAGATTTTAGAGACGAATATCATCTGTTTATATCTGACGAATATCCTGAAAGATCAATTTGTTTTCATGTGACA
Organism: Laodelphax striatellus; assembly: GCA_017141395.1. Taxonomy (NCBI): domain Eukaryota; kingdom Metazoa; phylum Arthropoda; class Insecta; order Hemiptera; family Delphacidae; genus Laodelphax; species Laodelphax striatellus. The sequence continues at coordinate 38,084,234 of CM029531.1, read as the reverse complement.
AATATTTTAAAAAAAAGGTCACGTTTAGAAGCAAATATTAGGAAAAAATATATATTGATTTCTGTGCATTCATCTATGCTCAGATAATATATTCATGTCTAGAGATGGATTGAACAATAATTTTAGCACAAATCAAATATTTAGATCAAAGATGAGTAGAATTCCAACTCGATTAGCTGCAGGAATACTAAGAAGTATTGTATTACTATTCTTTTCAAACAGTATTCAAAGTTTACAAGAAAATGTTCGTAGCATGAAGTACTGCGAGTAATTCAATTATCACTTTTTAGAAAATTATTAATGAAACGATAGTGCAGAAAAATAATTGTATGACAAATTCAATCATAACTTTTAACAACTAACATTTCAATAGAACTAACGTTTCTAATTTTCCCTACTCAGTCAAATATGGTTAATCGCGGTCCTCTAGTATCATGAATATTGTTTCATCTCTATCATTAAGATAAGTTACGTAAGCCTATATCATGTCATATAAATAAAATATTACAATATAAATAAATAATATGCTAACATGTATAATTCATGTATCACCTGTATAATGTATATTGAGTTATCAATCTGAATTCAGACTATTATTCTAGTAAATTCTGGTTTAAATAAATTTTAGTATACTCTAACCGAATATAATTCACCTAAACAGCCTAAATATTTATTCAACTATTGAGCCACAAAGAGGATTACAATCCCAATTTGGCCTGCCCACAGACATCATTGAATTCCACAGATACCATTCAACCCTCGAGTGACTGTGCCTTAGAACCATATGAGGACGTGAGAACCATGGAAAACAGATAAAACCACACACACATCAATGGACTCACCTCGTGGGAATCGGCATGATTCTCTTTGAAACGAGCCGCAGTAAGTGTTGTGCTCTGCTTCCTGTAGCTTCCGAATAAAGAGGACCGCCGAATGCACAGAACACTATAAAATTTCAACTGTTTTCGAAAACTGTGCGACCTATCTCACAATCACTCTCACACACATACACACTAACACATTATCGGTATTTTGTTTCCTGATCGGTTGGGAGGATCGAAAGGAGTCTCACAACAGCACTGGGTACGAGTACTAACAAAGGTGGAGGGTAGTCGACCGAATGGCGTGTGTACAAAAACTAAATATTGCTATCGCGCTGACGGTCGGTCGGCTGGCTGTGTGTAGACGCTTTTGAATGGCCCCCTCCCCTACTACCTCCTCACCCATCCACCCCACCACACACGCCACAATACGCGTAGTAGTAGATAGAGAATGGCGAGGGGGGTTCAAGAGGGGTAAGGCGGTCGGCGACAGAGGGGTTTCCAAAAACTATAAAGCGACTCTGCCGCCGTCACTACTCCTGGCGTTTGTAATCGATAGACAACCCACACTAGTACCACAAAATGCCAGCAGATTGCACCAGCTCACACGCACACTGTCAAAAACAGCTGATTCGTGATGGCGCCAAAATTCGAACATAGAAACCATTAGCGTTGCAGATTGGGAATTAAATTAGTGGGTAATTGAAAACGATAATTTTCTAGAGAAGTTACAGCCTAATTTACTAGAGCTTCTTTTGGTCCAAATCAGAAGGTAGCTCAGAGTTTGATTTTGTATTACTGTATGCTGTGGTATTTGCATTTTTCATGTATACAATTATTTATGAGGTTTTGGTACATCATAATATCAAACTTTTCCTCCATAAACTTATGTAAATAACCCTATGAAGTAATCAATACATCCTTGTGGAACACATACTAGTTCAATGTTCAATAGTTCACTAGTTAATATTTGATTATTAACTATTAACTAGTTAATAGTTCACTAATTCAATAGTTCACTAGTTCAATATATCTTGGTATAACTTGGTTATAACTTGGTATAAAGAGTTCTTATGTATTTCTTACTCCCATCATTACCGTTCTAACTGGCACAATAAACAACAAACTCCATCAATGGCACAAGCAGGATTTCAGTGAATTGGATGATATACTTGAACAATGCAGATCTGAATAATTCATTTAAACATATCAAATACAATTATTGAGATTTTTTTAAATTTTCCTTCCATCTCACAAAACTTTTTTATTTCGATCTCAACTACTATACAGTATTTCTTCCTTAAATGTTCAAAAGACTTAATTCCTTGTTTCAATATCACCTCTCATCTCCTTTCCCCTTCCATCAGTATCTTTTATCCCTGATAATCAATAAAGCTCATGTGCTCCACCATCACTTCTCTTCAATATTTTACCATCCATTAATTCATTTATTCATCCATTTTCGTTCAATCATTCATCGATATTTTCCATTCCTTATTAAACCAGAAATCAATCAACTTACCGAGCATCCAGCAAACTCTCTAAGTTCTGAAATTTCAACAAAATACTCCCTTATCAGATGGAAAACGAAAATACGTTCCCCTATTTGAAACTATGTTCAAGAGAAACACACAGCATAGTGTGTGGTGAGAGTCAAGCAATGAACTCGCTCCATATTCTGGGTCCATTAGAGACACACACTGTCATAAAAATGCGACTGCACTCATATTTCAACTTTATGGCAGAAACTTCCACTCATAACCCCCCTCCCCTAATAACCCCCCCCCCTATTTCCCCACTCCTCACACTCACTCCTTTTTACTTATTTCTATCTCTCTTACGCTCACACCTTCTCTCTCTTACACACGATTACTCTCTCTTTCTTTCTCCGTCCTTCTTCCTTTCTCTCATTAACTGTATCCCTCTTTGGGAAACTCATGCATGATTAGCATTGGTGACTTACACACATGTTATACAAATACATATAGGATTGGTTGTAGTCGAGTCCCCAATGCAAACCGGCGCCATACTTGCGACAAGTACTTAATTCAGTCCTCAAGTCGTTACATTTCTAATGTGCTTGACGTCATGTATGAAAGAGGAGAAAGGGGATTGACGTAGTACAGCATCTGTGGAGTATGCTACAGATATCCTGTTAGTCCAATCAACTATCAGACATTGCTTCAAAATCATCTTTTCTCTTTTTTTCTTTTTTTTCTCTGAGGATGATGCCCACATGAGCTCTAGGCTTGTGCGTGGGTAATGAGTGGGATGATGATGAGATATGACGACTACTTTTTAGGCAGTCGGGACCGACGGCTTAACGTCTCCTCCGAAAGACGGGAGTGGCCGTATTTGTCATAAAATCCTTCCGTCAACCAGGCTCGAACCCTGGCCCAATGGATTTTATCTGACTGCTGATAACATATCAGTCTGACACCTTAGCCGCCTCGGCTACGAACCACTCCAAATCTCCCTTGGTTATTACTTGATTTTTCCGTGCTTTAGTTCTTATAATAAATCATGTATTTAATACAGGTCATCTCTTGTGTAGTATATCTTGCTTCCTATCTTGCTTAATAGAGATACCTATCTTGCAAGATAGCCCAAGATAAACAGAGAATATCTTTTCGGTATCATTCTGGTATTGTCTGTCTTTAGAATTATCTCTTGTATGTTTTTCATGGGTGCAAAATCTAAGATTTTTCCTAAGGGTTTTCCTTAAATAATTTTTCTTCAATCGTGTAGCACTGTAGAAGCTGGATAATGGTATTCCCTCGAATTATCCAACATGAGCTTTTAGTTTATCTATTATAAAACAAGAATTACAGTGTAAACACAATATTACCTCTCGTCATATTTGTCCACAAGAATATAACTTTTTCTCATGATACTCAAATTAGAAGTCTTTATTTCTCAAAATTATTATTTTTAAGGTCCTATCCAAACGTACAATGCAACGCGTCAAGTAATTGCTCAAATGGAGAGCACACGTGTACTACTGTACATTCTAGCTAGCTAGAGAAACTGCTAGAGCGGTGTATCTTTCGCAAATATGGTCTCAAGAGAAGAGCTACCAACCAAATAGTGGTGGCATGAAGTAAAATAAAGCGTCTTGATTGGACAGACAGTCTCGCTAAATAAACAAACAAACCGTAAACCAACAACGTGTAACGATGTAGTCACTTCTTGATGACATCATTTAAATAAATAAATAAATGGCAATTCACTTGTAGTACAACGTTACCATCGTTGTAGTCAGCTCGTTAAGCAAATCCTGGTGTAAAAATTTCTTATTCCAAATTCTGGTGTGGAAATTCATTATTTTCAGAAACTTCTAGTTAGGAGTCTCGTGTTTATTATGTACGCTGACTCAGTTCTCCATAGTTATACAATTTATTAAGGATTTCTGGTTAGTGTATAGTTGAGGTGAGTCAAATTAAATCTTGCATCTGTAATCTTCTGTACACAGACAGTTCCAGACATCATTTTTGAAATTACATATTTGACATATAACATAACACATGTGTCAATGGTCAATAATTATTTAAGTTTTGACTTGACCAATTGCAACTTTGCTATACAGAAGCAATTCGATGAAAACTTACCCAACTCTGCCTCAATACGATTTGAAAGTACAAGGAGTAGATTTAAAAAAAAATGATAAAAATTACTATGTACTTTACCTTGCTGATCTGAATTTTGTTGGCCTCTTCCTTTTCCTTCTCCGCTCCATTCTTCTTCTGAAACAGAAATGACAAAAATAATTATTAGGGAATAACTAATAATTTGAATGAAAAAACTCAATCAATCAGTAGCCTTCAATCTGTAGTGTTATTTAAAGTGTATTATCCAAAGTGTTAAAGTGTATTATTTACCGTGGCGAAGCGTGGTATACTTAACCGGTCATCGCCGGGTATATTTCCTATAGGACATATACCCGGCGATGACCGGTTAAATATACCACGCTTCGCCACGGATAATTTAGATGTATTATTCAAAGTGTATTATTGAACATATATCTTTCCGTAGAGAGAAATAAAAATCAATCTTATTCGCTTTCAGTTTACATTATTGATTGATTATAATTATGTTGACCTACTCAACCAACCCCAAACAATCTGACATTAGATAACATTCTAATAATTACCAATTGATCTAAAACAAGGATAGATGTCCTGAAGAAGCTAGTTCATAAGATTTGATTGTGGTTGACAACAATAAATAGCGAATATCTACATAATTAAACAATATCAATACAACATTTTATCAATAACAATATCAATACAACATTTTAAAATAGCAATATCAATGCAACATTATCTGATTAAAGTGATTTGAAAAAAATGTTGGGAATTCAGTACCAAAATGGCCCTGAACAAACAAAATTTAGATGGATGTGACATGTGAATGGAGTTCACTGTTATTTCAATAATTGAATCTAGAGTAAATTTTCTTTATAGCTTCAGATTGAAAAACCTTGATATAGTCGAATCAGTCCAACCCTACAGAATTTGGGAAGATATAAGCGAGAGAATAAGACTCTTCCAATTCAAACGAGTATTTCGCTAAATATAATTCATAATGAAGTCAGCTTAGCCATTCATGACCTTCCCTAGATCATTACGAGAGCAAGAGTTGAATAGAAAATAATGCAAAAATTTGAATAGTTGCAGAGTACTTCTGGAAAAATCCCTGGGGTGATGACGTATTATTCGCTCACTTATTGTGTCCAGTGAAAAGGGGTCTGGATTTACATAGCTGGCATGCGCTAACAAAGGTACAAAAAGTGTATTGAGTGATAATTTTCCTAATTGTAAGGAATTGTTGATGTAATATTCACTTGAAAGAGGAAAAAAGTTTCTTAATAACATGAGAAAAGAAATCGATATATCTATGTAAGTTATTTGGGAGTAGCCCCCAATTAGCACAAAGGTGAGAATTTTGTGAGGAAGACAAGATTAAAATGAGATTTCAAACAGGATTTTATAATGAGATTTAAACGTTCCGAAAAAAATCTGGATGCTGCTTCGGAATAAGTTTAATTTTTGAGACTCTTACTCATGTAAAAGTATGATGATCTTCAGACTTGTTAAATTTGAAACTTTCGACTGAATTACTTCAAAGAAGCTTTAAATGTAACATCTCAAGAAGTTGAACTTTAAACTCACACTTTCTCATTAGAGGTTAATATAAATTTGTAAATCGCAGAAAAACATACATATTCACGTACCGGGTATGATTAAAACTATTCCTAGCAGATTCAATGTTGTGTAGAGCGAGAACTAGTTCTTGGGAACTGTTACTGCTCAGTCATGGAACTGTTACAGAGCCGAAGAGTGAACCGACCACCTCAATTAAAAGTTATTAACAGGTACATGCACTTATTACCACTATAGCCATCCATGTTTCCATAGCAAATTGCAAAAAGCTCTTTGTAAGATGAGAAATGTGTTTGATAAGGAGACAGAGAAAGAAAGAGATAGAGCGAGCGAGGGAGAGAGAGAGAGAAAGAGAGAAAAATTAAACCATTAGTGGTGGTGTGGCGTAGATTAGGAGGGTATTGGGGTGTGTTAAAAGCAAGTTTTGTTTGAATAAAGTGAGGAGAGTTTGGAGAGAGAGAGTGGTAGAGGGAAAAGAAGATATATAAGAGAAGAAAGAGAGAGAAGTTAATATAAATACAGACTTTGAAGCCGGAAGATATCGCATTAAGCTGCACTGCAGTTCATGGCCTTGTTATTAGCTGTACAAAATACCCGTCTGGCTCGTTACACTCTTTTCCAAGAAATATATTACTCTTTCAACTTTTTAGTTGTTTCTCTCTCTTTCTCTCCCCCTCACCCTCTCGAGGAAAAAATATCTCTATACGTATAACTGTTGTTACCTCTCTCTTTCAATATTAGAATCTTCCTCTCCGCAATCAGAGAGTATAGAAGAGAAATTTTTATTTATTTATTTTAAAAAATAATTTAAAATTAATTAAAATTTTTATTTTATCTCATTTATTAGATTCAATTTTCTATTCTCTCTGGTCACATTATTCTGGTTTATTTTCTTAACATTTCTCAGCTCTATCCTCTTTTCAGCTCTCTCTCTCTCTCTCTCTTTCTCTTTCTCTCGTTCTCAATTACTACGTACTCCTTCTGCCTATTGCCTTTTATTCAATTTCCATGCTTCCCATCCTACTTCTGTACCTCAACTTTGAAATTATATAGAATAATTTCTTCTCAAAAACTTTCAATTTTTTCAATAATGAAATTAAATGTTTTGTCTTTTACTATACTAATAGAACAGAATGAATATACTCCTATCAATATCAAAGTAGATCCTTACATCTCTAACTTGACTCCAATTCTTCTTATTTCTCAGTATCTACTCTCCAATATGGAGCTGGTTTTACCTACTAAAATCTCTTTCTCACTTCTATTTGAATTTCTCCAAAAACTACCTCTTTACTATCCTGTTTCTTCATTTGCTCTTATAACTTTTAAGCATACTCCAGAGTTTCAAGTATTTCCATTATACCCTTTAAATTACAACTTGTTAAACAGTAATCATTTTTTCCCAATCATGTAATACATTATTCTTCTTTCTTCTCATAAATTACCTTTCTTTTTGAATCTGATATAACAATATTGATTTCAATTGATAATTTCTTACCTTAATCATCACAATATAAACAACAGGCTTAACCCTGAACGGTTTCTCTGCCGAAATTTGATTATTTGATTAATGATAGTCCAAAATGAGGTTAAGTTTTCACATCAATGAAACTCCAAAAATACATGTATATGTACAGTACTAAAAATTTCGAATTTCTACTTTTTCATCTACTTCAAATATGAGCATTTTGCTTTAGTTCATTTCCACATCATTTCCATTCACTTTCATTTCAACAATTTCCTCTACATCAACCGTTCTACCACACTATGTCCCATTACCCCAGTCTTCTTTCAATTTTCTCACCTCTGTTAATTCTTCCAGCTACTTCTCTTCCTTTTCAGCTCAATGGTGAGTAAAGGAGAAAAACTAACACCGTCCTATAAATGGAAAACATCCGTCTTAAGTCTCTCCTTATTCCTCCTCTCTCCAAAACTCCATCTCACACTTCTTTACTCTTTAATTCAGATCTTCTCTTACTAGTTTTCTCTCTCCATCCTGTAACTTTTTCACTCTCTTATTACTCATTGTTCTCTTTCTCCTGCATACTTCTTTTCTTCTCATTTACCCAAATCATCTTCCTCTTACTCATTTTTTTCTCTCTCATCTTTGATGAAGCCGCCTCCGCCGCCAAGTAAATGGCCTGTAGTTCGATCTTATTCGCCCCACCCACCACTAGCGAAGTATTAAAATGGCTACTGTTACACCACCTCACGGTTCGTTCTCACAGTCAGTGCTGCTATTTAATACAGTCTCTCAACAAATTACCTTACCAAATTTTCTCGTATATCTTCGGCGCTCTTTTCTATTATTCATAACTGAGCTCATTTCCATCACAATAAATTTCCAGTGTCAGTTTCGCGAAATGGAATAATTGTCTAACGTTCCCAACATCCTGGCTGCCTTCTGAAATTCTAGCCAGTTGTATTCCAGAATCGATTTGAATGAAAATGAATGGGTTTGTTAACAAACCATTCCACAGCATTAAACATTGACATTATTAAACTGATTATTTGGTTTTTGACAAGAAAGTAATTTTGTTATTGCAAGAGTTCAATCAGGCATGTTTTTTTATCGATGGTTGTAATACTTATTTTTCAAGCGTTTTTTTCAGCTGAATGTTCTTACCGAAAAGACGGTTGAAAAGAGAATGTTACAACCAAGGATAACAAATTACGAGTGAATAAACTTGGAACTATTGCTTCACTCAGGGATTTTACGATTTTGAAAAAGGAAGAAATTAAAAAACAATCAATGCTTGTATCTTCAGTTTGTGGTCGAAAAACTACGAAAACTAACCTAAGAAACATCCTTTTATTTTATTTCATTCATTTACACTTGAATAACGAGAGAGCAATAGGCTTTCTTTTCCTTGAAAAATGCAAGCAGAATTTTACATTGTTTTCGTCAAAAGTCTAAAAAGGTGAATACTGATTTTGATCATAGAAATGCTTACAATCATGAGTAAAATTCTAATCCAACAATCATCGAATTCTATTTAAATTTTAGGGGTATCCGACTCCAACCTCACATGCTGGAATAGTCCTTTATTTCTGAAAAATTGAATAATTTCCATTCTTAAAAAACGTATTGATAAGTTATTAAGCAGGTGCCACAAGAACATTAAAAAAAGAGTAGAATGGAAATGAAGTGAACGAGGGAAAATAAGATGAATGAGTGAGTAAAATGAATTTAGAGCAACGTGCAGTAGCATGGCTGAGCATTATTAGCGAGGGGTGTTGTTCAGTGCTCTGAGCAGTCGGTTAAGTCCTGGCGGACGGGACTTACAGCGACTTAACGAGGTCCTGCATCTTAACGACCAAATTAAAAATTCAGTAGAGCATTGCTGACGTCCAGCGCAGCGCCTTCGCCTAGGCTCCTCAAGGAAAACACTCCCAATCACTGTCACAAAATCTAGTCAGGCTGGCGGCTATTCACTTAGCCGCTGTATTCGTTTTAGCTGTGTTAATTAATGTTAACGAAAATACAATTATAGAGAACTCTTTTATTTATTGAACATGTTTCATACGTACTTGGTAAATTTAGATCGCATTCGTATGCAAGAAAGTGTAAATTCAAGTGAATTTTGATTATTAAATAGGATCTAATATCACTTGTAGTATCTCTAATGGTAAAAGCGTAAAGGAACGTTTTTGCTGCGGATGATGCCTACATAAGTGTTTTACTCGTGCGTGAGTGATGGAGTGAAGGGTGCTACTGTGAAAAGTTCCAGACGGAACGGGAATTGAATCCTAGACCAATGAAGCAGCAGTAGATTGAAGGTGTGGCTCTCCAGACAACTGAGCTACAACGGCTCGCCGACAACTAAATTACTTTTATCATTGATTTTATACTTTGCTCTGCTATTTGGACACGATTTCAAGCTTCCTCAAATAGCCACTAAAATAATATTTTGTTTTAATATTTTTATTAAAAATAATATTTCAATATTTTTATTTCTGTAGGTGTAATACTTGTCGATTAGGTTGATCCTTGTTACCAGTTATCGGAATGTTGATTTTTTTGTTTCCTTAATATGTCAGCTTGTATACCGACCACTGGGAGGCATATCCAGAATAGCTAAATTCTAAAGCAATATTTTCTTAATTTGGTGGATGGCGAATGACATTCACTTAACGTTTCCATGGTAACGGGTGATGCAATGTTGATTTGTTTCACATAAATACAGTATATCTGATTCATATGTGATCAGATCCATTTGACGCTTGGCATTGGATAGATAGATAGACATGTATTATTCCTCTGCCATCATACTCTACGGTCATCAGCAACCTCAAGAAATAATATCTTTCTATTTGAAGCTATTTGGGAAGCGGGTTAGTCCCAGTGGCAGAGGCGAGGCTTATCGGTGAGATTAGATAAGAGAGCGCCTACTACTCCCGTTGTAACGGTGACCGGCTCCTCTAAAAACAAAAATTTATGAGCTTCAAAATCGCTTCCCGGTGGTTCGGAACCCACCTAAAGCTGTAGGTCCATTTATCACTCATCATTATCCTTCCCATTACCCACGCACAAGCTTAGAGCTTATGTGGGCATCATCCCTAGCAAAAAAAAAAAATTATCTATAGCTCTAATGCTCTAAAGCGTCGAAATGAATCTGATTATACCTATCAAGCAATCTTGAAAATTTCCATTTGAAAAGAATCATTTCTGTAAGCAAAGCAGTGATTTGATGCGAAAACTATCAGCTCTTGTTAGGGGTGGAAACTCTATTCAAAAAGGAGATGTTTACAGTTCAAGAGTCGTAATAGACAAGCATTTTATTGCCCATCTTCAGGAACTCACGACGTGACATGATGCAATGATGCAAACATTCCCGTTAACCCGAAAAGAAACAGATAAAATGGAGAAGAAATAAAGAAAAGTGAGAAAAAGAGGAATGGAATCTAGTCAGTTTGGTAGGAATCATGTTCAGCTACCCTGTAGCTGCTGAGATGAAGCTACTTCAGTGTTGAAGAACTAATAAATGCGAAGAACGACATCATTATGCGCACTACTACTCCCTATCACCCCCCGTCACTCTTACTACAGCTTTAGATGGTCGGATAGTCCTTATTGACAGGTCTGATCTTTCACAACATAACTATGTTTTCCTTTAAACTGAAATCCTGCAGCTCTTCATCTTCTTTTTCTTCTTCTTTTTTTTCCATCTTCTGCTTTTTTATTCTTCTTCTACTTCTTCTTCTTTTCAATGTTTATTTTTAGCTCTTCTTGGAATTACGTCCTCTCTTTTCACCTACTTTCTTCATCTGCTAACTTCTCTTCTACTTCCTTCTCTTTTCCTTTTTTATTCTCTCCTTCTTCTCCTTCCCTTCGAATTTAGTTTCTTTCTCGGATATATTTTTGTATTCACGCTTCCTTCTACACACTTCATTTGGTTTCTCTTCTATACCACTTCAACATGTCTTTCCTCATCTTTAATCCAACGTTTGAATTTTCATTCACTTTTTTCTTCTTTATGCTACTACGTTTATTATAATTATTATTCAATCAATAAGTCTTTTGCTTCTTTGCCGACTTTCTTCTTTTTCAATTCTTCATCGTATACTTCTGCAATATTGTACCCTCCAATAATTCTTTTAACTCCTCTCTACTGAATAATCATTGGTGTTCGTATTCCCTCCCTACTCCTCCACTTATTTCATGACTTCTCTCTGCATCAAATTTATCAATTTGTTTCTACTACATTCTTCTCTCACGTTTTTCTCTGTAATTTTGTTATCCTTCTTCTTTTCTTTATCATTTGTGCTTAACGTATTCTCCCCTATCTTCTCCTTGTCCGTTACTTCTTATCCCGGTTTTCTTTTTTGTTGTCGTGTCCTTGCTCGTCTTTCTGTTCCCTCTTCATTGCACTTTCCCTCCTATCCTATCTCCTCCTTCCATTTTATGTCATGCTCGAGTAAATAGAAATTGGATTCAACTACCCCGCCATCACAACCAACATACAGCAGTGGCATCAGTCGGAAAAGTGCCTGCTATAAATTTTATTCGTCTCTCTGCATTCCTCTCGAGTAGAAAATTCGAAGAAGAGCGACGCGGAAATCCGAAAAGTCGGAAAAAATTTGAGGATCGCTGGCTAGACTTACCCTTTCATCCTACAACGCAAATTCTTTCTCTTTCCTAACTCCTTCTTCTCTCTTCTCATTTCTATGCACAATGTTTTTGGAAAGTCCTCTTTTCCCCACTAGAAGCTAATACTTTCTAGCGGTTTTTGCCTTCAATCAGGATATTGCGGTTACTTTGAAGAGACCCCATGAAAAAGAGGAAGATTAAAGCCAATAAATATGCATTAGGTAATAATAGTGGCAGTTTGGTTCTTTGCTTTTTCACCAGCTCAACCAACGGGTGCACTAGAAAATTTCAGAAGTCTGTCGTTTCAACGATGCTCTTCTTCTTTCAGCTCTCTTTCACAAGCCACTTCTCTTTCTAGACCACAAGACTTTCTCATATCTCTCTCACTCACTCCCTCTTACTTATCCTCCAGTGTCCAATTGAGAATTCTACTAGACTGCCATACTTTTCAGATACTCTCTTCTACGTCTTTCTTCATACTCGTTTCATGTGCAAGACTTCTCTAGTCTTCCTTTATTCATTTCTGCTTTCCTCTGTTATCCACCCATAAAATTCTCCGAAATGTATCCTGAGACAACAATTTATCAGCTTGTTATCGTTGGAAAATAAGGGTACCTGCAGCTTCTTCACTTCTATAAGAATCTACTTGAATCTTAGAGAAAAAGACAGATAAACGTTTAGACGTGTTTAATCTATCCATGATCAAACTATCACACTAACCAAAGTTTGATGGTTATTATATTTCGAAGAATTTTGCAAAATCCTAAAAAGCTCATTAACGTAATAGACCCATTATACTAATGCTGTTTTATTTTCAACTGAGTGATAGAAATTAGAATTTGGAATTGATAAGAATTTACCAAGTAACAGATATCCAAGAAATTCAATTCATCGTGATGAAACCGACAATACGATAAGGTAGAAAGTAGAATTAATAAGAATATAACAAATTGGAATGGGCATCATTACGAAGTTTGGTCTACAAAACATGATTGATTACCGATTGTTGTGATTGGAAAATAGTTATGGTTTTGAGTTCCACTTTGGAAAATCAATATGCATTGAAGATAATTCACGATTTTCTCTTATGAAACAAAATTGCTGTGATTGAAGAATACTTTCCTTATGAGGTCATTCGGAGTGGAAATTTATAAAACACAGGAAATGAAAAAGCAAGAGAAAGAAAATGTGTGAGAAAGAAGACCAGAGCTTGGCTACAGTCCACGGTTGGTTTCAAATCAAACGAACAACAAGAACGGCTGTCAGCGACTATTTGCCAGGGTAGACCTTTCCGATCTCAAAGTCGGAAGAAGAGGACAAAAGTGACGGTTTGTGGTAGGGAGAAAGATAAAGAAGGAGAATCAAAGAGAAGAAAGAACGAAGATCATGAAGGGCAAATAGCGAAAGTGAAACGAATCCTTGAAGTTGTCGTGTAGAGTGGGTGAGTATATGCCGGGGGCTAGAACTAGTGTATTCCATCAATCTTCCCGGCTGCCTGTACCCGGAGTGACTCCTCAAGTCTGTGCTGCTCTGTTCAGTAGCCATCACTTTTATTAACCCCCGTTTTCTATCTCTCTCTCTCTCTCTCTCTCTTTCTCTCTCTCGTTCCTTTTCACACTGCATTTCACTTTCTATCACTCATTCCCTCGCACCCTCGCATGCACGCTCACGTGACGGCTTCCGGGACTCGAACCCTTCCCAAGAAAAAATGAAGTGAAAAAACGTTCTAATACGGAATTTTCTTTGGGATACGGATAAAGTCTCATTTTTCTCAGAAATTACAAATATAATGTACATCTTCTCAAGATATTTGATGGAGACGAGACATAATACCCGTCAATATTCAATAACTGATGTCCAATAATCCGGTAATATATCAACATTATGTCTGCCACTAACTTTTCACCGTTTAGTCCTGGATCCCATTCAATTCCAAAGAAGTATTTCTGTAGAAATTCGAATGGAATCGTTCGAACTTTCTGTCGAGATGAAAATCATACCACGCTTTCACTTTCCCGTTTTCCCGAAAAATACGGACCCATGAAAGACGTGCGCTGAGAAAAATTAGATGAAAGTTCTCCTGATAAAGTCAGTCTGGGAAGGTCCCGTCGTAAAAATGCAGTGAAAGAAAATCCACTTTTCCGGAGTTTAAAAGCAGTCTATATTCATGAACTAATACATAAGTTATGATGTCGAACCCACATTACACGAGTATTTATCATATTTTGTTGCGTGAACTTGGTAGAAGTTTTGGATAGGCCTAAACTGTCAGGCGAATCGGGTAGATAGTAATTTATGTAGCCCTAGAAAACTATTCGTTGATAAAATTCTTCAAAACTTGAGAGAAGTTGATCTTTTACTTGAGAGCGAGATGATTCAAAGTTCATGTATTTACGATAGAAGTTTCAACATTATAACGCCACTATTAACAAGTACAGGTGAAGAGTTGGTTGGATATGATGTTTTGTATTTTATTACAACAGTTGAATAGTTAACATTTTGATGTAGGTTGGGAAATTAGGTACATTACATCAAATAAATGAGAATACATTTCATGAATACAGTAATACGGATACAGTAATTCTATTGTTCCAAAGAGATTCAAGAGCCTTCATCATTTTGGGTTTGAAAAATTCAATTCAACAATGGATTGTTTAATTTGATTTAATTATAATTTTCAACTTGCTAATTGAGAATGTAGCAGCAGTTTACTAAATAGATTTTCTCCTTACAACAAAAAATTGAGAATGGATTTGATTAGACATGAACTTTTATTACATTTGATAACAGCTGCAGTTCACTGCATAGATTTTTTCCACAAAATTGAGAATGGATTTGATTAGACATAAACTATTGAAATTGTTAACATCAGTTTACTACTTATATTTTTTCCTTACCTACAACTGAAAATCAGAACTTTAAGACTCTCCAATTATTCGAAATGCCTGTGTTAAAACGCGTTCCCAGCAGGCTTGGAGAATCATTCACATTCTATTAATTCGAAAATAATACCGGAAAAGTTTAAAGGATTGAACTTTGGGGCGGCGAACGCTCGAGGCAAGGAGGAAGAGAGGCTAGAATGAGAAAGAAAAAAGCAAGCGCCGACAGACTGAGTAAGAACTCGCCAAACTCATTTCAATAGCTCCTCTAACTCATAACTCGAAGTCTCCTAAATCTTCAGCTCAGCCTTCTGACTTTGCACTGCTGCTTTGAGGAGGAGAGAACAGTGAGCCGTGAGCACCCTTTCAGCCTCCAGTTATTTATTTGTTTGCGGCGGAATACCATTCTCAAAGTGAATTCTAAGAACTATCTGAAACTCTCTGCTTGCTAGAACAAGACTACTCAGAGAGAAAAACTGTCAAGTTCGGCTTTTGAGGTATATACGATGTTTTCTTTGAAATTATTTTTGTTACATTTATATGGAGAAAAACAATCAGGTGAGTAACATTATGCGTACATTTTAATACATAACAGTGACTGATTTAATACTGCATGCTAAGAATGGATTGGATTTTAATTTATTAAAAATTCTGGTTTCATTAAAATGAAAGCTACTCTTACTCGAGTTATATTAGTGGGGATTCGTGTTATGTTCAATTTCAGTCCACAGTGTATTTAATTCATATTTCCATGAATGCAGCGAAAATTCACAAAGAAACAAGAGATTCGAATAACACTTATTGCATTGCGATGCTATAATTACCTACTCATCGAGAGAATTGGACCGTCAAATGTGAGGAAAAGGGGAAAAACATCAGATTGGCTCATAAATTTCGATCTAATCTTTGCACGAGTTAATTGACAAGGAAAGGGGAAACGCTCGCTATTCCCCTGTTCCCCCAGCAGGCAATATATCACAATTGACGCGACGGGCCAAAAGCGAATAAGCTCTAAAAAGAGAAGAGTGGAGGAGAACTGTGGAAACGTGAAAGAGAAAGAGTACAAGAGAAACAGATGAAAGGATCGCTCACGTTCACTGTTCTGTAATTCCACTTTTCTGATACTGGAAAACCGCAAAAAGTTAATTTTCCACCTTGGAAAGGTAGAATTCACGCATCACATACACCCTCGAACATGTTCACAGTAATAATTGATCAAAATTATTTACAACATGTTTCCTAGTCGGAAAACTGTTCACGAATCGTTCAAAACTGGACAAACGGTAGTAGCTGGACAATGTGAACGAAACTTTAAAGCTGACTGTGGATTCAGGAGATTTAAATTCAACTGGAATGAGGAGCCGCATAATCAATATGATTATAAGTAACCGTTCACTATATGATTCCAATTTTATACTTATAAAGTGTACAGAAAATAAAACCCAATTTTGGACTATAGTATTCGTCAAAATTCGGGCAGAAACAGATATGAGCAGTGCCAGGTGTTGCTCTCCCAATCATGTATTATTATTGGTCTGTATCAATGAATGATCGAATATTACATTTGGATGATCGTAAATTGCCAGTAATCGAATAGTTTCGAGCAGTTGAACCCGGGATCAACCACTGCGTTAATTGTCATGTATGAATTTTTTCAACTTCCATTTATGTACCCCCATTTGAAGACTAAATTCAGATCATGACACATATTTATATACATTTTTACAATTATATTTACTATCACTGATTCGTTTAGTCCATTGAGAAAACCTGGAGACAATATTGAGAAAGAGGCAGAAAGGATTAAAAGAAAAGAAATAAATTTAATAATGGAAGAACTGAAGAAGAAACTAGGAATGGAAATGGATAGAAAGAGAATCAATAAGGATATGAAGAATGAATCATCTTGATAGAAAGAATAGCAAAACAAGAACAGGAAATTGAGAAGAATTTGAAAAATAAATGATAACAACTTGACAACGTCAAAAAAGTGGACCAGTTAAATGGGAGGTACTGTTCTTGCTACTGGAAGAAAAGCTTGTTGCTGAAATTCTTGCCTGCATCTACAGTAAATGTAGAACAAATAGGTACGAAAGTAAACACGTCATGTTGAGTCAAGGCACAGGTAGACCGGAAGTTCAATAGGTTACAAGGAACATGGAACAACGTCATATTTGTACAATTTTCTGCTTTTCTGGACAGAAACTACAGTTGAGAAGACGACAACTGCGGAGATGAAGAAAATGCAGGCTCAAGGATCTCAGTAGGAGAGAAGGGGTGAAAAATTGAGGGAGTATCAATCAATATCAAAACCCCTACTCCGGACTTACTCAAGACACAGGTCTTCCACCATGAAACAAGGAAGGAGAATGAGGTGATGTTAAGAATGAAGACAATGTATTGGAAGCAATATTAAAAGAGTAGGGGAATTAGGGGGAAGAATGAAGAGGAAATAATGAAGTATATGAAAGGAGAGGAAAGAGGAGACTAAAAGGGGTAAAGGAATAAAAATAGAGGAAGAGAAAACAGGACGAGGAGAAGGAAGAAGGAAGAAGAAAAAGCAGAGGCAAAGAAGTTGAAGATAAGAAAGAGAGGGAGAAACAGGAGAATAAGAATAGAAGATTCATGCGAAAAGAAGATGAATCAGTAGAAAGAAAGAAGGAAAATTTGTTTGAGGAGAGGAAGAAGGCTCAAAAGGAGAAGAAGACGGAGACAAGGAAGAAGAAGTGGGAAAGAGAGGGAAGAAGGGTAGAAAAAAGAGAGGAGAAAAAGAACACTGTAACGGAAGAAATGAAGATAAATGAGACTGGGATGAGGAAGAGGAGGAGGAAGAGAAGAAGGAGGAGGAGGAGGAGGAGTAGGAGGAGGAAAAGGTGGAGGAAGAGGAAGAGAAAGAGAAGAAGTAGGAGAAGTAGAAGAAGAAGAAGAAGAAGAAGAAGAAGAAGGAGGAGGAGGAGGAGGAGGAGGAGGAGAAGAAGAAGAAGAAGAAGAAGAAGAAGAAGAAGAAGAAGAAGGAGAAGAAAAGAAGAAGAAGAAGAAGAAGAAGAAGAAGAAGAAGAAGAAGAAGAAGAAAGAGGAGCAGAAGTAAAATAATATCATAACGAGAATAAGGAGATGGAGTGGGAGGAGATTGTTAAAAGGGAAGAAAATAAAGAGAGGAAAAAAGGAGAAAAAAGAAACTGAGAATAAGAACAAAAATTAGGAGGAAAAAAGAAGAATGAGAAAATAGGAGGAGGAGGAGAAGGAGAAGTAAAATGGAATGAAAGAGTGCGAGGAGAAGGAAGAGAAGAGCAAAAGATTGTGGAAGGAAGAGGAAGAAAAAGCGGTTCCATTTCCGCATCGGCATCATAGTGAAGGGTGTAGTGTAGAGGGAAAAGCCGTCTAAGCAATTCTCGTCACATGAAGCCGAGAAGAGGGGAAGATACACTCTGGCTCTCACATGTGAAACATGATACACTTGCGATAAAAGCACTAGTTGTTTAGCATCAAAAAGTATCTTCAGATCTTGTTGGATACGTGTTTAAGGGTGTAGCAAAAACGTGTGTGTCTATATATCAATATTCTACTTCAGACAGTCATCCAAAATGACAAGATTCTACACATTTACATTTATTTTTACATGGACATTGAAATTTGGAAGATATTTCAAAGAAATCAAAACTAATGATGTTACCACAAACACCATGATATTAGATAAGCTAGATATTGGGAAGAATTAATGTAGGACATAATGAGAGGAATGAGCAATGGAATGCAAATAACATTCATGATAAACAGAGACAGAGATTCCCTATTCATGATGTATTGTATGAGAGCACTAGAGAAGATGGATCGCAGATCGATGATCCTCTCATACTTGTATCAATTCATTAGTTAATACTGTAGTAATAATTCAAAATATCCTTACTAATTCACTTGAATTATACATGTTTATCTTCCATCAGTGATCACCCATATCCCATCTTATGATTATCCCTTCTAATTTTTAAACTTTACCTTTACCGATGAAATAGCTCAGCATTAACCTTATCTCCAATATTATCATTATTACAAATGTGAATGTTGTCACCACTATTAACAACAGTATTCAGCAAAGAAACAGTCAAATGCCCGTGAAACATTTTCAATTTCTGGATTAAGTTATATAATAAAGATATAGTTTTGGAAGCATTAATTTGACTTGACTCAATGAAAATTCACAGAATTGTTAATATTTCGTCACTCTTATTTTTTTATTGAAACTTTTCGAAATGTAATTGACTAAATAATTGTAGAAATAATCAATGGGGTAAAGGCAAAGTGCTATCAAAATGAAATTAACAAATACATTGGAACGGAAACACTTGAAAGAAAATTCAACATACACCCAACAACTACAACTAAACCAATTCAATTTGTCTCATTATTGTTCATTAAACAGGCAATGACAGGCTCTATTCAGTTGAGTTTGAAAGAGGGAAGCCCAATCAGTAGCGCCACGACTGGTCTAATCAGAGAGATACAGCCGTCGAAAACTTTTGATCTGCGTTTTAACGGTGACCCAATTTGGAAAGCGCATGAATAACACAGACAGAGGTGGGCCAATCGCGTCGATTCCACCCCACCTCCCCCTACAACCCTATTGTACACCATGAATTCATTACGTAAAGGTATCATGTTGTGTAGTGTGTATAGTGTACCTACGTACAGTAACGGTAACAGTATTGAGTTTCACTAAACTTTTAACGCTTAGGTCATATTGCACGTGGAACGTTCATAGAGTGAATATGATGGGAGAAGATAGATCAAGATCGAAGATTGAGAAATTAAATGACTCAAAGAACTCAACTCAAAGAGTTAGAAATAGAGAGTGTAAAATAAGAGAATGAAAGAGTAATGATAATAAAAAGAGCAAGAGTAAGAATAAGATTGAGATTAAGAGTAAGAATGAGAGATTAAGAATAGCTTGAAGAGAGAGAGAAATAGAATTATGAGGAAATGAAGAAAAACGAATACCAAGAAGTAGAAGAAGAAGAAGAAGAAGAAGAAGAAGAAGAAAAAGGAGAAGAAGAAAATATAAAGAAAGGGGGAATGGAGAAAGACTGGGTGATGGAAAAAGGGGAAATGGAGAAAAAACATTGGAGGATAATACAAGAGGATGATAAAGATCAGAAGAATAGAATTGAAAGGGAGATGACGAGGGAAGAGAACTGGCAGAGAAAGGAGGAGCAAAGGCAGATTGTAAAAGAGAGGTGGAGGAAGAAGAAGAATTACAAGGGAATGAGAAAGTTTGATAAAGTGTGTGTTTGTCGTGCAAGTTTTAATCGTAAATTAGGAGTCACGTTGTTCACCTGCACAGTCTGCACGAGTATGAATCAAATCCCATCACTTCAAACTAATCAAAACTCGGATAATGGAATATTTACAAAACTCTAGACATCCGCATACTCTGTATGCTACCAGGAATTAAATTTATGATTGATTGAACCCTGTGGGATCTCTTCATTCCCCTGAGCGGAAAATAGTTTTGATTGGTGCGCAACTATTATGAGCATAAACTGAAAAAATTCTCGTTCATTAGTCTTCTCATTCACTGCAACAATTGAGTCCGAAAACGTCCGACACCTGAAGCTGGCCATTTGATTCAATGTTAGCATTTCAGACAACTGGACGTTTTCGATCGAACACGGTACCAGTGAACGACAATGTTTATTCTGTGGAGGAGCTCAGAGAGGACTGTAGAGGATTAAAGATCATGAATGATGCTACTGTTACAGCACTAGTTTGTTTAGCTTGTTTTACTTTACTATAGTTCGAATAAAACTAGTTGTCCCTTGGCCTGGTGCTAAAGAACCACTCACTAGAAAGGTTTTTGTCAGAAAGTCCAATGTCCGAGCAGCTGACCATTTGATTCAATGTTATTTAAGTTTTGCAATGTTTATTTGGCCTCTCAATGTTATTCAATGTTGGTTATATAATGATGACAATGTTCATTATTGAATCAAATGGTCAGCTGTCCTAATGGTCAAATGGTCAAACGTTTCTAATGAGTGGTTCTCGAGCACCAGGCCAAGGGACAACTAGTTTTATTCGAATTCATTTTATGAGTTCTATCAATTAATTTCAATTCCAATCCATATTAAACAATCCTGGAATACGGAATAATGGGTGATACAAATACGTAAAATTCTTCCATCATTCTGAATTGATAATAAGGAAATAAGGCAGAGAAATTGAAGCTGGAAGGTCAGGAAAATGAGAACGAATGAGGAGAATAGATCAAGTATTCGACCAAATTCAAGTTTTATATCTGGGAAAACGATAGTAGTATAAAATGGAGACTTCTGGCGCACCGTGACCTTGAACCCCCCCCCCCCTTGCACCAGAACCGCCAATACCCTTTCAAGGTCACCCCCCCCTCTACCCCCCCCCCTGCACCAGAACCGCCAATACCTTTTCAAGGTCACCCCCCCCCACAAAAAAAAATACCCTTGCACCAGAACCGCCAATACCTTTTCAAGGTCACCTCCCCCACCCAAAAAAAAATACCCCCAAAAATACCCCCAAAACCCCCACCCACCCCCCAGCCCCAACCTAACCTGACCGGCTCTAACTTAACCCAAGTCAAGGTCACCAAACCTAGCCCGACCTACTCTAACCTAACCTAAATCAAGGTCGACCAACCTACTTTTCCCGCCAAAACATTGATCAGCTGATTTGAAGCTCACCTTGTCACAAAACATGCAGCCCCTTTCAAGGATAAAGCTCGGTCGGCACAGTCGCCCGCCGAGCATCCATGAGTCGCCCGCCGAGCATCCATGAGTCGACTACTCTGGAATGTATCTCCCATTTGGAGCCCCTGGGTTGAAGAATGACAAACCGGCAGCTTGGCCGCCTGCCAAGCCATGAGTCGGCTACTCAGGAATGCAGGCGGTGGGAGCGATCATAATGGGGCCTACTGGGTTGCATTGAGTATAAATTGGAGGTCTCTTGCCAGGAGAGCTCATTGCTAGTTGAAGAGTGCCATAGGGCTTGACGTGCATATTGCAGATTATTGTTTTGAGTTGGTGTTATAGCAAATATTCAGAACTTCATTTGTGATTGAAAAAGTAAGTACAAGTGTTTTTCATATACAAATTACATAAAATTATTATAGGTTGTAGTGATTGAACTACATGATGGTGTGATAATAACATTTTCACTTTGAATATAAAGAAATCTCAATTTATAGAAAAAAAGCAGGAAGGCATGATCAATCCCATTACTCTACATTCTTGTTCTGAACATACTAATACACAATGCAATTGTGAATCTATTGAAAATGTAGTTACTTATAAATATTTAGGATTAATGATAGATGAGAAATTTAGTTGGTCAGCCCACATTGCATCCTTGAAAAGTAAAATTTGCAAAGCTATTTATATATTTTACTATTTGAACAAAATTTTATCTTTAAAAGAGCTAAGAAATAATCATTTTAACTTATGTTCAGTCACTTATTGAAGTGGAATTTAGGCTTATGAGGGAGCCTATGTTACAGCCCTTGGAAATTACACAGAAATCTATTATCAAGCATTAATCTATTATTATGGCATTACAAAAAAGTATACCCACTTCATCTGATGGAATGTATTGATAGCCCAAGTTGGCCTCTGAATCTTTTCCAATATTATCATGTGGTTTATTCAGGAATTTGTTGAAAGCAAGTACGAGAACATTCCAATGTTAACCAATTAATGTCAAGGCCCTTCTCCACACAAACACACACAGGCTTTGCCTTTGTGGAGAGATTTCATGAAGCTTCTTTACTATGATATATAACTGTAACTATGATATATATTTTAGCTAGAATGAGTTACCAGTATTAAACATTATTCAATTGGAACTGTATGTCTTATATGACATTATTTGCTTGCAGAAGATGTAATATTGTTGTATGAGTAGTATAAATAGGTCGGTTCTGGACCACCTGAACTTGAACGGTCAGGACAGATGACCTTGGACATGATTGTTGTATGAGTAGTATAAATAGGTCGGTTCTGGACCACCTGAACTTGAACGGTCAGGACAGATGACCTTGGACATGATTGTTGTATGAGTAGTATAAATAGGTCGGTTCTGGACCACCTGAACTTGAACGGTCAGGATAGATGACCAGACATCAGATATCCATTGTGGTGTAGTGGTCAGCATGTCTGCTTTCAAATGCAAAGGTTCCAGGTTCGAATCCCCCTGTGAGGTAATGGTTAGTATCATAGCTATCCTGGAAAAGCCATTACACCACAGTGGATATCTTTTTGCTGATGATAGTTGTAGAATATTGTGGATGATACAGGTGGAAGCTTTGAGAAAGAGAACCTAAATATATACTTTATGTTTCAGATTCCTGAAAATGAACAAGGCTAGCCGTTGTCAACAGACCAGAGAAGCACCGGGGGAGTTTGCTCTTCTAGAGGAGGCATTCAACTCCTGCCTGCGAACCCTCTACTACAACAACAGCTGCCTCAAGGATCCAGCCAAGGACTTCCACTCCTTCCTTGACAGCTTGGAAGCCAAGATAGTTGGAGTCATCACCCAGGAATTCCGGGAACATGGAGCCATCAAGTTCAACCTTGTCTTGGAGGCCACATACCAGAAAAGCAGCCTGGATGAGAACAACATGGAGCAGGTGGAATTTCAAAATGTGGCCTTCAAGACACCCAACTACTCTGTGTTCAACATCATTGACATCTCCAACATAGTGGCACATGCCTGCAAGGTTATGTTGGAGGAGGAAGCCAAATTTGAAGGAAACTCAAGTGGGTGGAGTCTCCTCATCATTGATGGCCTCCTCATCCGCATCAGCAAACACACACCGCTGCGAGGATCTTCATACATCAAGTTGCCTGCCAAAATCGCCTTGAGAAAAGCAGTCATCAACCCCCAGAATGATGACCAGCTTTGTTTCAAGTGGGCTATGTTGGCCAAACACATTCAAGGAAAAGATCCACAACGTGTTAATGACCGGTACAAGCAGTTGGAGGATAAATACAACTTTGTTGGAATATCTTTCCCCACAACAATCAGCCAGATCGATCTCTTTGAGAAAAACAACCCAGGGGTATCGGTCAATGTCTATGGCGTGGATGATGACAACAATATTTACCCTAGACGTGTTGTTGAGCATATGAAGGAAGACCATACTGATCTCCTCCTTCTATGTCAAATCCTCAACAAAGACAATGATGCAACTACCCCCACCACCGCCACCACCCCCACCACCACCACCACCACAGCAGCTACCACCGCCACCACCACCAACCAGCCGGATACCCCCACCACTACCACTACCACAGCAGCTGCCACCACCACCACCACCAACCAGCCAGATACCCCCACCACTACCACCACCACAGCAGCTACCACCACCATCACCACCACCACAGCAGCTACCACCACCAACCAGCAGGACACTACCCAGCAGGACAACGCCCAGCCCAGCAATGCAGCAGATGAGGATGATCTTAATGTGAACAACCACTATTGCTACATTAAAAACTTTGAGAAACTTGTGCGAGCCCAGCTGACAAAAATCGTGGTCAAATCATCATCTGCCGGCGATGCTTCACCACTATACCCTTAGTAGAGATGGAGAACGTGGATGCAGGAGAACATGACGAGTACTGCCAACAACAAGACTGCAAGGATTGTGATGCCGCAACCCAATGAAGACGGAAGCCCCCCCACCATGAAATTCAAGAATCATCTCAACAAGTTTAGGCTGCCATTGGTAGCCTATGCCGACTTTGAATGTATTCTTGAAAAGCCTGAGGAGGAGGGCGGAGTGTCTGAGCAATGGATTGGGAAGGTTACCAAGGTTATCCAGTACCATAGAGCAATGAGTTATTGCCTTTACTTTGTAAAGGATTCGCAACAACTACCACCTTGGCTCAGCATCAACAGCCTCATCCCGCAGGAACCAATTGTGTACCGTGGACCAGATGCAGCTGCCCACTTCATGAAAACCTTGACCAACTGTGCTATGGACATTGCAGAAGCAATAGACAGACAGAGTAAAGCCATGAACCCTCTCTCAAGCCAGCAGCTTGCAGCCTTCAATGCAGCCCAGTCATGTGAAGCCTGTGACAAACCATTCACTGGCGACAAAGTACGGGATCACTGCCACATGACAGGGACATATCGGAATGCTCTGTGTAATAAGTGCAATCTCACGCGTCGTCAACAAACATTCATTCCTGTCTTCCTCCACAATTCATCAAACTACGACACACATCTTATCATACCCAATCTAGGCGCTGATGTATCAAAATTAACTGTTATTCCAAACTCATCGGAAAAGTATATATCCTTCACGAAACAAATCTCTGACAGACTACACCTTCGATTCATTGACACATTCCGTTTCACTCCAGATAGCCTCGACAACCTGGTTACCAACCTCACAAAGTCCGTCATCGATCTACAAAGAGTGTTACCACATACTGCCAGAGTGTTTGGCACCAAGTTGGATCTGATGGCAAGAAAAGGAGTGTTTCCGTATGAATACTGTGACACATGGGAGAAACTGGAGGAAACTTCTCTTCCACCAAAGGAAGCATTCTTCAGTACACTGACTGATCGTCACATCAGCGACGAAGCCTACACACATGCTCAACAGGTCTGGCAACATTACTGCTGCAAGACATTAGGGGAATACAGCGACCTATACCTCAAGACAGATGTTCTCCTGTTGGCTGACGTTTTTTGAGAGTTTCGAGACATGTGCATGAAGAATTATGATCTTGACTCGCTCACTACTTCACATCACCGGGCTTCTCATTCGATGTCATGCTCAAACAGACAAAGGTTGAGCTGGAGCTACTAACTGACTATGACATGTACATGTTCATGGAGCGAGGCATCAGAGGCAGCATCACAACCTGTGTTCACCGCATGCACTGGCCAACAACAAGTATACCGAGCACCTGTGAATCCAGAGAAACCAACATCACACCTTCTTTATACAGATGCCAACAACCTGTACGGATGGGCCATGTGTCAACTGCTCCCCAAAAACTTCAAATGGATGGACAGACAACATCTGGAGGCAATTGCAGGAAGCATTAAAGATATTCCAGATGATCTGGGGACTGGATTCATCCTGGAGGTTGATGTCAGTATCCACCCAAACTTCATGATGATCACAATGAGTTTCCATTCCTTGCTGAAAACCAAAACACCCAAGTCCGGATCGTGCGTTTGATGACAACATTGAACAAGCGTCAGAAATATGTATGTCACTTCCGCACCTTGAAGCAAGCTGTTCAGCATGGACTCTTAATCACCAAGGTTCATCGAGGCGTAAGTTTGACCAAAAGGACTTTCTGAAGCCATACATCATGCTCAACACCCAGCTGAGACAGAACTCCCAGAACAAGTTTGAAAAGAATTTCTTCAAACTGATGAATAATGCGGTGTTTGGCAAGACCATGGAGAACGTGCGGAAGAGGATGAGCATGGAGTTGGTGAATGACGAGAAGCGTCTCAAGAAACTGATTGCAAGACCAACATTCAAGGACCGCATCTTATTTGGAGAGAACATTTGCGCTGTGACACTTCATAAAGAAAAGGTTAACTTGGACAAGCCAATCTACATTGGGCTGACAGTGCTGGATGTGAGCAAGACCTTAATGTACCAATTCCACTATGATGTGATGAAGCCAATCTACAATAACAAGCTACAACTCCTATACCAAGACACTGACAGCTTGTTCTACAAAGTGGAAACAGAGGATATGTATCAAGACATCATTAGCATCAAGGAGCTGAGAGATGTTTTTGATACATCCAGTACCTAACTGATCACCCATGCTATTCACAACAAATAAGATGGTGCTTGGAAAGCTTTAAGGACGAGTATGTAGCAGAGCTCCAATCAGTATGTTGACTCACGATCTAAATTGTATGCCTGTCGTTGCTACAACACCAATGATGAAGAGCTGAATAGTGGACTCATCAAGAAGGCCAAAGGTGTGAGAAGGCCTGTGTTGGGCCAGGAACTGCCAAAGTCTCATCCTGATGCTGGGAAATACATTGGATTCAAGACTACCTGGACTGTCTGTTTGAAGGAAAGGAAATCTATGAGGAGCAAGTGATGTTTGGAACCAGGAAGCATCAGATAATGACTCTGATGCAGAAGAAGAAGGCACTGAGCAATGCTGATGAAAAACGCCACATCCTTGAAGATGGAATCACAACCCTTGCATACGGGCACTGTAAGATTCCTACTGCTGAGGCAGCATCGGAGGAGGAGGTAGAGGAGGCAGACAGACCCTCAACAAGTTTTGGAAATGGAAGAGTCTGAGCCAGGTAGCAGCAGCTGCATCACAGATGAAGTGATCACTATATCTGATGATGAAGATGATTGTCCACCAGCTAAGCGGGCACGTACCTCAGCACAGTAGTCTCAGGGGATTGCTCAAAAAGTAATGATGATGTCATCATCAGATATTTAAACATGTATGTATATATAAAGGTCTTGATGACCTCTATCAGGCTGACCTTGTCGAGATGATTCCTTATGCTCGTCAGAACAAAGGTTACAGGTACATTATTACAATTATCAATTGTCTTAGTAAGTTTGCTCTTGCTATACCAATAAAGAGCAAGTCGGCTGATGATGTAGTCAAGGCAATGCGCCCTATTCTAGCTCAGTATCCAATGAAACATTTGCAGACTGACGATGGTAAAGAGTGGTTTAATTCAAAATTTCAACAACTTGTGCAACAGTATGGCATCAATCATTATTCGACATTTTCAGATAAAAAAGCTTCAATAGTGGAACGTTTCAATAGAACACTTAAACATTTAATGTGGGTCAAATTCACCGAACGAGGAACCTATAGGTGGACAGATATTCTAACCTCACTTGTGAAAGAGTACAATGGCAGAGTGCATCGTACAATAGGTATGCGACCAGCTGATGTTGAGAAGGAGCATGAGAAGCTTTTACTTTCCAAACTTGGTAAACAGCGTCAAGAGTATCATCAGGGCTTGTTGGATAAATCACAGCCCACATTCTATCCGGGTGCTCATCAGAAAATTGAGCCAGGTCATAAGGTGAGAATCAGCAAGTATAAAATGACGTTTGACAAGGGATACCTGCCCAATTGGACAAATGAACTGTTCACGGTAACACGTGTGCGACCTACAGTGCCAGTAACCTACGAGTTGGAAGATTATAGAGGTGAACCTGTGCAAGGAGGATTCTACGCTGAAGAAATTGTAAAGACAAAAGTGCCAACTGTATTTGAAATTGCCAAGGTATTGAAGAGAAGAGGTAACAAACTGCTGGTGCGTTGGAAAGGATACGATTCTAGTCACGACTTGTGGATTGATAGAGGTGACCTTGTGTGAGTGAGATGAAACAGGTTGTGCAACAGCAAAACAAATTCAAAATAATTGACTTTGATCGAGTGGTGAGAGGTTGCGGCTTGGAAATGGACACAAAGAAGCGTCACGGTCCTTTGTTCCCCAACCACATGAGATGCATTATATGTGGGCCGTCTGGGTGTGGCAAAACCAATTTACTGTTCAACATGCTGTTTGATCGTAAAGGAATTCACTTTTCAAACATTTACGTTTGGTCCAAGACTACGTTTCAGCCAAAGTACAAGTTACTTCGTACAATCATGCAAGGACTGGGTGATGGAATGAGCTATGTCGAGTGTGATACAAGTGAAGAAATACCCACCCCAAATGAACTGCCAGCCAACTCGATAATTATTTTCGACGATGTGATTTGTGAACAGCAGGAAGCCATCAGACAATACTTTAGTGCCGGTCGGCATAGTGATGTTGACATGTTTTATTTGGCACAGACCTACAGCCGCATTCCAAAACAACTTGTGCGTGACAATGCCAACTTTATAATTGTGTTTGAACAGGACGAGCTAAACATGAGACATTTGTACAGAGATCATGTAGGCGCTGACATGACCTTTGATCAGTTCAAGAGCATGTGCAATCAGGTCTGGTCATCAGCTGCGCACGCATTCCTTGTGATTGATCGCTCATCCGAAAAGAATAGAGGGCGCTACAGGAACGGACTTGACACCTATTTAGTTGAGGTGTAAGCTCACTGGAGCTTCAGTACACTGGTGTACACCGAGCAGGATGGATGTGAATCGTAAGCAGACTGTGGAGGAGATTGCTCCCACCATCAAGGAGATTGCCAAGCTGAAACGTAACATCAAGAGGAAGCACAAGGAGCTAACACTTGGAAGGGAAGTGTCAGAGGATCATCATGCAAAACACTTCAAACCGTTGAGTGAACCACTAGGCAACATTGTTGAAGCTCTCAAAAAACCCCCACCACCACCAGCAGCAGAACCACTGCCAGCAGCACAACGCCTTGCAGCACCTGTACGCCAACGTAAAGATTATGCACTACCTACACCACCACTAACACCGATACAGCCACGACCCCTGAAACAAGCTCTGAAACAACTGCAACTGCCTGACATTGGAGAGGAGACCCCTACATCCTTTGAAGCATTTGGAGATGATTCACACTTTAGTCCAGCTCCAAGTACGTCTGGTGTTGTGAGAAAGTTGTGGAGCAATAAGGATTCACCTTTGAGTGAGGATGGTGATGTTCCAGGATGGTCAACGGATGAGGAGGAGGACCAACAAAATAAAAGTGTTCAACAATTGATGGATACTAGCCAAGATGTAGTGGAATCTGAATTTGATCAAACAGAATTGGCTAAAACACCTGTGGGGATCTATGTTAAAGGTTTGATTAGAAAGGAGTTGAGCTTTGATGATACATTTGGACCAAAAGTGATTGACAACAGTTTTCGTTTGGCAAAATTTTAACCTTTGGAACTGGTGGTTCAAAGATTGTGTTGACTGATCCTAACAATGTTGGAAATGAGCAGACTTTTGATGCTACACAAGGACTCTGTGAACTTATATTTAGGAAACTTCCAAGCACTTCAAAAGTAACGTTGGCGACAAAAGGCCTATGTAGACATATTGGAGTTTACCAATGTGTACAGAGACGACTATGCTGCAGGTGGCAGAATTAGAGACTACAACAATATCAAGTACAAGAGAACAATACTTCCACTGTTGAAAAGGGCAAAAGAAAGGAAAGGAATCAGTGGAAGAGGACTGGTGGCGCCATTCAATATGGTGGCAAACAATGATACAAAAATTGAATATGTCTACTACAATGACCCCAATGAGCTTGTAGACAGACTACAACTATTGGATCAATCCAAAGCAGTTGGCAACACTGGCCATGAGAATGAAATTAATTCGATTCTGGAAGAGTTGGTGGAAGGCGGTTACATAGTTGGCAACCCTGCAAACTAGTTGTACTATATAAGCAGACAATGTACAGCCCACTTTGTATTCATCATGGACACATTGGGTAACATTAATGCTCGTCATAGATGGGTGACCAATTTAGCAAATCCTCAAAGCAGCAGAGATGCAATAAATCTTGGTACATGTAGAGATTTGATTGAGGTGTGGCTGCCAAAGAGAAGGGATAAAAGTACATTGCAAGTATTTACAAGCCTCAACGACTCAGTACTGACTGATATGATGGATCCAGTCAATGCCACAGATGGAGTGAACAAGCGATATTTGGAGAATAGGATGGATGAGCATTCTCGTGAAGTTGTTGAAAAAGTATTAACAGCTATGGTAACTTTGGTTAAGGAGCGTGCAAACGGTGATACAAGTTTTACAAATGAACAGGAATGGAAAGATATGGTCTTGAAGCGTATAGGACTTGACAAGCCTCCTGAGGGTATAAAAGAGAATGATGGGGCTAAAGTGAATCATTAGATGGCTAGGTGCAAAGGAAAGAAGAAGTGCGAGGGGAGAGAGGCGTTGTCGGCACTTGCAAATGCCACTGGAACAATAGTCAACAAAGCAGTTGATATTTTACCAGTTGAACTTCATCTTCCCGGTTACCAATACTGCGGCCCAGGTACAAAGCTAGAGAAGCGGTTGGCAAGAGGTGATCCAGGAATCAACAGACTTGATCGGGCCTGCAAGCAGCACGACATTGCCTATTCACAGAATAGTGATACAGCAAGCAGAGCAAAGGCTGACAGGGACTTGGCTGAACAAGCTTGGAGTGTAGAACGTCTCCAGAGGCAGGATTGGCAGAAAGGGCTGCAGCAGTAGCGGTGACCAACATCATGAAGGCCAAAGCAAAGTTTGGAGGAGGAGCAAAACGTCGAGGAAGAAGAAGAAGGTAGCTGCTGCTTCCAAAAGGAAAAGGACTCTACCTGAGGCGTCAACAGAAGGCGGGAAGCGGAGCACGCCGTCGTCAATGCAAGCGGCGGCACGGTAATTGCTCTTCAGATCGTGCGCTGACTGATGCAGACCTCTACAAGTATGCGTGTCGTCTGAAGCTGAAACATTTCCGAGGTGTTTATGCGGGATGCTTTACCTGCAACAGGACCTTTGAGACGAGAGTGTGGCATCATCAATTTGGACACCAGCAATGGAGCCGGCACACATTGGGTGTGCTATGTGAAGAAGGATGGAGCTGCCATCTACTTTGATGGATTTGAAACCTCAGGCCACCACAGGAGTTTATCGACTACATGCATCAGCGGTTTGGAGCCAACAACAAGGATCGAGTACAACTATAATCAGAAGCAAGAGGATCTATACTCTCATATTTGTGGCCATTTATGTTTGAAATTTTGGTTGATGAAAATAATAAATGAAAATATTGTACAACAAGTTTTAATCATTCCCCTTTCAATAGTATAAGTAATGAACAACGTGCTCATTGCAAGGCATTGTGCAATAGTGCGTTGAGCAGGCAAGACCATGATGCTCTGTTTTGGAGGTAATACATCTGTGCTGAAAAGTGAATTTTATCCAGCTTGATACAAGCAGTGGTGAATGGGAAATTGGACTCATCAGCTTTACAAGCTGCAATTCAATACCAATGTTGAGATGAACTACAACAACAAGTTCTATTATGCTCCAAAAATAACTCATGTGTTTAAGAAGAAAGGAGCAAAAGCTGAAGAAGAAGATGATCCATCTGAAACATCATGAAATTGTAGATGATAGGTCAGCCATATTCAATCAATGGTATAAAGTGCTTCTCAAAGCTAAGCAGACATCGGCTGGTGGAGACATTGATAGACGAAGATAACTCTATAACAGGTAGTAGACGGACTGCAAGAGCTACTACTGCAGCACCCGTTATAAGATAATGGAGTTTGTATCATTGCCGGAAGGCAGTTTTGAATTTCAAACAATTGCTAACCTGCTTACATCAAGGCTACATGATGCAACATAAAACTTCAGATGGCTGTGGACCCATCAACCTTGAAATGTTCAGTATTGAGCAATGCCAAATTGGATTTCACAAAACCTGAGTCGATTGGAAGTCTGCTGGGATTCAACAACACTAGGATCATAGAGGCTGACACAGAGGCTAAGGTGATACAGCAGTGCAAATCAGTCGACCCAATGTAATACGTGTAAAGTGCAATGTTGTGAGTGGGTCGTACTCAAATGGTGTCAAGGATCACGTGATCTATGAGTTTTACCGAATGTTGATCCAGGGTATAAAATAGTTGTGACTGTACAGAATGTAATCTATTTGCCGGTGGACGCCAAGCAGATTGGTAACATTACGTTGGAGGTTGTTGATGAGAACGGACGTCTCATTAATAATAGAGGTGAGGAGATCAATATCACTCTGCATCTGAGACAACATAAGTGAGATGGTGCTGATATTTGATAAGTGGAGATCGTGGACTGGATAGTGAGGCGGCATGCGACATGGAGGTAGATCATCAAGCTACAGAAACAGATAAAGGGCCTGCAAGTGCTGCAAACGCCATTCGTCGTTTAGACTCTGTAGAGTTAACATCGGGGAGCATCAACTATTTGAAAAAACGTGGCTGTCACCTCGACAACAACATCAGCAATAATGGGAGTTTTAGATGTGACAAGGAGTGGACCCAGATTGGATAACAGCATCATTGGCTATGAGTACCATTCTCATGCTCCCTATACTACAAGCTTCAAAGCCAATGACGAAATACGGATACCGATTCAACAGCAGGACATTTACACAATCCCATCAGAAAGCTATCTACATGTGGAGTTTAAGGTGACAAATGCAGCTAATGCCGCCTTGGGTGGAAGTCCCTGTGTCTCTGGATTCTTTGCTCACCTTTGGTCAGAGATACGCTATGAGATAAATGGTGTGATAGTAGATAGCATTCGCACCCCTGGAATTACCAGCCTGATGAAGAATGCTATGTCATTTGAACGAGATGAGTGGACTAAAATGGAACGAGCTGGCTACAAGTTTGACCCAGCAGTTGGATTTGCCACTTTTGCTCCCAATGGATCTGATACAACAATCATGGATGTGCCTCTACGCTACCTGCTGGGCTTTGCCGAAGACTACAGACAGATTCTACTGAATGTGAAACAGGAACTGGTGTTGAGACGCAGTGCTGACACTACTAATTGTTTGAATGCTGCGGAAGGTAGTCATTGAGAAACTTACATGGAGAATACCCTATGTGGAAGTGGCCGATGAATACAAACTGCGTCTGCTGAAACTTGTACAGAATGATACACCTATAAGCATGACATTCCGGCATTGGGAATTGTCTGAGTACCCAACCTTACCTGCTACAAAGAAGCATACATGGACTGTCAAGTCAACAGCTCAACATGAGAAGCCTCGCTACATTGTGATTGGGCTGCAGACAGCGATATGGAGTGGCAACTGCTAATTCATCTCAATTTGACAAGTGCAACATGAGAGACATTCGAGTGTTTTAAACAACAAGTACTATCCGTATGAGAGCATTGACGGTGATGATTGTTGTGTATATGGCATGTATGAAGCTTTCAATGGAGCCTACAATCATGGACATTCTCAATTGGTCAATCCCTGTTTGAAAAGAGTGCTCTAGAAAATGGCCGAATGATGTTGTATGCTTTTGATTGTTCCCGCCAAAATGAATCACTTAAAACTGGCAGTATTGATGTGAGAATTGAGTTTGAAGCAACTGAAAACATTCCTGCGGATACACGTGCCTACTGTCTGATGATTCATGATGTGACAAAGAGTACAAGCCAATGTCAGGTATTGTGCAATCTGCCTAGGGTATAAAGGCGAATGACAAGTGTTGGGATAGTCATTCTGGTAAGAAGCATTGGGTGAAGCATACATCATGTCCGCAGCTAAGAGAGTTTTACAGTTTTTGGATGAGGAAGGAGAGTTGCCTGAAAGTGAGGGCGAGGATGTTGTGGGATGCTGCATTGGCTTCTCTACTAAGCATGGGAAGAAGGATGCTGATGAAGATTCTGATGAACACGAGTACATGGAAATGTTGTCGAGAAGAAGAGCTGCTGACATTTTTGGACCACTACCACTCTACCTGATGGACTTTCAAGGATTCGAAGGATTGAACAATGAGTTTATTGTCAAGGAGATGGCCATATTGGAGCGTGATGACAGGCATCGTGTGACAACACATCATTATTTCTTCAAGTCACCCTATCCGGACATGCTGCTGAAGACAAGTGACAACAATGCTCTACATCAAGCAAAACATGGCCTACGATGGTCTGGCAATGGAGCCGGTCAAGCACATCTACCCTATTCTGAATTGCGTCAGATTGTGTGCGGAACAGTTGAAAGATGGCTGCATGAAAACAACAATGCAATCAAGATCTTTGTCTACGGCTATGAGAAGATTACTCTGCTCAACACACTGCTGCAGCTGGATGACAAGGAGAATGTCGAGTATGTGGATCTAAGTTCACCCTATCTTTTCCACAAGATGCCCAATCTGGATACACTGATGAAGGATGCTACAGGAGTCTACTGCCCAGAACATTTCCTACTCAACTTTGTGGAGACTTTGAAGATGAAGCTGGCTGGCGATAAAGGAACCCTGGATACTCCGCCATTTTGTGCACTCAATGTAGTAAATGTTTCACACAATTGGATTATGCAAACTTTGTTTAAAGATCAATATTTTTGTCGCAACTTGTTTATGGCAATAAAGAAAGAAATGTAATTATTGTGTCATCATTGACTTACCCCCACCACCACCTCTAGTATTTAAGAAGCTGCTCAGTCTACTAGCTTAGTAGTAAAACACTTGCAGAGTGAGTCACTAGTGCCAGTTGAGTGAGTCACTAGTGTCAGTTGAGTGAGTCACTAGTGTCAGTTGAGTGAGTCACTAGTGACTGTTGAGTGAACACTGAGTGTGTATCACTGATACTAGAGGGAATGATTTTTAGTAATATTATTCTTGGTTGCTGGGGTGGGTTAGGTTAGGTTCAATGTGCCTCACCTAGCATAACCTAACTCATCCTGCTTGGATGGTATGGCAGGCCTGTTGAAACAGGTGACTGAGTTACTATAGGTTAGGATAGGATTAGGCTGACGCCTAACCTAACCTAACCTATAGTAACTCGGTTTTTGTTTACCCATTCTTCTATTGGGCTTGGCAAGACCCCTTACCTTGACCTTTGGCTTGAGGAGTTGCAGGGCCCTTTACCTTGACCTTTGGCTTGAGGAGTTGCAAGGCCCCTTAACTTGACCATTGGCTTGGGCCGCTGTAAGGCCCTTGACCTTGACCTTGACCTATGGCTTGAGCTGTTCCAAGACCCTTGACCTTGACCTTGACTTGACCTTGACTTAGGTTAGGTTAGAGTAGGTCAGGTTAGGGTAGGTGACCTTGACTTAGGTTAGGTTGGAGTAGGTCAGGTTAGTGTAGGTGACCTTCACTTAGGTTAGGTTAGAGTAGGTCAGGCTAGGTTAGGTGACCTTGAAAAGGTATTGTAGGTCCTGGTGCAAGGGGGGGGGGGGTATTTTTTTTGTTGTGGGGGGGGGGGTGACCTTGAAAAGGTATTGGCGGTTCTGGTGGAGGGGGGGTAGAGGGGGGGGGGGTAACCTTGAAAGGGTATTGGCGGTTCTGGTGCAAGGGGGGGGGGGGGGGGGTCAAGGTCACGGTGCGCCAGAAGTCTCCATTTTATACTACTAACGATAAATTATAGAAAAACAATAAAATTAATTGGAGTGAAAAAATTGAAGAGGGCATTGAAGACATTGATATCCACAGAAAAGAGTAAACTTGAGAAGGATAATGTGGAGTGCCCGTACGGAGGAGAC
Organism: Laodelphax striatellus; assembly: GCA_017141395.1. Classification (NCBI taxonomy): domain Eukaryota; kingdom Metazoa; phylum Arthropoda; class Insecta; order Hemiptera; family Delphacidae; genus Laodelphax; species Laodelphax striatellus. Next base: position 38,048,124 of record CM029531.1, on the reverse strand, counting down.
GTTAAGCCGTAGGACCTGTCTACCTGGAAAGCAGTCGTTATATCTCTTTATCACCCCTCCCATTACCCACGCAGAAGCTCAGACAGAGCTCATGTGACAGTCATCACATCCTCCTAAAGAAATTGGAATTCATTAAATAGAACAATCTGAAGAAGAAATGAGAGAATTCTGAATGTAAACAACAACTCAAGTCCTAAAATACGAGAAATTGGAATTTATACAAATTTATACAATTGAAATTTGTAGTATAGAGCAAAATAAGTAATAAATTAGAGAAATATATGGGATACAACTCATCACAAAACGTGAGAGAGATTGCAATGATTACAGAATAGAGTAGACTGAAGAAGGAATGAAAAAATGTAATTTATAAAATGGGCTAGAACATTTCAAGTGAGAGAAATTGAAATTCATAAAGTTGAAAAAAAATGGTCACACTCGCTAAATGGTAAAGGGATCAGAATCCATAAATTTGGAAGGAACAAAACAACAACGTAACTCACCAGGAAAAGAGGTGGAATCAGCGATTGAAGCAGAGTCGCTGTCGTTGTGCGTGGAGTCGTTTTCGGCGGCACTGTCGTGCGAGCGACAGCACTCGCTGCAGTGGCTGCACATGGCTGCCAGGCCGCGCGACGACGACTTGGCGGCTATCGCGACTGCAGCGGATCACACACTACTATTGCAACCGGCCACTCCCTCCACGCCCAATCGCACTCAACTATTACAACCGGCCACTCCCACTCCGCCCAATCGCATACATTTATTGCAACAGGTCTCGCCCAATCACAGTCAACTATTGCAACAGGGCAATCTCACTCCAACCAATCACGGTGGACTGCCTCTGTTACTGACCACTCTTCAGAAAATCTCTAGTCTAGATCATTCTAATAAGACTTCAAACAGCCTCCGATGACAAAAAAACTCATTTCTATCGACTACTTTGTTTCATATTCATTAATAAAGTAGTATTTATTCTTCAATCACCGCATACATTTTTGCATAAATTTACTTCATTCCAAAAGTATTGCAATATCAGATTCTGAGGACAAGCAAGCTATTCAATTATTGAATTGTTTCGATCTTTCCAAAAACGGCTTCACAATCGTTAAATACGATCAGCAAGAATTCATTCATCAATTGAGCTAGTTATTAACTTTTATGATAAAACAAATTTTTAAAAATATTATTGATTAACACAAAATCAATAGCACCCGAACAGTAGCCATGAATCTACCAAATTTTTTAGTAAAACAAACACCTGTCAGAATAACCACTTATCAATTCATTCGTATGAAACATCTTCAACATGAATTTGTTTCTCTTATTGTTAATCTGTTTCAATTTTGAATAGAGATCCTATTGATATATTGATATAATACAAGCACGCACACCAAACAACAACATCCTTCAATGCTTTAAATCCAATGGTACTAAAGTAGAGGAATACTGAATAGTTGAGACTCAGTCTCAGTGCAATTTATTAGCACTACTGATTGTGGTATTCACGCGCTCTTTTCGTATCGCAAATGAAGCCATACAAGAAAAATTCTATTATGACATAATCAGTCTGTTGTGATTTAGGGGAGGTGTGATGAGGGAATAGTTTGTGGCAATCAATACCTCACTAAAAAACATAATCAACTGAGACAAAAGAGATATTCAACTTATTATATAAATATTTAAGTGCACTCGTGTATTTCGGGATAATGGAACTGATGACAGCTTAACAGAAGTTAATTGTTATGTATTTTGTTGTTTGGAGTAATAGAAGATAAAATACAAGGTTGATATATTTTAATTGAGGTGCCAAGACATGTTTCAGGAGACATTGTCGTGTAAACAGTAGAAATGTTCGAGAAAATATTTGGAAATGTGCAATAGAAACAACCAGAAGAGTTCCTTTGATATACGTCCTATTAAAAAAGGGAAATGTACTGGATTAAAGGTCATAGAGCGTGAAAAAGAGGCTTGTCCTAAAGAGCAAGATAGAAGAGGAAAGATAAAAGGATTGAGAAAATAGAGATATTTTCATACTGTGAGGAAAGATAAAAGGATTAAGAAAATAGGGATATTTTCATACTGTGAGAAGGGAGCTGAGTAAAATGATTGGAAGCTGAAAACTGCTGAACAATCAAGAAATATCCCCACTAGAACCCACAAGTACTTGAGAAGAACTAAGAACAAAATATTGATTGAGAGGAAAAAATTTATTAGGCTGATCATCACGCTGTAAAATAATGATACTTTTAGTAAGCGTATGTTTTGTAAAGATAAAAAAATCCAATATGAACTCACTATGATGATATTACGCTGATAAGAAAAAATAGTTTTATGACGTCTTACATTCTTAGGAAAATATCTAAGATGGGTATTCTTTGAAAAATGTAAAATAAATCATTTAGTTTTCAGGAGAAATGTGAAAGTAAGCTCCTCAAGTATAATAGAAAAGGATTCACAGTTTAGGTGGAAGAAGTGAGAGGACTTGTGACAGAAAATTTTATATTTCTTGAAAAGCATACAAATACTGCATATATAAAAAATGTGTGCAGAAAATAATCAAAAACAAAGTATAACTTGCCAAAGGCAAGAGCACATGACTAATACTAGAATGAGAGTACTATAATTCGCAATTGCACGTTGAAAAATAGGCCACATTGTCGCATAGTCTGATGGTGAGGGGGTGACCTATCACTTGCCTGGTGTGCGTGCGTGTGTGTGCGCGCGTAGTAGTTGGCGGTCAAGGACTGAGGGGCTGTTGACCCCCACTTGGAGGGGGTATTTTCGGGGGGGGGGGGGCCGCGCGACAGTCAGTGCTTTCGGGAACCGGAGAACCCGGCTAAGGCGACGACCCAACTCCAACTGAACGACCGAGTCAAGTCGCGAAGGTCCACCCGCCCCAGTGCAGTGGAAAGGAGGGTGGGCAGGGGGTGCAATATAGGACGAATTTTGGGTCGATTTGAGTGGTTTGTGCGCATGCGCCGCCCCACCCACCCGGCCACGCCGACCACTCTACTAGCCGGACGGAAAACGTGGCTCGAGGGGTCACATCGGCCGGTGTGCAGCTCTGCAGCTCAGCTGAACTACCTGAGAGCTGCAGCAGCTTTAGTAAAGTATTGTCAAATACCTATAAATAGGTAAAACAAGGTGAATAGAATAGACAAGATATTCAATACAATACTATTCTATTTACCTAGGGTAAAGGTTGCACTGAAGATTGAGAGTCAGCACACATTTTTAATAAGACACACTTTATAACAGCATACAAATAAGCATGAATTCATTAGACTTCTATGCTTCGCAATTGCTGGTTGAAAATTCCTTGTATTGGTAAGGATTATTTTCATTGAAATTATTTTTATGGATAATGTGGAGTATTATTCGAAGAATTATTATTTTTATGTCATTATTATACACAATCATTATTATGTTGAGAAGATTATTCGGGGGTTGAACATTATCCCCTTCATACAAATCTTTAAATAAATTTCTTATACTACCTCTACAATACATCATCATCATCATCATCTATCATGGACTAGGCTTGTATAGCCTGTTCCGGTGTCCAACGCTTCCTCGGTCTACCAACGTCTCTTTTTCCATCCAACTGTAATTTCCAAGCTTGTAGTGGAAGACGTGTAGGTGACATTCGGCACAGGTGATTAGTCCACTTAAGCCTGTACTGTTTTATAATTTCGGCTAGTGGTTGCACATTACACTCTCTTCGGATGGTTTCATTCTGAATGTGATCCCGTCGTGAGTATCCCTGTATACTACGCAAAAACCTCATTTCCGACGCTTGAATTCGCGAGTCATCATTCCTAGTTTTTGTCCATATCTCACTACCATATGTTATTAAAGGTATAGCCATCGTCTTATAAAACTTTAATTCTGTTTCTTTTCTGGCTTTACCCTTTAACGTTCGGTGAATTGTTCCGCAAATGAGATTGAACTTGGCTAATTTCTGAGGTATATCGCGTTCTCTGTCATATGATACATCACAGCCGAGATATTTAAAGTTACTCACCTGTTCCATAATCATATTATTTAGAACTATTTTGGAACGTATAGGCCACTTTCCCTGAAATGCCATTACTTTTGATTTCTGAGCTGAAATATTCATATTGAAATCTTTGCTGACACTTTGAAGTTCATGAATTGACATTTGTAGCTTATCCTCACTTTCCTGAACTATCACTGTATCGTCAGCAAACATTAGCGAGTTGAGGGAGCCTCCCCGCCCAATTTCAACACCTGAGTCCACTCTTTGTCTTTTTCGCCAAGTATTCATTAGCTCGTCAATATATATATTAAAAAGCGTAGGGGAAAGTGGGCATCCTTGTCTAACTCCTTTATTAATGCTCAACTCTCTCTCTGATTCACCCTTTATACTTAGAACAACTGACGTTTTAGAATACAATTCTGCAATGATAGTTACCAGATGTCTTGGGTAGCCTTTTTCCAACATTATTCTCCACAGCAGAGATCTATTGACATTATCAAACGCTTTTTCCCAGTCAATAAAGGCCAAATGGGTTGGGCAATTGAATTCTCGCCGTTTCTCTATGAGCATTTTTATTGTGAAAACGGCGTCTATGCAAGAACGGCCCCTCCTGAATCCCATTTGCCTCTCTGCAATCAGCACTTCTGTTATGAGTTGCACCCTTCTGTTCAATAGGGAAGCCAATATCTTATAGGTAGTGTCCAAAAGGCTTATCCCTCTATAGTTTTTAGGGTCGCTTCTATCACCTTTCTTGAATAAAGAGATAACTCTAGACTTCGACCACGACTTTGGCACACTATGAGTTTTCCAGCATCTATTGAACAAGTGTAGCAGTCTCAGATGAAGTATAAATCCTCCATATTTGATGAATTCAACATTTATTCCATCTGGGCCCGGAGCTTTACGGTTTTTAGCAGCCTTCAACACCCTCTGCAACTCATCCATTGTGATTTCATCAACACAGCATTGAGCACACTTTTCAAAGTTCAGATCTCTCATAGCATCATCATACCACAAACGTTGATAGTGTTTCAGCCATTCCTCCATGGAAACACAATTTATTTCAGTGGCATCTCTCCGTTCTTGATTCATTTTCCTCATGAACTTGTAAGCCAGTTCCTGGCGTCCAAACAGATCATCCTCAACCTTAAAAATGAAGTTGTCCCATACTGATTGATGAGCTTGTCTAACAACAGACCTAGCATGATTTCGGGCCTGGCAATATAGAAGTCTGTTGTTTTCAGATTGGTTCTGCAGCCAGCGTTTGTACAAACGCTGCTTTTCTCCAACAGCATGTTTCACCTCTTCATTCCATATTTTCAGGCCTTTTCTTTTTTGTATCTTTCTTCTCATGCCTACTGCTTCGACCGCAGCCAATTTTACAGCATTACCAATATTATACCATTCTTTTTCCAGGTCATTTTCAGTTGGGGTAATGATAAGCTTCTCTGTAACTCTTCTCTGATATAAGTATCTGATGCTTTCATCCTCCAAAAGAGAAACTTTAAAAACTTCATCAACATTTTGACGTCTTGATTTTGGAGAGCACTTCCATCTTTTCCATAAATCTAGTTTTCCCACTACCATGAAATGATCTGAGTTCAAATCAAACCCTCTGAAAACCCGAACATCCCTCATCTGACCAGCCAATCTTTGATTTATGATAATATAATCAATGATTGATCTATATCCTCTTGCTGTCCAGGTGAATTTGTGAATATCCTTTTTCTTATAAAACGTGTTGGTTATCTTTAAATTATTGAAGGTTACAAAATCTCTTAGTTTGTTTCCATTCCTGTTTGTAACATCCTCTCCAAAAGTCCCAACACAATTGGGGATGGAATTATTTCCAACCCTTCCATTAAAATCACCCAACAACAACAGATCATCATTTGGATTGACGGCTGCTATAACTTTCTGGAGTTGTTTGTAGAAGGTTTCTGTTTCTTCCTTCTTCAAAGGGTTATTCGAATCCTCTGGAGCATATACTGCAATAACTGTGAAGTTTCCTCTGTCGTGCCGAATTCTCACAGACATTATTCTTTCATTTATGAATTGGTAATCTCTTACATTTTTCTCCCAACTTTTCTCTATAAATATTGCAACTCCCTTACTGGCTCGCTGATTCTTTCCAACTCCGCTGAAAAACATCAAGTAGTTCTCTCTGTAACAGCTACCTTGTAGTTTTTTCTTGGTCTCTGTGATGACAGCTATTTTGATTTTGTTTTCATATAATATTTTGGCCAGTTCGCTTTCTTTGTTTGTTAAACCCCTTACGTTCCACGTAGCAATTTTTAAAGTTTCCGATATCCATTTATTCTTTGATTTAGCAGTTCCATTATTTTGTTTCCGATTAATCCTGTCCTTGTCCGAGGCTTGGTTTGTACACTTGCCAGTATTTTTAAATGTCCTCCAGCCGGGTTACGAGCCCTGCGTGAAGTAAGACCAGTAGCGGGACCGCCACTTCAGAGCATCTGGACGCACTCTGGGTTTCATTCAGAGACCCACCTCCTAGGTTCATCTGCCTCTTCCGCTGTTGGGAAATAAATTCCTCTTCCACCTTCAGAGCCATTGACCATTAATAGAAACAATTTTTGAAAAGAAAGAAAGAGGTATTGGTCAGGGAAAACCAGATAGGATAGAGAAAGGTTGTAGTGCATGATCAGTAAGCATGCCACCCACCAACCACGCACTCAAGAGAATGGCACAAAGCAAAGTCAGTGGAAAGGTGCCATTCTAGAAATTGAAAGCTCCAGAGCATAAAGAAGAAGAAGAGGGGAGGGGGAGGAAGGGCTCTGGAGAGGCTGTCTGCAGCAGCACTAGGCTACTGGGCGGTGGGATCGCCAACCCCTACGCCTATCCTCTACAATACATTAATAAAATACATTTTTAATGCATTTCAAAATACATTTTTTAATTTACCCTACTTGATTTGAAACACTTATCCTTCCTTTCCCACCTTTTCTCCGCTATTATTCCTCAATTTCCCTCACCAAAAATCCAATTGGAGCTGGAGCCAAAATCTTCTTAAGTAGCTTCTTCTATACAGTACTTTCTGACCTGGAGTGTAAAATGAGGATCTCATTGAATCTAGCGATCACATGGTCTCATTACAATCACCAAGACATTGATCTTTTGTGATAGCTGGAGGATCACAGATCTGGAGAGTCATAAAAACTTTCCTTACAGTTGTTTCCCATACAACTCATTTCCTCTCTCTCGAAACGAGTAAAAAACCAGCGACATCAGTGGCCTAACCTAACCTCACTAGGCCAGGAAACATTTTCCCCTCACCCAGCATTTTCCCTCATTCACTACGAAGCACTAACCCGCTTTTCCCGGCTGAGTTTTTCTCTAAGCAAAATGATGAAATGGCCTACGCTCCAGTGAACAAACTTCATAAAAGTTCTCCCTCAACATTATTTTATAACGACAGGCCTACTACACTCACTACACCGCATGATGCCCGCCCGCCCCGCCCGCTCACACAGCACAACACAGCATGTGCACTTTTTCATTTTACGATACAAAACACCAGATTACACCCGTTAAAGTATTTCAATTATTGAAGTATAGCTATTGCAGTATTGGAGTTGGAAATTCTCGATCCAAAACCGTGCAACGCTCGTTTGCATGTGGTTATTTTAAAAAAGAGAAAAGAACCTATGTAGTGTGTAGTATAGTTACCACTATCATGAATCAGTGTAATGTAGCAGAATAACGATTTCCCAACTGAAAATCAACAGCAAAAATGAACTAGTTTCTGATTCTGTTCAGAAAATTTTCCATGGTAAGCATTAAATTTCATTAATGCACTTGTCTGAAAGACTAAAACCTTTCTGAAAGACTTTCAGTGAAAACTGTGACTTTTGGGTAGAAAAGAATAGTTATAGGATAAATGTAGTAGAAGCTATGAATTTCTAGCGGGAAATTTAAAATTTGAGTTCCAGTAGAAAATGTGAAATTCCACTGTATTTGACGGTATTTCCTCATTTTCATTATGCAGAAAAGAACTTGAATTCCATTGGACTTAGCGTTGGATTAGTTTGAACATTGGATTATAAGACAATATTACAGTACTATGGCTTTCTAAGCCATTTCTTTGACAAATTTTGTGAAACTGAACAAGAGTAATATTCAAAGTTATAAATCTATATTAATAAAAGAGAGTTGGTGTCTGTACGCTCGCTTATAACTCGAGAACGGCTGAACCGATTTAGATGATTTTGGATTTGTTTGAATTTTTAAAGCACTGGTTAACATAATATGTATTAAAATATAAGAAAATCTCTTTATAATTAATAAATAATTAGTAAATTAATGACCTAACCTATCAAACACGACATCCATTTTGATTCAGTCCGAACAATAATGCTCCTATGAAATCGATGTGTAGTTGAAGATACTACAATATAGGTCCTTCAGAATATGATCACGGCGGTCAGTTGGTCAGCGACTCTGCCTTCCACGCTGAATTCTCAGGTTCGAATCCCAGGCGGGGGTGATTTTTTTGACAACTTTCAGCATTGATTAATATTTATCCACTCGCTTTAAAAATTAGTATATTGCAGATTTCTTTTAATTTCCATCAATAAAGCGAGTCGATATAGATATTTTTTTACTTCATGACTTTTTTTCCGTGGGGGGGGGGGTGATATGAAGGGGGGACATTTGGGGGAAGAGGGCGATATGAAGTTCCCCGGGACAGCTAGTAGAGAATAAACGGATTAGAAATTTAAAATGTTAGAGGTCCTTACTCAAGTTGTTGCACAGTCATGTAAGAGATAAGAAGTAATGTAATGATGTTGAGGCAGGTGTAATAAATTAGTGGAATAAATTTATTTGTGATTGATGAGATTCCTCAAACACATGGACGCTATTTTCAAGAGATGTTCAGTATATTTTATCCCATTCATAATCAATAACCATTGACTAATACTATACGTACTAATTCCTATAAACTACTCGACTAACTGACCGACACTATTGATTTTTTCATGATTGAAAAGTGAATAGTATAGGAGAGAAATACTCTTCAAATATTTTTCAACCTCCAGTAATCAACTTGCGTAGATGAATGACGGATTTGAAATGACTATTGTCTGATACCAAGTCTTCATTTCAGTAAATCAGTATCGTACAATCATGTAGCTATTCTACATGAATAAACTCAAAGTAATTTGAAATGAGAAGTATCCAAAGTTTTTTTAATGTAGATGAATCTGGAGCCCTGCAGTAGTACACTTCTGAAAATTGAGATAATTCGTATAACGCAAAACAGCCGTGTAGAAGTTTTCAATGAAACAAGAAAAATTCTAAGAATAATTTTCATTCAACAGAGCCAGATGAAACATGGAAAATTGTATAGCATGAAGAACACAGACATTTGAGGAATCGCACAATTGGGAGAACTTCGCTATTGAGAAAGAGAGAGGGTTTTAGAGAGTGAAGCCAATTCCTCCGACAGAAATAAGAAAGAGTTTTTATTTGGGGGAGAAAAGTTGATTCGGTACAAATGTTAAGAGTTTTATCGCTACAAAAGTCTTCAAAAGTTCGAACGGCAGGGGAGATTAACATCCAGAACAATATTCTTTTTATTTTCTATCCTTGAGGATTTTCTCGAATTCCTACGAAGTTGGAGCACCAAAGAAGTAGTCTTTGAAGCAGTTGTATATTTTACTTGAGATCACACGAGAGTTACTTTTCTAACCACTCAACAATATTAAATAAGTAATACGTATAATAGAACTCATATTTCATGTTATTACAAGGATTTCTCATTCGAAATGAAAATACATAATATCACTATTTTATATCAAAGAAATTTAAATTCCACAACTTGCTTCTATTCCCATTGGTTCAATTAAACATTATTGAAATCCATCATTAATTGAAATGGATACGCAGTAAAAACATACTGAATTATTCAGCAAGAATAATTCAAGTGTCTTGGTAGAAATTGCACTTGTGGCAAGTCAGTATGATAGCTGTTCATGAAGTTTAACCTATACGGTGTGTTAGATTTCATTTACCGTCATTTGTTTACTTTCACACTGTCGTCTGCCAATTGCAGACTTATCGATTGTTCGTCAATATCGATTATTTTCAAACTGCCGCCTTTTTCCACTGCCTCCGTTCGTCGCGGTCTGTGTGCTTCATTTATTGTTGTTGTGTTTAGGTTTTTTATCATCTGGATTTATTCTAATATTTTCTTGATGGTTGTTCATATTTTTCTTGTTATTTATCTAGTGTCTTGCTAGTTTTGTGGTATTATTTTCATTTGATTTAATATCTTCTATCGAAGGTTCTAGAAGCTTTTCGATTGCATTTCCGTCTTGTTCCTTCTCGTGGTTGTAGGCGTCTTTTTTCTTCACTTCCTACTGCAGCTTCCTCTAGTGAAGTCAAATTTCATAATGTGAGCTTTCAATTTTCGTTCAAAGTACATAATGGCTCTACGTTGTGCATTTCTTCGTTTATCATCTTCAGCTACTGAATTTTCTACATCGTTTCATACATAAATATCAAAATTCGCTCCGTTATTTCTTCAGTTATAAACATTTTTATCGTGTCGTGCTGTCCACGCGTCGATTCCAGTCAGCTTCAAACTCTCAGCAATCCTTCATTTGGATTCGTGCTCCGAAATCCTTTACAATTTTGCATCTACGTTAAACTCCGGTCTCACTTGCTGTTTTGTATGAACATTCCATGATGTCAACCTAAGCGTGTTCAGTGCTTAATATCTTTGGACTTCGGTCGGGCAACATTTTGCCATTCAGATCGTGTGTAGTTACAGGCTCACATCGCATCTCTTCTCTCATTACAATTGAAATCGCTATATTTCAATCAATCTTTGATTCATACATTTGAAAACCCCAGTGTTTTACATTTTCACAGCTATCGAAAGCTGTTAGTGTGTTCAGGCAAGGACACAAGTGATCCTACAGTGAGTACCGTATCATTACAATTTTACATATTAATCTGGTACTGCAGCTGACAGTCAGAATTACAGCCATCAGTGCATTCCACATAACCTCACCTTGGTTATAAATTTGTTTTGAACTTTGAACATTCAGCTTACTTCAATAAGTGAAGCCTATTTCATAAATATATGCATTAACCACAGACATTGGTCAGAACATTTTACCTACATCAATCTTTGAATCACCTTCCGGTGATCTTCAACTACTTGATCAAACATTTGGAGGTATCCAGCCTATCGTCTCTTGTCATCTTTGGTGTCCTATGGTGCCTATCTTCGCCTCTTGCTGCGCGCATTTTGGGTTATGCGCTCTTGGTGACCTCACTACTTGGTATTCCAGTCCCAGTGGCCTGGTCAACGCAGGCTTGGTTCTATTGGGCGCAGTTGCTGTATCTTACAGGCTAAGTACTCTTTCAAGACCTAGTTCTTACCTACATTGTGTTCTGTTTTGTATCACACATATCATATTATATTCTAATAGCTTGCAATGCTATACTTCTGGATTTGACAATATAGCCAAGATGCCTACTTGTGCTACTACAGAGCTTGATTGTTATTAAACATCACTCTTACATTATTAAGACAAGACTAATTTTTGTATTAATTACATCCTATTTTAAACATTGCATTTCTCCACATTTTTACCATTATAAATCTACATTTTTATTCCTCAAAGCAGTCTCTTTACTTATTTGACTTGATTATTCCAAGTTGACATTGCAGTGGCAATTGTCAAATTTAGCTCCGCCCTAGATAGATCTGGCAATTGCGGAAATTACTTTGTAACGTATATTACTGTTTGGCTTTCTTACAGGTTTAATTTTAAGATAAGCTGTTATCAAATTTGTCATAAAATTAAATTTAGTTGTCGTTTTACCTCATAAAATTTGTCATATCAAATTTGTCATAAAATTAAATTTAGTTGTCGTTTTACCTCATAAAATTTGTCATATCACATTTGTCGAAAATTAAATTCTTTCTTTTTTTTTTTCTTTCGTTCGATAGAAGATAATAACGTTTGGCTGTATGAGTCAAGTGAATTCCACAATTTGTAATATTTAAATTCAAACATTTGGAATTATCTAATTTTGAATTATCTAATTTTGAATTATCATTTTGAATTATTAAATACATGAATTGTTTCTTGTGTTATCATTTGGCATTTTCCTTACATATATTTACAAACCTGCACTGCGCTATCAGAGTCGATTCATAGCAGTCATTGTACACTCAAAAATGGATTCTATTTTGAGTGCACAGTGATTGCAAAAATGTGAATGATTTGGGTTCAATAAAAGACTTACAATCTTTTGCGTCCGACACTGGACAGTCATTTAATATTGCAAATGTCTACTGCTCTCAAATTTTACACCCAGATTATTCATGGTTTGGTCCTCCAGCCCGTCGATGGGATCAGTAATCCTTGGAAAATGGAATTCAATTCAGCTTAAAAAATAGCAACATTTTGTTAAAAACTCAATGCCAAATGATACATCTTGTATTTTTCCTGTTTTATTGTGTTAGTTTGTAGTAGTCTCTACCTAAGGTTAATGCACTCTGTTCTTTCGATTTTCATGATGCTGGCTGCTACCACAAGGCACGCTGCGACGTGTCAGCGCCAATCCAGTCTGCGACCTGATACTCACCGGGCTGATGCACTCACAAGGCGGACGCAAGCTACTCACCGTCAAGCTTCTCCAGCAAACTAGTCCTGCCAAGCATACTCACAGATTCTACGCCTGTTGGGTCAAAATTAAACTTTCATTGTGCTGTAACTTAAGTGCCCAGGAACAATTTCAGGTCGTATGACTTATTTTGTAAATTTAATAGTCAAACTTTGTTTTTAGTATGCCTTTACAAGAGGATAACCATAACTCGGGGTCTTCTACCCTGAGCCTTCAGTGTTAATTATGCAAAGAGACGATATACAAAAACAGCTCAATTGGCTGTCAACAAAATACGATAATTTCATGGTTAACAATCAGGCTAGTTATTATAAGTTGTTAACTATAAAAACGAAGTTGATAGTTTAAAAGTAAAATATGAGAAAGTTCATGAAGATTTACTACATCAAAACTTGTTAGATGATACATTGCATTTTGAAATGATGGATGGATTCCTTTCATTCTTAAGTGAGGCAAATGCTGCTTTAGGTACATTTGAGGCTGGCAACACTCCACAGCCTAGTCCACAAGTAGCACCCACTTCTCAAATTCAGGGCTTTCGCCTTCCAGAAATTCCGCTCCCAAAATTCAATGGGGACTTCCAGAATTGGCTTAATTTTCGTTCTGCCTTTTCAAGTATTGTAGTTGAAAATACTTCAGTTGAGGATAAGGTAAAATATCAGTACTTAAAACAAGTACTCTCTGGTGAAGCCTTAAATAGAGTGGCCAATGTTCCATCTGGCGATTTCCAACTTGCATGGACTCTGCTTACAGAGCGCTATGATAACCCTATGCAGATTGCGGACACTCATGTCGCTGCTATCTTATCACCCCCTAATCTTAACGCAAAGTCAGCCGCTTCATGGCGAGCCTTTGTTGATCATGAAACATTGAACATTCAAGCCCTAGAGTCACTTGATCTGGGCATAGAGGTAAAGGATTTGTTGTATATGTACATCATCATTTCTCGATTTGATGCTTCCACACTTAGAGAGTGGGAGAGATTTAATTCTCTTAAAGAAAATACTTCACTTGCACATTTGTGGAGTTTTATGGAAAATCAGCATAAGGTTGCGCAAGCCGTATCCTTCAATTGCACAAGTAGTGCTCAGAATTCACAAAATTCTTCTTCAAATCATTTTTCTAAATCTTCTAATCATGTTGCTAAGCCGTTTAGTCAGCCTCAAGGAAATAATAAAGGTTTTAATTTTCAGAAAACAACTTCATGTTTGTATTGCAAGGATGCAACTCACAATGTGTTCAATTGTCCTTCGTTTCGTCAGCTTGAACCTTCAGCCAGGTTGGAGGCTGTCAGGGCAAAGCAATTGTGCTATAATTGCATGAAGCCTTTCGATAGAAATCATCATAGCTGTTCAGGTGCTTGTAAAACCTGTGGTAAGGCACATCATACAACGCTGCATGGTGCACACTTTGGTAAGAATTTTGCTACTAATAATAGTATTCAATTGCGCAATCCGTCTCCTGCATTGAAAAGGGCTCATATTCCAAAGCTCATATCAATTCTGTATCAATATCAAATGCTGGTGAAGAGTTTAGTAGCCAGAAATTTATTCAGTCTTCTGCCGAATCGTCTATTTGTAGTAGTGCATTGGAAGCAACGCCCAGTTCTTCCCAAGTTTCATTGCCAAGTTCTACTAATGCTGCAAATCATGCTGTAATTAATGCTGCTTGTAGTTCGTCAGCGGAATTCAATCATTCTAAATCAATTGTTGTAATGCCGACTGCTGAAGTCAGGGTCGTCAATGCTCAGGGTCAAACTATTTTATGTCGTGCGCTGCTGGACACAGGTAGTGACTCTTGTCTTATTTCCGAGAGATTAGCCAGCTGCTTGGCTCTTCCTCCAATTCTCAAAAATAATTTCATTCATACTGTTTCTAGTAATACTACCAGATCCACTGTTGTACACTCAGTTACAGTCAAATCATCAGATCAAATTTGGTCTACTACCATTGATTGTCTTGTTGTAAATAAAATATCACTTAATTTGCCACCATTTGATTTAGACATGTCAAGGTTTAACATTCCTGCTAACCTCAATTTAGCTGATCCGCATTTTCATCAATCTAAAGAAATAGATATCCTGCTCGGTGCATCCGTATTCGCCGCGATCATGACTTGCGGTCAACTCACTTTGATCCGTCATTACCCATATTACAAAACACCGTACTAGGTTGGATTGTCTTTGGCGCGCTTCAACTGTCGCGTCCCGTGCCGCGTTCGAATCATTGACAGGCAAATTTCATCTCGAGTATTGAAAGCTCCGATCAATTAGAAAAATTTTGGAGGATGGAAGAACTGTCTCAATCTCTCCTCCAACCCCGGAAGCAGTTAAAGTCGAAAATCATTACAATGAAACCACTGTTCGCTGTGATGACGGTCGATTCATGGTCTCATTGCCGCGTAAAGATAATTTTTCTGAGCTCGGTCCATCAGAGTTTCACGCGAAAAACGTTTCAATTCATTGGAAGTCAAATTGTCCAAGCATAATGACTTGAAAACGCAGTACACGGAATTTATGCGTGAGTATCAAGAATTGGGACACATGAGTCCTGTTGATCCTCCTGATAGTAATGAACCAGTTTTTTACATACCTCACCATGCGGTCTTTAAGCGGATTCCACCACCACCAAACTCCACATAGTTTTCGATGCCAGTGCTAAAACCAATACAGGCGTTTCTGTCTCCATCAGAGGCATCCCTAACTCAATTCACTCAGACAATGGTACTGCATTTGTTGGAGCCAACAATGAGCTTCAAGACCTTTATAAATTTCTTACTGATTTGCAAACTCAGGATTCTCTTCAGAAATCTGCAGCTTCCTGGCGTATCCAGTGGAGTTTCATTCCACCAGCACCACATTTTGGCGGGTTGTGGGAGCGCTCAATTAAAAGTTTCAAAAATATCTTTAAAGTTGTGACCTTTAAACAAACACTCAATTTTGAAGAAATGTATACCTTCAGTGCTCAAATCGGAGCTATCTTAAATTCAAGGCCGATTGTTCCTCTTTCTGAGGATCCTCATGACTTAGCGTACCTTTCGCCCGGGCATTTTCTCATCGGTAGACCTCTTAACGCGCTTCCGGTTAAGCAGTTGAATACAAAACATATTAATCATATCGAACGTTGGCGTAAAATTTCAGATATGAACAGACAATTGTGGGAACGGTGGTCCCAAGAATATTTAATATCATTGCAAAAAACATAAGTGGACATCTACATCAGACAACATCAAGGTTGGCATTCTCGTCTTACTGAAGGACCCTGGTTCACCACCAGCTGTGTGGAGGTTAGGCCGCATCACAGAAGTTGTGATCGGTGTCGATGGTAAGGTTAGAGTGGTCATGGTTTTGACTGATTCAGGTATTTTTAAACGTGCTATCACCAGCATTGCTCCATTGCCTTTGGAAGAGACAAATGACGATAATCTCATCTAACATATTTTCCTTTCCTTTGTTGAAAATTCCTTGATTTTCCAACGGGGCCCAGCTTATGTTAGATTTCATTTACCGTCATTTGTTTACTTTCACACTGTCGTCTGCCAATTGCAGACTTATCGATTGTTCGTCAATATCGATTATTTTCAAACTGCCGCCTTTTCCACTGCCTCCGTTCGTCGCGGTCTGTGTGCTTCATTTATTGTTGTTGTGTTTAGGTTTTTTTATCATCTGGATTTATTCTAATATTTTCTTGATGGTTGTTCATATTTTTCTTGTTATTTATCTAGTGTCTTGCTAGTTTTGTGGTATTATTTTCATTTGATTTAATATCTTCTATCGAAGGTTCTAGAAGCTTTTTGATTGCATTTCCGTCTTGTTCCTTCTCGTGGTTGTAGGCGTCTTTTTTCTTCACTTCCTACTGCAGCTTCCTCTAGTGAAGTCAAATTTCATAATGTGAGCTTTCAATTTTCGTTCAAAGTACATAATGGCTCTACGTTGTGCATTTCTTCGTTTATCATCTTCAGCTACTGAATTTTCTACATCGTTTCATACATAAATATCAAAATTCGCTCCGTTATTTCTTCAGTTATAAACATTTTTATCGTGTCGTGCTGTCCACGCGTCGATTCCAGTCAGCTTCAAACTCTCAGCAATCCTTCATTTGGATTCGTGCTCCGAAATCCTTTACAATTTTGCATCTACGTTAAACTCGATCTCACTTGCTGTTTTGTATGAACATTCCATGATGTCAACCTAAGCGTGTTCAGTGCTTAATATCTTTGGACTTCGGTCGGGCAACATTTTGCCATTCAGATCGTGTGTAGTTACAGGCTCACATCGCATCTCTTCTCTCATTACAATTGAAATCGCTATATTTCAATCAATCTTTGATTCATACATTTGAAAACCCCAGTGTTTTACATTTTCACAGCTATCGAAAGCTGTTAGTGTGTTCAGGCAAGGACACAAGTGATCCTACAGTGAGTACCGTATCATTACAATTTTACATATTAATCTGGTACTGCAGCTGACAGTCAGAATTACAGCCATCAGTGCATTCCACATAACCTCACCTTGGTTATAAATTTGTTTTGAACTTTGAACATTCAGCTTACTTCAATAAGTGAAGCCTATTTCATAAATATATGCATTAACCACAGACATTGGTCAGAACATTTTACCTACATCAATCTTTGAATCACCTTCCGAAGTGATCTTCAACTACTTGATCAAACATTTGGAGGTATCCAGCCTATCGTCTCTTGTCATCTTTGGTGTCCTATGGTGCCTATCTTCGCTCTCTTGCTGCGCATTTTGGGTTATGTCTTGGTCACCTCACTACTTGGTATTCCAGTCCCAGTGGCCTGGTCAACGCAGGCTTGGTTCTATTGGGCCGCGCAGTTGCTGTATCTTACAGGCTAAGTACTCTTTCAAGACCTAGTTCTTACCTACATTGTGTTCTGTTTTTGTATCACACATATCATATTATATTCTAATAGCTTGCAATGCTATACTTCTGGATTTGACAATATAGCCAAGATGCCTACTTGTGCTACTACAGAGCTTGATTGTTATTAAACATCACTCTTACATTATTAAGACAAGACTAATTTTTGTATTAATTACATCCTCTTCTCAACATTGCATCTCCCCACATCTTTCAACATTATAAATCTACATTTTTTATTCCTCAAAGCAGTCTCTTTACTTATTTGACTTGATTATTCCAAGTTGACATTGCAGTGGCAATTGTCAAATTTAGCTCCGCCCTAGATAGATCTGGCAATTGCGGAAATTACTTTGTAACGTATATTACTGTTTGGCTTTCTTACAGGTTTAATTTTAAGATAAGCTGTTATCAAATTTGTCATAAAATTAAATTTAGTTGTCGTTTTACCTCATAAAATTTGTCATATCAAATTTGTCATAAAATTAAATTTAGTTGTCGTTTTACCTCATAAAATTTGTCATATCAAATTTGTCGTAAAATTAAATTCTTTCTTTTTTTTTACTCTCTTGCGTTCTATACAAGAGAATAACGTTTGTCTGAATGAGTCAAGTGAATTCCACAATTTGTAATATTTAAATTCAAACATTTGGAATTATCTAATTTTGAATTATCTAATTTTGAATTATCATTTTGAATTATTAAATACATGAATTGTCTCTTGTGTTATCATTTGGCATTTTCCTTACATATATTTACAAACCTGCGCACTGCGCTATCAGAGTCGATTCATAGCAGTCATTGTACACTCAAAAAATGGATTCTATTTTGAGTGCACAGTGATTGCAAAAAATGTGAATGATTTGGGTTCAATAAAAGACTTACAATCTTTTGCGTCCGACACTGGACAGTCATTTAATATTGCAAATGTCTACTGCTCTCAAATTTTACACCCAGATTATTCACGGTGGTTTGGTATTATTTGTATGTATATTCTGTAACGCGAGCTTCAATTTAGCCTGAATTGTTTCCGATTCAACTCAGCCTATTAACGCTGTATAGAAGCCGACTACATAAATACATTACTCAAATGATTTCTATGCGTCCGACACGAAACAGTTCAAACAAAACTTTTGATACTTGAGTTTTCCTGAGAAAAGAATAACATAATCAGACTACACAAATTTGAAGAATTTTGAATTTCCGTGTATCTCCAGGTTATAAAATTTCTTCCAAGATCCATAGAGCTTCACAGATCAAGAACAAAGTTTTAGAAACTACATAGGCTAATCAGTTTTGAGCAGTTGAAATTCCAAACTAATTGGAAAAACACTTTTCTGGACTGAGTCCCAAATTCAATCACCAAAAAAATCTTTTCACTGGTGATTGTGAATGAATGGAGAGAAAGATAAATTTGCAAAACACGCAACTTTCCTTTTCAGAATGATTTATCATAGTGAAAATGATTTATTTGATGGTTTACAAAACACCACTTCCTATATTCGTATTCAGTAGGATAGGTTGAGCAACAAACAATAAATATTTTAGTGATAGATTATGTCTGAAGTTGTAGTAGTTTGTGATATTTTTCCACATGTATCAAATATCACATTGAGATACATATTTATTAGGTTTTACATACACTAAACTCACAGACTCTCACAAGATCACACATCCTACTCAAAGCACTAATTTTAGCGATAGTATATGGTCCAAAGTTGTGCAACTTTGTGTAACAAAAGCACTGACACAACACATATATTCACTCAACACTCACGATGTATGTGTACCAAGCTCACACATAGTGCTGCAAACAACACCCTCGCCTATAGGATTTGAAAAAGCAAATAAAGTATGGCAAAGGGGGTGTGAAATTTACAGAACAGAGAATATGGTCAACAATCAATCACCTGGCGGGAATGGTTCGACAATTGCATTGTTTGGGCTTGGCTTAATTCCAAATCCAAATATTAATTAATCCATCGGAAACGCGATCTTTCGATCGGTGAAGCACCTGCTGCAATGGTAGAAAGGGGAAGGAGTGGAGAGATGAGGAGGGGAAGGAGGAGGAGGAGGAGGAGGAGGAAGAGGTGATATAGGAGTGGGGGAAAAAGAGTGACAGGAACAGGAAGAGATGACGAAGAATGATGAAGAGTAGGAGGGGATCAGGAATTGGAGGAGGATGAGAAGAGAGAGAGAGGAACACAGGATAAGAGAGAAAATTTGGTATGACGTAGAATGGAAGAGGAAAGTGGGGAGGAAATTGGAAGAGATAGAACAGAAAAATACGATGGGCGAGAAAAACAAATAATGTCAAACTTTTGACAAATAGCTTTGTCCTGAAGAGCATCCATTTTATTTGGAGATCACCGTTACAATACAGAGACAATGAATGGACTCGTAAAGCCGGTATTAGGCCGAGGCTATCAACGTGTTTTATGCAGCTAACATTGGCTGGTGATAATAATGCAGGTGGAAGTGAACGAATCGAAAATTTGAAATCATGCCCCTAATAAATAATTTAGCTCTATCCGATTGTAGCCTGGGTCGGAGTGGGGTTTTGGAATTGATGTGTTATTTAGGAACTTCGTGAAATCATTCACGTTGTTGTAGATCTAATCAAGTGCTTCTAATTGGTTCGATGCTGGAAAATTATTATCGATTCTATAATCATGAGCAATATGGTACGAAAAAATTCGATCAATATACGGATTTAAATCCCAAACATTCTAATCTATATTAATAAAAGAGAGTTGGTGTCTGTACGCTCGCTTATAACTGGAGAACGGCTGAACCGATTTAGATGATTTTGGATTCGTTTGAATTGTTAAAGCACTGGTTAACATAATATGTATTAAAATATAAGAAAATCCCTTTATAATTAATAAATAATTATTACATTAATGACCTAACCTATCAAACATTTACAGACCAAGTTTTGAATTTGCCGGCTACCGAAGAACGGAAAGATAGTCGTGATTCAAGATCAGAAAATGAGCAGTGTCATCTCAAGTCCCAATAGCCCAGTGGATAGCGATTCGGCCTATCCACGAATTGGATATCCAACGACCAAGAGGTTGGGTGTTCAATTCCCGCTCCGAACCATTTCTTTTTGTACTAGGTTTTCTGCTCTAATTATTTTTTACGCTAGAATCATCAATATTAAGAATGAGTTATCGTTCGTATAATACAGTCATGTTCTATCATTTCAAATATTAAAATTGAAGAACGGAAATAAAATAAAATAGAATAAAATAAAATAAAATAAAATAAAATAAGAATAAAATAAAAATAAAATAAAAATAAAATAAAAATAAAATAAAAATAAAATAAAATAAAATAAAATAAAATAAAATAAAATAAAATAAAAATAAAATAAAAATAAAATAAAAATAAAATAAAAATAAAATAAAAATAAAATAAGAATAAAATAAAAATAAAATAAAAATAAAATAAAAATAAAATAAAAATAAAATAAAAATAAAATAAAATGAAAATGAAAATAAAATAAAAAAATAAAATGAAAATAAAATAAAAATAAAATAAAATAAAATAAAAATAAAATAAAAATAAAAATAAAATAAAATAAAATAAAATAAAATAAAATAAAAATAATATAAAAATAAAATAAAAATAAAATAAAATTATTTTTTAAGAATAAAGAATAAAGACATTTTTTAAGGGGTGGCATGAAGGGGGGACATTTGGGGGGGGGGGGAAGAGTGCGATACGAAGTTCGCCGGGACAGCTTGTCTAAAGGTACAGTTACACCAAAGCGAACAGGAGCGAACGAGCAGTAACGAATGCTAAATTCGCTTTGGTGTGACCAGCAACACGAGCGGCAGCGAACACCAATCGGCCGTGTTCCCGTGTTCTCACGTGTTCGGTAGCGGTATGTTCGCGTTCGCGTTGCTCCATCCATTGTCGGTTTTGAAGCGAATGATCAGAGGAAATTCGCGTTCGCTCTAGTTCGATGCTCGATAAAATCAATCTAACCTATTCCTGTAGATAAATTCCTTTCTTTAGCAACAAGCGAGGATGACGATCAACGCCATCTAGAGGCAAATTTCTCAACAATCCGCCGTGTTGTCACGTGTTCGGTAGGGGCACGTTCGCGTTCGCTTTTGCTCCATCCAGTGTCGGTTTTGTAGCGAATGATCAAAGGAAATTCCCGTTTGCTCTAGTTTGATGCTCGCTTCGGTGTGACCACATTGTCCACATATGTCTTTACCTGTCTCAACATTATCAGCTCTCTTCTTTACCTGTTTTAACTGTTTTCAACAGAGTTGTTTGTTTATTTATTTATTATCATTCCATATAATAATTGTTCAACTATTTACGATGGAGTGGACTGATGAAAAAGTGTTGGAGCTGATAGAAGAATATAAAGCTAGGCCAATTTTATGGGACCTCAGTTGTGCTGACTATAAACTGTTAAATATTTAAAAAAATGACAGTTGGAGATTGCTGGCGGCTGTGATGACAACTGAAGTAAAGAAGAGAATTAATTCATTACTCTTGATTCATTGAGCCGAGAACGGAACAAGACCGGCATGGCTGCGAATGAAGTCTACAAGTCTTCTTGATTTGCCTATATCCCGATGGCCTTCCTCATGGATAAATTTAAAGTGAAGGACACAAAGAGCTCAGAGGGAAGGATTTTATTAATTAATATATTAATAGTAATTTATGCAATGGATGTATTATAAAGGCCTAGGTCCACGGTCAAATGGGTAAACAGAACTGCCTAAGTATAACTGTATACTTACTCATTGTAAGTAGTATTTATGCTACTTTACTGTTGTAAGCTACAGATTCATCTTTTGTCAAGTAAGTTAGCTGTAAGTAAGCTCAATATTCCCGTTAGCAGACAGCATTTTGTAAGAATGGCCTGCATTAACCTCAGTACTTTTCAAATGCCACAGACAAAAAAGGTTATTAAACTGCGAATATTATGAATCAACTGAGATCCCCGTGAATACCTCCTTCACTACAAATTTTCATTAATGTACCACAATTTGCAGTACATCTATTCCATCACATAATTCCATAACAATTTTGTAATTTTTATCGCTGCTGTCATAGAATGCTAAACTTGGCAAATTCCTATAATAGTTTGATCAGGTTCTATCTCCCAATTTGTAATTTCAACACTCTAATATAATAGTGTATAGCAATTTGTAAAAAAGTTCATCTTAATTGCATCAAGTTGAAAATTATCAGCAAAATAAAAATTATAAGCTAAAAAATGGAATAAATATTGTTTTATAAGGTAAAAATCAATATAGTTCATATAAATTGGAAACAAACAAAGAATTGATTCTATTTTGATAAAAAATTAAAGATAATATTGATTTTAGTTCGATTTTTTTTTGTCAAAAAAATGTGACCTGGAATGGGATTCGAACCCACGCCATTTAGGTCAGCAGCAGCGCTAACACGTCAGCTGTAGAAAGTGCGATTTGAAGACGTACTAAAATTGGAGGTTAGAAACTGATCCGTTTCATTATGAAAATGGTTAAAAACAGTACAGCGTACACGAATGAAGAATAAATATTTAGAATAGAGATTAATATTAGTATTAATTTCTATTTTTCTTATTTTTATATACTCGTCAAGGGCTTTAATAATAGTTTCACAAACTGCAGGAATAATCTGAATAATTGAACTTCTGTATATTTAAAACTCCTCCATGATTATGGTCAATGTTGACTTCTTGTGATTGTTGGAGCACAAGCGAACGACGTGACGAACAAGACGATTCGTTTGTGTTCACTCTGGTGTGACTACCATTCGCAGGTGTTCGCGAATGCTGCCGAACCCAGAACCACAGCGAACACCAGTGAACGTTCAGTTCGCTCCTGTTCGCTTTGGTGTAACTGTACCTTAATATATTCGGTGGTGGTTGAAAATGCCACTTTGAAATACTCCTACTTGCGAGCGAATTTGTTTTAATTCAGCAAGTAGTACTTTTTATTTTGACTTTTCATTGGGCCTATTATTTTTGAGATTATCTTAAACAAATTGCAGTATTAATTCATTATTGTTAATTCAAACGTGTCTCATTTTATTTATTGTATGTTTTATGCTATACTGTCAAAATAAAAAATTATTTGATTTGATTTGATTTGAAATGCTAAAATCTAATCTTCAAACTTAGCTTTTCACTGTTACAAACAGATTAGAAAAACAAGTCACTTCATTAGTTTTATCTGGAGCATTTCGGTTAAGTTATTTCTCCAACTATCGTTTCTAGTTGGCTAATTATTGGGATATGGTGATTTTATCACAATCACGAATACCTTGGACCGAGATAGAGAGAACAACCACAGATTTCATTATTTTTTATCACAGCACACTTTTCATCTCCGCTGGAATTTATAATTTTCGCAAATTCTCCTTCTGAATCAAAACTGGAGGAGTGAACACCGTATAGAGAAATGAAATGGAAATTCATTCAATCTTAACAAATCGCAGGAAATGTATTGGCCTTCTTCGAAATCCTGAATTGAATCGATTGTATAGTTGAATCTAATTGAAGCTAATAGATTCGATCATTGGATCACTGACATCCGGTTCGATTTTGAAGGCATTTCACTCACTATAACTCACTCACTACTAACATGTCACATTGTGACATTTGCCAAATTAATAATAGAAGGAAACAATGAAAGAAAAGGAAATGATTCAATATTACCAAAAAAGGGGAAACAAGAAATAAAAAAGGAAAAGAGAAGCAGTTAGCGCATTTGTTGAATAGAAGTAAATAAATTGTGACCGAGTCACGTCAAAAAACTAGGACTAGTGTGTAAGAGAATGAAGAGAGAAATTTTGGAAATTTGTGATAGGCGAGGAAATGTGAGGGAATCAATTGTTTTTGTTTTCTTTGTTCTGGCTTGATGCCAAATTCAAATATCAATTACGGCATGCAATCCCATTTAGAAACATGAACAGAATCTTTCTGCTCAACTACAAATGAAAGATGAATGCAAAATCATTGCAGTCAGGGACACGGAGCTTGGTGTCGGCCAGTACAGGTCCGGTTCAAGTTCAGTAGTTGTGATCAAGATATTTTTCTCATACCACTTCTATGCTTCAGAGGACATGTTAAGCCGTTGGTTCCCGCTGCCTAAGAAGTGGTCGTAAGGTTAATCTCTCATCATCACTCATCACATTACAAGCCAAGGCTTATGTGGGCATTATTCTCAGAAAAAATACCGTAATATAAGGGGTTTTATCCTACTCAGAGTAAGAGATTAATAGGCAAATAAAGTTTTGACTGTCAACGCTCAACTGTTGAAACGCTAAAAACTTCAGTACCACAAATAGCACAACACACACATAAAATTCCCAGTCGCAACCCTGAGTGTGGGTAGAGCTGCTAAGCCATCCTAGAAAACTACTTCTGGGATGGGAAACAATGTTAAGTTGCCCGGGGTATCAGGAGCAGTGTGTGCATGTATATCCTACAACAGCCCTTATAAACAGAGACCCCTGAAATGATAAATAAGTTGGAAGCCTGTATCCCCGTTTAGAGGGCAAGCTAATGAAGAGGAATGTTGTCGAGAATGCAGAAAGAGACAGGGTACGTGATCATCCCGTAGTCATCCCCTCCCACCCTACAACCCCCTAGAGGTTCCCCCCTCCCTATCGATCAACCCTTCATGCCTGACAACATCCTTATCATAGCGTGCCACGTTAACCGTGAACATTTCGCACCGTGAACTTACAAGGTTTGTAGCTCACTATAATAGTGATAATAATCTCGAAACTACGCACAGGCACGCGCGCACGCGTCTAGGCTATTTTAGGTAATTAATTTCGGGGCAAATTACCTCAACAACAACGGCAGCAACAAAGACGGCCCCCCGTATTTCATAGAGACTAGCTGACCTAGCAGGTTGTAAGAGGGTACAAGATGGTGGAGATGTTAGGATCAAGAGGAAGATGCAATTTATGATTGAGGACAGGATGGACAAAATTTAAGAAAAGCAGATCTAGTTACTTGTCTATTCAATTACTTACTATAGGAATGAATATAGTTTGAAATAATAAGGTGATTACAATAAGCTTGAAAAATACTGATTTTCCTGTAAAGATGTATTATCTTAAAACTTTGAGAACCTTTTGGAAACAAGAACCATACTGAAATAAGAAAGTTTTGATTTGTTTCGTAGGAAATTATAAACTGAGATCAAATCTCCACGGCAATCAAATCACTACGAGATCAAATTTCGTAAGTCTGTACGGCAATAACAATAACAATTAGAAAAACTTCTTTGAGATTTTCTTTTCAATTCATTACAATTCACTTTATTGCCAAGACTATTTCTTACTGGAAAGCTACTCATCTTCTAATCTTATAGGGTGTGAAAATTCCAAATTAGGCATTTGATGCTCTTAGTGCATAAGTAATAGTTTGAAATAATACATAAGAAATAATATTACAATCAAGATTGAAAGTTTGAAAATTATAGCATAGGTTCGCCGAATACCAAACTCACCGCTTTCTGGTTAGGATATGATCAAAATGTGATGGCTCACTCACCTGAAAAAAACAAAGTATCATTATTAATATGGTATTCGATAAAAAAAGGTTGGTGTTGCTCCTTTTCAAATGATTTCAAAAATAATTTTTGCTAATCAGTAAATGCCTCCCAAGCATTCCTGAATACTTCCCACTAGATAGCATACCATAGTTAAGAAGCACAAGAGAAATCCGCCTTCATATTGGATGAGTCAGTCATCTTCCTCATTCTGTGTAAGCCAGTGTGCCAAGCAGTGGAATCCAGCCACTCAGATTAGTGCTACTTTCCGACATATCCCGACCTGATTTATCGTTGGGAGTTTGTCGCTTTTCCTGAATCAGAACCCCCTGTTACCCCCATCAACAGTCAACCAGCAACAGTCGCCAAACATTACTCCAGTTCCGGGGGGGGGGGGGGGTTAGTCTACCCCCTCACCAAAAACACGAAGTGTCTCCTAATTGAATCATTTTCTATTTCAATCTCTCCCAAGTACTCTTCCCCCCCCCCCCATCCTCTTTCGACTTCCAACTCATTAGACATTTGCCGCTCCTCATTATACGGAAAATCTCAAATATATTAGTTGTCTTCAAGACTTTGGCTGGAGCCTAACTGGATTTAACCGAGCTTCGAGTTTGAAAACTCAATATTTTGAAGAGAAGTTTTCCGAGTAGGCTACTTTTGTGAGACAGGCAACTATAACTTTTAGTAAATGTGATGAAATTCATAGAAATTAATTCAATAGAAAGTTTGATTCGTCGCATAATAAATTATCGACTGTGTTATGTAAAGTCATGATTTACAAATAAGTTGGGTGAGTAAAATAAAGATAGCCTATATATCTGTACATACAGCTTAATTCGACAGCTTATCAAATAATCATACCCAAAGTTTTAACAAATAAAAGACCTGAAACAATAATGTATGGTCAATTGAATTTCACTTCTTCATTCTCAATAATATCATAAAGAACATTTTTCCCTGATTTAAGAAGGACTTATACTTCTATGCTATGAAAAAAAATCTTGTAAATAAAGCTCTGGTAATAAAAATAAAAATAAAAAGCTCTTGCAATGAGCATTCATGACCGAGCCTTTGAAGTGTGCCAAAAATGTTCTTATCAGGGAAAACAATACATGATCTAATGAAGTTTGGGAATGAGATACTGAGAACATTATATTATTAATACGTTAGTGAGTTGAACTTCTCCATTTCTACTCCATACAATTGAGAAAACAAAAGTTCTGAATAAACTACACATACAACACTCAAGTCCAGAAATGGATCATCTTTGATTATGAATGGGCTAATGAACTAAAATTCTTATTCGATTAGTCTCCTATTCAATTTGAAGAATTGAAAGCAATTATGATGTTATGCTCAGAAAAACAATTCTCAACCTCAATATGAATGAAATTATTAGAGATGGATATGACTATCAAAAAATATAAATTTTCAATGAGCAAAAGTTTCTTTACCTTCAAAGAGATTGGAGACCTAATTAAAATTTTAATGGTTTATAGCCAGTGTTTGAAGAAGGTGAAGAGAATTCAATGGAAAGGAAATTACATCCATTCAGTCTTTTTCCAATACATAAGAAAATTGAAAATGTACAGAAATTCTGAAGTTTTCCATGACAAGCTGATGAAATCACTTTTCAACGGCAACACCTAACCAAAGACGCTGAGAAGCGACAAGAAACTTGAATGAGTTATATGATAAGAACCAGGTGCGCTTTCTTGCATTTATCAATTATTCGGTAAGGGGATAATACCAAATAGCGTTTTAAAAGCTTGAAGCCTTTTCGAGTGGGTGGTGAAGGGGGGGGGGAGGGGAAGACGCACTTCTTATTAGTTGCACGACATCCAACACCTAATATCAATGTGCATAAATTATGCGCGGAATTATGAGGCAACACGATCCTCTAAATTTTCACTTTAGCGCGTACGAAATATTATGGGCTTAGCGTTTTTAATATGGAGCTGAAATATTGTAGCCCTGATATGGAACAAAATCCTCCACGCTCCGGGCTTTGTGCCCATAAACTAATGTATAAACGTACTGCATGGAACACTATGAAAAGTAAAGAGTTATTCTTATCTAAGTTATTTCCAGCTTCTGGAGTTATTCATTCACCTTGATAAATAGAATTTTTCTAATTCCCCTAGAACTTGTGTATTCTACCATTAATGTTATTTTTACCTTTATAAATCGAAGATTAATAGATATCACATTGATTAGTAGAAGTTTTTAAAAGATGACCATAGCTTATCAGACAAATCATATTTTGAGAGATTTTTTTAAAAACTTGAAGAGAACAATTTTCTATATTTATATAAAATATAATATTTATGTATATTAAAAGTCTTCAGTCTTTGGTGCAATGTCAAGTTGAAATTTAGTTTTTCTCTCAATGATAGCCGAATTATAACAGTCGATGCAGTCAGCTATAACTTCAGGGAACCCGTTTGTTTGAGCGATCATCACCAATGAGCAAATGACTTGCATAATCTATATATATATAAAATTGATAATAATTTAAATTTTTGTGATCAATTTACTGAAGTCGAGTTTATACCTTCCTTGTTTGATCTCCCATTCACCAAATAAATTTCCCATCAGTCATTTAAAACATAATCTGACAAGAGAATTCGAAAAACGTAATTAATTCATCAAAAGTGGAAAGTAATTAAAATTTCAGACCCGTATTTAAATCTCCAGTTCTTATCCTCTCCAGGTACAAGCTAAACTAAACACAGAATCATCCATTCTCTACAAAACTTTGTATTCTCCAGCGATTACGTCCAAAAACTCCTGAAGAATTACAAGCAGTAGATGAATCTGAACGGAGCATCCCTGGGGAACAATAGATGCAATTTCTCTGCAATCCGCACGTTGATGGATTGCTCCAATTCGGCTGGTAACCAATTCCAATTGGTCACAGGGCAATCAATGGATGTGAATTTCAAACACTTTGTTATGTAGTAAGCCATGACCTAATATCGAAGACATTTAGCATATTTTTTTTAGATTTAAGTAGATATTTTAGCATGAATAATCTCATTTCAAAAAGCTGCAGGAATGATTTGATTTGTGAAGTTGTATGATTTGCATTCATATTATTTGAAAACTGAAATTTCCGTATTTTAATTTCCATGAATGTTAATATTATAAATATGCGATTTGAAACTAAGCTGAAATCTAGATAACATTCACTGGCTTGACTAGGAGAATCTTGTTTGAGTTTCAATATTATTAGTAGAGCTGATTGCGATTGAAACTGTTTCATGACTGAAAATTTATTCACATGCAATCGACAATGTTTATGGTTTCTTTCTTCTAATTGACAAGAATACAATATTAGATAACATATTAGTAATTAAAAATACAAGTTTTTCAAGTAGAACCCACATTTGAATTCACATAACAATAAAACCTTATTTCTTGGTATTTACTTAATACTGGGATTATATTTTCCTATCTAACAGGAACAAAATATTTTCATCATACGGACACTTTTTGACCTGCTGCCTTTCATATGAGGTAACATTCCAAAACGACTAGGAATGAACCGAACAGTCCATGAAAGATCTCACCTTTACCTTTGTAAAATCTCACCTTTCTAAATTGTTTTAGAAAAATTTATCATATAGTTTGTCAAGATGAATTTATCCTGTTTTGGAATCATAATAATCAATTATGTAAGAGTTTGTTCAATGGATATGAGATGAAGTATAACTTACCTAGAGAAACACAGTGTTTCCAAACGAACATGATAAACCATTCGTATTATCCACAAAGATGTTTCTGTTACCTATCTGAGCAGGTAACACATAACAAACCATGAACAATTTGTCACTAATAACCACTTATCACTCACACAAGCAACCATTTTACTACACTTTCACTGTCACCAACGATCACAAATTTCAAAAATTAACATAGAAATGAGAAATCTAATACAAACTTAAGAAATGAAGGAAGTGGATAATTTGGAATGGAAAACATGAAAAAATTGAATAAAATTATTTATAACTTATTGTTCAAGTATTGAACAATCATTTGCATAAATGATCAATATTGTGATTCATATGTAAACATAATTTTATTCAAATCATGGGCTAATCAATACCACTAGGGTTACAGGGTCAACTTGATTGTAGAAAGAGTATTCTGTTTGATATTACAGTAAATGAATTTCAGAAGAATATTATCAATTGATGTCCAGATAGATTGGGCAGTTGCAGAAAGTCGATCAGAATCTGAATTGAAATCAATCATCTTGAAATTTCCCTCAAACTTCAAATATTATGTAAAAGTTCAATATTCTAACCTGTCCTATGACATCATTATAACATTCTGTACATCCATTTATCGGAATGTGAAAAATAGGAAACTCAGAAGTCAGGAGAGGAAAAAGATTATCAGCACGTGTTAAACGTCTTTTTTAGATGAAAATTCCAATAATATTATACACTCTAAGTTAGAAATGACGAGCAATTAATTGGGGCTTCGAAAAGCATAATCCAATTAGGAAAACTCAATTTCTGTAGTCTCGCGTGAAAGGTGCTTCGTATCAATAAAAAAATCCGATAATGCTCTCTTCATAAAACTTTTATAACTGATTCAACAGCCAGATAGGAAAGTTATTTATCGACAGTTCGAGGAATGAGATGCCAACTTCGCGCTGAACGTGTTCGAGCTCTGAATCAATAATCAGTGCTCCGTTTCAGAAGTTAGCTCGAGTTTTCTTTCAATTATTCAGTCCCTAACTCACTGTTTGTGTAGGGCTGAATGTGGAACTTTGCCACAATTTCATGCAACATTGAGGACAGAAGCTTAAAAAACAGATGGGTGTTGCCCAATAACACGTCTGAACGGAAGAGCTAAAACGATACTAATTATTGACAATAATAACTAAAACGCCCCAATATAAATATAAGTATTCAATGGAATACAATATTTAGAAAAAAGTCTTCAAAAATGACCTGTAGATAGGCCTACTTGTTGTATAACGAATTTCGCGATAATTGGTTACTCAGGAACTCTTTTAAATCGAAAGACGTTACACTTTTTATGGTACATAACTCCTTCCTTAAAAAAAATTAAATTAAAAATAGAACAAGGTTAAAATAGACCCAATTATGACCAGAGTACGACCATTTAGGGCATTTAGTTCATCAGCTTCCAACACATTCATCTACAATTCAATTCATTATTCAGTTGAATTGTTAAGCCAACTCAATAAAATTTTAAATGAAAGATTGCAATAAAATACTGTGATTGAAAATCTTTCCGATCGAGACGTTCAAAGATCAATATAATTATTTTATATGATATTGTCTTGAATGGTAATATAACCATTAGCCAGATACCATATACCAGAAGAATATTTGAATAGTAATTTTGAGTTTTTATAAGATGGCAAGCTAGGAATGTGGACGGACAATCGATCAGAGTAGAGAAAAGAAATAACTCCAAACAGTGCACTTTTATATAAAAATAACAGTGACATTGTAAGTTACATAATAATGCAATTTATTGGTGTAACGTTTTCTAGGCCAATTCAATTCACGAACCGACCCAATTACGACCAGAGTACGATCATTTAGTTCATCTGCTTCCAACACATTCATCTACAATTCAATTCATTATTCCATCAATTAAATTTCACCCTCGTGCCATGTATCCATCAGACTGGCATATGAACTTTGAGAGACATCATTAATGTATTTGTATTCATTGAAGCGAACGCCGGCAACGCGAGGCGTCATTTTAAACATTTCACAGTCAACAGAGGAGAGACAGTTCAGCAAACGTCGAGTTTACAAATACACATCGACTGAGGTGAAGATGAAACTTCACTGATGTGTACTCCTTTTGTACAAGAGAAGAAGAAGAGTCAGCGAGAGGGAAAGAGGGAGAGAGAGACGAGGTTAAGCAAGCATAAATTAATAATTCAGCGTAGCATGACATGAATGTCAGATTCAGTGCTGAGTAGGGAACGGGTCGCGAGCGACTTATTTACCGTGATCTGCGCCACTAAAAGGTCAACTTTGAACACATAACCAGTACAGGCAGCCCTAGAACAAGACGTTAGTTAAAACGAGCTTGAAAATGTATAGGGCATGAATAG
Source organism: Laodelphax striatellus (assembly GCA_017141395.1). NCBI lineage: Eukaryota > Metazoa > Arthropoda > Insecta > Hemiptera > Delphacidae > Laodelphax > Laodelphax striatellus. The sequence goes on along the minus strand of CM029531.1, from coordinate 38,015,916 downwards.
TAGTGAAGTGGGTCTGGGAGTGACGGTAGCAATAGAAGGAAGTTCCAAGAGTCGAGTTGAACCAATTGAATAATGAATATCCTATTTCCAACCACGAGAAAAACCAATGTGAATGAGAAATATTCAATTGATGATATTAAGGCGAACTTCATTCTAATCAATTTTATAACATTCAATGTTATAAAATTATAATTTCAATTAATGAAATAAATAAATAAGATTCAGATACTTCTATCAAACTGATAATGAATTGATGAATTTATAGTTGTTGATACGATATTAGAGATTCAAAGAATAAATGTTGATAATATATTGATAAAATAGACTTCAGGTTCTCACATACAAGTAATAATTGAATGGCCTCTTACAAATACTGTAATTAAATTGGTCTTAGCTTGGGATAATTTCAATCAAAGACAAGTTTAATAAATAAAAATCTGAGAATTTCTCAAGAGAAAGGTAAGAATCTGATGAAAGGAATTAAAAACATCCAAGAATAATAGAACTGAGAATTAAAATCAATTAGAATCGAATCAAATCATTGAGAATAAGTAAATACAGTAGACGATAATTCAACAAGATCTTAAGATCAGAGCCTTGAGCAAAGTGAGTATTTACCAGGACTTATACTCTTAGAAGTAAAGAATAATGGATAGTTTTCACTTGCATCAATACGGCAGCATATTACGTTGGGGTTAACTGGAATAACTTAACATTCCGAATTTTGCAAGTTTGATTACAAAAAACAATATTCATATGTCACCAGGAGCTCTTCAGAAGTCATAATTATGATATGCATTACCACAGAGAACAGATTAGAACTAGAGAGTATCGCTTCTCTATGGCAACTAACCCACAAAACCAGTAGATTTTATAGCCTATTTAATTCAAGTAATTTGAACGATTTCAAGTAAGATAATTATGTGATTTGTGGAAGTTATTTGATTCTTTGCACTTAGCTTCCTAAAATTTGAGTACAATTAATTTTTCCATTTCGAAAAATTTTAACCATTCCGAACACATAAGCTACAATAATTTCAGCATTAAATTCGGTAAATGAAACAAATTCCAGTATTAATGAATAATGAACTTCTTTGCAGCATCAATCTAATCACCATCATCTTATCTTCCAGGACCTGCACCGATCCTGCACTATTGTGTTACAGTTGAATAAAGCACAGCTATTTCTATGCTAATAGGGAATACCTGACATGATTGTATTATATTGGTTAGCTTCTGTTGTAATTTATCGGTGAGCCCATAAATCTTGACACAAGTCAGGAGTTGCGACTAGGTACTGTCACGAGAGAGACAGAGAGAGCAAGAGGGAGCGAGTGAGTGAACAAGTGAGTTACTGAGAGTACGTAGGCCAGTGTTTTACAGCGATAAATTCTATTGACAGGTGCCATTGTCACAGGCATCGATTATATCAGGGACACTCGTGGATTCTTGGAAAAGATAACGCCGCTCACGGATTTCATCCCCCTATTGTGGGGAAGGAGGCTGATAAATAGTGGAAGGGGAAATCGATGAGACATGGAAATAGAAAATCTAACGTGCGATGCGAAAATTGGTTAGTTGAAATTAGAGAATTATTTCCAAGAATAATAGGGGTGAAATCTACGATTAATTTGAGGTATATAGGTTGAAATTAAAAAAAAAAAATTGTGTGCCTTTCACTGAGATGATATTAGTTAATAGGAATGAAATGTTTACAAGAATAACATTTATTTAGTTGAAAGTTGAATGAATCTGAAGAGAGTTTGAATTATAAAAAAGTAGTGATGTCCGAAATCAAATATCAGGGTTCTTATAAATAATAATAATAATAAGTAATAATGTGATTTGAATTTCAGTTGACTTTATAACTTTTCAACAAAAAAACACTGATGATCTCATGATTTCAGAAGATCGAATTTGATTGCTGGAGTGAAGTAAGAATCAAGGGAAAGTATCAAAATGTAATTGAATGAACATATTATTGCATGATACGTTCAACTTTAAAAATGTTCAATGGAGAAGATCATCCCTAGGGATAAATACAATAACCCAACACAAAAATAAGGCGAGGTGAAAACTACCCGCAAGGGTCTATGATAAACGGAATAAGCCCATAATGTTGATTGACTTCTGAACCATTAGTGTAAGATAAGACCAATGGGAATAGGATCTTTACAATTTCATGAAAGCGAGTGGAGAAAAAGGATTTAAAGCCAGATTCTATAACAGAACTGTGAGACAGAAAAACTGAACGATGAAAATAAGGATGAAAGGTATAATAGTTTAGTGAGAGAATAAGGGATGAGAATAGGGATAAAACTAAACGTCTTGAATAGGGGTGGTAACGGATTCATCATTTACTTGGTGGAGAGGCTTGGATAGAATCTGTAAGAATCTCTAAGAAGATAGAGATGTAAGAATCTGTAAGAAGATGTCAAGATTCTGATGTGTGAAGATGTGATGAGAAGATGTCGTTCATGTTGATCATTTTTAGCGAATGATGACTGCAATGCAATAAGATAAGCCTATGACAAACGAAATAATCCCATAATGTTTTCGAGCTTCTGAATCTTATTTCCACTAAAGATTTCCACGAAACTAACACAGGATTGACTAAACAGAGAATAGAGGATTAGAAGAAGGAGGTATAGGAGGTTTATTAGCATCAGAGAGTAAATTACTACATGAAGTATCTTCCCATCTAAATATAGAATGGACTCTTCTCAAGATGGAGGGTAAAAATTGTAGGTATAGGTTTAGGTTTATTAGTATTAATGAGTAAATAAACCACTACATGAAGTACCCTAGTTATCTAAAACCAGAATGTAACATTCTCAAAAGGTGTAGAATTATAGGTATAGGTTTAGGAGGTTTATTAGTATCAAACTCACTACATGAAGTACCCTGTTCATCTACATTATAGAATGGACTATTCTCAGGGTGAAGTGAATAAAATATCATAAATGAAAGTGGGGGAAAATTAATAAAATTATTATTATTATTAGAGGATAAAATCAACAGCGTTTCACAACTACAATTAACACCTTTTTCTTGTCACATAACATCACAAAGCACGAACTTATGTCACATAACCAGTTGATTCTCCGACCACGAAACAAAATCGACTACAGATAACGGAAGTTGAATGAAGCGACCGTCAATCAGGTCCGGCGTCGAACAGGTGACTGAATGCTTTGCCGTCCCACTTCACAGCTCCGGCGCTAGTGCAGCACTCCACTCCTCCCCCCGCCCCCTGAACGCACCAACCCCCAGCAACCCCTACATTCCATCCACGCACTTCTTGCCGATAATTTTCACACCTCATCGTGACGCCTTTTCATGGCGTTTTTATCGAACTGAAGGAAAATGGGAACTAAATTACGATCAAGTGATGGTAGTTTTGGTGGACTGGTGATCAAGGCTAGAGTTGTTGTTGGGGGATGAAGTATTGTTCGCTATTGAGAATCAACGATATTAATCAACTAAAGATTGTTAGTCCTACTGCTTGAGAGCACTACAACGCGTTTGCCAATCAAGTTTTTTGTTCCAGTGATATATTTTTTTTAGACAGTGGATATATATTCAATAAATTTACAGAGGAGAGTACAAGACTTTTGCACAAAACTGTTACTCTTCCAATTTAAACAAAGAGTCCAAATTCAGGTTATGTCATATCATATTACCTAATCACCAATTTCCTCTTCGAGAACGAAATCAGAATAATTTTAGATTTTTCAAATAAGTTCATATTGGAGTTGCAAACGAAAAAACAAATTAGAAAATATTATTGAAAATTGTGAATTGACTTTTAAAATGTTGAGCTAAATAAAAACACACTCAATAGAAGTGATTTTCCGTGATTTCATAATCCTCTTACAATTCTATTTACCATATCAACTGCATTTCTTCATTCACATAGTGTTAAATGAAAAGTATAGAATCCTCCAGCTTGAAAAATAAGATAAAATTGAAGGAAAACGTTCACCAGACCATAGGAGCACGTCGGAGATCAAGAACCTCCGAGAGTGGAATGGAAGAAATAAGAACTCCTCAGAACAGCTTTGTCCTTTGTCTAAAATTAGAATTATCATGATGATTTTTAGAATGCGACTACAAGATGAACTCTTTTTATTTATCAATGCATGTTTCACGAAGTGGAAAACAAAACATTGATAAGACAACCTAAATAATGAACAAGAACCTATTTCGCTCGGCCACTTTACATGTTGTATCACAACAGCGATATGTAAACTTCATTGAAATGACCTGCTAGGCAATCTCCACTGAGCCAACAGCATTGTAAGGAAAGTTCATAATGTGAAAATGGTCAAAGTAGAGGTAATGTGAATAGTTGTCAATAAAAAGTATCTTCAACCATACGTCGATCTTTGAGGTCTCATTCACTAATAATTACTCCTCTTATAATACTAACATCCTTCTCATCTCACTCATAATTTTTGTTCATACTTCTTTCATTTTTCCAAGAAACATCATAATAGACATACTAGAAAGTAGTTCCAATTATAACCCTTCTCAGCAACAGGCCCTCAATAATAAACCTTTCCTGGATGACTATTAAATATGACAAGTCTAGAGCACAAGTAGTGAACTTTGGCAAAGCATCAAGTGCAAAGCACAAAGTAGAAGCCGGTCACGTGACTGGCTGTCGTGCAAAGCGCATTCCGTGCCACCAAGTTATAGCGCTGCTGCAGCTTAGGCTGATTATGCTGACAAGCGGGCGGATATTAATTCGGAATTTGCATATTCGCGCTGCCTTCTGGCAACAGGTGAAAGCCGGCAAGGATTTTCATTGCCACTCATATCGCTGCTAGCCAATCTCCACTGAGCCAACAGCTTTGTGAGAAAGCGGGCGCGCGCGCCCCTCCCAGTGCGTGAGTCGGAAAAGCTAAAAACGTCGCTCGCTGCTGCCGCTTTCATCGCTTCAATCACTTTATCGGCTTTGCAAAGTTTGCCACTTGGTTACAAAGTGCGGGATGACAATATCATTTATACAATACAGGTAAGTATAGGATGTGGGAGATGGAGCAGCATTAGTAGAGACATGTAGACTATCAATATCAATAAAGTCAGATTTTGCATACTGTTAACACTTGCTCTTGCATGAAACAAATGATGACTGAAAGATGCAAGTTGCCAGTTGCCACCATTTCTCTTAAATATTACTACTGTATTGTCTTTCGTAATAGTTGACAATTAAAGTAGCATATCAAACAGCGAATCAAACTACAAAAAAAAACTAAAAATAATATTGTAGCCATAAATTGGGAATTATCATATCTGTCCACTCCTCACCATGAGGAGTCTATCTATAACTAGACAATATAGAACACAGAATAATGTAGTAAGTCAAAGGTTTTCCTGGAAATTAGCAAAATCTGTCCTAATTGACACACTACAAATAACTAGCGAGCAAAATCCAAGTGAAATTTTTAAAATTTGCCTATTTGGTTTCTGTCTTGAAAAATTTTAACATGTCAAGATTGAAGTAAACTTGTGAGTGGAGAAGCTGTATTCAGTTGCAGTTCTATTTTTGTTCAAATTCAGGGCAGAAGTTTCAAGTATTAAGTTGTTGCCCTCTGTTCTTCCCATATCAATAAAATTTCATGTCATCAATAAAATCAATTGATAGATGAAACTATCAAGTATTCGAATACTAAGAAATATGTTAAACATAGTCATACGAGCCAACTCTATAAGCAATCAAAGATCAACCTGGAGAGTAACGAATAGCCCGAATAGGACAACAAACAATCACAGAGCGGTTGACGCCCTGGCAAGAGTAATCACACCTAATTCGCCGAATTTGCATCAAGATAGGCCACCGTCCAGTTACTAACTAGGCGGGTCACGGTAACTTGACCATGTGACATGAGCTCATCACTAATAAGTAGAGCCCGGATGTTAGGCAAAATGCCTTAATTTTGCCTATTCTGCCTTTTTCGGGTGTTAGTGCCTATTTCAATATCAATAGCTTATTTCATCCTATTTTATTATATTTTGCCAATATGATTACCAATTTTTCAATTTGAAATATTTAAAAAAGTATTAGATGACTGAAAAAAAAATCGAGCGTGCATATAAGAATGTGTACATGAGAATAAGTCTATGATCTTTCAGAAAGAAAACAATATTCAGAGTCAAAAAACGTCAAGAAACACATATTAATCATGTGCAACCAGTAGAATATAAGTTTTTAAATTTTCCTGTATTATTTTACCAAAACTGTATAGGAATACACTATGCCTTTTTACGATTCTAAAGCGCCTATTTTTGTGTTTTATAGTGCCTTTTTGCCTGCCTATTTCAAGTATTATAAATGCCTGAACATCCGGGCTCTACTAATAAGGATGCGTGAATTATATATTCATTGCTGTTGCTGATTTATAAATTCAAGAGTAATACTGTATCTACAGAATGTCATGTATAATATAATACTGAAGTATAATATTGTTTGTTTGTCAATGGCTCAACAGCCCTATGTGGGCTTAGGCCTACCAGCTGGTTGCCAGTTTCACATCCACTTGACTGAATCAGCAGAGGTGAATGATCAAGTATAATATAATGCATAATATAATAATCAAGTATAATATATAGGCTATATAATAGGCTGTATAATATATAGGCTATAATCAACATATAGGCTATATCCAGCTTTGTATAAAATTCTTGACACTATTCCTATGTACTTGTACGTTTTGTAATGAATAAAGATTTTTTCAATTCAATTCAATATAATACTAATCCAGTAGTACAATTCATTTTATAATATGTAACAAGATACTACTGTAAATATATAGGTCTAGTGTTTAGTAAGTAGATATGGTAGCCTTCTGAACAAGACTGAACAAAATTATATGTATGATTTAGAGGCTTATCAATAAAGTATATGTTTCATGGATGTTGTTTACAGGTAACACTGAATAGTTGATATAAATAGAAATATAGTTTAGTAACATTATCATAGTAACTGGGCGTGAGAGATGCGAGAAAGGCGCCTATGTGACAGGGGCGTGTCTCGCTCATCCAACTCTTTGACGGAAGTAGGATAATAATCGCCGCCTGCGCCGCTTCCACACTTTACGACCACCGCCAGGCAACTATAGCGACTACACTAGCGACTGAATGCAAATTGCGAGCTATGCTTCAACTTATCGCCTGTAGTCATTAAATGGCCGTAAACTGAGAGCTCGTTGTCAACTTATGTTATAGGTGACCGACACTCTGGCATGGAACGAGGCTGCTTCCCCTCCCCTACATAAGGTCATATAAAACTGTATAATATTATTAATATAAAAAAATTATTTAAATTAAAAATATTTTTTTTTTAAATTAATATAAATTTTCAATATTAAAAAAAAATGGGATGTTGTGAATCAGGGTGACGCTATTTTGAGATTCAAAAGAATTCATTTCATGATAGTCTAGATATTGATGATGTATAATAATAGAGGCGAGTCTTTCTGAAATGAGAGTATATTTTTCAGATTGGTTTCTACATAATTATGTCACACATTCGACGTCTTCTGAGATGGGACTTCCAAGAGTCAGTAACATTATCAGAAGACAGTCTACCACTAATCTAATAGAATTTAGGCCTATAATACTCAAAATCAATCGAAACAAGAACTATTCCTTCATTATTAGTATTGGAAGCTACAATCCAATGAGGTAATAGAACATGATATCATCCGGGGCTTGAGATCGAAGCCCACCAATATATTTGAGTTTTCTCAAAAAATTGTATTTTTCTGGGAAAACAAAGCACAATAGAGTACGTTCACGATATTCAAAATGAAGTATAGTCTCTATATTATTCTATTCAGATTATCTACAAGAACTAGAGTAGCTATCTATTTATCTATCATTTCGGCAAGAATCACAAGATAATTCAAGTATAATACTGTATCATAAAGGAGATAATTATATGTTTTTTTGGTTTTGTAGCTTTATGAGTTGAACTACTGTACATTTAAAACTGTTGACATTTATCCACAAAAATAGGCTACAAACATTCGGGCAGGTCCTGGAATTCTGGTCATTATTACAAATAGATCTTTAATGTTTATTCCCGTGTCTAGGTCTGACCACTTATTAATCTTTGCAGTCATGATCTTGAATGAAAATATGATTACATTTAGTTGTACTAAACTTGTCAACTCAATATGAAAATTATATCAAATTTGAACTACTTCATAATCGTTGTGATGAATGTTATATAATAATTAAAGATTATAAATAATCATGCAAAGTAGAATATTTCAAGAATGTTACCTTCTCTGCCGAACTTACCTTCTCTGTTCTACTAAACTTGTCAACTCAATACGAAAATTATATCAAATATGAACTACTCCATAATCGTTGTGATGAATGTTATATAATAATTAAAGATTGAAAATGATTATGCAAAGTAGAATATTGCAAGAATGTTACCTTCTCTGCCGAACTTCCTTTTTTTCTTGGTGCTGTTCGATGTGGAGCTTTTAGCATTCGATGACGACGAATTACTCGACGAATTTTTGTCCTTGTTCTTCCACCGAATCAACATTGTTTCTTTTTGCTTATCAACTGATCAAAATTGCAAGTTGGGGAATATTGGACTCGAATTTAACCGGTGTACCACAACATCACTTATGACACTTTGGACAAGAAACCTTCATGATCATTCTTATAAACATTTACTTAGTACTATCGCATATTTAATAATAAGATAAGTATGTTCAGTATTCAACATGTCTGATATGTTCAGTATATTTGATAAGTATTCAATGTGTTTAGTATTTTTAATATGTTTGATATATTTAACAATTTTTATTAAGTTTAAATAGTGGAGTTTCTTAAAGTAGAGAGGGGTTGATATCACGCTTCTCAGGGAAAGTGAACCAATAGAAGAAGTAAGATAGTAAGAAGTATAATTGGATACTTATTGAACATTTACAACCGAAATTTGTGAATAACACTCACGAAAAGGGCCAAAATTATTTTCTATATTAGAGGAGATCCTATATTAAATAAGATTATATTATCCATATTACATAGACAGTAGATAATACAGAACATATCTAGTGCAATCAATTCATCTCTTGCTCGAAACTTGACATTCGTTTTGGATATTCATTGCAATGTATTTTAATCGACACATCCGTCTGATCTCATTGAGATCAGCCAACTTCGAATGGAGCTAAACTCAAGTTGAAGACAGTGCTCTTTGCCAGGGAGCATGAATAGGAGGCAGGCCGAGTTGAAGAGACAGGCAGGAGCTTTTAAGTAATTCAGGAGTTTCAGTTGCTAACGGACGATAAGTTTACAGTGGAGGGAAAGGGTAGAAGATGAATAAGGGAAAGGGAGATGAGATGCTGGAGATGAAAGGAAAAGAGAAGGAAGAGAAAAACAGGAGGAAAGAGAGAAGAGTAAGAGAGATGGAGAAGGCTTAGGAAAGGTTGATTCCGCCCTAATAGGCGGTGAGTGAAACCAAAAACACAAAAGTTCTAGGAAAAGGAAACCGGACACTGCCAGAATGCTGACTAGAAGTGAGAAAAGCTGCAAAGACAACGTGTGAGAGAATAAAAACGTATTGGTTGCTTTTGATCCAGAGCTGGAAGAGAAAAGTAAAGGATAAAATCTGATGGTGAATTAATCGGATCAAGAGACTGAGGAACTGTTAAAATGGGTCAGAATGTAAGAAGAGGATATAAATAGAAAGAAATAAGGAAGAAGAGTAGAGGGATGAGATTCATGAGAAGAGAAAGGCGTACGAGGAAAAGAGGATATGAGAAATGAGAAACAACAGAGAGGAATAGTTCCAGATGTCGACAGAATATTACGAATGGGAGAAACCAATGATGAAGCACAATTGGTTGATAGTTCATAAATATGGAAGAATCCTCATATAAAATTGCAAGCAGAGCAGAACAAGAGGAATTGACAGAAAGAAATTGGGGAGAAGAATGTGAAAGAAAACTACGGAATTACATGAATCACAAGAGAAGATAGAGATTGTCATTAAAAGCAAGAGCAAAAGTGAACCATAGATAATGGATAAGCTGGAAACGGTGATACAGAAGTAGGAATAGGAGCTGAAAAAAGAAAAAGAAAGATGAGAAAAAAGTAGAGGGAAGAGCAGAAAAATAAGAAGGAGAAGAAAAACAAGGAAAAGGAGAAGAAAAAGGATATAACGGAGAAGGAAGAAGAGGAATTTGGAGTTAAGGAGGAGGAAGAGGAGAAGTAGCAAAAAGAACTAGGAATACATTGCTAGAGAGAACAATAGGATAAGATGGAATGGCGAAGGAGGAAAAATTTCAGAAAGTGAATGAAGAAGAAATGCGAGAAGGATGAGGTAAAGGATACGATAGAGGAAAAGAAGGAGGAGGAGGAGCAGGAGAAGGAGGAGATGGGTGAAAGAAGAGAGATAAAGAAGACAGTAACTAGTAAGGGAGAGACTCATAAGAATTAGTAGTTGAAGAAGGATAAGAATAAGATAGAGCAGCTGAAGAAGAAGGTGCAATAAAGCAATGAAAAGGGTTGTAGCAGATCATGACTGATCTGGGCTCAGACCTGCTCACTCAGCCTCTGGAGAGGAGCATTCAACCAACACTGCGCCTATCTTCCACCTTGCATCGTAGCCTACTATCAAGTCAGAGAAGAGACTTGAACACCAATCTGGCAATCTAGGCGACTTACCAGGCAGGCCAGCTCCTCTTCTTATTCCGGCTGAATGCCTAAAGCGGCCATCTTCCTACTAACACTCACTAATCCTCCTCAACCTCCTTCTACCCCCTCTCCTCCTCCTCCTCCATTCAGCCTGCTTCCTTCGACTCAATTTCAACCTTAAGGAATCCGAACTTAATCACCAGCCAGCCAGAAAATCAATATTCCAGGATTGAGCGAAAAATCGTGGTTCTTGTGTGAATTGAACCCACATGAAAATGGATGTTTTGGGATGTGAGTGAAAAGACAAGTGTAACACATAAGAGCTTACAAAAAAATTCCCTGATTTTTTCAAGAAAGCGATTCTCTACATGATCTAATATAATACTATGAATAAAATAAATTATTATAGAATGTCTCAATTTGAAAGTTAATTTTCTAGTCACTTTGAGATCACCAATCAAATAACGAATAGCTAGGGGTGATTGTAATAACTGAGCACATTTTTTTTAACCTACACGACGTATTGCTTTGAATTGTACTGATAAAGTAAAGTACTGCTAAGTACTAATAATGGTATGTTCACACTTGGATACATGTATGGGAACTTGTATGAAATATTCCATATTATAAGCATCTATCATATCATATTATAGCATCTATCTATCATATAAGCTTCTTCATATAAGAAGCAAAGAAACACCTCACATAAGTTGAATGTTGAATCAAAACTTTGTTCATTCAAATTTTTTCAGAAATTGTTGTAGCTCACACAAGTATCTCATACATGCATGTATCCGAATATACTAAACGTCTCTATGATACACTGTACTATGTTAGAATACACTCTTCGAATATACCTCACCGGAGCACACAAGCAAGAAGGCCACTGCTCAGAAAAAAATAGCCTCATAAATCAGTCATTCAATGGAAAGAGATAATTCAGCGTACCAGTCCAGAGGACAATCAAATTCCAAGCACAAGTATACAGAGAGTCTCCAAAATACTCAAAACCCGTCTACATCGTTAGAGAACAGTACCTACAACAATTTTTCATGAAGTGCAAGGTCAACTGGAGAGCCATGAGACTTTATTTTATGAATGGAAGGAACTACTCTTGGAAGTCAGTTAGAATGAAAGGACCGAATCTCCTCGTCCTGCGGGACGAGGGCTGCGGCTGATAAGGGGGCTTTGAGGGGCAAGGGGGTGCAACTGTTTCGTGCCAGAGTCAATCAAGAGTTCGCTTGTTGCTGGCTTCCGACTTCCTGAATAAATGAACGTCGCTGAAATGGCTGTAGCTCCCATTAGGCTGGCTGGTCGGTCCTTCACTAAGCCGTTTCCCGTCATTTAAATGTTAAAATTCAATTGTCAGAGGACCGCTACTATTCTGGGATGTCACTACTCAATGATTGATAGCTAGACAGCAACAGGATCATTGGCCAAGTTCGAACTGGTGAATAGTTTCGTGTGAAATCGCATTACAAGAAGAAAAAAACATGAGAGATGGACATGGATGGGATATTTCAAGATGCAATATTCCTACTGAATTTGGACTATACCGGTATGTATAAATTGGAAGAGAAACAGTTTTGGGCCTGTTGTACTCTCCTTTGTTCGCTTGTTGCTAGCCTACTTGTTGGAATTGAGTGAAAAAAAAATATTATATTAAGAAACAACAAAGAAATCTATCAGAGTTTAGAAAATTTTCTGAATGGGAGAGGAACGTTGCAATGTTATACACCTTATGGTTGGCCACTGAAACGGGGAAATGAAATATTTTTTATAATAAATTACCACTATTTCACATTTAAAACCTGTTGAAACCCCCTAAAAATAAAGAACTCGAGCTATATTCAAAGAACGAAAATGAAGTATTGTTCCATCATTCTATATACAGAGTTATATTAGAACACGGAAATTTACTAGGGCTTATAGATTCTTATATGACAATGTAGTTCCTAGTATGTCCTGAAATTGGTGACTTTTGTTGCAGTCTATTCAATTATGAAAAACTACTTCCTAAATCGTAAAAAAAATGTTATTGGGAAATATTTAAACAGGATGTGAATTTTATTTACCAGAATATAAATTGGTCTGGGAGTATGCTGTAAGAAGTAGCCGTTTTGGTCGTGCAAAAGGGGGGATTGTGATGGGATATAAAACTTCCTTATCATTCTATCTCTCTTTCAATAATGATGATGGTAAATCTAAAATTTTAGTCAAATTAAATAACGAAAAAATACTTATTTTGCCAATTTACCTTAATGGTGGGTCGGAAGGCGAATGGAAAAAAGATTTTGATGAGCTATGGGATTACCTTTCAACCTCTGATAATAATATCAGCACTATTCTAGTTGGAGATTGGAATTGTAGAGTAGGATCATTACAAAATATTCCAGTCGAAGTCCCTGTTGATAATAATCATGTGTCTCGTATTAGAAAATCAAAAGATACAGTAGTTAATACTAGAGGGGAAAGATTTTTATCTCTTTGTGAAATATATAATTATATAATATTAAATGGTAGAACTAGAGGGGATGAAAACGGTGAATTAACGTTTTTGAATCAGAGAGGATCATCAATTATCGATTACTGCTGTGTACCGCTAGATATTATCAATTCCATAAATAGTTTTTCTGTGCTCAATGAGCATTTCTCAGACCATTTTCCAATAAGCTTCAAATTATGTTGTGTGAGAGATATTGTGAATGAGAGTGATGATAAATTACTTCAGCTCCCACCTAAGCTGAGATTTGGTAGATTAGATGATTTGCACTTCTCCCGTAAAATTTTAGAAAAATGTAGAGATATCGATCTGCCGAATGAACCAGATGTTGCAGTAAACGTTTTAAAAAACCTAATTTACTCATCGGCTAGTAGTGGTCAACTCACACACAGTACATATAAAAAGTCAAATAAGCAACAGGCGTGGTTTAATAGAAATTGTGAAAGAGCTAGGCGTAGGATGTTTAGTTTACTTAATTTGTTCAGAAAATCTGGTAGTATCTCAATTAAAAATGATTATTTGAACGCAGTTAGAGAATATAAAACTCTCTGTTGTGAGAGAAAAAAGAGTATTACGTGGATGTTAACAATAAGTTTCGAAATGTGAATAATTCTAAAACTTCTGGGACCTTGTAAATATTTTTAAGAGTAGTCGTTCTGCTCAGGCCGTTGCCATTAAATCAGACATGTGGATAAATTATTTTCAAACTTATTTACACCTGTTAGACTAAGTGACCCCGTTTTATATGCAGCACCTTGCGTCGAAGTAGAATCTTTAGATAAGGAAATCGATATGATTGAACTAGGCGTTGTTATTGCAAAAATGGGTAATGGTAAAGCACCTGGAGAGGATAGAATTACAGCCGAATTTTATAAAAAAGCTCCAGAGAGTTTTAGAGTACTGTTGCTGAGATTATTCAACAATATTTTCACCTATGGAGTCATACCGGAATCTTTTAAAAATGCGATTATTTTCCCTCTTCATAAGAAAGGTGACCCTGCCGAGGTATCAAATTATAGGGGTATTTCATGTATGGATATTATGACAAAACTTTTTATGGGCATTATGTGTAATAGATTAGTCAAGTGGGAGCAAACAAGAGGTATTATAAAAGAGAACCAGGCAGGCTTTCGTGCTGGTTACTCGACTGTTGATAATATATTTGTTCTCCATAGCGTTGTTAGTTACTTTTTGCAAGTGAAAAAAAGAAAGCTGTACAGTTTCTTTATTGATTTCAAAGGAGCTTTTGATAATGTTGATAGGAATGCGTTATTTTTTAGACTCCATGAAATAGGTTTATCTAGTAAATTCATAAGCATTTTAAAAGGAATTTATAGTGATAATAAGTGTAGAATTTGGTGTAACAGCGGCAAAGGTCTGTCAGCTGAATTTACAATAAATAGCGGCGTAAAACAAGGCTGTTTAGCCTCCCACTTTTATTCTCTCTATTTGTACATGACCTTTGTGATTTTATAGGTGGAGGAGTATCTGTGGGTAACCTAGACATAAATGGGCTCATGTATGCAGACGACGTCGTTATATTAGCTGATACTCCGACTCTTATGCAAAAAATGATAAATAGATTAAGAAGTTTCTGCATTAAATGGAATTTGGTTGTAAATATGAATAAATCCAAAATTGTTGTTTTCAGGAGAGGGGGTAAACTTAGAAAAAGTGAAAAATGGTTCTACGGAGATGAGATTGTGGAGATAGTGAATCACTATAAATATTTGGGGGTAATATTTACTTCATCTCTTTCACTGAGGAAGCACTTTGATGATAGGGTTACAGCGGCAAGGTTTGGTATTAATAGTGTCTGGAGAAACTTGATTATGAATGATTCAGTGCCCCTTTCAGCTAAATGGCAGGTTTTCAGTGCTGCATGTAAATCAACCGTCACCTATGCTGCTCAAGTGTGGGGTTATATTCAGTGTGACCAAATTGAGAAATTTCAAAAATATTTCATAAAAAGGTTATTTGGTCTTCCCAAAAACACCCCAGACTATGTAATTTATTTAGAATGTGGATTGGAGCTGATGTGGATCTACACTTTTAGGCTTCATTTGAATTATGTTTCTAAAGTATTCAACATGCGAGAGAGTAGGTATCCACGCAAAATTGCCTATGAATTTTTTATCAGGAAATGCGGTTGGTATAAGGTTTGGATGAGTCTCTGTCAGAGTTATGATATACACATAGAGTGGTCTGATAACACAATACAAGTGGACAGGTGGTTAAATTCCATGAACCAAATGCTATTAAAAGTAAGTCAGAAAACTTGTATGGCATGGAGAGAGCGTGCGGATCGGTCAGTATACCATAGTATGTACCCTTCTTTACTGATAAATTTAGGAGACCGTACTTATTTGAGTGACTCTTATAGAAGAAGCGTCATGAATTTAATTTTTAAAGCAAGAGCATCTATGCTTCCACTAAACTTCAGACCTGATAGGGAAGAAAATAGGCATATCTGTTCCTTGTGTAACAGTAGAGAGCGTGAGAATATGGTCCACTTTATGGGTAGATGTAAAGTACTGGGAGCGATAAGACAGAATTGGTTTGGCTGCGCATACAACATGAGTGAGGACTCAATAATTAGTTATTTGAATGGAAGAGATTGGTACCGCCTTGTTGGTTATCTTAGGGATGCACTGCGTTACAGGGAGTGGTTGATAAGGGAATTCAATACCTGAATTTATATAAGTTGGCTAATTGAATATTATTTTATTGCCAAAGTAGGCTTAATCAACTTAGTTTTCGATTTAATTTGTTGTTTATTTATTAATCTGAATTATTATTATCGTTATTATTTATACATTTCAGAAAATTAGAATATTATTGTACATTATATTAACCGTTTGTTAGAGTACTGGCCTAATTATTTATTACTGTATTGTCTTATTCTTTAGCTAAATTTAATCTTCAATTGTTTATATGCTAGCCAAATAAGGTAACCAATTAATAAAATGAATTATCCCTGCTATTAGTATTAAAAAAAGGGTGTTAGTAATACAGTAGGCTATAGGAGTTTAATAAGAAGTTATCTGTTATCTCTTTTATTAATTCAATCAAAGTGGAAGGAGATCCATTTATTTTTATTTTTCTTACTGTTACAAGATAAGACGCGGTGCAGCGATAGTTCTACAACTTGTTTACAAAGTTTGGTGAAATGCGCCTATTTTTAATCTGTAGGAAGAACTATACTTGTAAAATTTTTAGCTAATAATCAAAATTATTATCATGGGTTGTTCTTTTCAAGGCAGATAAGGCATCACTGTATTATTGAGTAAATGATATCAACATCAACTCGACTGACGGCCTCGGCCAAGTCTATGATGATTTTTGTTTGCTAAATGTACTGTACTTATAATATTATTATGTCTTCTAAGGAAAACTTTATAAAAATTTATTCTGTACAATATTATTATGTATGTTTGTTTTGGTTCGAATAAATCATCTTTCTATCTATCTATCTATCTATCTATCTATTCTGGGATGTCACTACTCAATGATTGATAGCTAGACAGCAACAGGATCATTGGCCAAGTTCGAACTGGTGAATAGTTTCGTGTGAAATCGCATTACAAGAAGAAAAAAACATGAGAGATGGACATGGATGGGATATTTCAAGATGCAATATTCCTACTGAATTTGGACTATACCGGTATGTATAAATTGGAAGAGAAACAGTTTTGGGCCTGTTGTACTCTCCTTTCTTCGCTTGTTGCTAGCCTACTTGTTGGAATTGAGTGAAAAAAAATATTATATTAAGAAACAACAAAGAAATCTATCAGAGTTTAGAAAATTTTCTGAATAGGAGAGGAACGTTGCAATGTTATACACCTTATGGTTGGCCACTGAAACGGGGAAATGAAATATTTTTTATAATAAATTACCACTATTTCACATTTAAAACCTGTTGAAACCCCCTAAAAATAAAGAACTCGAGCTATATTCAAAGAACGAAAATGAAGTATTGTTCCATCATTCTATATACAGAGTTATATTAGAACACGGAAATTTACTAGGGCTTATAGATTCTTATATGACAATGTAGTTCCTAGTATGTCCTGAAATTGGTGACTTTTGTTGCAGTCTATTCAATTATGAAAAACTACTTCCTAAATCGTAAAAAAAATGTTATTGGGAAATATTTAAACAGGATAAGTTTCAAGTTAGTTTTAGTGTATTGTATAAATTGAGACCAGATTGGTTACTATGTACTGTATTCATTTGATTTTGCTTTGTGAAACAAATTGATTTTTGAATTTGAATTTTGAAATTCGATTTGAGGATTCAGGCAAAAGGAACATTTCACATGTACTTATATGAATATTTCTGTAATTTTGTTCTCAGTGAATTGACAGAAACAATCTAGATTACAGCATAATTAATTCAACGGAAAAAAGAAGAGGAAAGTGATTCGGAAACAAGAATTGAGGAGGAAAGTGAGCAGTTGCCAGTTAGCGTGTCGTTTCGTGATACTCCTTTCCTCTTACTTATCTTTCGCCCAATCTTGACAATGAGAGAACTTGTTGAATGCAACGAATTAGCAAAGCAAAATAGGGCCAGCCTCTCAATTCTTATCGAGTCTATTATTTAATCTGGCAGTGGAGAACATAATAAGCTACAACGAATTAATTAATTTTGGTAGCTTTGAAACATGAATGAAGTTCAAGTTCATTTGATGACCTTCGCATAAGGATGGATTTTTCAGTTTTCTCATTCACAAAATACGGAACTATTTTTGCACGGAATGAATGATACCAAATTCAATAATAATGAGGTTACCTTGCACCCTTGACTGCTTGACCAATTTAGAGTAATGTTTCTTTTAATATCTGCTAAAAAAATTATTAAAATGTAGCCTACTGTTCCCAATTAGTTGAATGAATTCCTAGTTTGTTGTTCAAATAAGAGAAAGAGTATCAATCATTGATTAGAATAATTTTAGATTGAAGTTCACACTTGACAGTGAACCCTCCACTTTTTACTATGGATTAATAGATTCTTTGGATTGAAGCAGGTTCAATGTTAAATAGGTTTCAGGGCAAGATAACTCTGCATAATAATATTTTATTGTCTTTTGATAATTGGAATGGTTTAAATAATTTTCTTACATTTACGGTACATTTAAATAAATTTTATTCCAAATATTGAATGAATTTTTATTCTTGATCATGTATATGATTCCAATGAAAATCTAGGAGACATAAAATTTCAAACGTTTGAAAATTTTTTAAGCGTTCTGTTATATGTTAGAAGATGAATAAAGCAAATAGCTAGAGAGCAGCCCATCACACCTTTCACTGTAACTCGTCAAACGAACGTGGAATCCATTTCAACAACGAGCAGAATAAATTCAACTGAAGTGAACTTCCAGTATCCAATATTCAATATCTATTGCAAATTTCCGCAAGGCTTCCCCAATAACGAATGAGTGTGGAATAATACTGAGTGATTGATTGATCTATTCCCATTCAGTTTTATAGCACATGATAAATTGAATATGTCCTGTTCTTCAGTAACGAACATGGAAAAATCATTCATGGTATGAATGATCTAAGCGAGTTTTCCTGATCAGCCATTGCTAAGCTACAAATTATCATGACTAGAAAATAACTAATAATTAAATTTTTAAATTATTCATGTAGCAAATAACATCAAGTGATCATCAAAACATGTCCAGCTCAACTCTATACCTAGCCACGAATCATTTTCGTCGTGAAAAAAGTATATTTTCTATATGCATTATTTTCACATATTCTTCTATCTACAGATATTGTATTTTAATTTATATTTCCATTTTTTCCAGTAGTAGATACTTGAATAGGCAAGAAATATCTGAATTAATAATATTTTCAAAAATGCATTTCAAGTGTTGAGAGTTTTGCAGTTTTCTATCGGTATTTTCACTGTATGATCTTTGAAGTAAGATCTTACAGACATAACAGCAGAAGAGACGATTTAAAATATTCAAGCAGAAGAGAAAAATAATAGTATACTAATCAGAAAACAAAAATTATTTATAAACGAATATTACTGCGGAATTGTATTACAAGAGTATCAAGAATTTTTTTACAGCTATTATTAATTACTTTAATTATTACAATGTTTAAACACATAGTTTTAAAGTTCACCCAATCATTTTTTGAGAGAAAATGCAAAAGTGAAGAGAGATCTAACCATAAAAGACCAGGGAAATCTCACTAAAATAGTCTATTCCTCTAAACATGAAGTGATGACACTTTTCTATATTCTTCAAAGGTGAGGGAATTTATCCAACCTGTTGATCATATACATAGTTTCTCAGCCATCAAATTCCTGTCATTCTCGGAATATTTCTAGAAGGGCGCAAAACAAATCAAGGGCTTAGGTTGGTGAACCCTATAAAAGGGAGTGAACCTGAGGGGCGCTTCTGCGCATGCGCTGGACTGTCGCAGAAGGGCGAACGATTTCCAAGACGGGTTAATAGGTCTAATTATTTATGAATGTAGGTAACTGATATGAATGGCCCACTATTGAGCCATGCCAGAACAGACTTTTGCTTAATCAGTTTTTCATGTTGAGGAATGTATTGATTACTTGTACAAGTGCACAAGTGAGAGGTAAAATAACCTATGATTATCAAGCTTCGGAGAATTGAAAACATGAAGATTATTTATGTGAATAAATTCAAAATATCTTATTGTTGAAAGAGTATTTTAGTAGTTGCATGAACGGTCCTCTTCCACGTAATACACTTCTAAATCCTACTCAGTTATTTGAAACTTGAATTAACGAGTGTATTGCCTACTTTAAACAATCGTTTTTCAAACCAATAAATATCAGATTATCCATACAGTACTAAACACCTAACATTAAATATTTGAATGATGTTTCACTTCGAAAACTTGTAAATAATATAACCTATTCCGAGGTTTGAAATACTAATTGAAGCACCGACTTTTATTTAAATTTGTATTGAATACGAATTAGAGGGGAGAAAATCATCTTAAAAATGTGAGTTACCAGAGTGGGACCTCAATTGATTTCACCTGGATGAAGTATATATTTGAAACGACAGTCAGTACTGTATTTGGGAAAAAAGTTATTCCAATATAAGAAAATCTGCGTATTTGTTCTCTTGAAAATCTGATTGGGAAAAACAATCACTGTAGGAAATTTAATTTACTAATTGATGTTATTGTTATACTTCAATAATATAACATTGTTTAGCCTATACATTATTTAGGTTAGATTAGTGTTTGTTGTATTACAGTTGAATGGTATATTCATCGTACATTTTTGATTTCCAATCCTTCATTATATGAGTAATCATAACTACTGAATTTCTACTATTGAAGGAAGTGGAAGCCTTGATGACATCCCGTCTTGAAGATTATAATATAGCTGATATGATTAAGCCTACTAGTATAACCACGAAAAAAACTATCAATGGATTATTACTAACAATATAAATTATAAAAAGACACACACAGACTATCAACATGATGAAACTTGAGCAACGTGGATTATTATTAAACTCATTCATTAATCATTTACGCAAGGCATATATTTCCCGCCATAAGTGATGTTGTGGTACATTTTATTCCGTCACAAAAATTGAATAAGATGAGGATCAACTGACAGTTATCCGAGTCGAGAGTGATCAAATAACGGTTCAGATCGTATCAAATGTTCCAGCCCGATCATGCAACATTGTGTATGTAGTATTTAGGTTAGATTGGTGTTTGTTGTACTACAATTAATTATTCACGGTATATGACACGAATCTGAGTTCGATTTGGTACTCACGCTGTGAATGTTAACCTTGGGTGGACAAAAATTATCTACATGCTAAGGGAACCCCACGGCGCGGCAGGGGGTATAGACATCCTAACAAGTATCACAATTTGAGAAAAACTAGGGAACTAGATGACAATCACTGAGTAAATTTGGCACTAGATGTTGTGTGTCACACGAAGAGGGGTGCTGGAACCCCGTGAGCGGGTTTTTTGAGCCCAAAATCCGGACTCAGCAGGAACGGGAGTACAACGACGACGTACCGGGACGTTTGAACATCTGAAATTTGCACAGAAGACGATGTCCCCCCTGCCACCCCTGCGCCCCTATCCTGTGACGTCACCAGCAGTAATCGATAGAGGGCCCAACCCACTACAGAGAGCTCTACTAGCCGTGCAAAATAATTCGGCCCCCAACGGCGGTTGGCAGGCTATCGGCGTTTCTGCGCACCTTGACCGCCAACCAACACCGAGCGCCCAGGTTCAATGCACCCTACACCCTGCACAACTAACCTGACACACTGGAGTCGCCGGAACACAACTAATTCAAGAAAACACTGACAGAAAGATTTCGGTTTTGTAACGTTCTACGTGATAGTGGCGGGAATAATTTTAGAAAGTTGAATTAAATTTATAATTGAGAACAAAAGCAAGAAAAATTATTCTAGAATAAACATGTTGATATCGTGAAAGAGTAATAACCAATTGCGGGAAATCCTAGACATATTATCATGATGAATGTTGACAAGAATGTAGTTTTCTTTCATGGAATTAACTTGAAATGATGATGAGAAAGAAATTCTAATACTTCATAATAAAAAATCAATCACCACTTGAGATAAATTCATCACTAATGGCTGGGTTTCATGATTACAGTAGATGTTCAGGTTACTGGAGGCAGAAGCAGGTTACCTGCCTGGCAGTCTGCCTCTGCTCTGGTTTCACGATAACCTGAATAAGCCAGTAACATGTGATCAGTAGTGGACTCACGGTTCAGTTTACCTGCTTCAGGTAACCTGTCTCCAGTAACCTGAATGTCTACTGGAATCGTGAAATCCAGCAATTAGACACAGGAATGCTCCAATGAATTTGAGAACCTTTGCTAATATGTTAATCATTGTAATCTAGTAGACTAGTAATAATCTGAAGATGCATCAAATATAATTTAATACAGATTAGAACTGCTCAGCATAACCAAATTATAAATGCTTTTGATTTTTAGGTCTATTCATCAAAGAGAAGTGACTGCATTACTGCATTATCATGATTAATATTCAGTCATACGCGAGTGACCCAGTGTTGAAGAAATAAAAGACTGAAATGAATTGAATCTAACTATTTTTAAAGCTAACCTGCTTCAACACATACTATTTGACTCAAAATTAACAACAGTATGTTATAAAATTAATTTTGATAACATCAGCAAAATTAAAATGATTTTCTCCTAGCAATCAACTCCAGCATATAATTTCGTCCTGAGTCTCAAACAAAAAATTGAGGACAACAATGTGAGTCAGCAATTCAGTCAAGGTCCAACAATGTCATCACCCTCTCATTACCCACGCACAAGCCTCAATGTCAGTTAGGCATCAGAAAAGTGAGAATGATATTGAATTATTTCAGATGAATGTGTAGTGGAGAGACAAATAAATTAGGATTGGCAATAATGTAAAACACAAGCAGACC
The DNA here is from genome assembly GCA_017141395.1 of Laodelphax striatellus. Classification (NCBI taxonomy): domain Eukaryota; kingdom Metazoa; phylum Arthropoda; class Insecta; order Hemiptera; family Delphacidae; genus Laodelphax; species Laodelphax striatellus. The sequence continues at coordinate 37,993,275 of CM029531.1, read as the reverse complement.
AGTTAAATACATGAATATACCGAATCATAACGACATTAAAACAAACGCAATCACGATTAGATAGCTCAGTTATTGTTGAGCATTGACTACAAAATTGGGTTGTAAAAATAAACATCAAACACCATAACAACAGAATTGCAAAACCAATGTTTCAAGTGAAATAAATTTATACAACAAATAAAATGTGCGTGAAGTGGTGAAAAACGGAATAATTTCTTCACGAACTAAACATTTGCTTGAAACTTAGAATTAAAATGTTTTTACTGCAATGCAATAGAGAACCTGGTTGCATACAATAACAAAATAAAACCAAAACCAGAAAATTCAGTCGAAATTGGTGGAATTCTTTGAACGGCAGCCTGGAATGAAGAAACGATACAGCCTACATTTTCCCAGCGGTCAAGCGACAAAAAGAATCTGTCAAGGATCGTGTACAAAACTCAAGTTATTCATTCTTTTTCGGGGACAGCGCTACAATGGAGGTTTGTGATGGAGCAAAAGGGGCAAAAGGACAAAGGGGCCAAGCCGTGTTATCTCCGGGGACAAAGTGGAGGCACCCTGAAGAGTTCCTGCCATTCATCCCCCAATGCCCCACAAGGATTTACTTTCATCCCGCGAGGTCACACACAGCAAACATACGGCCTGCCTATACGAATACCTACGTTTTCTTCTCAAACACTGCTTCTTCTCAACGAAATTGGCTCCTTCACAACGGAACTGTTACCCAGATTCGCAAAAAAATACAAGAAAATCTGTATTTTTCTCCAGTAATTCACAGACTCCTGAGCAGTCTACCAGATTGGCGAATAACTACGAAAAAATCAGTATTCTTCACCAGTAATACACTATTTCCTGATCAATTCCTTGATAACAACTTAACGTATTACTACACTTCACGAGTTTTACGGCCAGAGTCGCTCAAAAAGGAAATTGAATTCAACCATCGTTAAATTACGTCTAAGGGAACTATTACAACCAGATACGTATTGAGCTCTGTAAAATAACGTTATCTTACGGTGGTTAAATTCAACTGGCCTTTAGATTTCTAAATTGAATAGATGACTTATTCGATTAATGGTACAAGTAACGCCTGCAGAAGAGGAGGTATGCAACCCGTGTGTTCCCGTTTCAACCCGACTATACATTCAGAACCTTGAAGAACTTGTGTATAACTTGTAGTAGTGTAAAGGTGAGTTTTCATTACTGCGACCGAGTGCCGCAGCGTAGCCCGACCCAGCGTTGCCAGATGCAATTGATGAAAAATCCCAACTAGGCTATTTATAGAACCAACGCTTGTTCGGGCTCTGCTGCGGCACTCGGTCGCAGTAACGAAAACCCACCTTAAGCAGGCAAAACTCATAGATCTTGTAGGTATTGGAGCGGAGCGTGGGACTCAACAGTTTAAGATTGTCTTCGAACCAGCAAACAAGTGTTAATAAAGCAGATTAAAAAAATGTATAGCTGCCGGTAAACCAAAAAACTATGAATGTAATAGGAATGCTGTACCTTGAACGCATTGAATATTTCAAATGGTCGACCGACAATTGACACCATCCAACATCCATTACACGTGCCTCGATTCAACAAACCGTTATCCTTATCACGGAGACTGCCGCCCCCAAGCTGAAGAAGAATAGGTCCAGCGCCACGTTTATGGATCCAAGATCCGAACCATCAATCCGTTCCCGCCAAATTATAAATCCCGCATCTAGATTATAAACAGGTGGAGCACAGAGATAACAAGACTGCTTCCGGAGTCAACCCCTCATTTATTTGTCGTGAGGATTAACGAGGGAGCTCCACTGATGACTATGATGCTCCATTATGACACGCCTGACCAGTTCTAATCCGCTGACAACCGGCAGGAGGGTAGGGGGAAGGGGAAAAGATAGAGGAGAAGCCATCCATCCATTGGTCCATTGCTCCGGCAACCGAGTACGATCTATTGCTTGGTCGGCGATCTCTGTCCCCTGTCGTCACAAGAGACTGATTGGGCACGGACACCGAGTGCTCACTCACTATCTTCTCCAATCTATCTCATTTCTTTCTCTCAGCTCACAAACTTAGGATTGAGAATCAAATTCATCATCCATATATACATTAAAACATGATTTTATGGGTTGAAATTGGAAGTCTCAATTGAAATTAAGCATGAATTTAAAATAATAATAATAATAATGAAGAATTTGTGAAATCTTCACAATAAAAAGGATTGGGGTGCAAAGAGAAAATGAAAAATAATGACGCTCATAAAAACAGTTTTTCGAAGGAATAAAAAATGGACATGAATAGATAATGGACTAGCCAGGATGAAATGAGTTTTTCTTCAATTACATTATAATACAATGAACAGATTTGTATATGTGATTACTTGTACATTGCTACATAAATAATTAATTTACTATTAAAAAAAAAAACTAATTCACCAAGGGACAATTACATTCACACTCACAACTCACTACTCAATAGTCACACTCACTGAGCTCATCAGATACTCACTCTGATATTGAATTGTTGACCAATACCATAGAGAAGCAATGCTCTCTAGTCTGTTCTAGTCTGTTACTAAGTCTGTTCCCTGTGGCAATACTATTCAGAATGAGCATAATACTATTCCATTGTATTTCCTTTTAATTGTCCTTCTCTCCCGCTATCTATCTTATTCTATTTCTCCTCTCTATTCCTAAATCCCTCTCAATTCCATATTCTCTCTCCTCACCAGTGAAATCTTACAGTGAAATTTCTCTCGTGATACCTTTTTTTTCTCCTACCGTCTCCGTGTCTGCGCTACTTTTCTTTCACTTAGCTGACGAAGCATTCTCTATTATCTTGCTTGCCACCAAACCCTCCACCGATATTATGCCCTCCATTCTTAACCGCTTCGTTAAATTCGCAAATACACCTTTTTTCGATGCTATCAAGCATTGAATCGGGATGTGAACCGCTCTTTCCCCTCATCAAGCATGCTTTATACTTTATAGAAATGTGAAAACTGAAAGTAAGAGTGATTGCGCTTGAAAACCGAACTTAATTGTGAAATACTTCCTTGCAGACCTTGCATCTGCGTTGAAAATTGCCACACAACTTTCCAAAAAAATACAAGAATAAATATAGAAGAGAGAATTTGTTCTCAAACTATTGAAGTATTGATAAATATTAAGCCTACAATATGTAATTGACTCAGTTGATAGTTCAATACTCATAATTAAATTAGATAAATAATGCTAGCACAAAACAAATGATCAAAAAAAGTTGAACATCAATTAATAAGAGGATGTACGTTATTCAAGTTGACAAGCAGTAAATTTAGATACAACCTTATAGATTTTTGGGGGGTTCATCTTCATCAACTATGACAAGAAATATAAATGTGTAAATTTAAGTCAGATTCTTTCACAATAAGAAATATTGGATGGAGCCCAACATTGGTTTTGAGACTTCAATCTCATCTCAATACTTGACTATTGAATTCTTACAATAATGTCCTAACTACATTTGTGTAACAAGTATAGATCAGAAATTGGTATAATAAGGAATACACGTAGAAGGTAGTTCAGTATACGTGTACAAATATAGGTAAAAAAATATAGGTACCTAGTTGACATGTGTGTACAGTGCATGTGTACTTAGTATAGGTTATACAGGTGTATACCTACTACAATATATACTGTGCTGATGAAATTCATTGAGATCAGCAATTAATTCTACTCCGTGGGCATCAATTACGATTGAAAGCACTTAGTGAGACCACTCACAGTTTCCAGGCAGGTCATGAGTGATGGGTGGGGGGAGGTGTTTTGGGAAGGGGGAAGGGGGTTTACCGGGCACTTCCATTAAGGCGATGCTAGAAAAGATTGAATAAGGACGGAAGTCAAGCCGCATCCCTCACTACTACTGCTCACTGCATTATAACTAGCAAGAGTTAGAGAGAGAGAGGGACATAGCTCGAGTAAGGGTGGAAATAGAGAGGGAAAGAGAGAGTGAAAGAAAGTTTGTGAGGAAGGGTATGAGCAGGGAAACAGAAATAGAAAAAGAGTGAGCAATCTCCGACACTCTTCAATTGAAGGGTCTAAATCAATTTACTCCCTTAACCTTCTACAATCTTTGGTGTTCTTTTTAGCCCTTTCTATTCCTATTTCCCTTACTTTTTCCCCATCACCCCCCCCCCTTATCACCTCTTCTTTTCCTCCTATTCTTCTCCAATCAACCGTTCAAGAACAGAAAGAGGATCGCCGATAAAATAATAAGAGGAAAAAGAATTGAATAGTTCATGAGTGCAGGAGAAGAGATAGAAGACTCTCGACGCAAACTGGAAGAGAAGATTGCTTTTATGAGACTATTATATTTCCGAGTGACCCCGTTATTGCAAGAGTGGAAAAATTATCTCCAGAGCCGGAGTGGAAATTGAAAAGGAACTGCTAATTGAGAGTTGCAGTCGAGTAGGCCAATGAATTGGATTGGAAACTTACTCCAAGGTTGGAGTCATTCTGCTGGGATTAACTCATTGATTAGAATTGAATCTATAAACGTGGGAAATTTTGCACGTTATCTTGTGATTGGTGTTAGAGCATTGGAAGAAAGAGAAATTTTATTATAATTTCTATTCAGAAAATGTTTCTACACTAAACGTTATTGAGAAATGCTCTTACAATTGAATATTGTAGCCTACAAAAAATAAGATAAATCTACCAGCCTTATTTCAATTTAGAAGATATGAATTTGAAATTCAAGAAAGATATCAGAATGAATAAGAGAGAAGATTATTATACTAATTAGATACACTTATAAGAACTGAAGATGGAGCAGCTTAATGATGATTACAAAAAATATACAGTATATATAATAATTATCAACCATGATTTATATAAAGTGATGATAGGTGTTTTTTGACGATAGGGTACAACGGAACAACGCGGTATATAATATGGAGCTATCAAAATTCGTACAGATTGTAGACCGTTGAAAGTGAATAGATATGAAAATGATCAAATCTTATGTTAAACCATAAAGCACCAGCTTTCCACTCTCAGCTAATAAATACAAATCATTTTTCCGCACTCAGCGAATTACGTAAGAAAATATCTAAAACTGAGAAACACACTCCGCAAAAATGACACTGTACGATGGAAAAATGGTTAATAAAAACTTTCTCTACGAAGTGGTTCGAACTATTGGAACCATTTCTGCTTATTACAAACTTCAAAATGTTTAATCTTTAAAATCTTTTATAATTCCGCAAAAGGTCAAACAACTGAAATCCGTTAAAATAAATGATCAGTAATAATTCCAATAATTATTATGTAAATAGAATCAAAAGAATGATGGAGAACTACAGGAGACCCGCTTTTCAAGACGAAATACAGTACTGTATAGTATAGCATCTTGAATACTATCAACAATGATTAGATGTTTCAGTGCTTACAGAGATTGAATAAAACGGCTCTAAAAACATGTAAAGATTAGATAAAATTTTCCAACTTTCACAAAGATTGAATACGACGTTTCAAAAAACACGTTTTACAGAATTAAATGAACCATCATCCACTCTTTGAATCACTTTAAAAACAGATTGAATGAAAGAAAAACCACTCTCAATCGCGTCCAAAACGTCGCGAGAAGCATCCGATAAAAACGCCGGCCGAAAACTGAGCCGTTGCCCAGGTGCGTTTTGAACGGCGGGCGACGTTTAAAAAACGGGCGTTTCCCGGTCACCGAACGGGAGGCGTCCATTGTACGAAGCCAGCGGACCGAAAAGATGCCCCCGGTTTCCTGCGTACTACACTTTGGTCAAGGATATAGTGCACGTCACACCTAGCCTCCGTCCTTACTTAACTACAGATTTCTTCACGAAATTGTCTTCGGTTTGCATTACAAAACACTTATTTACATTTGATTGGTGTGATCCATATTTACTGGATTGGTCCTCATAGGCCTATTGATCAAGGTTGTTAATTATATAATCTATTTAAACGTTGTTTGATCACAAAAAATATGCGTTGTTGATATATTTTTTATTATTATTAATGAAAAACCCATCATTTTATCAAAATATCTTTCATGAGATTTAATATTTATTCATAATATTATTTTCCTCTGTATTTTATTAAATACCTTAATCGAGAAATTATCTCTTAAATTTTAATAAAATGGGTTTTATTTTGAATAAGAGGAACATACAAGTATCTCTTCTGCAAGTATCAATGAATTGTACCAATTCTATTTGTCAATATATTGATTGAAAATGGTGGTATGCTTTTGAGAAAACAAACAATGTTAGAATTCTAAATCGTGAAATTGTCAATGTACCAGAGAAATAATTGACTTGCAAATTTGTCATTGCTTCCTCAAGATCTGCCATCATTAGCAAACCAACCAACAAACTAATTCCATAGTAGTGGCGAAGCGTGGTATACTTAACCGGTCATCGCCGGGTTCCATAGCGAATGGCTATCAATATCTGCGATGTAGTTGAGAAAACAAAAACATATTCTGGAGATCTATGGATTGCTATATTGTAATGCTAGTTCATAATTTTGTCAAAGGCTCTTGTTTCAAATACAAAATACCAAAGACTCGCAAAAGACCATTTTATATATTTATTAGAACTTATATAGTACATAAATATTATCAGTTTTGAAGTTAAACACATTTTCTTCAGAAATTCTACCAGTCATTCACATCTCTTATTGAAATCCAATGCTATAACAGAAAAACCAATTGAGGGAAATACATAAAGAAATTCGATATTTTGTGGATACTGTGATACAGTGGTTTAGTTGCCATTTTATTTTTGTGAATTAAAATGGGAGAATTTTCGTAGAAGCTAGAATCATCAATTTCTAACTAATCTACACTTTGACTAGAGAAAGTCCCCGGCAAACTAAAACAATAGCCAGTCGAGCATGCTAGATATCACTCAGCCAGGGGCATTCTTTATCTGGCAAAACAGTAGATTGTCATAACGAAAAAGTGCATAACAAAAAATCATATCTAAAAGTGCATCACATATATCTCCCTTTTGAAAAGCTAGTGAGTGATACAAAAGAGAGCCGGAATTACCGTTACATACTTAAGGGGATTGGTGGTGTTGTTACTGTGCAGTGTGGTGGAATAGCAGGTATAAACAAATCGAAACCCCACAAGTAATCGCATAGCAGCAGCTAACTCCAAGCCTTGTCAGTTGCAGGTTGAACTGCTGTTGTAGCGGTCAGGGTTCAAAATTACAAGCAAATCGAATCGTCGATTTGTTAAACAATGATTCAATTTCAAATTTATTTCTAACACGAACACGTCAAATCGATCAGAATCCTATTTATCTTGATCAAATCTATAAGTTACCTTTATTAATAGTATGAGTACAAGATTTATATTTTATTGAAACATTGATTATTGATGACATTGTATTGCAGATGATTATCAGGTTAATGGCCATAACAAATTTCTCAATCTCAAGTAACTTATGGAGAAGCATTTTAGAATGCTCCCTTGAATCTGTAGGGATTCAACTGATTAAATATCAATATTTTACTTGTTTTGAACAAATTACACATTGAACTACTAACATTAGCTGCTTAAAACGTTTTTGAGACACGCGAATTTCATCAACGTAGATGTTGACTGTGCTTTAAAAAATAAAATAACATGAACTTTAAATAGATAACCCACTAGACTGATAATGAATGATAAGGATAAAAGAAATTACCTTGAAACTTGTAATAGGTGTTGTGCAGTATGCGCTGTATTTCGCCGGCCTCACTGCCTGACTCAGATTCGGACTGGTGCTGCCATCTGTTAGCCAACGCTTGAACTCGACGAGTTACTGGCTGATTCGCGGGAGGCGGCAAACGGCCGTACTCACCGCTGCCTCGCGGGCGTGGCACAGGGGGCAGAGGGCGGTCGGGAGCGGCGGCAGCAGTTTCACCGCCTCCACGACGAGTTGGCGGCTCTACGGAGGGTCCTTTCCTGGTCGGCCAGTAGATCTCCTGCTGACGATTGGGAGAAAAACTCACACGTTTACCGCTACCTGCCGGCGAATCAAATCTTTTAATCGCTTTATCAGCTATTTGCAATCCAGCGTCATCTACTTCTTCGTAGATTGTACTCTGTCTAGACCGTACTGTACCAATCGTGTTACGATGGCCAGCTCCTCTGATAAAATACTCAGGAGAGCTTGCCGCTGTGTCGGGTGATACACTACGGGGACGTCTTGGTGTTGTACTATTATAAAGTGGTTGTGGCTTGATGAGGTTATTATCAGGAGAAGAGAACCTTACCGGACTTTCAATATTGTAGAATCGCGGTCGAACTCTACTGGGGGAATTGGGTGAATTAGCATTGGAGCCGTCAGTTTTGCCGGTGTTTTCTCTACTCAAGATAAGTAAACGATCCCTGTAATTGGGGGAGGCCTGTGGAGTGACTAATGTGGAGGTGGATGTGGAAGAGATGGTGCTGGCTGCACTGGGAGGTCTTCCCGTGTCCACTGTCAACCCTTGTAGATTGTTTTGAGTTGGTCGTGTTTTGGCCACCCCATAGCGTGGTTCCAGCCGACAGGGACTGACACTCTTGGAGCGGCGTTCATCGCCGACGAATGCCGTCTCAATGACGGGAGCCTTGCCGGGAGAGGAGTCTCCATTGCGCTTATCGAGCTGGCCGACCTTGCTTCGCCTGCCGTCACCGGAGAAGAGGGTGGGAGTGAGCAGCCTGCGGATGCCTCCCACCTTTTTCTTCTCCGGAGTTTGGGTTTCTACGGTCGGCCCCGTTTTGTCTGCGTAGATGACACCGTCCACAACGTTACACCTCCTGTAGTACTCCACTTCTTCAATGAACTTCTCTACGATTTCTGGATCAACCGACTCTAGGGATTCCGACGACTCCGCACTAGAAACACTGACACTACTACTATCCCCCTCACTAACTACGACAACCTTGACTTCTTGACTCCTCCTGGGCGACTCACGTCTCCTAACAATGCCCCTTCTCACCCCTCCTCCGCTACTATTGTTATTACCATCAGAATCGGTGAATCGCTGTCGATTTCTGCGGAATTTGTTGACGAAAAACGCGGCTATACCCCCTCCACCACTGCCCTGTGCCACCGATGGCTGCTGCTGCGGTTTGGCAGACACACTTTTTGCTGCGTTACTGCCGTTCTTTTTGATCGCGCCGTTGTTACTGGCCGCCGCTACTGCTCTCATAGCCTACGCTCGTTTCGGTGGCAGCGATCTGAAACAATAAAAGAAAAAACTACTTTGAATCTAACTACTTTGCATAACAATATTTAATATTAAAAAATCATCACAAAAGTATTACCTAAAAGAACCATATACAATCTAAATTTAAATCAGAACTCATACAAAATCCCTGTTTTGAAGTTGAGTATTGTTTTCTTTATGATTCAGTAGAGTGAGTAGGGAGTGTATGACTGAGTAGTATTAATATTGTGAGTTGAGTGGAGGAGTGACTTCTTTATCATCTTTGTGCTCAACTATGAATGTCAATTTATCCACCCAATTAGGCCTATATCTAGTTATGATTATCTAACCATTTATCCTGCATAGAGGATATTTAATCTGTTACAAAAACAATATTATGAAGTATAGATTGTCTCTTCTAAAATATAGCTCGATGAATGGTTGGGAAATTTTCTTGAGACTACAGTAGTTTGTTTAAACAATTTTCTATATGATTCTCCACTTGGATTTAAAATAAAGGTCCAACAATACTAGAGCACTAAGATTTCAAGAGAGACATTAATTGAATCAGTGTTCCAAACATCTATTATTTTAATTGCAAATCAAACTTGCATTTGATTCCTATAATTTTGTTTCTTCAAATTCCAACCAAATAGAATAGTATCACACAGACCCATTTTGAGATAAAATGAGAAGTGAAATTTGAAGAAAACATTTAATATCCAGTCATAAACTCGTATTGAAATAAGTGAATAACTGGACAGAGGTCGTAACTGAACAGAAAAAAGCCTGTCGGCGCAGATAAAAAGCAAGCAATACCAACAAGCGCACTGTACTACGTCCAGCAATGAGTCATTACGAACAGACGCTGGTTACCATGCAGCCGCGGATCTGAATGTGAATCGCTGGTATTGTACTCTACTCTTTCGTGTTCGTGAACTTGATTGCAAAAACGGGTTCAAAGCACTGCCTCTGCCTTGTGGCTCTACTCCTTGCCAAGTCTGCTCACGGCCCATACAAACTGGTTCCAATGCAGGCAGACATTCGCCCGTCCATTCTCAATCCTCTTCTCTTTTCATTTCTTCAGCTATCATATTCTTCTAATTCCTCCCTCCATTATCTACTTCATCGTTTTCTCCCCCTAACATTCTTATTAATTCTTCTTTTCAAATTTTTGTCCTCTTTTCATCTCCAACAATACAGTATCATTGCAACATACTTGTATCAGTTTGAGTTTCTTCTATATTTCACATCAAAACTCGCAGTTGTGGAAGCACAGTAGAAAGGAATGCGCCACAAGTTTTTTAATATAATAGATTATTATTGATTATTTAATTGATATCATTAATATTATTTAATATCGATTTTTAAGTTTTTCAATCTAATAGATTATTGAATTTATTATAATAATATAATGATTTTTCAATTTTCTCTCACGATTTTTTATTTTTCTCTCACCTCATTTTCGCGTTTTCCAAAACTCCTAAGTAAGCTTGTCTATCTTGTCGTTTCGCTTTCACTACATATAATTTTTTTTTAATTATTGAATTTCAATTCCCCCAGTCCTTTCTCAGACTTGAATCTTGTTCTTTCTCAACAATGTCTGTTTTCAACTTTTTCGTTAACAATGAATGCTCTAATATTGTTTTCCTCTTCTAATTTTCCTATCTTTCTTCCACCAATTTCCTCTTCCATTTTGAGTACACTACTCTTTCCTCAAGTGTTTGATACCAAAGGCAATCTGTGAAGTTAAGTAGGCTAAATTAGAGAGAACAAACGAGAGGCGGACGTTTATCGTGGAAGGAATTTACAAATGTAACGGGAAGAGGCGAGAAGAACGATAAGAGGCAAGACACGCTGAGAAAGGAATTCACGAAACATTGAGGCCACTATTTCCAGTGAACCTGAAATTATGGGTTTCAGACCCCTCTCCCCTTGTAGAAACCAGCATCATTAACGACATTGTATGATGATAGCCCTCTCTGAAATTCATATATCATTAAACTGGAGTATTGCAAAAAAACAATAATGTTTGACAAAATATATGCAGTCTAGAGTCTAAAAACATAATAATGTTTGTGAAAATGTTGAAAGTCTAAAATGTTTAGTCTAATCTAAAGTGTATATTGTACAACGATGATTGTAAGGATCATTAAAAACAAAGATTCTACATACAATTTCCTGACAATGTCTATTAAACATGGGTCTCAACGAATTAAAAAAAAACAATTAGCGGATTACAATATTTAAAGAACTATAGTATTTGTATTGTAGGATATAAATGGAGAACTATTTCCAAAGAAAAGATAGTTGAAAGCTTTTCATTGGAGCCAAAAATCTAAATATCATTATTAAATCTGAAAACTTCATTTTTAATTATATTTCAAAAGAATTTTTGCTCGATTTTGCAAGGTTTTATTTTTATACTACAGTACATTACATGAAAAGCTCATTTTCCCTTCAAGCTCTCAGATGAATCCAGATATATTCACCTCATTCAACAAAATAATCGAATTATGATTGCTACGACAACCTGATTAAATCCATCAAAGTTCAGGGGCTATGGATGAAACTTATCGAACAGTGAATGCGATTTACAATTTGATAAATATAAACAAATCTCAACTTAGGTAAAAAAAAAGCTTTTAAAACAAAAATAAACACACGAATAGATGAGAAATCGTAAGATTTATTCAAAATTTGATGATAGTGATTTAATGTTGTTGATGATGATGATGATGATGATGATGATGATGATGATGATGATGATGATGATGATGATGATGATGATGATGAAAAATATTTGATGAAATTTGATTCAAAGGTCATTTTCCTATAGAACAATGACTATTGTCCCATCAAACGGAATTCACTTACAAATAAGGAGGTCCCATTTCATAACGGTCCGTGTCACATAATATGTCGGACTTTATTCGCATAAGTGCCGATAAAACCATAAAATGGAAGAAATAAAGAAATAAACCATAATGGAAAAAATGACGTTGCACTGTTGACTTTTCCAGTGCAATTCAGCGTTATTATTCCAAAAGTCATATTTGGAGTGCTATATAGCAGTACAATGAAGATCCGCAAAACCAGTACAATTAATATTCTACTTGACTTGGAAAACCTACATGCAAATGAGAACAGTTTCACGTATTCAACTTGCGAAGCATGCAAGTGTCATTCACCTGCTGAATATTCAATCAACATAGTATGCATACAGCTATAGAAAAATACAGAGCGAAGAAAAAAGATAATGAAGACGAAAAAAGGAAAATATATCTATACTATACTATATACTGCTTAACTATACTTTATATACTGTTGCTGTATCGTCTTACTTCTGAGTCAATAAGGAAAAGGATAACTCACGTGGAGTAGGTACAGATTCCCCCCCCCCCCAAATTGTAACGGTTTGTTCTCGCCTTTGCATGTAGTTTCTGCTATAGGATGGATGAATTGAAAGTTCATCTGAATAGGAATACTATTGAATATTTTGAATAGCAAACCAAGTCTTAGCTACATAACTGGAGAACAATGAGTTCCAATGAGATGGGAGATTAAATAACAATATTATGAAATAATTTACGCCTAAAAACCACTGAGTTTCCATTGCTCAAGGAGAGTTACCAATTTCAGGAGCAAGTTAGAAAAAACTAGTTCTAGTAACATTGATCTCAAGTTAGGAAAGATGATTTCTTGTATTGATTCTACAAGAATAAAGAATATCTACATCATTGATGATACAATGCTATTCAAATGAGATGTTTGGGAAGAGAGTGTATTTGAAATCTTTGCTGTAAAATGATTTCTTCATCAATATTATATTGACATCATGATACATTTGAGACTATGAACATGAATAAACAAGTAATCACTGATATCTGTCATTACACCAGAATATTTTTATTGCAAATACTTTAACAACACCTTGAACATGGATAGTTCAATTAAAAAAAAAACTAGTTCTAGTAACATTGATCTCATACCCGCAGGGGGACAGAATTTATTCTGTCCGGGGTGTGGCAATCCTCCGGGTTCCTGATGCAAGTGGTAGATGTAGGCTGGTTGGCAACTAACACCGTTGCGTCCCAGCTTAAGTAGGGTGTTCAAGTAGGAACACCTGAAGCATCAACTGCGCAAGCCAAGCCAACATATGGTGGAACAGCATACGCCGACGGCTGCATGGTCAGGGGAGTGCCTGACATCAAGTATGCGAACTCTGGATACCAGGCGACCTCCAGTTTCAAGAAGCCTTCCCTGGGTGAACGCGGAGCTCTGCCCAGGGTGACTGAATAAGTCTCCAGCTACTCGTGGGAATCTTATGGATACCAATAAGAGTAAAAGAGGCTGAACAGCCTCAAACATCTAACGAGGATGGGGGATCTCCCCCAAACTCTACCGACCTGGAACAGGTTTCAGAGTTTGCTGACTCAAACCTGCCGGGAAACGGTACATGTAGAGGAAGGCACTACAACTGAAGATTCCGCAATGAAATCTGAGGAGTGTGCAGACCCATCCCTGATAGAAGTTGAACAGCTTCGGAAGGGTGGGTCCATAGCAGAATCAGCAGCACATTTGCTGCTGGAATGTCCAGCACTCTTGCAAATGAGGAGGAGACAGACTTCTTGGAAAGGCAACCCTCCTACCAGAGGAGGCAAGAGAACTGGACTTCAAGGCCCTGAGTAAATTCTGCTCTGGCCTTGGATTATGGAACATGGCATAAGCCAAAAAGGGGATGCCACAAAAGATCGAATAGCGGTAGCGGTGGCTAAGGGTTACAAAGCCCAACCCAATTGAAAAAAAAAAACATTGATCTCAAGTTAGGAAAGATGATTTCTTGTATTGATTCTACATCATTGATGATACAATGCTATTCAAATGAGATGTTTGGGAAGAGAGTGTATTTGAAATCATTGCTGTAAAATTACTTCATCAATATTATATTGACATCATGATACATTTGAGACTATGAACAAGAATAAACAAGTAATCACTGATATCTGTCATTACACCAGAATATTTTCATTGCAAATACTTTAATAACACCTTGAACATGGATAGTTCAATTAAAAACCCATTACATGCACCTTTCCTAAACAGCATCTAATCTAATGGAAAGAGAATACAAATGCCTTGTGAAAAGTTGATGCAATTCACAATAGGAATATAGACTCATCAATGTGAATGGGAATGAAAACTGATTACCAATTTGTACAGGTTTACAAATATAACAAGTACAGGGTGCGGCAGTCAATCCCGCATTTTTGAAATAGGTGTAAAAAATAAACGGACGTAGATATCAAAATTGTATTCATAAAATATTTTTCTACATTAAAAAGCATTTAAGAAACATTGAAAATAATCACTGTTTGAAAATAACATCAGCAAGATGGCGGCCTTCCCGAGTACGGCATTCGCGCAGGCGATTTGCGAAGCTGTTCATAACATCACGAAGCATAGGCTGAGGAATTCTCTCAATTTCTAGCCGGATTCTTGCCTTAGTCAAAAACCTCTCCATTCATCTAAGGTAACAGTTTGGTGCGCAATGTCCTCGTCGGGTATCATAGGCCCTTATTTTTTTGAAAACGAAAGAGAGCAATCTGTTACTGTGAATGCTGAGCGCTATTCGACAATGTTAAGGACATTCTTCATTCCTCAGCTTCGGCAACATGAAGTGAATGAAGAAACATTGTTTCAACAAGATGGAGCAACAAGTCACACAGCCCGCGTGAGCATGAATGTTCGGAGTTTTTCCAAACCGAGTGATTTCCCGCAATGGCCCGGTTCCGTGGCCGCCCCGTTCACCAGACCTCACTGCGTGTGATTTTTTCTTGTGGGGTTACCTAAAAAGTAAAGTATACGAAGAAAGACGTCATACTGTTGTTGAACTGAAGGCAAGAGTCCGGCTAGAAATTGAGAGAATTCCTCAGCCTATGCTTCGTGATGTTATGAACAGCTTCGCAAATCGCCTGCGCGAATGCCGTACTCGGGAAGGCCGCCATCTTGCTGATGTTATTTTCGAACAGTGATTATTTTCAATGTTTCTTAAATGCTTTTTAATGTAGAAAAATATTTTATGAATATAATTTTGATATCTACGTCCGTTTATTTTTTACACCTATTCCAAAAATGCAGGATTGACTGCCGCACCCTGTATAACCAATACTCATTAATGAATAGCTAAAGCCTTAAAAGTAGAATAGTTAATTCCCAATGAATAGTAATCTTACAGTACATCTTCTACTCTATTAACGCATTCAACCAACGCTAGAGTGATTTGAAATAGAGAAGAAATAATAATGAAGAAATACGAAAGAGAAGAAGCACGAGTTTTACCTGATAACACAATTCAAGCGGAAAATTCTTTATTAGAACTAAAGATAGTATCATCAGTTCAGTTTGTCGCCAATATATAGAATGAATTTTAAACAGTGCTTAAAATCTTAATCTATAGAATTGAAAAATACGTCCCAAGGTGAAATGTTCTGTAGAAATCGAAAATGATAATCCAGGGAGTGGTAAATATCTCAGTTTAAATGAATTGATGTAATTTTTATTTGTGAAATAGAGAAGACTAGTATAGAATGACACGTGTGTTTGTTTGAGAAAACTTGTTGACAATGACATACAGTTATCAGTTATCACTTTTGTGTGATTGTGTTTCTTTGACAAGAATTTGTATTTGAATAGAGAATAGAATAGGCCTATTGGTTTGTATGAATAACCTACATAAAACTATATCAATTTTAAAATGATTGGAGAAATTTTTAAACTATGCAGATTGAGATAAGTCAATAAAAACTGTACTAATCATGAATACTTACCAATGTAATAGCACGAACTGGCAGATAGCACTATCACTAGCTACCATAAAGAGCTGTATTTTTCACCTCACATCACAAACTTCACTCATTATAAGCATCACTGTTGGTCGATGTAAAGGAGCACTAGCTTTAATATGAAATCTATAAATTATGGATCTTTGAATTCAATAGTTTTTTCAATATGAATTTTCATGGTAAACTAATAGAAACTATTATTATATTTAAATTTGAATTAAATTATTTATTATTATCAAGTAGGCTACTAATTATTACTTTGTAATTATTATCACTCTGGGAATTTTTTTTCAATTGAAAAACTACTTTGAATCACAAAGATTCCTTCGAAGACGGAAATTCCACTCATATTACTTCAACTTCACTTTCAAGCGAAGCGGGTCAACCTTTACAACGGCATTGCGTCACACCGAACCTTGAAGCTGCACACTGAAACTCGGACCGAACCCGAAGCACTGATCAAACTGAAAGACCACAGCCACCACCACTAACACCGAAAAATAATCGACCGCAACCATCACACCACACCACGAATCGAAGCACGGATTTGCCACAACTGAGCACACACCGCAACTTTGGCGCCGATTGTACTCGCAATAAAGCAACTAGTCTCTTCAATCAGTGGTGGGAGTGATGAAGAACCGATATCTAGAGTAGTTCACTTACACACAAACACACTCACACAGAGTCTCATAAAATACCCGGCAAATACGTGTAGGCATAAGACGATAACAGGTACAGTCACTAACAAAATTATCATCTATCTCGCTATTTGGAAAACTCTGTAGTTAAGATAGTAACTTAAAATATCGATTATGTTCATGGAAAGCTTCAATTCATTAATAGCTAGACATTGCAAGTACAGGGAGATAATTTTTTTTTTTTTTGAGGGTGATGCCCACATGAACTCTAGGCTTGTGCGTGGGTAATGAGAGGGGTGATGATGAGAGATGACGACTGTTTTTAGGCAGTCGGGACCGACGGCTTTTCGTCTCCTCCGAAAGACAACTAGTCTCTAGTAATTTAAATCCCGCAAGACATATTTCAGGGTGTCACGTATAGTAGAATTGTTTCAGTGATAGTGTTGGTGTAGTTTTGAACGCGGTTTCTCAATTTAGCCAAAGAAGCATGCATACGTTCATTAGGATAGATAGCGCAAGTTAGCGATGGCCTTGAGTGCAAATTAGTGGTAAGCGACTGACAGATAGTAATAATGAAATGATGAGCTATCAACGTAGATTGATTATTACTACGGGCAGAACGGAAAACCATAATAATTTAAATTGCGCAATGTTCTCTCTACTCTAATAAAATGTCTTTTGTTCGGTTTGATAGTTTCTCTAACACTCAGTACTCTGTCATAGAGAAGCGATACTCTCTAGCATAGAGTAACTATACTGTACTATACTATATTGATATCTGTGTCTCTAGATTCTAAACTGTTCTCTGTGGTACTGTATTGTGTTCAATAAACGCATTAACTAAAAACTTATTTATGATTCTATCTACAAAAAATTAATTTGTGTTGAAAAAGTTACCGTATAATATAATTTTAATGAGTATTGTTCAATAGTATCACGTTTAATGATGAAAAATACCATAATTTGTTAGTATTGGACCTATTTTCTAAAAATGATTATGGTGACAAGTGTCTATTCTACATTTGCAACTTATAATTCTAATTATAATATACTTTTTCACCTTGCTTTTTTTAGAAGAAATAATATAATGAATAAATTGATCGAATGTATAGCACATGCCAGATGCCAGCTATTGTGATAATTTATAATTTTTACAATATACAGTAGTATTGAAGAATAAATAAAACGTTCAACAATTCAACGATGAACATAATAATTATATTATGCTAGATGCAAAACGAGTGTTCAACAAAATTTCAACAGCAGAAATAAAAAACTTAGAACTTAAAAACAAGATTCGAAAACACTTCGCAATCTTGAAGAGTTCTAACAACCAAGACAGTAGTTAAAAATACCATGAAATTCAATATTAATACAGCTGGTGTGAGAGTAATTACCCTAATGACTGTTCAACAAAACAAATAGCCCACGGAAAATAACTGGTGGTCATATAATAATTACTGACAAGAACATGAAATGTTTATAGCCTATTGAAAAGATAAAAAAGACATTATTTACAATAAGTTTTTTATTTATTATGTGAGAGCAACTGTATGAGTAAGGAGTGGGCTACATACAAAGTATAGGAAAAACAACGCAATTAACTAAATATTCAAAAACAATTGATAATTATTATTGTTTGATAAAGAGAATGTTTACTAGAATAGATAATTTTGGATTGTGGCTGAATGGCGACTGAATTAAACGTATGTAGTGGGGGGGAACCCCCGAATTCAGCTGCCATCCTAAAAAGTATACTCTATAAGTATAGATTACATATAAGCCTTATGTAAAAATTTGCAACAATTGAGATAATAGTGGATTGTAATGATATATTTCTATACAATTTATATATATTTTTTAATAATATATTTTTTGTTACTTTTCTTTATCCGTGACCATTCTGTCAGCATTCCTCAAAATTCTGAGGAAAAGTTGAGATTAGGAGTTGGAATCCTTTCAGAGTCACAGTGACACAGTTGTGGAAAGCCTTTTTTGGGTGAAGAAAAATGAGTAATTATTTCTCACTTGAAAGATTGATTAGCAGTTGACGGCAGTTCGTTGACTTGTGAGCCAATTGCATCACACATTTCTTGTGTCAACCAATGACAGGATAGCCGCTCATTTTCGTTGGAAATCGGCCGATTTAGCACAGTTCACGGTGCGCTGGCATTATTAGCGTTGAGATCATTCGCATTGACCCAGTTTGAGGACACAGTTTTGTTCTCGAAACTGTAAATAATCGGGTCTGCGTAGCCTACCATGCCCCGTACTGTACCCAGACAAAGTCGAGTTTTGGCCAGCCTCCAAATTTGTTCTTTATCACCGAGATAGCAGTGCAATTAATTGTTATTGGCGAATTTTCTTTCTCAAGTTCAAATTGATATGACTTCATCACGTCATTGTGTTTATATATTTATGCCATAATTCAATTTTATATACAGTACATTGTAAAGGAATCTAATACAATTTTTTTTTAATACAATAATCTTTTATTGTATACAGTATTTATTCAATACAGTACAGTATCTTAATGTGCAATGATTTTAGAGGGTAGTAGAGATTTTTTACCAGCAACTGATTATATTAGACTATTGGATAAGGTTTATAATAATATTTACTCACAAAACATTATCGATTCATTGACAAATTATTATCGAGAACATTATCTATATGGCTATATCTATAATTGTATATATAAAGGAATTAAGTACAAATTTATTTCAAAGACATTTTCATGTTATTGTCCTGATACGTCCATTAGAATTTGGATCTTCAGACTATTGCTTGCATTTTTCCAATATTAAGATGTAGATATTGATTAAGTTGATACTACAATATGAAATACGGTGGAATATTAAGATGTAGATATTGAATAAGATGATACGATATGAAATACGGTGAAATAAAATTCATTCGACTTTATTGATGTTTGCAGATATTGAATAAATAAATAAATCGTGTGCAATTGTAGTATTTTAGGTTCAATTATTTCTCTAGAATTATTATGTGGGAAACACAAGGCATCTTTAAACGATAGGTAAGAGATAGGAATGGGCTTAAACCTTGAAAGCGGAGTTGAAATCATGAGTAAAAGATTAAGTAGCCTATGATTAGTATAAATTTAAAAGAAAAACGTAAAAAGGAACGTACGATGAAAATAACTGATAAAATAAATTATAGATTATATCAGTATAGTAGAAAACGATAATTTGTAGTATAGATGAGGTACAAAAGAATAACTTCTTCTGGTGCACTTCAGTTACAGAAAATGAAAAATATACGCTAGCTACTACTGTATATTATCTATGCTTCAGTACAGTTAAACTCAAGTACGAAACAACATCCTACGGAAGCTCTAATAATAAATAATTTGTCACGGAATGCCGGCTTCCCCATTAGTTCAATGAATACAAGATCTAAAACATAATTGAGAACCGAGAACATTGCCAAGTCAAGCCAAGCCATGACGTAGACGCTATTACAGAGTTATAGGTCACTTCAAGTTGATTGAATTTAGTTTAATGCAATTCAAACATCGGGTCGTTGCTACATGAAGCTGTGATGAATTCTAATGATCTACAAAAGAAATCAAATTGATTTTTCAAATAAATTGAGAAAGTAGAGTATTTCTCAATTATTATTTGCATCACAAGATTATTAGTCCAATGAGATAAAGTTACATTCTCAACCGTGAAAATGGCATACTGTACAATGGAATCAAAGGATTTTCAATGCAGTTCATGAGATTAATAAAGCATTTTACTAGATAGATTATACTATATAGGTTAATATAATATATACATTAATAATACGAGAATATCAAGAGGCTTGTACGAGTATTCCAGACTATTTTGTATAAATGCTCCAAGAAACAGAAGCTTTTTGCAACGTTTTGATTGCATGGAAAAACAACCAATTTCTTTTATCTTCTACACATTGCTTGTATGGACGAGATGAAGTAGGCTACAGTAATGGAAATATCTAGTATCTTTCTCGAAATGACTACTTTATTACAATGCTTATCTGCAATGGGTAATTATGTCGACAAAACAGCATCCAAAAAGTACTGTACTCGTAAACTTTCACGAATGTGGTTTACTGTGTACCGTAACGAGTTTTCACGATTCTTATTGCTTGACTTTCATCTTCTGTGTGTTCTTTACAATATAATTATTGTTCAATATAAATAGTTATTAACAATAGTTATTGAAAGTACCATACTGTATCACTATTCTCCATCTATATCTAACGACTCTATTCTTTTTACTACTTGACAATTCAGGCCAAAGAGCAAATAAAGAACTTGAGATGGAGATAAAATAAAAATGACTTATTGAGAGTCTAACTCTTAGTAGAAGTACTGCAACCAACTATATGAAAGAACTATACAACCAACTATAAAGTACTATACAACTAAAGCAACCAACTATACGGTACTACATAGAAAGAAATCTATGTTAAAAAACGGAATCTATCTGTGAAGTACGAGTACGTAATCGACCTAAAAATAGACACTACACACCTCGAAATGCAAAGATCAATATAGCAGTGCACTCTATACAGAAAAAGTGATTCTAAATAAGCTATACACTGTAATTTAGTTGGTCAATCACTATAAAATAACGACCTTGCTAGGAATCTTAGCCTACGACTAAAGAAAAATTCATGTCAAACTAGTTTTGATAGCACTTCAATTACAATCCAAGTTTTCCACTCCTGAAATAATAATTGTAATTATCACAGCTATAGAGGCTACTTTATCTATATCTCAATCGTGATGTTACAATATTTGAAAAAAAGTTGTACATATTTTTTAAAACAGACAAGTGGTAAGCGGTAAGCACACCATTGATATCCCAACAAGTTACAGCAGTTCGGTCAAAGGACTTAGAAATGAAAGGCTCACACAGATGACCCGCACAACAAACAACAGACATTGAAGCTCTTTCACTCCTAATTTACATATAACAGACAGTAGTTGGGGGAGAGGGGGGGGTGAGAGGGGGGCAAGCAGAAGGCTTACTATTCATGAAGAGCCGAGCGTGGTTATGAATAAAAATGCCAGTTAATATTTTTGACAGTAGATTATGTAGGTCGGAGGGTTGCTGAAATAAATAAAATAGATAGGAGTAAGTTCGTATTAGTTTAGTTGGTGAATTTGTCTCTAATTTGTTTTATTGTATTTATTTCAGATAAAACAAAATTTCTGACACAGTGTCTGGTGAGATGTTGTGATATTTATAATACATAATGGAAACACTAGGATGTAGTAAAAAAATATCACTTTTAATACCAAATACAGTGATATTTTTTGACTACATTTTAGTGTTTTCATTATGAAACAAAATTATCACTTTAAATTCAAAACAAACAATAGACGTTCGCAAAAGAAGACAAATAATCTGCTTTGAAGGAATGGAGAGGAAAAGAAAGGACGGAGACTTATTAGTTCAATTAACAGAGAAGCTCAACATTTAATCACATTACATTCAAAAAAAGAATAAATCGAAGGTGGTGATGAATCGGAGGATTCTTATCAATCACTCAAACATCTTTCATTTTTTGGAAAAAAATGAGTAATAATAATTAAAAATGTTTTGCAGTTGATCGTGACTAATGGTAGACACTACTGAGTTCAATATTATTTTTAGAATTATCACTTAAGTAGTGTCCTATTAAAAAAAAAGAACTTTCTAAGAGCTGCTGTACTTAAATTCTCATTTCAATAAATTGAATTCAATAGATTCTTATTGAAAGATTTGATTTCACAGTTGGGGGATTGCTTCCTGACAATTTGACACAAGTAATCCTAATTTTCATATACAGTATGATAATTAGAACTATATTTTCTACCACCTATTAGTAGGACCCATCAATTGAAAATTATTATGAACACAGATTATTCTTCATACGAAGCGATTTATTTGCGTACGTCTGTTGTACATGTAGCACACTTCTTTTTGTCCACCAAGCTAGTTCTCTTTTGTTCTGCAATTTATTAGCTGTGCAGCTGCAGACCAATAGCAAGGGCGCATTGAAGCACTAAGCCTCTTAATGACACTCCAGGTGTGTCACACTCCCAGCAAGGACCAAAGTTCAAACTTTGTCTACTTCAACTTGATTTTAGACTCTGGAATTGAGTACAGAGTAGGTAGACTCCAGAGAGAGAGATAAGATAAGATTACTTTATTCATGTAGATAACAATAATTTTAACTGCTTAGATACTAGATTACAAAAAATGTAAGTATAAGTAATATAATTCTAGTAGTTTTATGAATTGTGACTAATAATTTTCAAGAATGTAAAATGCAATCTAAAAATGTTAACATAAGTTAGTTCAATCTACATGAAACGGCGAAGTTTGGACATTTAAATGTCCATTCTTGGAAAAGGATGTCCAAGGACATCCTTTCCATTAATACTTGGCCGTGAAAGAGAGAGAGAGAGAGAGAGAGAGAAAGAGAGAGAGAGAGTGAGAGAGAACCAGCTAGGGCAGGCAGAGCTTTGTTTTCAAATAATGACGTTAAAAAATGAATTTGATATTTTGAGTTTCAAAACAATCATCATCAATGAATAATATTATGAAATTGTAATAATAATATGTGTCTTACTTCATATATTCATGCTATTTTACAGTATGTTATATGAAAACGAACTGAACTTTTCTTATTCACAAAATTTATGTTAAATTTTAAATTATCGAGATATAGAATGTCAAATACAATCTGAATGATAATGTGGTACTCATCGGTACATTCATACTCCGGTTACATCGGTATTCAATGATACTTTATTATCACTAGAAATATGTGGTTAAGTAACAAACATTCAAGACCGCTCTTGGATGGGTGACCGACACAAAAAAGACACAAAAAATTGTGCAATGAGGCGAGGTGGAATCTACCCGTAAGGGTCTCCCCACCAATAAAAGCCATACGATAATATATATATAAAAGGTGAGTTTGCAACTAAATCAATGACACCTTGTTTCATTTCCAGTAAATATTAATTCATTTATCATTTAATAAAATGTTCGAGGTAGTCTACAAGAAGACGATACAGTTGGATACTGATGTAAAACATTTTTTTATTGGTAAATGAAGAAGGAATTGAAAAAGACAATTATTATTCTAAATCCAAAGTTTCCCATTCAAACAGTCAGATTTAAAATTTCGAAGAGAAATTCATCCTCAAACTAATTTACAAATTTTTGTTTCCTATATGCTAGCTGAAGCTAATTAATTATTCTCTTCAATAGAGTTGAATATTTCACTTTATGATTAAGATGGAAACAATTGAGTTCAAGACCAACAGTGGAATACATGCGCACATGTTGTTCTAAATTATGCAAAGTTCAACAAAACAGTCACAAATTGAGGGTGGCAACTGGGAACTGAGTATAATTATTCGGCAAAATAGAGTTGATTGTATTTTCCGCTCTTGTTGATTGGGGTGTCGGCGAACCCCCCTCATGGCACCTCCCCATCCCCTTCACAAAGGTCAACAACTTTTGACCCAATTCAGGAAGAGGATGATGCGACCTAATTTTTTCGTCGCCAATTATCAAGCTGAATTCTAATGAACCACCACATCTAACGGGTGAGGCAATTTAATAAAAAATAAATTAAAATAAGATGCCAGTGAAGTGCTTGCTTGCATCATTCAATTGGAGCCTAATTGGTTAATAGCATTTTTAAAATGAAAATTACTTTGCCGAAGACACAGCTCTTAGTTTTCTCATCGGTATAAAACTGAGAAGCAGTATGCATCATTGAATATTCCTAAAAATAAAAATAATATTTTTGAAATGAAAGATGAAGTCATCCTGGGATTGAAAGGGTTCTGTATAGTGGAATCAACAATAGCATCAAGTCATCTCAATAATGGAGAGGTTCCACACTACCAAAACTTTGTTCAACAAATTTTATTCATAAAATTTTATTCATTTTACGGAATTGGAGTTTCTTATCCTCTACTGCAGGTACTCAATAAAATTATTTTGGAAGCAAACCTAATCCACTGAAAATGACGTTCAGAAACACCTGTTATTTTCAAGGAAGAATTTTAGCACCGTTTATTTAAAAATTGATTAAATGCAAGTCGATCAGGCTGATTGAATGAGCTGAAAGTCATTTTTTTAGAACATAATCATTTTTTTTTTTAGAACATAATTCATTTAAAAAAAATACAGTACAGTAAATTAGTTATTCATGAGTTTAATGTTATGAATCTTGAAGCTAGAATTCAATCAATCCAATACTGGAGCTGATAGATTTTGTATACGTATACTATATTTGGTAGGCTATAATTTAAGATTTTCTATCATCTCTATTTAATAAACGATAGTTCTACCACCTACATAAAACAGTACTTGAAAAAGGTCTATCATTTTTATTAATTCATGAGTATCTTAGAAATATTTTGAAAAACTAAAATTACTGGGGTTTTTTGAAGGTGAATTTGAGATTAAATCTGTTTAGATTTATCAGTATATATTGAATAAAATAAGAATAGAATAAGCTAAAACGAGAATCAGATTGGCAAGTCCCGGATGTGGAATAAATTCACATTGAAAGTATTTCTACGGTTGAAGCCTTTCAATGTTTTTCAGCATTCTCACGGTTTCTCACTAGTCACAAATACATTGAGATAAAAATGATGCGATTCAGACATGATAGAAAGTATTTGAAAGCAGAAATTTGTACAGAATTTAGTGTTATTCGAGATCAAATTCCAGGTAATCCTTCTAAAAGTTCATACTTTTAGGATGTACAATATTACTTAATCTATGAATAAACTAAATTTCTATGGAATAAATTTGATGAATGGGTGATTTAATTGAATGTATGATGATTTTTTCATGAATAAGAGAAAATTTGTTTGAGAATTATACGGATCGTAATCAAAAAATCATTCTAAAGTTGAAAATTCCAGTTATTTTTGAAAGCAGTCTATGGTTGAATATTGTTTGCTGAAGTTTCACATGACTGAACTTATTTATAAAATTTAGAATCCTACCACAATTTATTGCACATAATAACAATTTAATCCTACAATCCTACAGGTCGTTCGTTATCAAGTGATGATTTCTAATACAATTTCTAATAATGTCGAGCACAATATTGTTGTTATTATTATAATCATCATCATCATCATCATCATCATCATCATCATTTTAATTGATAATGCTCTTATTATTCATAAAACATAGGTACTTCAACGTTTGACCTACATTTAAATAAGAATGAAACAACAAGATTTTCATGTGTGTGAAAGTACAAAAGAAAACATACTCAGGCAGTTGTAGAGAGATTCTTGAAAACGTCTCGCAAAAATATAACAAGAGCAGTAAAGTTGACAGTCGACAGAGCCTAATAGCAAGTGAAGCTGTATTTTGTTTTGTACAGGAAACGTCCTTGATGTACAGGAAAAGGAAGGGGGAGGAGATGAATTTGGAGAGAAAAAGAAGAAAAAAATGATGAAAAACGAAGTTCAGGTAGAGAAAGAGAGCAGAAAGGTACTCTCATACCACTAATAAGACCAAGCATCCTGAAGAAGAGCCCTGTGGCTCTTGTATAGAGTTGAAGAAAGGGTTCAAAAAGAAATGCTTATTTTCTCTTCCTGCTCATACCTTGACAGCTTACACTGTCTCAGCGTGAGTCAAAGTTATTCATCAGCTTCCCCAACAGAGATTTAAATTTCTCCAGTTCAAGATACAGACTGCAGTACAGAATGAGAAAAAAAGATACAAAAGAAAAATACGGTGGGTACAAAACTGAATTACATAGAGATCATAACAGAAACCCTTAAGAAAAATAAAAGGCTAAAAAGCGTCCAAAAAACCTATAA
Source organism: Laodelphax striatellus (assembly GCA_017141395.1). Lineage (NCBI taxonomy): Eukaryota > Metazoa > Arthropoda > Insecta > Hemiptera > Delphacidae > Laodelphax > Laodelphax striatellus. Next base: position 37,966,745 of record CM029531.1, on the reverse strand, counting down.
CCTAGTAAGTGTCAAGATATTGCCTAGCTTCACTTGGAATCGATACAGTAGCCTATACTACTCACAGACAGTTGAAAGAAAAGCTAATGTAATAATTGATAAAAATTAATTAATAATAATAGGCCTAATAATAATTTAGACAGAGATTTAAATTTCTCCAGTTCAAGATACAGACTGCAATACAGAATGAGAAAAGAAAAATACGTGAGGTACAAAACTGATTTATATAGAATTCATAATATAAAACCTGAAGAAAAAGAAAAGCTAAAAATAGTCTAAGAAAACCTAGTACGTGTCAAGATATTGCCTAGCTTCGCCTGGATTCGATTAAATACAGTATACCACTCACAGCCAGCTGTACTAAATGCTAAAGTAATTAAACCGCCGTAATATGACATCATCTAACGGAACAAATGCGATCGGCCCGTACAATTGTTCATTATTCTGCTTCATCTACTTGATGAATAACATCTCAGCACTCTTATTCAACCTTCATTTCCATTCGATGAACTTGAGAAAAAATACTTTGAAATAATATTTTATTAAAAGTCAAGTGTAAAACTGCACTTGTCGTAACTTCGTCTATTCATGTTGAGAATCATCACTGGCTCTTGAGTTATGTTCCACTATAAATTTCAAGCTCAAATTTTTACAATCATTATTACATCTTAAATCTTGTTTCACGTCTATTCAACTAATTACTGTACCATACTCCATTCGAGAATAAAATTATTGTAATTCCACATCAATAAAGCAGTTTCATTCTGGACTTTTTTGATAAGTCAAATCGATTATATAACAAAAAACAAAAATAACTATTCATATCAATCAAAATCTATCAATGGAATGCATAATCGTGAGGTATTGCTATTTAAAATGTGCTAGGATACTTGAGATGTTAATGTTGAAAAAGTTGAAGAATTAGAGGTTTAAATTAAATAATAGTACTGTACTTATTAATTACGTAGGAAATAGAAAAATCATCTTCTTTTTCACTTTATTCCACAAGCTTTTCCAAATTATCTTTCGTAATTATCTTTTCATTGATATTTGACGACTTATAGAAATAGGGAGCAAAACAGAAGCAGATACAAAGAATAAGCAAGAAAAATGATCCAAGTTGATCTCAGACAAGAAAACCCCCATCCCACAGCAATCTCAGATTCCAGAGTGAAGAAGATACGCCTCTTCTATAATACTGCATTCATAACGTGGCGCTGGTGGAATTCAACCCCGACAGCTGTATCCAATTCTGAATCCTTTAAAGCCTATTATTAGGTTACTTCTGAGCTTCCCTCACAACTGAAATTACTGCTCACTTAAATTTGGAATCCTTTGGAAAATAGATACGTACAAACAATAAAAAACTGAGGTTGGGAAATTATTAATATTCAAGGTGGTTTTCGTATTCTATGGTCGGATGATGTGTAGGCTATGGTTAAACCTACTTACAACTTATTTTTTGAAACATCCACTCTAGTTAAGTATTGGATACTTACCTATATACTTACTATTAATAACAAATTATAACATACTCGTTCGAGAAACAACCATCCCATACAAGTCAAATGTTGAAGCAAATTTATATTTATTCAAGATTGTGCAAGCAAATGTTCCTGGATTTTTAATTACGTTTCTCATACATGTATATTAATGTAAACGTACTTTTTGCGTACATGATTAACTTGGGACAGCCGTGCCTTTTTCTCTTTATTTATCATTTTCGAATAAGTTGAACTTTATACCCAGCATTCAATAATATGATGCACGTCTATAATATTAAGATTCCATGTGTGACTATACAACTTATTGATGTTTTGGAATGATTCTCATTGCTTGATACCCTTTGAATGACTCATACAAGAAATAAATGTAAATATGCAATCTTGAATTTTTAAATATTAGAATATTTTAAAAATGGAAATCATGAAGACATCTGAAATAGCTATCAGCTAGAGGGATAGGGTTATTTGAATAACTCTGATTTATTTGTACTGTATTGGTGGTCTGGATAGACAGATTTGTTCTTATCAATGTCTGAAAAAAATTATCAACACGAGTACTTTATAGTGCTATAAATTGAATAACCTAACAATAAAATGACATTACAATTCAGTTCTCAACATCAAAACATTCAATTGAAACAGGAGATGAGATCAGTTAAGTACGTTTTAGGCAATAAAAATTCTCAACATCATGAAATTAGAATACGTGATACGAATTTAATACTTAGCTCAAGGATGCTGCAGTTAGCAGCGGATTAATTGAGAGAATTTTATGCGCATTGTCGGGCCCAATCATGTGATATAGTTCCTGTACCACCATGACAGATCAATTTCTTTCTCTTGTATAAAGTTACTATCCTATCAAGATTTGCCTTGATCCTATCAAGATTAAGGCAAAATGGTAGAAATACAGTAATAAGAAATTGAAGCCCTCGAACTCGAGATATTTTTAACGAATCAATAACTACGGCAAATACAAATACTGTAGTTGTAGTATTCATGAATTTCCAACCTCAACCGTAATTTATAAGTTTTCAGAGTCAATCTGAGAGAATTCTGAGAAAAACTACAAAATATTTTACAACTATTTTTTCTTAGACCAGTTAGCTTGATTGTTACATTATTTTAAGTTGATTATTATAATTCCTCAGAGTTGAGGAACTCCATCTACAACTAGGCATACTGTATGCTATTTATAACATGTACAACAACTACTGTTATTGAACCATAGCAGGTTAGTTTTGTTTTGCAACCCTTCGATAAGAGATTCAATAAAACTTGAAATATTTCTCAACAAATCTATACTTTATACTCCTGTTATTCAATGAAAGAAACTAATCTTCTGTAAAAAATCATAATTTTCATAATGGGAGTCTATGTTGGATACTATGCTTCCTCAATCATTACCCAACTTGAATAAAAGTTCAATTATTATCATGTATGTAGATTAAGAGTAACGTTATAGTTATCATAATATGTGATTTGCATTAAATAATAGTGCGATAAGATTAGTTTCCCCATGGTTGCTGAGTTGAAATTAATTTCAAAAGCTTGCAGCTATTAAACAGAGAATTTCTTGTTCCTACATTTATTTTGAATTTCAATGTGTTTTACTCTACTGGTTAGTGTACAGAAATAAAAGAAAGTTATTGATCCAAACACAGATGCAACACAAGGTTCCAATGTAGCTCTTGAAGAAGAAAGATCGGTCTTAATTTATCCCCCTACTTTCAGACACACGTCTATTATAGGAACCGGATACCATTCGAGACTATTACACTACACATTCATTGATCTAAAAATGGATGAAGAAAATAAAAACCGGTCTAGATGCAGGCAGAGCACTTATGGGTTACATACTAGTAGTGGATCTTTTTAGAAGATGCAACAGGAGGTGTAGATATAATTTTTACCCATAGTATTATGAAATGAAATTCTTCAAAAATATATTAGACGGTATCAAAAACTAATTTTAAGAGACCTTTTGTTTTTCTGTTCGTATTATTGATCAATGTGCAATGAGTCCTACCAAGCACAAACAATAAATGAATGAATCAATTACCGGTATTCTATCTCAAAGGTACGATTTCAAAAAAAAAAGAAAAGAAGAAGAAGAAGAAGAAGAAGAAGAAGAAGAAGAAGAAGAAGAAGAAGAAGAAGAAGAAGAAGAAGAAGAAGAAGAAAAAGAAGAAGAAGAAGAAGAAAAGATAAAGAATCTATTCATTCTCCATCTTTCGAAGTCTGAACAAGATGTTCTTTATACTGGTGATGCCGCATAGCACAAAGGTTCTTCAACGATGGTGGGGGTGGGATGTGTGCCACGGAGGATCAAGGGTCAGTGATCCCCAAGTTGCCCTGGTCATGGTGAGGGGGGATAGAGGGTGGTCCTGCTTAATATATGCTGGTTAGGAAGATGTAGATGGTATGTGTGAGAGGGGAATATGTGTGTAGAACTGTAGAACGGGGGAAGCAATATCTGCTATGCATCAATCATCATTGATGCGACCCGATCATTTATTGAATAAAATCTGGAAAAAGAATTATTCGGGAGAGAAGGAGGAAGAACAATTCCCTGTAGTGCGATAGTGAAGCTATAAAACACCGGTGGGTCTGGAATGCCCACCTTTCCAAGAGTGAACAACAAGTGGCCGGAACAGAGGTAAAAAGTTACAAAATTTCGAATTTTTACCATGCAACTAACACGTCTTACGATATAACGGAATATTGGTTTTGTAAATGTATTATTTGATTATAAAAACTGTTAAATTCGATATATCATTTGAACACTCTGTTCCTGTGAGCTCCGGCTGAAATCCAAGCCCTTGTTGTGAGATGTCTGTTGCAATCATTGGAGCTAACTAACTTTGCCTGGATTGAAATTTATTTCATTTATTTTATTCACGTGACTGTTATAATTCTCCAAAAGTATTATGATGTTTCACAAAAATAAAAATATTTCCCTGAGATATTCATTACTATGAGGAAAAATTATGTGAAAAGGTATCGCCAAAGGTATGAAAAAGGGTTGTACAGTACAAAGAAGTAATGATATTATGAGATACGGTACTGTTCTCCATGATGGGACGGAGTACGGTTTAGCATATAGAAATAGCATTATAGTATACCGGTTTCTACACCATCCTAAATCAAAGTGAGAGAGAAGGCGATGAAGAAAGAGATACAAGAGAAACAAAATCTGCCAAAGAGTGAGTTGGAGAATGGAGTAGTAGGGTCCTTGGTGGGTCCTTCTGCCATTTGTCTGTCTACCCAAGGTCACCTGCAGTCTGAGGCTCTACTATTTTCATTCATTTCAATTCGGAACAGAATTCCGCGCAGTATCACATCTTTGGCAGTATATGTCTTTTCAGCAGTTGACAATACAGTAGTACAGTATATATATGGTTTCACTAAATTGCCAAAACGAATATTGACGGTTTCAGGTTTTGAAGGTTCTAAAAAACTACAAAATTCCAATATTTAGAGCTGAATTAAATTTTGTTTTATTTTAAGATATAGCCCAGGCCGGCAAGATTTGAAGGGCATCAGCTGAATATTAAGATTCAAAGACAATTTGATTTTTTAAAATAAAATGTGGCTATGGTTTAGTACAGTTGAGCCTACCCTACACTCTATCTCTATCGATCCATTACGATAAGAGATTTTAAAAATATGTAGCCTAGCTTCTTGTTTTGTTAAATTGTGTCAATTCAATGCGATTCAAATTCAACATTTATTTGTGAGCTGTTACATCATTGAAAATGTTTGCGAGTGTTTTATAATGATTCAAAAGTAGGTTAAGTAAAAATCTGGTTTCTCAAGTGTGGGTAAAGTGTCTCTATTGGCAAAGATGCAGAGATAAAAAATGAGATTTAGAATATGCTGAAGAGTTGTTAGTGGAATTGAAATTATTTGCTATGCCGAGTAACCTCGGAATTGCGTTATCCTTGGTTGATGTCATCGTTTCTCGAAAATATTCGGTTTTCCAGTTTGAAAAGGGCACAATCATCTTGTATCACATTCTACTTTTTGAATCTCGTTTTTGAACCACTGTATCACATTCAAAAAACAGCCAAATTGGAAGACGAGTTTGGAAACCAAAGAGGCAAGCTGGTTTTTTTTCAACTTATATGAAACCTGTGGTCAGCCATAAAATTTGGTCAGTCAATGGGTCACCCGAGAGTTTTCATCTGCCATAATGATTATGGCAGTTATGTTTAATATTGAAACTTGCCATAAATAGACCAAAAATGTCAGTCAATCAGAAACCACCCAATTATTGGTAGCTGAGGATTTCAGCCAATAAGACGTAGCGAATAGGGAGCCAGGAATTTCCATGGGAGCACTGTGAAATTTATAAAATAAAAAAAATGTGTTTAAGAACAAGCAAAGTTAGGGGAAACAATGGTAAAAATAGGCATTCTATGACTCACCTACTTCCACCTGTTCAGACAGTGGATTAGGTACCACACCTTGACGATAGCATTTTCAGGTGAACATACTGTTACATGAGCATCTCGTTTCAAAATGATAACGGAGACACCTCGTGGAACCTCGTTATACGCTTTGACAATGCGATAAGAATAAGAATTATGATAAAATAGAAACTATTGTAGCTTCAAATTTTATTGCTCCCATAATAGTCTTGCAACATCAACTTTTTTTAAAGCGATTAAACCAACCCAATTCATCAGTATTGAAAACATTCTTCTTCATTATGAAAATATTATGTACGTTACATAGTTATTATACTATGATAATTTGGATTTGAATAGGTATATTAAAATATAGAAATAATTTTTTTAATAAATTGTCACATGTACGTATACAAATATAAAGATATTTAGTATTTAGTATTTATTAAATTAAGTCCATAAGATGGATAATTAAAGCCACCAGGGACACGTATACATCTTTTTCCACACAAATTTGCATATTATTTAATTATCCGAAATATTCGGATCTATCTGAACTATCCGAATATTTCGGATAGTTAATAATATATTATAGTGTAGTTCAATTTTTTTATATTTCCAAGAAAATTTCCTCAAGTGCAGCAAAAATTACATTCAATTTACATGATTTTTCAGAAAACTCTGACGAGTCATTGTCTTTGTATTGGATATGGTAATGAAATAAAGAAGAATGTGCGAAATTTCCACTAGACAAAATTATGACGCAGCCTTTTGTTATTAAACAATAAAATTACAGAATGTAGCTGATTTGATGGAAAGCGATATTCAAATGCATTTTATTTTCTTCAAAATCTTTGACTTCAATTTAATGAATGAGAACTGGTCACTGACAGTCGCCGTTAGTAAAATAATTATACAATTATTCAAGTAGAAATAGGTTTATTCAGTGGTGACCCTTCAATAACGATCATTATCACCGTATTTTAATCATGCGGTAATTATTTATTTCACAATGTGACAATAGTTTCCTGGCTATCAAACAAATTATTATCACACATAATTACTACATAAATCATAAAAGGACTTAATTACAAATGCCTCAATGCCTATTTAAGTACCACAAAATTGTCTGTCACTGTAACGTTGAAACATGTTCAAGGATTGAATGTGTGACAGGGATGAAAATGAAGATGGCTGAAATACCATGTGACATAACTGACAATCACTTGGTAGGTGAATGAATCAAACAGGTTGAGTTCATTCATCCTCAACCATGTTGAGATTGAATGATCAATGCATATCTAGATCAAGATACGCTAAATTCATTTTATTCGTGGCTAATTTTGAAATGTTTTCAAACGGTTCACCCCTAACTTACTTGCAATGCTATCATTTGAAAAGAGACATTAGTATTAATAGATAGGGTGAGAACCACTTTTTCACACACAGTGATATTAATTTGTAGACTGAATTTTGCCAACAAAGTACATTCCTATAAATTGTACCTTCATACAATGAATAAACCTCTCATAGAATGAACTATACGTATGATTACCGAAGTACAACCATAATCATTCAATAGATGAATAGGATGTTGTATTTTAAGGTAGTAACTTACATTGAGCTCACAGCAAAGGATCATCGGCATCTTAACGTTCGAACTTCGAATTCCTCAACTGAACAACTCCGAATAATAATATTATTTTCTTAACTCACTTATCACACAATTATTAAACAACACGAATCTGATTCACTACCACACAAACTTTCCCTAGGTTCCAAAAAGATCACATCACGAGTTACAAGAAACACCGCAACTATTAAATAAAGCGGTGAAGGAAGAAAACCACACTGCGCTTGTCCGAAACACCGAAGCAAAACTACACATTTCAGATTTCAATGGTTGGTTGCTGGCTGCGAGGTGCGAGCTAGAAACAGCTAAAAAACTCCGTTTGTCTGTTTCACGAAATTCCCGTTTGGTAGCGCATATGCTCCAATCATACAAGTGCTGCTATCTTACTCTCGATAAGAGAATCACCTGGCTATTAACAATATCGTAGCGCTAACATTCAAATACGAAACAGTTTTGGTTTTTTAAACCTTTGTTAGTTTGTTACCTTTGATTATTATTTACAAACGCTGGGTTTATAAGATATTCGGTATAGCCTATATTTTTTATACTCCAGCTGTTAGTAGAATTGTTATTATAGAACAGGAAAAATTACCGTAGTAAAATAATTGAAAATAAAACAAGTTATAACTCCAAAAATCTATCCCAGCAGCTAGTGATTATTGCATCATTCCACCATATTTTTTGTTTTAAAAATTCAGTAATTGAATTTAAATGAAGCAATGAGATGGTTATTAATTGAATAGATAACGTAATAGCCTAACCCTTCCCTTTTATTGCTTCATTAAATTTTATATACTACCGATATCCAAAAGATTGCAGAAATGCAATATAAGCCGTAAGTTACTTGATAATCATTCAATGATTCCCAGTGCCATTACAGTCATGATGATTGAATATTTCATTTATAATATGAGAATTCGTTTGAATGTTTCCAAAATTTCCACTCAAAAGGGTCCAGTAACTTAATCATTTACAACTAAAATAAGCAAGGTTACAGGTAGGTTCAGGGCGCTAATGAGAAGAACATTCAAAGAATGTAGGAGTTATTATACCGGTACAGAAAAAAATATTCATACATCAACATAATGGTTCAAGTCAAATGAATGCAACTTGAAAATTCATAGAAATTTTCTCCTCCTGTAAAAATTTAATGAAGCAATGGAAGCAATGAAAAATTTATTCATTGAATGAATAGCCTAAACCTTTTATTGCTTTATTTAATTTTATATACCATTATCCAAAAGATTGCAGAAATGCAATGTACCGTACTTGTTATTACTTCAATGATTACAAGTGACATTACATGATGATCAAATATTTCATTTATAATATGAGAATTCGTTTGAATGTTTCCAAAATTTCCAGTTAAAAGGGTCCAGTAACTTAATCATTTACAACTAAAATAAGCAAGGTTACAGGTAGGTTCAGGGCGGTAATATGAAAAAACCATTCAAAGATTGTAGGAGTTATTATACCGGTACAGAAAAAATTTCATACATCAACATAATGGTTCAAGTCAAACGAATGCAACTTGAAAATTCATAGAAATTTTCTTAGATTCTAAACTATAGGAATCTTCTATTTTTCTATAATCAAAACAAAAATATTCAACAGAATGGCAAATTGATAATGTTACTGTACCAATTCAGGTCATTTTAATGATACTGCCAACAATTTTATGCTTGTATGAATGTTCTTTTCATAATTCTCAGTATAATACAAATATAATGAAAAAAAGAAGTGTTCTTCGAAGAAGTGCCATTGAATAAGAATATTGTTAACAGAGCCGACTAAAACTATTAAAATGTCAGACAATACTTCTTGAAAGTAGGAAAAGCTTGAAAAACAATAGTAGTTATTGGCAAATCTTGTGTTGATATGGTTCGACTATAACTCCAGAATCCAGTTCACTTTGAACATATCATATTTTGATAAATAATATCAGAGTCTCGCCAACCAGCCCGAAGGGGCGAGGTACGCCTTCGGAAAATCCCAATCTGCGTCCTCTGGAGATTTTCAAGATTTTTCCCCAACATATTCCCCAGTAATCCAAGATACACTTCGAATTTGAATTTTTTGAGAAATATTGTATGCTGAAAAACCAATTTGTATTATTGGTAAATCAAGGAAATTCAGTGCCTTTTCCTTTAGAGGCTCTGAGTGGCGCACCGTTATTCTTACAACTAAAGTCCATATACTGTTGTTTTCGAAGTATATTTTTCATTAAATACAGTCCACAACTTGATCATGATCGATATGGTTTGAAAACAATGGTGAACGGATTTCAACAATAAAAATAATAAACTAGAGTGAATCAAAACATTTTACTCTCTTGAAGAAATGACAAACCATGGATAACATAATAAAATAGCCTATTGCAGTTCTTTATTGAATTGATACTCATGCTTTACAGCAAAGGTTTGGTTTCCTATGACACTAGAATTTTCAAGAGAAACCAATAATCATGTCTAGATTTTCGAAATCTAGTACATTATTAGAATAAAATATTAGATAAATACAATAATTTAAACTGACTAGAGACCAGAGGATAACACACTCAACCCATTTAGTGGGTGAGAACACACTTGAAAAAGTGAGTATGAGAAATATAAATGTATAAATGAACTACAAATGAACTCAATTTGGAATCATTCAGTCTAGGTGATTATGTGGAAAATTATTCCACAAATGCGAAAATGCATCAGCAGAAGCTCTTGGAATGCTTTTCCAGCTACTGCTTTCGATTATATTAATGGCTCAACTGGTTAGTTGAGCACTGAGTATCTTCCAAGTGTTGATCAGAAGCTCATGCTGAATAAGCATTCCATTCCATGGTAGTAACGCTTATCAAGATTATATAAAATCTTAAAATCGTTTGTAGGATTTCAGCTTTGATGACATTCTCTTCTTCTGTTCCTCCAAGTGGTAGGTTTGTCCGAATCTTCCTACAGTTAGGTCCTTATTTATTCTTTTATTAGTGCTGCAAAGTCTGTACTCCTCATTCGAGAGATCAAACATCTGAAAAATCAAATTATCAAAATTGGTTAAGGAATTCTTATAAAGAATTATCAATCGTTGAAAAGTGAAAAAAAAGTAACGTAGAAATAGAAATAATGTAGGCTATAAGTGCTGAACTGGGAATGAGTTTAAAAAAAGTTTTAAATTTAAGAGTCCTTGATGGTCCTTATGGGCACTGCTAACACTGAGTCAGAATCGAATGTTACGCAGGTGAAGAAAGAGCAAATTAGAATTTTATCTTTCGGAAGTAATTTTCAATCCAATGAACATAAAAATTAGACGCATTGTTCAGTAAAATTAAAAAAAAAGAAAGATATTGTGCTTCAAACTCAAAATTAATTTTTTTGAACTTTGTAAAATCTGTGAATAATCCTTAAAAATAAATTTAATGAGCTTTGAAAAGTAGCGTAAATGTTTAATCATCATAGCATACCTAACTTCAAAAAAGTATTCAAAACAGGAAGGACACATTTTTAAAATTTTACCTTGCCTGTGCTTAGTTTTGGGCTTCACCAAAAGTATTACCAGTATTTTCTACACCTCAGTGACCAGCTACCATGAATGAATGTTGTACGCTTAGTTGGAATGCTTGCCGGGTTAGAGACAAGAATAAATGCTGCGTCGAAATTTACGGAATAATTCATTATTATGAGTTTATTTCTCGTCCTAGGCGATATAGCCCAGTAAAATTGTCATCAAAAGTAGGGTCCACCTTGCATGAAATGGAATAGTCGGTTACTTCTTCTAATAAATTATGGGATATTCCAGGGATGTTAAGTGCAGTTTCCGACCTCGGCAAAATTCCGAATCATCTCCAAAACCCGTAAAAAGTGGCGAAATTTAGTACTTCTTTCATTTTTGGCAAACTTTCACCCTGAAGCATCACTTTTTCATATAGAGGACACTCAACAAACGTTTTCAAGTGAATTAAATTACCTACAATTTAAGACCAAATTTTTTATTGTAGGCCCAACAGTTCACGAGGTATAGCTCTTCAAAGTTCATTAAATTGGCGGAATTCTGCAATGTTTTTCACATTTGGTCAAGTTTGACCCTGAAGCATCATTATCTCATATACAGAGTGATCGTAAAGTCGCGCAACCCAAAATGATAACAGTCTTAAAAAGCTGTAATGTGTTATTGATTTTCCTTTCAAAGTTTATGAAGAGACTTTTTGGAGAACGAATGAACGTTTCACTTATCGTCTGCAGTCTGTCGTCAGTCAAAACACTTGGTCGGCCGGTACGATTACGGTCATTCACGCTACCTGTATCCCGAAAACGATGAAACAAACGACATAATTATATGGTCGATTTGTTTGGTACTTTAGCATCTGGAAAGGCATTGGAGAAATGTTCTTGACACTTTGCGTAGGATTTCGATTCACAGTAACTCAAAACGATAGAAATACGTTGTTCTTGCGTAAAAGACATTGCGACTTGAACTGAACAAACAAACTGATTTCTGGCTAATTGTCGCCCGATGGCGTGATCTGGCAGTGCAGCCACCTGCTATACTACTGGACAAAAAATTCCCATATGCAAATCATACTTTACAAATTTACCTGACATTCCTACCCGGCTTCAAACATTGGGTTGCGCGACTTTACGATCACCCTGTAGAACATATACGAGTAGTCTAATAAAGTTTTGAAAGGAAATTGAATCACCAAAAATTTGAGACGAAATTGGTTATTGTAGGCCCAATAGTTTGTGAGATATAACTCTTCAAAGTTCATAAATGCTAGGACATTTCAAACAATTTTCTTGCCAGGTCTCGCGGGTTTCACCTGGAATCACAAGAAGTTACGTGAAATCGCGAGAATGTACTAGCGTATAGTATTTGAAATGTACTAGTATTGATGGAAATTTGATGAGCTTTTATACTATTTGGTCTAATAGTTGGAATTTGGTCTCAAATTGTAAGTAATTTTATTCACTTTAAAACTTATGTTGAGTGTCCTATATGAAAAAGTGATGCTTCAGGGTGAAAATTGGCCAAACATGGAAAAGTGCAAAATTTCGCCATTTTTTAAGGTTTTTGAAACTCTGCCGAGGTCGAAAACTTGAATTCAAAATCGCAGGACTATCACATAATATATATTATAATTGAGATAAGAAAATTTTGGAAAGTCGATCATGAGATAGTGAATATTAGCAATGCAATAAACTTCTTACAACTGCACTGAAGGAAAATCATTCACAGGTAATAAAGTCCTCAAGATTCCAACATGCGCTGATATTATGAACCACTATATTCCTAGGAAATATTGTAGGGCACCGATACTCTTTAATAAAAAAAACCAATGATTTTTCTTTAATATGATTTCATAAGAAAAATAGATAAATTATATTGGCAGGAATGGTCCATTGAATATTAAAGCGTATACAACAACTACAATGGACCATTCCTGCCAATATAATAATCTATTTTTCTTAAGAAATTATATTCAAGAAATATCATTGGTTTTCATCAAAATTCTATAAACTGTTGTGAGAAAATTGAAATTACCTTGGTTCTTGTATCAAGAGGAATATCTTCACTCTGGAAGTGCTGCTCTGTGTACTGTTCATAGACCACACAGTCATCCATGCCCAGGCCCACTTCATCATTGTAATAGACTGATTTTTTATCCTTGAATTGTCGCAATTCTTCAGAGAGACAGTCATTCAACGATCTAAGCTCTCCTATTAGTTTTTCCAAATTGCTGTAAATAAAATATAAAACTTTACAAAATTGAATAACAATATTGAGTTCCAATTGCACATAGGTCTTATGAGCTTAAAATCTTCAATTGACAATGTTATTTCTTATGAACAATCGAAGATTAATTTCAATTCACTTTTGTGCAACCAGCACTAATAATAATTTACTAATAGATAAATGAAACGATACGGTTAATAATCAATTGTTGTTATTTATTGATTTTTCAGTTTTTTCCCAGCGATAATTCGACACCTTGTGAGACCAGTCCCCTCAACGATAATGCATCATCTTAGTTTTTGTTTGTCAATGGCTCAACAGCCCTATGTGGGCTTGGGCCTACCAGCTGGTTGCCAGTTTTACATCCACTTGACTGAATCAGCAGAGGTGATAGAACTATTGTAATTTCTCCCAAATTACAGGTAAAGATCATCCACCACGATTCCACAATAAAAGTAGCCGGTTTTCAAACAAAACATAGTATGCTCACTCACTGTTCAATTCAGGTTTACAAAGAATCTGAGCCAACAAATCATAAGATGCAGTATAAAACTGTAAAAACTGTGTAACAAAATAACATTTCATGAAAATTCTGAATGAAAATGTCTGATTTTATAGATTTGTGTATCCATACATTTTTCTACTGGTAATTAACACTCTTTAAAAAACTAATAAAATCTAATTTTATCTAAATTGTTGAGAGCCAAATTCCAATTCAAAGAGCCAGATTTCTCTCCACCAACACGATAGTTATGATTACTACAACAGTTTAATGAGTACAAATTCCAGAAAATTGAACGAATTCACGAAATAAATCTCAATTTAAAGGAACCATGAGACATTTTTTTTTTTTTTAATTGGGTTGGGCTCTGTAACCCTTAGCCACCGCGACCGCTATTCGATCTTTTGTGGCATCCCCTCTTTGGCTTATGCCATGTTCCATAATCCAAGGCCAGAGCAGAATTTACTCAGGGCCTTGAAGTCCAGTTCTCTTGCCTCCTCTGGTAGGAGGGTTGCCTTTCCAAGAAGTCTCCTCCTCATTTGCAAGAGTGCTGGACATTCCAGCAGCAAATGTGCTGCTGATTCTGTTATGGACCCACCCTTCCGAAGCTGTTCAACTTCTATCAGGGATGGGTCTGCACACTCCTCAGATTCCATTGCGGAATCTTCAGTTGTAGTGCCTTCCTCTACATGTACCGTTTCCCGGCAGGTTTGAGTCATCAAACTCTGAAACCTGTTCCAGGTCGGTAGAGTTTGGGGGAGATCCCCCATCATCGTTAGATGTTTGAGGCTGTTCAGCCTCTTTTACTCTTATTGGTATCCATAAGATTCCCACGAGTAGCTGGAGACTTATTCAGTCACCCTGGGCAGAGCTCCGCGTTCACCCAGGGAAGGCTTCTTGAAACTGGAGGTCGCCTGGTATCCAGAGTTCGCATACTCGATGTCAGACACTCCCCTGACCATGCAGCCGTCGGCGTATGCTGTTCCACCATATGTTGGCTTGGCTTGCGCAGTTGATGCTTCAGGTGTTCCTACTTGAACACCCTACTTAAGCTGGGATGCAACGGTGTTGGTTGCCAACCAGCCTACATCTACCACTTGCATCAGGAACCCGGAGGATTGCCACACCCCGGACAGAATAAATTCTGCCCCCCTGCGGGAAACCATGAGACATGCTCACCCTGATGTCACAGATTTACAGAATTTTACTTATTCAGTTTCTTATTGTTTGTTGATTTTATTGAAATAAAAGCAATTATTCATTCACTAGATTTTTTTTGATTTAGCATATTCTCTATTTTTCAAATTACCATTTTTCAAGGGTTAAAGTTGAGATCTTGGACTGAGCAGAGTTGAGTTGATGAATGAGGGTGTAGGTCATTTTTCGCTGTGCTTCAAGACTCTTTTGTGTTTCAGCTTGCTGATCAATCACCTCTTTGCTTGCCTTGTTCAGCTGCAGATCGCATACCAGTTTCTGGAGCCGCATCACCTGCATGGATAACACAAGCCAAGTAATGGAATTGGAAATAGAAGAATATTATTATGAATTTTTAAAATTGGGTTTAATGTTAGAGAAGAGTTATCAAAGTTGAGAAGTTGAGAAATTTGATTCACTATTTGAAAGATAAATGAACCAAGAAGATATTAGTCAAGCCCCAGGTCTCCATCCATAAGGTGATGATGAACGTAGACCAGGAACAATCTTCTGAGTTGAAAAAATAATATTGTTTTGACAATAATACATTTTTCTCAAGGCGATTGTAGATAGTTGAAATGTTCTACAAGAGTTCTTATGCAATAAATCTTATCATATTGTATCATAGTTTTTATCTACCATTTTCGTTCTTGAAAAAATATAATTTTATTTCATAAACCACCGATAAATAGAATTTGATAGGATTTAAACATGTTTAACAAAGTCCACCAAATTGCTCAATATGTTTTTCAATATTAGACAAGACTCTCCAAGTCTTCAGTAGTCTTAGAAAAGATTTGTCAATACTTCAAAAGAATTAAAGAAAGTTGTCAAATATTGAATAAAATTCAAGTGATTTGATTACCTTCTAAGGGATTCAAAACAATTTTATACTATTGAATTGAATTTAAACTCTGATCGTACTTAAACGCCTCAAGATTCCAGAGAGATTGGTTTTTAATGTTTGCAATTGAATCAGAAGAACTTGACCAAAATAATTGTTAAAACAATTATTACAGATCTTAATATCACTGATGTCAACTTTATATCAAGTGTTATAAATTTGTATTTCAATGTTTCCTATCCTCCTTTTCTTGAAACCTTGACAAGTGGATCCTGTACTTACCTCTTGTTTTTGATGTTGGTTACAAGACTCCAACTGCTGATTCCTATGGGATAGTAGAGCGAGTTCTTTTGAACTTTTACACAATTCTTGTTGTAAAGTTTCCGCCTAGAAGAATATGGAAATTTATTGGATTCAGTACCAAAAATTATATGGAAATCACATTATTGGTAAGACAACCTTATTCCTCATTCAATCGTTAATTAGAAGAAAAAAACTTAAACAAACAATTAACAGTATATTAATCACAATTTCGATAGGATTATACTTTTCATTCCCCTCATTAGAAAATAATATAGAGTCTATCAAGATTAGTCCATTTCCACCAACATTTCATTAACACTCTTTTAGTTATTTACTCTTGAAAAATCAGATTAATTGTTATTATTAATAATAATATTTATTGAAGTTTACACATACAGTATTCACATTTTGGGATAACCGTCTCAATTTCGGGGGAAATATTTTAATAAGGGTATAAATAATAATCTAGTTACTTCAGTTTCTGTTTGACTTGAAAATGTGCAACACCAGCACGAAACATATGTCGTCTCATCAAAAAACGTGAGTGTTTTTTCACTTAAAAGTTACTTTATTTAAATTCCAATAGTATTAATCAGTGAAAAGAAGATGGATAATCAACAACAAATAAGCATTGATGAAGAGAATCGAATAAATCAATTTCACCTCCTAATAAAATAAATTAGTAAACTACTTTTCAAAATTGTTTAATGTGATATTCGAATAACTATTTCTTAAAATAGTATGGAGAATACGCACCGCGTTTGACAAATCTGTGAGTTGCGTGTTCTTATCTTCAACAAGTTCCTTCAGCTGTGAAAACAAAAATCAAGGATGAATAAAAGTGTATTGCTCCAAAACTCAAGTCTACAACATTAATCAATGATATGAAATAATGTAAAAAAACATACAGTGAACGTAATTTACAATTGATGATTACGAAACTCCGGTTACGGGCGGGGTAGGGAGATGAATACGACTTCATATTGACTTTCAAGTGCTGGAGGAGATCTAAGCTTAGAATTCAAAGGCCTAATGCTTCATATTCAAGCAAAGCTCTTCTATAAATAGTAAAGTCTATTAATAAGAGGCAAATATCTTCTTTTTCTAATATTTTATGTATCTACCTAGGAATATTTCTCAGCTTTTCATAACTAGGAGACAAGTAAAAGGGATTCCTTGTTAAGACCATTCCTCCTACTTTTTCTTCACATTGCTTTGAAAATAGCAATTTGAATTTCTAAAACAGAGTTCTTGCGTTCCACTTAGTGTTATTCCATCTTCTACTCTAATAAATTGTGATGAATCAGAATTTCTGACACAGTGTCTCGAGAGATGTGATATTTCAAAATAATGAAAACACTAATATATTATTGTCTACTAACAATAAACGTATTTAAAAATGAATGATTTCTGAGAGAGACTATACTTCTCATAGAACAGGAAAGCTGGCATAATGTAATAGAAAATTGAAACCTACCTCTTTGTTGTAACAGTTCATTGCTATGATCTCTTTCTCCTTCTGATCCAACTGATACTGTCGTTCTGTAAGCAAATGCTTTAAACGACCGACTTCCTCCTTATTTTCGCTTCTCGAGAATATCTGTAGAACAGTACCTTGAGTTAACTTTTGCTTTTGAGGTGATTTGAGCCTTCTTCAAAGATAAGTATCAAAATACTGTATTTCAACTCTATTGTTAAGTACCAGAAACTGCAAACTATACTAACCTATATACCTATGCCTGGGGTTTACAACTTGTATGAAGGCTAGTAATAATTAATTCTAAAATTAATAGCTACTATGAGTTTAAGATTTTCTAATGAGATTCACAATAGTATTATTAGAGATGAAACTGTCAGAAATTATCGTCTGAGCAGAATTAGTTAATATAATTTATTGCACCATTATTTGTAATGCCATGATATGCTTGATTAAAATTATAAATATAATGTATATTTGAGAGTACAGTAAATAATTAGCTAGCATAAAGTTTTACAGAAGCAGATTAATCAAAGTCGATTCAAGTAATGAAAAATAGTTATGAAAAACCATCCGTTTTGCTTGAATAAAAATCTCATTACACTGGTTATAGAAAATTGAATATCTTACCATTTTCACACAGGAAAAAACCAAAACGTATAGATCACAAGATAATTTTTTGACGCATATTTAGGACTATCTTCATCTGGATAAGGAGAAATTCTATAGATAAAAATCATAGGTTATTTATCATAAAAGACTTTTTCTAACAATTTTGAAAATTTTGTGATAATGGATAATTTGTATCACCTGTTGAAATTTGCTCTGCTTCAACTTTTTCATATCTTCAACTGTACGTTGTAGCTCACAGCGAACACGCACTAGTTCAGATTCAAGATTGTTTCTTACTCGTGAATGCTGCAAAATAAAAACATGAGTTATGAAATTAAAATAAATACACAGGAGTAATTAAAAAAATGGCATATTTAAAGTTAGAACAAGATGTAAGATGATGAAAAAATCATTTACAGTGAGAATATTTTATCCCCATAAAAATAAGAGACACAGGGTAAAGCCTATCACGATAATTCCGAGATACATACCTGTAAGAGTCTATGGTAATTTAATTATTTTATTACTACCTCAAAGAGAATCCCAATATTGTATAGTAAAGGAGAATACTATCAAGAAAGAACAAAACTTAGTACCTCCTTCATCTTTTTTTCTTTTTCTCTCATCAAACAACTCATTTCTAAATGTAGTTTTTTGATTTCTTCTGTCCTTTTACACGACTCTTCTTCTGTGTCAGCCTGCTCAGTTAATGTCTGGAATAGGACACAATAAAATTATTCTCAGTATTATCGAACAAAACGGGATATATAGATAAAAAATCTATAAAAATCTATATATAATCTATAAATCTATAAAAATCTATAAAGGAGATAGATTATCTCGACAGTGTACACATTCCATTAAACTCTATTTGTTAATTTTCTTTCTTTTACGAAATATTATTATGAGTAGGCTGAAGAAATTATAAAGATTGAAAAGATTAAAAAGATACAAAAGATTGAAATTAATAATTTCAACTAGGTCAAGTGCTCAACAACTCACTTTACAATGAATGTTGTTTCAAAAATGTACAATATAGCAAAATGTACCTTACCCTTGTTAAAACATTTTTAAGATTTGTAATTTCTTCCTCACAATTTTGTATGGTCAGTTCAAGGTCTTTAACCTTCTGCTTCTGCTGACACGCTTTTGTATTGGCGAGTGTTAACGAATCTTGTAGATTGCAGATCATATTTTCTTTTTCTGATAGCTAGAACAATTTAATTTGGTATTTAAATTAGCTTTATCACTAATAACTAAAATTAGAATATAGTATAACACCTTACACAGGTTGTGGTAGAAAAATTAGATATACTGAACTTGAATATTTTTCCAATTATAAAAATGAGAAATACAGTTCTAGCACAGATATAGCAAATAAGCGCGGGAATAAGTCTCCAAGATCAGTTATTTGATCATGTAAAAAAATTGAAGGTTGATTTTCATGTTAATCTTGAGCCAAATACAGCATCTATTATTTTCTATATGAAATGTATAATTGGAGAAGCCATGAGCAAGAAAATACATTCAAACTATTCTGGGATGATCAACAAGATAAATATTACATTTATATGAATACAAAGAAATTGTAAAGATTATGATGATTTCTACCTGACATTTTATAGTCCCTAATAAAATATACATAGTTCAATCTCTTATTAGTCTCACAATAATGTATTCTCTCATTTTCAAGGAATTTCTTCGAATAATCCACGTCACTTCTTAAACCATTTAGAATGCAAGTTAATTTCTCCACTTCGGTTTGACCTTTTTCAATGTTTTGTGCCCAACAAGAATCCTATGAATGAAAATTTAAAGGTACAATTTTATATTGTTTATGTGTGAATGAATAATATTAATCATGACAGAAAATCTATATTTTTGGAGTAAGGTTATTGAATAAGGACATTAATTAGTAGATAGTGAATTTGAAATAAAGGATTCAAACTAGTACTTATGCTATTAAAAACAAAGTATTAAAGAGTACCATCCGTAGTTAAAACTTGTTTTCTACTCTACTCAAGTGTGTTGAGTTTCAATCCAACAATATATTTACTATAGTCAAAGACTAAAAAAAAAGTACAGAGAATATTTAGCCATGTCTACAATTGAATCCTACTACATCTACTCCACTCAAGTGTGTTGAGTTTGAATCCAGCAATTATTTATTATAGTCGAAGACTAAAAAAGTACAGAGAATATTTAGCCATGACTACAATTTTCCGGAAACAAAATACAAATTTAAATGGCATTGAACTCAATCCGTGATAACTGAATTACTTGGTTCACACAAAATTGATTCATTCACGTCAAGTAGAATGCAAAATTGAAAAGAAAAAATATATAGAATACTTGATTTTAAAAATAAAATTTCCGGTGCTTTCACTCATGAAATATTCTTCAAGCTGTAATAGAAATGCTAAATGTGTGAAAAGTTATGATAAAGGAATTGGTCAAAATAGAAGTAGTGTCTTTAATGAGAAAGTGCTTTTTAAAGATTATCTCAAAAACTGACACAATTTTTGAAAAATTAGAATGTTTAGCCTACATCTCTGCATACAACTATGTTCAACATGCATCGTTATAGCCTAGTGGATTGAATTGGAAAAATTAAATCATCAAGTCGAAGGATTTCAGAACAGACTAGACTGTAATTTTAAATATTCTGAAGTTGTTACTCCTGTCGGCAAAATAATATATTTGTTTATTACACAATATTTTTTATCTTAATAAAAGATCTGTTCATTTCAAATGGAGCACAAGCTCTCCTGTGTTAAGACTTCTCAAAGAGTTGAACTTAGTTCCAGATCAACAGATACAATAATAGAACGAAACTATAGTAGAATATATTCTATTTTTGACATTGTATGCGATTGCTGTTCCTTCTGGAATTCATTCAAAACCTAAACGATAAGTTAGCATTTTTCTACAATTCAGTTATTGATAGTTTTCAATTTCATACAATCAGAACACTCTACACAAAACCTCTTCTAGGTTATATAGACCTAGTTCTAGATTAATTCAGAACGTTTAGCTTGACTTGTGCCCGGTTTTTTAGTCGTTCAATAAACTTATTAAATCAATAAATTTTTTTTGCATTTGAAAAAACATAGTTATTGATTCAATAGTGCTATTGGATCCATAAACTGTCTATTGAGCGACTGAAAAACCGGGCATTGATGTGTGAAAGGCTTGCAAAAAGACAGATAATTAAGCAAAAAAGGAAATCGCTTACCCGAACCATGATCAATA
This sequence comes from Laodelphax striatellus, assembly GCA_017141395.1. Lineage (NCBI taxonomy): Eukaryota > Metazoa > Arthropoda > Insecta > Hemiptera > Delphacidae > Laodelphax > Laodelphax striatellus. The sequence continues at coordinate 37,945,290 of CM029531.1, read as the reverse complement.
AAAAATATTTTACAATGACACTAATGACAGTTGATTGAATAAATTTGCAAGTTGGAATTCAAAAAATCAAATTCAATTATGGTTAATAATTCAATTGAAATATGCTAAAACGGTGGTTTTCTTCTACAACTACCCTGATGCGTATGAATAATGATAATAAACTTGAAACGCAATTCTACATTTAATTTGACATGGCATAATCAAAACAAATTTAATTACATTTACCATGTGATATCACATGTGATTCGTACTACAAATTTTCTCTTATAGAGGCGAGCAGAGTAATTTACTAATTATTTAAGTTGGTAGTTCTGAGACAATGGCTGTTGTTAGGTGGGAGTGAGTTATTTTATCTGAAAAATTGTAATTATAATCTTTATCCTTAATGAAAAGATGGAATTTCATTCTTAAAACTAGACAGAGGTAGTGGATTTCAGTCCTCGCGATTTTTCTGCTCAAGAAAATGCGTGAGGGGCGCTACTGAACATTACAAGACGAATGTTATTTTCAATTCTTCAACATTCCTAGGGCGAACGTTGTAAATCTCAAAAGGCCTACATAGGAAGAAGTCGCAGGTGGTTAAAGCAGGCTATGCAGATCGCCTCTTGAAGAATGAGCCGCCCTGGAAAGTTTTCCTACTGCATTGACTCTTTTGAGCGATGTGAGACGTGGCACCTACTTGCACCAACCCAACTTCTCCCACACCGTTTTATCCAAGTGCTGGCAAGAAAATTTTTCAAACATTATTGACACAAAGTCATAATGATGAAACCATGGACCAACTATTCCCAGTCAAGATATGGGCCACCAAACAATGAAATTTTCATAGTGTAAGCGTAAGGGATGTTAACAAAGCTGTCTGGAGTTGTTGAGGCTACAAGAATGCATATAAATATAAATACATTCCAAAAGATGGAAGAAAATTATGGCATCCTCAGCAATGGCCAGTAGCGCTGTAGCGAGAAAAATCACGAGTCCTGAATCCTCTATTACCGTCAATTTTTAGGAATGATTTTCCAGTTCTTCATGTAGTATGAAAAATTATAAGTAAGCTTTGTCAGGTGGCATTAACCCCACTCTCATAAGTGCAGTCATTGCTTTTGGACTACCAAATGAAATACCTTACAGTATAATTAAATTCCTCTGTCCCACTCAGTATTGTTGCAAAGAGATCTTTAAAACAGAATTACAGATTGCAAAAATAAGTGTATTTGGATTCAAAGCATTGATAAAATTTCAACTAAAATGTGGGCAAGTAATTGATAAATCAGAAATAAATAAATTATAATATATTATGTGTGATGAAGGTTTTAAATGAGGTTATGGGTTTTCACCTTCAATACGAAACGAGATTCTTCTTCTTTCAACTTGACCAATTCTTTTTCAATATTATTCTGTTCAGATTTTGTTTCTTTGATAAGTCTTTTCATTTCTTGAGCTTCCACGTCTAGTTGTCTTTTCTGAAAGATTTAAAAATTCGAATTACGCATTGAATGTTTTGTTTCATACAAAAAAAAAATAAATAAATAATTAAAAAAAAAAAATTAACGGCATCTATCCTCAATATAGTTATAAGTTATAAAGTCCCTCTATGTTGTTTTATAACATAGTACGCTATCAAGTTATAAACTAGTTCAATTAATTTTGCTTTGGTTACTCGTCAAATGAAGAACAAATGAGTTTTTTGCTAAGGGCGATGCTAAAGAGAAGCTCTCGGCGTTGGTAATGGGGAGGAGGATGATAATATGAGAGATGAATGGAATTACAGTTGAAGGTTTGCTCCGCACCATCAGGAAGTCAATTTAAAAGCTCATAAATTATATCAGCGGAACTGACCTCAAGCTCAAGTGATTAGATAATACTTACGAACGCGTAGCTAACAGCCTGTGAAATGAACTCGAGAACCCATGAGAGTTGTTCTCGACAATAATTCAGTAATGATATTGTTAAAGACCAAAAATACCTGTGTTGAGATTAATTACCTCTGTATTAACACATGCTACAAAAAACTGTTATAACATTAGCCACATATATAAAAAAATATAAAAATGCCTTTATTTACATCTTTGAAAAAAAACATTCCATATGAAAAAATTGCATTGATTTCTAATAATAAAACAATAAATCAATAGAAAACAAAGAAAAAACCATAACATAGGCATTACCTTCTGGCATAACTGTGACGTTGTCTGCCAGGAGTCGGCATACTTTCAAAATTTCAAAACTTTTAAACTTTCTTTTAGATGAGATAAAAAAGAAATATATCTATGTGATAATACTATAATAATAAATAATGAATGGATAAATAAATATAAGAAAAAAAATGAATTGGTACCTCAACAAACAAAAAACTTAAGGGTAATTAATATGAATATAGCAATGTTAATAATTGAACTCTAGAACCAGCTGTTTTCTTATCTTCAGGGCATCTCTCAAGAAGGAAGTCAATCTGTTCCAGTCCCTACCATTCAACCACTGAACTACCTCCAATTCAGTGAGCTGACTTTTCCCCAACCAAAAACGACGGGCGCCCCCTAATATGGGACAGATACCCATAAAATGCGCCATGTCCTCTTTCTCTCTCCTATTACACATAGAACACATCCATTCAATCCCTCCCCTCCCATGAACATAATTTAATCCAAACAATGATCCTCTTGCTTTAATTATTAGACTTGTTTTGTTTCTGTCAAAATTAGCATTAAGATATGATCGACCAATATCATGTTGAAGATTCAAACTCTTATACAAATTATGAAACTCCGCTGAATTAGCCCTTTGGATCCAAAGTAATCTAAATTTCTCTTTCACTCTTTCATACATACAATCAGATTCATTCTTCCATTCACTCTTGTCATTCAAGCACCTCACCATGTTACATCCAAATTCATCATCCCACTTTAACCATTCCTTATACCACCATAATTTTCGTCTCACAATTCTCTCCGCTAGTTCTCTGGGCAATCTTCCTCGAGGTAAACTCAAAATCTTAAAAATAAATTCTACATGCATTTTTACAATATACAAGAAAACTGGCTCAATATTCAATTCTAAATAGACTATATAATTAGGAGTGCACTGCGGTAACATGAACAATTTCTTAGCAAAGAAACGTGGAAGCGTTTCCAACAGGTCATTGTACATATAGCCCCAAACCTGGGCTCCATACGTAGCCACTGTTCTCATTACCGCCTTATACACTTTCCATTTCACACTCATCTCCACTTCATTATGCACAATAAAACTCTTCCATACTCCATTAATACCGAACTTTGCGAGTGATACCCTTTCTTTTGTATGCTCCGTGAACGAAAGCTGAGTTGTCAGCACCACGCCCAAATATTTATATTTATTCACCACCTCTATACGGTTACCTCTTAGGTACCATTTTTTATGCTCTGCTAATCGTCCTCCCTTCCTGAATACAACTATTTTCGATTTCTGCATATTGATTATCAAGCCCCATTTATCACAATATCCTTCTAAATCATCAATCATCTTCTGCAAAGATTTTGGGGATGACGCCATCAACACTAGATCATCTGCATAGCACTTTCACATTCAATTGATCTATCCAAATTCCTTCTCTCAGGCAATCGCAAAGGTCGTTTACAAACAGAGAAAAAAGCAATGGCGATAACAAGCAGCCTTGCTTTAAGCCACTTGTAGTTTCAAAAAATTCGGTCATTTCCTTCTTACACCAAATACTAGCCTTTGTACCTGTATACATACTTAAAATAATTCTAACAAACTGCTCAGAGAGTCCCATAGCATATAGTTTATGGATGAGTGCCAAACGGTCAATTTGATCATACGCAGCCTTCAAATCTACGAAGAAACAGTACATCTTTTTCCCTTTCCCCTTCAATTTTAAATTTATGATGCTGAGTAGATTGATAATATTATCTGCTGTAGAATATCCTTTTCGGAAGCCTGCCTGATATTCACACAGAACTTTATTTCTATTCACCCACTTCTCTAGCCTCTCCAACAATACTCCCGCAAACCACTTTGCAAATGAATTTACAAAAGAAATTCCTCTATAGTTTCCTACCTCTGCTGAATTGCCTTTTTTGAATATAGGAAAAATAACCGCCTCCTTAAAACTACTCGGTACATCCGCGGTTTGCAACGCTCTATTAAACACAGATAGTACCGCCTCAAATAGTTCATCAGGAGTTTTTTTATAGAATTCTATTGGTATGCCATCTGTACCAGGTGCTTTTCCATCCTTAGCTCTTTGCAACCCCGCTTTCAACTCGACCATGTTAATTGGAGCATCCAGGATCTCACTTCTATTCACAGGACCCACGTGCACACCAATATTTGCAACTATTTCTGAAGTGAACAAACGTTTAAAATAATCTATCCACTCACCTGAGCCTAAACCGTTCACCTCACCTTGTTCGTGAACCGCTTTGTTTTTCTAAATAACTTGACCGTTTCCCAGAATTTTTTGGAATCTCTAACATCTGCTACTTTTTCAGCCGCACTTTTGTAGTATTGCCTCTTCTTATTTCTACACAGATTTTTGTAATGTGTTCTCAATTCAGAGTACGCTATTCTAGTACTTTCTATATTACTATTTCTAAACAAATTCAACATCTTAAAACAACGTTTTCGTACTCTCTCACATTCCCAATCATACCATTCCTGTTTGAATTTCTCATTCACTCTATTCCTTCCACGCTGACCACTCACACTTTCTACGATTATTTCGTTTATTTTATTCGTAGCATTTTCTATATTCAACGCATCAATGTTCAAATTACTCAACTTTCTTCTCATTTTTGTTTTGTACTGATGCTCAGCATTTTCCACCCATCTATACCTGGGTAAAGGCAGTAAATAATCTTCACTGACTCTCAACTCAGCGACCTCCACCTCGATAGGGAAATGATCTGAGAAAATTTCCTGCTTGACTATCATATCATTAACCAAGTATAAAAGGTCCCTTGAAACACAACAGAGATCTATTACTGACGCTCCTTGACTTCGCATGAATGTAAACTCCCCGCAAAAATCACTTGCTGTTCTACCGTTTAATATAACTAAATCATACCTCTCAAAAAGCTCTAAAATAAAAAAAAATTAGCCTTTCCCTGCAATTTATGTTTATTGTATCCATATAAAAGACCCCCACTCGCCCTCCCATACACACTACTTCTAACAGCCGCTACAAAACGCAAATTAAAATCAGAAAAGATTTTTTCAAAAATAAATTCATCAGCCTCTTCTAAAAATGTTTCACATAAACAAAAAACATCGTATGCTTTAATAAATTCAATAAAATATGTATCATTTACTTTACCTCTTATGCCTGCTACATTATATCCGAGTAACTTGATATTACTACTATTTACATTCTCAGGAAAAATATTTACGCAACTCGACTCATGACAGACAACGCTTTCCTATTCATTTGTAGGTTCATTTTCACTCTCATTGGCTGCCGGTTCTTCGTTTGAGACCCTCTCATTATCCCGCTCGTGAAAAGCTGTGATTTTCCGAAAACTGTCAGTCAAATCCACTTGAAACATTTCCCGCAGTTTTCCAAGTCCGTCTCGCCTTCCAGCTCTCAGTCCGCTCTCATCCGAATACGTGAAAATTTTCCCCTCCACGAACAGTCGATCCAATGAATATTTCTTTCACCAACTGACTTGATTAATTCCCTTCTTAGGGCCAGCAGCACAGAGCGCCGTTTACGCGTTTCGAAACTGAAATCTCTATGAATGATGAATGGAGTATTTCTCAATTTTCCCGTATTGGATAGTATACAGTCTATATCCTTATCATCACAAAAGTATACAGTCTATAGCCACATATATATCACAAAAGTTAAATTAATAAATTTTCATAAATAATAAAAAATATTGAAATTTTTATACAAACCTCAGTGAGTTTCATTCTAATAATGGATTTCAACTCTTCAATGCGAAGGCAGTACATTTCATTCAATCTTTTCTCTTTGTCAAGTTCATTATTATTCAGATCTTTTTCCAATTTCAACTGTGAATAATTTTCCTCAGTCAATTTTAGAACTGAATAAAGTTCCTCGATTTTCTTGAGGTACTCCTGTAGCATATAAGAATAATGATACAAATAAATAAAGGAGCAAAAAGTATCTGTACACTTATTGGTTTTGGTTATTTGTCAACTATATAATAAATCTACTGAGTGGTTTCAGAATATCCTTATATGTTAAAAGAGTTTTTCAAAACTTATGACAGCCACTGTGACCTTTACATTGGGCCAATTTAGATGTGATTTGCGTCTAAAGAAAGGTTACCGGTCCTTAATATGCATGTTTCATTTGTAATTTGAAAAAATACGTATAAAGGTCAATTCCCACATTGACGACAACGACACGACGACGACATTCTCATTTCGTTCTGCGCATGCGTCACCAGCCCATGCTCTGATTGGTCCATGTCTATCTTTGTTTACAAATGATAGCTCTCAAGTCTCAAAATTGCAGTACCGGTATGACTTGAAAAGGTTTGTATTATAATTTTATTTACTGATTATTATATTTATATTGTCGTACTAATATTATTAACTAGAAGCCACCCGTGCTTCGCAACGGAGCTCCGCAAAACAAAGCTACATTATAATTTCTTCTCTTCCTGGTGTATCAAAGATATTATTCATTTTTTCTGGATTAGGCCTTTAAAATATTGTATAGCCTAATGCTATGCTAAAACTGAACATATAAGGTAGGCAAAAATAGTGGTTTAAATTTATTGAGAAATTCATCACATCCAATAAAGTAGCCTAATGAATTGGACCAATTCAGAAATTAACAGGGAAAATATTAGGAAGGAAATGAAGAGAAGTATTTATTGTGGCATAAGCTCCAAGTTATTCTTTATAGGTAAACACAACTGTATACTTATTGTTAGTAGTATTCTCGCTACTTTACTGTAAGCTACACATTCATCATTTGTCGAGTAAGTTACCTGTAAGCTCAATATTCCCGTTAGCAGTCAGCATTTTATTTTAAGAAGGCCCGGTATTAATCTCATTACTTTTGCAAATGCCATCACATACAAAAAATCTTCTTGAACTGCGAAAATTATGAGACAACTGAGATCCCCGTGAATAATCCTCCTTCATTACAAATTTTTATTAATGTAGGCCTACCACAATTTGCAGTACATCTATTCCATCAGATAATTCCATAACAATTTTGTAATTTTTATTGCTATCATAGAACGCTAAACTTGGCAAATTCCAATAATAGTTTGATTAGGTTCTATTTCCCAATGTGTAATTTCAACATTGTAATATCATAGCGATTTGTAAAAAGTATTAGAAAAATTGGTTTTACTTGCATGAAGTTGAAAATTATCTGCAAAATACGAACTATTATAAGTCGAAAAATTGAATAAATTAATATTGTTTTATATTGGAAAAATTGATATTGGTTTAATAATAAATAACTGAAAAATTAAAGAATTAATTTTATTTCGATGAAAAAGCAAAAAATAATTGATTTTTGATGAAAGTTTAATGTCAAAAAAATTTGGAGGATCTGAGATTCGAACCCCGAGGAAATGGAGCCCCTTCGGTCTGGAGACACGGGAGACACGCCTAAACCAACTGCTCCACCGCAGCCGTTGCAATTTGATCGGTTTATTAGCGTACTAAAGTTTCTAACCTCGAACTCGAATCATTATGAAGTAGCTATTAAGAGTATTTTAACCTTCCGGAATGAAGTGGTATTTGAGCTTCAATTCTGAAATATCTAAAGGGAAAATTGAAATTTGGGCTTCGAGGTGCATAACATTGATATTTTTGGAAGCTGTATGCAAAATTTCAAGGTCTAGATCATTCTTATTTTTTCGGAACGCAATCCACAAAATTAGCTTGCACCTTGCTAATAAACACACACACACACACACGAACACACGCAACCGTGTCTTCTTTTATTTATTTAGATATTAATTGACAATTGATTCCGAACAGCGAACATTCAAACTTCCTATCTGGTCACTTAACCTAGAAATTCGGCTGGTCAGAACGAAATGAGAATGTCGTCGTCGTGTCGTTGTCGTCAATGTGGGAATTGACCTTAAGGGTAAACATGGAAATTATACTCAGCGGCATCTCTCTGCGTTTGTTGAAACTTCTAGGAACCAGTGTGCTAGATAAAGTATTGAATAAGTTAGCGGCAAATTTGAACAAAGCTAACGGCGCTTTGCGCTGAGGGTTTGCTCTAGTTATTCCAATATTTTAGAGAGTGCCTATGCTTAATCTATCTTCTATCTATATTAATAAAAGAGAGTTGGTGTCTGTACGCTCGCTTATAACTCGAGAACGGCTGAACCGATTTAGATGATTTTGGATTAGTTTGAATTGTTACAGCACTGGTTAACATAATATGTATTAAAATATAAGAAAATCCATTTATAATTAATAAATAATTAGTACATTAATGACCTAACCTATCAAACATATTACAGACTTGCGTTTTGAACTTCCCGGCTACCGAAGAACGGAAAGACGATCGAGTTTCAAGACCAGAGAATTTAGCAATATAATCTCAGGTCTCAGTAGCTCAGTGGTCAGCGCGTCTGTCTTTCGCCCAAGAGATTAGGAGTTCTATTCCCGCTCCGGACTATTTTTTTTTGTAATAGGTTTTCTACTCTAATTATTTTTTTACGCTAGAATCATCAATATGAATGAGTTATCGTTCGTATCATACATGTTTTATTGTTTCTAATAATAAAATTGAAGAACGGAAATAAAATTTAAAAAAAATTGAAAAGAAATAAATATGAAAAAAATTCTTTCAATTGGAATAGGACTGATAAAAAATTGAATAACGGAAATAAAAAAAAAAAATAAATAAAATAAATTAAAATAATAAATAAATAAATATGAAAAGAAATTCTTTTAATTGGAATAGGACTGATAAAAATTGAATAACGGAAATAAAAAAAAAAATAAAAATAAATTAAAATAAAAAAAATTAAAAGAAATAAATAAATAAATATGAAAAGAAATTCTTTTAATTAGAATAGGACTGATAAAAAATTTAAGAACGAAAAAAAAATAAAAAATAAATAAAATGAATTAAAATAAAAAATTAAAAAGAAATAAATAAATAAATATGAAAAAAAAAATTGGTGGGAAGAGGGGGGTGACATTTGATGGGAAAGAGGGGGTTGACATGAAGAGGGATATGTGGGGGTGACATTTGGGGGGGAATGGAGGGGGGCATTTGTGGGATGACATTTTTTGGGGGGAACAAAAAGCATGAAGGGGGGACATGTGTGGGGAGAAGAGGGGGACATTTGGGGGGGGGGGGGTAAGAGTGCGATACGAAGTTCGCCGGGACAGCTTGTCCATATTAAAAGCGCAATCTGAAAAATATTTTCATCAAGTCTAATATTCTTTACGAACAGCACAGATAAAGAATGACACTATTACTCCTTCATAAGATACCTTACATTTACACTTTGCATTCAACTATGATTACAGTACTCTGAATTTTTGATTGGCAATAGAAGTTTCTATTTTTGGAATTATATAATTGACTGCTATAAAATAATAGGCAATTACATACCTTTTCTTTCTTATCATATTCCAATTGATTTTCTAAGACCTTTGCTCCGCTAAGATCGGCTGTTTTCTTCAAATCTTGAATTTTGTCATTCTGCATAGTAACCTGGAATAATTTGAAATCCAATAAGTGATTTCTTACTAGATTTTGATCGATTACTTCAAGGTCTATATTATATTGAGCTATTCCTGACCATGACGCACATCAAAAATGTTAGGATACTTAAGGCACTCGAGTTGAAACTGATCTAAATAATTTTCTTCAAGTTTCATGATTGAGACTTACCTTTTTGTAAAATGGTGAACATCTCACCTTGACAATACTAAACATCTCATTCTATCTTTATGATTTATATTTATTTTTATACTCACATTATGAGTTGATGGCAACCCATCCATTGGAGAAGAAATTTGAAAAATTAAATAATTTCATTGCTTCAATCAATTGAAGACTATAACTTTTTGCAAATCTGCAAATGATTAAGTTGTAAGTAGTGCAAAATTCAAATTAGCAGGAAAATAAAAGTTATTCCTTAATCCTAATCTATCACAAGGTGGACAGATAGAGCCTACTTTGCTCCATAGTTGATTATTCAATGTAATCGTATTAAGAAAATATTAATTATAAAATGTATTACCTTTTCCACTAAAACCAAATTCTCGTCCTCGGTCTTTATCAATTCTGAACTAAGCATCTTTATATCAATCTGAAAAAATTTACACATTTATTAAAATAATTGTCTTATACCACATTAATAACAAGGAGAGTGAAACATTCAGTTGAGCTGCTTTCAACGATAAACTATCATACGAAATAAATTTAATAATAATTTTTTTATACAAGACAACATGTTTTCGAGCTTAAATTTATCGTAAAATAGGCTTACTCAAATGAATATTTAGGGAATATGACTTACTTGAAAATTAAAAATAGTTCTTATTATACTCTATTTTCGTTTCAACACTTTGAGGATGAATGACAATGCAAAATAACTACCAACAAACAATGTGAGCATTATTTCCACTTTTCACGTACTCTACAACATTTGAATAAGTGGAAGAATAAGTTGAATACACATGAAGTGATCAATTCTGTACATCATTAGCATTTTATAAATTCCAAAAAGTACGTCACTAGGTAATCAAATACAAAAAGTGGAATGTTGATTCAAATTATTGGATTTGTTAACTTCATCATAAAATCAGCATGTACGTGCTATGCAAATTTTAATTTTTTCCAATATTAATGTTGCTGATTAAAATCATTAAAAATAATTTTTTGTTTAAAATAAATTTCTTATCGTAAGGAGAATTATGTACAACCTACGAGTATACACTAACAGCGTAAAATTATGGAGAGCATTGCAATAACAGTGTATTGCAAACTAAATATTATTTGGTCGATAAACTTAGAAACATTGATACTGGTTACATAATTTAGTCAATTCATGCGGGAAATTTAAAAATCTAGAGAGAATGTAACTATTTTCTATTCTAAATGTTATACAGTACCAGACAACGTAAATGGAATTAGTATATTCATCATAAAACAATACTGCTGAAAATTTTACATTTCAAGATATTCAGAGATTTATATTGTCAGTGATGATTTAAAAATCAAAACTAAAAAAGTTATTAATAGATTAGTGGTCAGTAGAATGTGCTCTCTTTTGAATCAGATCAAAAGGCGAGGTGAACTAGCCATAAAGAGTTCACCCACCAATAGAAGCCATTATTATTGTGAGCATTGAATCGTGCAAAAATGCGAGAGAATACCACAAACACACTAGAGTTAGGTCATAGAGAAAGCAAACGCAAGTAGATGATTTATCCCTGTCGACGGAAAAGCAACGTGATAGTGGCGATATCTCTGGGGACTCGTGAGTACTTCAAACACTTGCTGTATTAATCAAATGGGCAATCGGCGAGACCTCAGAACTCGCCTGACACGAACTATTTTCGCCGTTCAGTAAAAACGTAACAGCCGTCCACTTCTGATGAGTAATCTACATGAGTATGCATTCTCTATTGTTAGGTCTACACTAGATTAATCATAAGCCGTGGTTTACATTAATAACGCTAGAACGTTATTAGTTATTCATTATATACTTGGATGAATTATTATTAAAAATATAGAAATATTATTCTTAGTCGTAGAAAATGTAAAGAAATGCAAATACAAACTTCAACCATGCTGAGACTCCATCACAAAACCAAACCATACTTCTTGCTTCTCCAATAACTTTCGACACTCTGCTGCTTCGTTTTGTGCAGTCAAGCATTTTTGCTGCTGCTCTGCAACTAGCTCGGAAAGTTGGGAATTGGACGCTTTCAATATTTCAGCTGATTCAATTTGAGTGGAGGTCTGAAAATATTCCATGATAATGATATTTTTTCAATCGAATAATAATATTAATAATACAGTATGTTAATGAATTTATGTAGACGTTTTTGTTAAGTTGTACAGTAGAGTGTCGCTTATCCGTCATTCCGTATTATCCGGCATCCTAATCAGATACGAAATTGTTCAAATTCCAAATAAATTCCTCTCATAACAAACCTCAAGTGGAATGTTGGAAGGTTGTACAGACGTTTGATTGCTCAATGACTTATATCAACTAATTATAATCTTGTTTGGTCTTATATCAATGTTTCTTTACATACAAGATTCAATATTACAATGTTTTCAATTAGAAATCTTTTTTTTTACATTATTATCTGTCATTTTCAATTATCCGGCACTCTGCCGGCCCGCTTTTGACAGATAAGCGAGACTACTGTAAAAGCATTGACAACAATTGTAATCACAATAAACTATATTGATGCAGATTTACATCAAAATAAATAATTTTCAAGGTATAATTCATACTTTATTACCAGAATTTGTTGAAATCTAGCCACGAAATTGAATTCTGGATCAAAATTATAGTAAACAGCTCCTACTACCTAGACAAGGTGCTGAGAAAGAGATTTAATCAAGATAACTCAATCGTTCAAGTGCAAAGATTGGTAAGTATTACCTGTTTGCAGTAGTCATCGAATCTTTCTTTGAGTTCTGTGAAAATTGTTCTGCAAGTTGCATTCAATCTGTTCCTCATTTCTTGCTGCGGAACAAAAACTTTTATTCATTCTACCTTCAACTCAAAACTTTATTATAATAAGATTTTGTTGTTGGTTGAATAACAAAATAGTGACTTTCACTCTTATCAGCCAATTATTGTCTTCTGCAAGCATTAATAGGAATTTATCTTTTGAAATAAATAATTTATCGGTGAGAGCGGTTGCTAAGTAATCATGTGGTTAAGTAACAAACATTCAAGACTGCTCTTGGATGGGTGACCGACACAAAAAATAAGGCGAGGTGGAACCTACCCGTAATGGTCTCCCCACCAATAAAAAGCCATACGATAAAAAAATCTTTTGAAAATAATGTAATATTCTTTTCATTATAATCTTGATAATCTTACAATCTTGATTTACCAGTAAATAAATATTCCATGATTTTTACTTAATGAACTGATACTTAAAATGTTTTTAAAACTGTCAAATTTTTTATTTTCTAAAATCCAAAGTCTACAAGCAGATGAAAAATGTGTGAAATTGAAATATAAATTAAATGTACGACATTTTTGGTAATTTGGTGAATCAAACTAGCATTTCTATAAATTTTTTTATAATCTATGATTTCGATAAATTTGACTTACAGTTGCCTCCTGGGTGTTAGTGAGATCAGCTTCCAGTTCACAGATCTGTTGAAAGAATTGGACACATCATCAGTTCATTTATGCATAACGTCAGCTTCATTTTGGAAATTATCGATCATGATCAATCTATTCAAAGAAAAAGCGGCTTGGTGAAACCGTTTTGATATGACAGTTAATATAATTATGGATAGTGAAATTGAAAATCTACATATTCATTAATATAACTGTCGTTCTGTAAGAGTAGACTTCGCGCAGACATGTGAGTACTTGGTGAAACGATGCGTGAAAATTTCTTTTTGTACTTGTAATGTATAATAATAAGGGTAAAACATTTTTAATACAGAAACCAACTAAGATTCTTACTGACAAGTTTACTTACCTTATTTTGTAACACTTTGATCTCTTCATCAGCCTTTTCTTTCAACAATTTCTGAAAACAAATAGAAAATCGAATGAATTCACATTACGCAGGAGCGTCAGTGGAAACATGGGCTTTTGTTTATAACTTACACTTTAATAATTATCCATACAAATTGACTATACTTTTCAGTAAGATAGGTTCATATGTCATTTAACAAATTGTTATTAAGGCTTAATAAAAGTCTGATGAGCATTGAAAAATTTGTTGATTCATGATTGACTCTTAAAAAAAGCTATTAATTTTTTCCTTGTAATTGGTGTTGAAAATAATATATAGGTAATTCCTAATTCAGGAGCTGATAAATCATGTTACAGTGGGTTTGTATTGTTGTATATTTCTGTTACTTGATAAGCACACATTATTATTCATAGTAGAATTACTTTCTAATTCCACAATGTCAACAATAATTCATATCAATAATCAATTATTGAAGTATTTGTGATTTTTAATGCAGTGTATAATGTTAATTAAGATCTAGTTGAAATATAATAATAAAGAACTATTATGAATACAGTCTAAACTATTTTTAGAATGTGTTTATTACCACTGACTGAAGTTCTGCGTGTTCCGCTTCTATAGAGCCTTGCAAGAAGTCAATTGTGTCTTGCTGATGAGCAATCTGAAAAATCATTTTAAACATTTTTTGAAATCTTATCATTCATAGAAAATCCGGTTCAAATGATCTTCATTATCAAAAGAATTGGCTCCATGAATCATTTGAAAAGAGCTGTTTCTGATGACTCTAATATCATTTCAAAACCTATATAAAGTAATCTAATAAAACAATAATTGGAGCTAGAAATTAATTCATTGTCCCAAATGACATTCCTAGCCCATATGATTATGAGTCTTCATCATTAATGATAGACAAATTTTAATATTCATATTCAATTTTTGTAAGTTAGCTACCGTACCGAGTTTATTGGATGTTAACAGTAGAGCTGATCTCGGATAATCAATGCAAGTGAGCCCATATTACATTTACAGTAAATTTTTCTTGAAATTGTAGAATTGCTCATGATCTACACGGTTCAATAATTTCATGGTAAAATGACAGTGTCTTTCACATGGAATAGCCGTAGTAAGTGTAAGCTATGATATAGCTTGAAAATTTGTTGAAAGTATTCAATTCGGTAAAGTGATTTCCAATGAAGTATCCGGTAAAGTACTTCACATAAAGTGAATTAATTGCAGAAAAAGTCTCCAATAGTACTTACAAACTGGTCCCGTTGTTGAAGTTGAGCACTGAACTCAATAATGTCATAAGTTAACTTCCTCATTGCTTCATCTCGAGATGTCTCATCCTGTAAAATAAAGTATTATACTATAAGAACAAATTGAAATATAATTAATTAAATTCAGATAACATTTTGTTGAGCAGTAGGATAATCAATGATACAATAGAGTAAGTTGTGGATTTTAGTCTGTTAAGCTTTATCCCCAATCAGCAATGTTAACTCATTATTATTTGAAATGGACTAACTCCCATTCGAATAAATTTTAGATATTTCAAGGCTACTTCCAGTTCTACTTTACTGAGTATTGTGTTTCCTCGTTTCAATAAATATAAATGAATAAACCCCTTTAAGTTTGCTTTGAATGCAGAAGAATGTGATTTTATTATATTATTAGTTGATATGATATTTACATAAATACTAATTCTAATAGGCCTATTATAAAACTCCTTCCAAAGAGAAACAGTGATCTCCTTTGACTAGTTCAAAACATACTTATATAAATATATATATATTTAGCATAATAATTATGAACAACTGCTAACAAATAAATCAGTGAATACTGTAGTATACTCATACAAGATATTGTAGCAATCCGATGATCATATATTATGATATATTATACTTATATACGAGAATATAGCACAATAATTATGAAATTATCAACTATAGCACAACTGCTAACAAATAAATCAGTGAATAGTATACTCACACAAGATATTGTAGCAATCTTCTGATCATTTTCGAGCATTTGCATAGATCTAATATGTTCCTCTTTCTCAGAAAGTGTATGCTCCAAGTTGAGAACCTGTAAAATTTTAAATTTCGAGACTTGAAAATGGAATATTAGAGAAAATGTATTTAGTAGCTAATAATCTCTAAATTTTACTATGAAGACACAAAATAGAATTGGAAATAACTGATTACACGTGGTGTATTCGTTCAAATACACATTGTGATACAATAATAAAGACGAGACGGCAAATTGCGAAAATTTATCAAAAGAATAGAAACACCTAACGAGTTCGTCCAAAGTTCAGATTCAATTGTAAAAGTCTTTTGAAACTTGAAACACTGGTCAGATTATACTATAAATAAAACTCTAAAAAAATAGATATTCGAATAATCTAAACTTTGATAATTTATTTTTTTAACTCAAAATCTTGTCATCTGAAGACAGAATGAATGAAACTCATAAATGCAAAATAAACAAAGAGTAATAATGGTTGAACTTCAACTAAACACACGTAAGAAAATCTATAAGCGGAAAGCACGAAATCGATAATAATGAAATGTATAAACATGCCCGGTTGCTCAGTTGTTCATTAGCTAATGCAAAAATTAATAAATAAATTTTGCTATAAATTTCATAAAAATTTTCATTAGTTACTGATTTTGATTAGCTAATGAACTATTGAGAAACCGGGCATAGATTGTAGAAATTTCTTACAGTTTTTTCCAAACAATCCACTTTCTGTTGTAGCGCAGCGATCTTCATCCTTGGTTCAATGATTGTCATTTTTGGCGGCGCCGCTGGAGGGTAATGACAAGGCTGAAAGAGATTGGCTGAATTTATCATCCAATTCTATTTCAATTATTTATTATCTTATACCTTATTGAAATACTGAATCTACTTTAAATTTGACTCATTCACAAATGAAAGTTGTCAGTCAGTTATTCAGTAAAAATTGACTTTCATACACAAAAATCAGTCAGCCGTAATGCCGTTAATAGTCACTAACAAACTATAAGATATTCTATGATACACGTCATACACCCTTTTACTTTACCATGTTGAGTAGAAAATTATTAAATCACGCATTCAAACACAATTTATTCGTGGGTGTTAAGGATTAGATAACTTTAATATAACGATTTATATTCTAGTACTGTATATTCAAATTTGGTTCTTATGATTTAAATAATTATTTTTATTATCAAACTAGTTGATAATGAATCAGATTTTAGATTATATAACTTGGTCTTCATGATAACATAATTTCCTTGGAGGAGAATATGTGTATCTTGTTTATAAATTTTGAATGAGAGAATGAGTGATACTTTTTCCATAATCCACACTTTTGTATACGGTAGTCAATAATATTTTAAAGAATTTTCCTGATAACTATTTGGCTATTTGATTTTCCTGGAAGAAGGAGGGATCGCAACTCACCTGCTGACTAGGTACCCAACAAAGTTCATTGACGTATTGTAAGGTAACTTGCGCCATGTGGAAAATTGATAATGTGATTGAGATAATTTTGAAATATTATTATAAATGAGCAAATGCCAATGATATTAGAAATACAACTATTGAAAAATATTTTCAAGCTACCGGTTCAATAACTTGAGAAAAATTACTCTACATAGACCTCAAAATTATTGAAATATTATATGCGATACAACAAACGATTCGAATGATGTATATTACTAGACACACTATGCTAAGATCAGGAAGACAATCTTTAAATATTCTAGTCTACACATAGAACTAAGTTGAGGAATAATCTCAAACGTTATCTAAACACCGACACAAAGGATATGAAGTAAAGTTCCTAGGACGGACCAGCAGGATAATGCCTGTACAGTCATAAAAGTGTTTCCAGAAATAGCTCTAGTTTCAGGCCTAGTACAGTCACTCGAGAAAGTAAATGGGCTACCATCTCCCTTTAAATTCCCTTCTGCCTAATTTCGAAAGGAATCGAAACATTTCAAGAATACTGCACAAACAGAGATGCATTCCAATAAAAACATCCTTTTTAAACAGTCAATAAGTTGAGAGTCTAATTTTGCATACTTGGTGTTAGAGTCATGTTTGCTCTGTCAAACTACAAGTTGAAGTAGAGTAGTTTTTATGAGTTCAGTATTCAAAATATCTATTGCAAAGTGCAAATGCATGCATGATTGCAGTACTAAGTATTTTGCGAAGCACTAGAGTATTTTGTGAAGGCTATTAAGTTTAATCGATAATATTCTATCTCTAATCCATTGAAAATAGTCTCTACATCTATCCATTATCAATAATATCTTTCATCTCTCATAAAGAATTATTTTCTCATAAATAAGTTTTTCTATAAATTTTATGCACTGATTGACAAATAAACTTGTTCTATTTATCACTTATACTTTGATATTTAGGATCTGCCTAGAGCGGTCCACCACTAAGATTAAGCAGGTCTCAATCTTAAAGCAGTTTCAATCAGAGTATAATAATTTATTAATTCCCTCGATTCACTGAAATTCTAGTTGAAGAAGAAGTTCAGTTCATATAAATTCTGTCCACCGATTCCCAAAAATGTTTGTTTTATTCACCTATTACCCTCCTTCATTCAACAAACTGAACTTCCCAGTTTTATAATTTCTAACTTGTCATAGTTGGCCATATATGGCAGATTTAGTGATAGGTGACCACTGGAGGCTAGTTGCAGTGCATCCTGGGCATGCGGCTAAAGTCTGCCACAACAATGCAACAGTCTCTGTCTGCTTTGCATGTTATTTGTGAGTGATTTTAAAGTATTTCGTGTGAATTTTAAAGACATTAAAAAGGAGTGCAACTAACCTCCAGCGGTCACCTATCACTAAAGCTGCCATATCTCAGTCAATATTAGTCCAATCTCAACAAATAAGTTAAGGTTTCAATCGATTTGTAATCAAATTTACTAAAAAAAGTTATTCTTGTAAAATTTTCGTAATATCAACGGTTTCCGAGTTATTCAAGAAACAAAATTTTGAATCGCCGCCATTTTGTTCTATGGATTTGAAAAATTGTCATAATTTTTTTGTAGCTTTGTCTAGTTGTCATAAATGTTGATGAAAAGTTTCTATTCCATATGTTTCACCGTTATTGAGATAAAAAATAATTAGTGAAAAAAACAAAATGGCAGCTGTGTGAGTAACTAAGGACTTCTGGACAATTTAAATATTATATTTAGATATGGTTTCTACCCAGGAACAATGCCCTAGAGTATTGGTAGGGAGTTCTGAAACACCCTGTATACTAATTTCATTGTATTATTAGTTTATATGATTTTAAATGAATTTTACCATATTAATACAGTAATTAAATCAAATTATGTACTACAGATAATATTATAGTACCTAGGTACTCAAATTAATGAAGTGCTTTGAGAATTTAGTGTAATATGACGATGTCATTTGTTGTATATAGAAAGGGAAATAAATGGGTTTAATTTTTATTTTTGAGATAGATAACCGTAACAAAATGCATTACAATTACCACTATTTGGATGAGCGCAATAAGTAGCCTAATATTTTAGAACACCATACCTTAATAATGCTCATCAATAGTGCCCCATCTCTTCTTCGTTGATTATTTTATATTGAGTGCACAAGGCATAAAAGCTTTTAAAAGTTTAGACGACTTGAAAGTCTAGGCAGAAAAACTATTTCTCATGCAGAAAATAAAAAGCCCCCTTAAAAATTGTTTAGTTACTTATTCAATTTACTTACATTGAAGTGCACTTGAATGTTCAATGAACATTCACATGTACAATGAACCTGTACACAAGTGCAGATGTTAATGTGTTAACTTACAATGACAGACTCATTCTTTTTACAGTGGTGATGCTTACATAAGCTCTTGACTTGTGCGTATTATAAAAAATTGATTCCTTATTTTCACTAGTTGAAAAATGAAAACATGCGTTGATAATAAAAAAAAAATTAATTAATTTTAATCTATGCACCTCCTAAACTGAATCTATATAAATCATCACAACAAATGCAAATAGAGAAAAGGCTACATCAAATTACTAAATGATTGAAGGAGACTGGTAAAGGATAGACTTAAAATCTTATTCATCTGGCGGAGTAAGACTTGAGAGTCCTATCCATTATTCAAACTAATTCAGGATAAACAACTTTCGAGAATTCCATATTTCAAAAATTGTAATGGCTATTGATCTTGATAAATTCTAGCTGTCCTAGCATGACAGATGCAAATCAATATGATATAAATAAAAAAGAAATTAATTTTCTAAAGATTCATAATATGAGATGGAAATAATGGGCACAAGAAAGTATAACTTATACAACTAAATTTAGAAATGCTTTAGTAAGTTTGCAAAGATAATTACCGTAGTTATCCCTTTCTCACAGTTTTAATTATAATAAAATGATGTAAAATTAATAATCTTTAGATATCCAGAATAATCAAAGGAGAGGACTAAAGAAAAATCAAAGATACCTAAACTATGAAAGGATAAAAAAAGATCACTCTTCACGTTCACGGTAATGCACAAGACCGAACTATCCACATGTCAACCAGTGCACTGCACATCTGAAAAAATATTGAATTCTTCAATCATCAGCTGTTTACTGTTTTGATCTGGGTTTACACAGCTGGAACGTTACGCTGTCTGTTTCTGTTTACGTCAGCGTCACCGTTTGAGGTTAGTTGATTCGGCTTCAAATAAGAAAGTTTACATCTCATTATTCAATATAAAATACTTAATCTATCATGGATTTCTTGAAGAAATTGCAACCGGGAATTGAGAAGTTGAGAGAACTTGACGCTTATTCAAAACCAATAGAAGATTTTCGAGTCAAAACTGTCTCCGGTGGCACAGGTGAGTTTATAGATCGTCTGTCTATAATTTCTCCCTCGAACCTCAAATGACTGTTGCTTATTAATAAGTGAAATAGAAATTTGACTTATAGAAATTAAATAGATTTTTGAGGTCTACGACAATTATTTTTCAAATTCTAGGGGACTATTCTAAGTCTGACGTGTTTATAACCTAAATGCTACTAACCAAGCCACCGCAACTTAACTGCATTTCCATACTACGGTAAGGACTGATTATTTGTAGTTTGTACTCCGCTTTCCAATGCCTAAGTGAGTACCCGAATTTCTAAAACAAAGAGTTAGATCGGAATCGCCAAACGCCGGTCTCAAGTACTCAACTTTATCACTCCCACTCTAGATGAGGTGGCAACTGGCAAGATAGGCCTACTACTGTGCTTACACGAATCTTTCTTCAAGCTATGTAATTCTGATGGAAAATCAGTCAAATTCAGTTCTAATTATACGTTTTATACTAATGAAATAACGCAATTCTTTTTTGATTTTCTACTTTACTTCAATATTTCTATTCTGTTCTGTTCCTATATTTATTACATGAATAATCCGATTTTTTATTCCAGTTTCAATCTTATGCTGGTGTCTCATAGTATTCCTTGTATGCCTACGTTGCTACGAACATCTCTATAATGAAGAAACAGTGGAAACTATATTTGTCGATGTATCAAGAGGGCCGAAGCTGAGGATTAATATTGACTTTATTATGAAGAATATATCATGTGAATGTAAGTTCCAAACAAAATACGAATTGCATATATTTCAAGAAAAATATTAATCTTAGGCTATTATTCTCTTTTTAAGCGGAAAAATTTAGTATTCTAAGCCTAGTATGTGGGTTAAGAAAAGTAAACCCATATCACCTTATTCTTTGTTTATTGTTTGATATTTGAACTGATTCTGGAAAGGTCTGAAGATTTTGCAAAGGCCGTGATCGGCTGAAGAAACTATACTACATGAATGTAATAAAAAACTTCAGAATAATAAAAATACTCAAGAATATTATTATCATTCAAATTTTAAAAATTTATTGAATTTTTAAAAATTTTCTTTACAGTTCTCGCTCTAGATGCCATGGACAGTTCTGGTGAGCAACACCTCCAAATATACCATAATATTTACAAGCGCAGACTAGACAAAGATGGACATCCTATTGAAGAGCCAAAAAAAGAAGGTAAGTGAATTTCTAGTTGGTGAAACAATCACAAAACAGCTGGTATTGCTGGAATAATCTTACCTTTTAATAAAAAAAATGATGGACCTTCATTTAATATATGAAAGTACAACCATAGAGAAGCGATACTCTAGTCTAATCTGTTCTCTGTGGTACAAATTGGAAATTTTTAAACCATTTAAAGTCTATTAGAATAAAATGTTCTCCCAAAAACGGCGATTCATTTAATTCTACAACACCTCTTATTCTTATATTCATGTAATTAATCTATAAATAGTCATTGATAATTTATTTTCTTATGACACACATTGTAGAAATAAGAGTTATTTAAAAACAATTTCTCTGTGTTGATAATAAGTCTTCAGATTGCTTAGAAGGCTCCACTTGAGTTTTTCCACTTTCAATGAAGAACTAATATTGATTTTTTTTCTTTCAGATGTTGGGAAAATTATTAAAAAAGACGAAGAGGTTGGTAAAGCTGAAATTGATTAGCTGTAAGATTTTTAAAAAGATTTCAGCCGAGTCTAAACGGCTTAATATAAGAAAAATTTAAAAGCTTGCATGATCTTGAGAAAAAAATGCATTCAATGAAGGATATCATACGGTTTCATTGAAATTAAATATAAAATGTACCATTTTAAATTATTCCAATCGCATTGGATTTGAAGATTTTAATCCATTGGTGGTTGGGTTATTGAATAAATTGTCATTCCATAATAAAAAAATCAATGAACCATTACAATTTGCAAAAATGAAACCCTATGAGAACTGATGAATTTTACTAATTTATCTTGCAGTAAGTGACATTTTAAAAACATTGCCTCATACCGATGTTGAAAGTACTGTATGTGAATGAAACTTGATAATAAACTGTAGCATATTCAAGAATAAATTAATGTCTCATTTCATGTTGCAATAAAGATTGTTCGGTTCTGTTTCATTAATACAAACGTTACTTTCAATGCAATTTCGTGATCAAAAAGTCCTCTTTCAAAAATGTTTTCCTCAATATATATTTTTTCATTGTTACTATAGCACCTAGTCAAGGATTAATAAGCTATTCTATTTTAACTTAGATTGCTAATGATTGTTGAAGAAGGTATGACCCATTAGTTTATTCTTCTATATTGAATAAGAACTATCTGATTAATAGTAATATAAATAATATTAATATTATTCCTCAATATGAATAACTCATTATATTGGAGCTTCTTATTTATTTTGATTCATTTAGAACTTTACCGAAATCGTAAATTCTTTATTTTTCACAGAAAGTATATTTATGTTGAATCATTATTTAATTGAAATCAAAAACTTTCTTTGACTTACAGAAGCCTGTGAATGATACAGCTGTAGATGTCGTTAAATGTGGGAGCTGTTACGGTGCAGAAAATGAAGCCTTGAATATAACGTAAGATATCCTGACCTACATACGTTGAGCAAAATCTACTTTTAAATCGATAATACAGAAGGGGGATCTGCCCGCGGGAAAACGTTTTAAATTTAGCCTCAAATAGGGCGTTTTATAGCTATTTGGGACCAAGGAAAAAATTCAGGAATTTGTCTATAATTTGTCCTGAACACTATAAAAGTCTAAGACAATACCTCCTTGGCTACATCATTGATAAGATAAGAGTAGGTACAAAGATTATTTGTCTGAAACAGACAAAATTAATTTTTTCAAGTTTTTTTTCCAAGAGGTAGCGGTGGTACGGCGTACCGGCGCGTACCGTCACAAAAACAGCTCTAATTACAAGTTATCGAAAAATTCTCTTGATATTTTGTAATGAAATGATCTCGTCGATTTTGAAGTGAGGATAACTTCGCTTCTTCATTAACTACATATAGATTCTCATATACATTTTTCTTGATAAATTTTGGAATAGAAGAAGTTTTGGGATAAGGGATTTTTTCTTTCCATTATTAATATTATATTTTGATCAAATAAATGAATATGAATAGTCCTAACTCAATTCTATGTAACTATGTTACATCTTTACTTTTACTCACTGATACTTTCTCCGAGTATAAATCTTTCTCGCAATAGTCATAATAAGTAACATTGATATACTGCCCGATTCTAAGCTCCGTGCCCCTGGGAGGAATGCAATACGTCATCGAAAACCGAGTTTTTGTTGTGTATAATAGTGCTATCTTCGTCTCTCCTCTTCAGCCGTCAGGGACGCGGAGCTTAGAAGCGGGCATTAAATTTAGTCAGTCAAGTTATTTCTGTTATTCTGCTGGTCATTTCAATGAAATATCCATTGAAATCATTGATTCATTTCACATGCTCCTTGTAATATAGTGTCTTTCTCGATTTCTCAGATGCTGTAATACTTGTGAAGATGTAAAAGAAGCATACAGAAGGAGAAAATGGATGCAACCGAATCTTGATACTATAGAGCAGTGTAAAAGCTTGCACGATCCTGAGAAAATAAAGAATGCATTCAATGAAGGATGTCATATTTATGGCTTCATGGAAGTTAACAGGGTAATGTACCGTTTTGAAATATTTCAATTGCATTGAAGTTGATATTCAAATTCTAGTATTTATGAGTACCATCAAAATTAAGTGAATTTCAACAAATTTAATATTGTTTAATGTGTGTCCCTTGCTACCATTTCTCAACAAATTTGAATAGTTTTTGTCTTTCTCAAGTTATGTTTTATTCGAATCCAGATAATTCTTATCTTCTTCCATTTCTTAGTAATTCTATTCCTTGAATATTTCCTCTCCCAAACTCCTATTTTATTATTTATTTTTTTCGTTTTCTCTCTTTCAATTTTTCACTTATTCGCAATTTTTTCATTGCCATTGCCTAGAAGTATCAGTGATGTAGCACTGCATACTGCATAGTATTCAATGATTACCCCAAATTTGGAAGTGAAAATTCAAATAAAAAATCACTAAACTAAAATAACTATTCAATAAAATAGTTAATTAAACGAAATTCGAATATTAACAGCAGAATAATAGCTAGTAAGTAGTTTATTAATTAGGAATTTCGTTCAATTAATTAATATGATTTAAAGGCAATTGAATAGTTATAATATCTCATTTCCTTCCATATTCAATAAACTTTTCTATAGATGCTTCTCATGCTTATAAATGAGTTCTCACTTGCTTCAATATATTATTTTCATCATTTGAAATCAACATTTTCCGAGCAAATTGAAATTTGTATCGATTAAATCATTTCTAGGTTTTCATTTTCAACTTAAGTATTCGAGTTCAAGTACTAATACTTTTACGATTTTTACTTTAGAATAAACTTATTGCCTCTACAACTTTGTAATTCAATTTAATCAACTTACAGGTGGGCGGCAGTTTCCACGTAGCTCCCGGTCAGAGTTTCACCATCAATCACGTTCATGGTAAGTATAGAAGAATAATTGGAATCAATTCTAACAAAGATCAATGATATGATATTCGTTTCAACCAATGACTTGATCGAGAAGTAGTTTTAAAAATGATGGAATAGTTTGGAAATATTTCCTCAATTTCCACATCTTATACAAAATCAGACAAATCTCGTCAACTTGAAACTTGAAAAGTAACGATAAGAATTTTCTTTCCAGTGCACGATGTTCAACCATTCTCTTCATCATCATTCAACACATCGCATAAGATAAGGCATCTTTCCTTTGGTGAGAATAAGATTGTTGGGAAAATCAACCCTCTCGATGACACAGAATCCATTGCAGATGAAGGTAAGAAGTCATTATAAATTATTTAAAATGATTTCGTCATCATGTATTCAATTTGTGTAAATTCCACACAAATAACCAGTTTCACAAATATGCTAATTTGTAAATTGAAAAGAAACAATCAAAATGTATTCATTCCACACGAATGAGTTTGACAAACATACTTATTCGTGAATTAGAAAAAACCAATCAATTCATAATAATAGTATTAATTTTTATTTATTTATATAGCACAACTCGCATCTGCGCTCAGATTATTTCTTAGCGGGTGCTTTATTTTCCAAATTGTAATTTTCTGCCGTTTGAATTGCTGGGATGGAGGGGGCATATTGCCCCCACGTCAGTTACAGAAAATATTCTGTTCTAGCTATGTAGAAATTAGATTATTATCCGGTATCTTTCAAATTGTTCTTAGCCTCGTAACAAGGATCTTGAATTCTTGTAATTTAAAAATATTAATTTATTACACTATTTAACTACTATATCCGAAAAGTTTCAAACACTGATTTCTATTCAATAGTACAAATTCAGTAGTACTAATTTGTTTTTCATTTTATACAGTTTTTAATAAAAATCTTGAAATCAATCAAAATACTCACTAGTCATGATTGAAGAATTAATTTTTCATAAAATATTTTTTCAAAATTATCGTTTTATTCAAGTGAAAATAATCAAAACACCAGAATATCTTTATGATTAGCACTGTCTGTTGTCAATAATGATAATTGTCGTTTTGCATTATATCTATTCAAATAGTGTTTGTTTTACTCATAATCTATCAATCTATCTATCTTCTATCTATCATCTGCGAGCTGGTGTCTGTACGCCGCTTATAACTCGAGAACGGCTGAACCGATTTAGATGATTTTGATTCGTTTGAATATTAGACATTTATTCAACAATGTATTAAAATATAAGAAAACGCATGCTTTTTCATAAATAGTTATTTCATTAATGACATAACCTATCAAATGATTAACACAGTTGTTTTCAAACTTACAGAATCTACAATGTTCCAATACTATATAAAAATTGATCGCACATTAAGATCATAGACGATGGCTCCATCTTTGAGTCCTACCAGTGGCTCAGTTACCAAGTCTCAGAAGGTAAGAATTTTAACCCGCTCTGGACCGTTTTTTTTCTAATTTTTGTCTAATCTCAATTATTTTACATACAATAACATCAATTTAAAATGAGTTATCGTTCGTTTCGCCTACGAGTGTTTATTGTTTCTAATAATAAAATCTGAAGAACTGGAAATAATCATGTAGTACATCTTATATTAAAAATTAATGGGTTGAAATTGATTAATTAAATATGAAAAAAAATCTTTTTATTAGAATAGGAAGTTAAAATTGTCATTGGAAATATTTTCTTTAAAAAATAACTCTTCAATTTGAATTGGTGAAAAAATTTACCACATAAATTAATAAAGAGTTATGGTTACATTAGAATAGAGACTGATTTTTGAAGAACATGTGAAAATCAATATTCTCCAAATTAAACCTTGCATGCTTGAAAAGAAAGATTTCTAATAAATAAATAAATATAAAAAATTAATTGGAAGGAGGGTGAACATTTGATGGGAAGATAAGGTTGACATGAATTATGTGGGGTGACATTTCCAATAGTATGGGGCATTTGTGGGATGACATTTTTGGGGGTGGCATGAACATTTTTGTATTTGTGGGGAGAAGATGGACATTTGGGGGAAAGTGCGATACGAGTATGCCCGGACAACATGTTTTTCAGTTACGAGTGTATCTGACATTTAAAATAAGCTTAAAACCCTCTTTTGGTTTCACAGTTTATAATTTTTCCGGAGGACCCGGTCCCCCCTCTTTGGTGGAGGGTATTCCATAACCCCCACCCTCCCCCCCTTGTTTGCCCCCCTCAAGGTTTTGGTGAAATGACGCCACTGTTTCTGCCGTTTGAATTGCTGAATAGAGATAATATCAATATTCTCATCAGTTACTAATTATAATACCGTATTAGAAATTAATTATTGACGTGTCTTTCAAATTGTCTTCCTCGAAACAAGGACGTTTTGAAAGAACTAATTGAATATTATACAAATACATATTAAATATACAAGTATACTTCTTTCATTCTTCAATCGTTTATCATGATTAACGAGTTGTTTTTGATTACAGAATCTACAATGTTCCAATACTATATAAAAATTGTGCCTACATTAAGAATTCATAGAGATGGCTCCATCTTTGAGTCCTACCAGTTTTCAGTTACCAAGCATCAGAAGGTAAGGAATTTTAATCCGCAACAATTTTTTATCCGTAATTTTTGTCTAATCTCAATAGGAACATACAGTGATAACACCATTGAAAATAAATCGCCCATGTTTCGCCTACCAGTGTTATACTGTAGGCCATCTACTGGCATAATCATGTAGTACATCTTATATTAAAATTTTTAATGGGTTGAATTGATTAATTAATACTCAAGAATGTTTTTATAAGCAGGAAGTTAATATTGTCATTGTTCTATTTCCTTCAAAATTATGTAACTCTTCAATTTAAATTGTTGAACTAATACCACCAAAATCGGGGTGATGCTTAATCAAGAGTTATGGTTACAAAGGAAAGAGACTATTTTTGGTGGCTTGTGGAAATCAATTCTCTAAATTAAACCTTGCATGCTTTAAATTCATTATTTCTAATCGACTCAATTATCCTCTAAATTAATGAAATGTTGAACACTGGAAGATAATCTTTCCGCTAATGAATTATATCACGGTTGAAACTTTTCCAATAGTATGTGGCACTCTATTAAAAATCCAGTAATGGAAATTTAAACATTTTTGTATTTTTCAGAATGGAGCTCAAAGTGGTATGCCCGGATTGTTTTTCAGTTACGAGTTATCTGCTCTCATGGTCAAGATCACCGATAAAGTTGTGTGAGTAGAATTTATATCAACTACAGCTAGAATTTCCTAGAAAAGTTTAATCAATTTTATAGTGAGTGTATACTCACTATACTGAGTTGTACTGATTTTTACTCAGTACAATGACTCTAGCCAGTTGTTTTTGCAGGTATTTTAATGAATTGCACTTGAACGTTATTCATCTGCTTTCAAGTATATACCTCAAATACAAAGCCCCTTTGTCTAGTCAGATGAAATAACTGTTGATTTGTGAACGTTTGAAAATAGATGATTGACTGATTTCTGGATGAATAAAGTTAGCCTATATAATAAATCAATAAAAATTATGTTTCCGGTCAATCAGGTCTTATCACAAACATTGAGGTTTTAACTTTTATATTAGTGGTGCTCGAATGCAAAATGAAATAGGTGTGATACATCAATTTTCACATGTTTTATCCAAATGCTTTACAGTGTCCATTCCAATTTCATGTCTTCCACTTGTGGAATAATTTTCTCAATCAAGAAATAAAATCTAAATATTCTGTTTTGATTGAATTCTCATTCTATAGGATTTTATAATCGCCTCTAATTGGTTTCTGTAGAACGTTTCTTTATTGGAGAACATAAACTATCCGACCCACTTTATCTTACTTTTCATTTTTTCTACTGACATTGGAAATATTACAGAAGGAAACATTCAGTTCATAGTTTATTTATTGTATTTAGAAATATAAAGGTTTGACAAGCGATATTTTTGTTTGGCATTTCAATCCAGAATCAATAATATATGATTTAAAATCTTTTTCAGACCCCTGAGCCACTTCATAAATGACATTTGCTGTTGCATCGGTGGAGTTTTCATAGTTTTCATGCTTATAGATTCTTTCTTCTACAGATCTTCAGTGTTGTTGAAAAAAATTGAGATTGGAAAGGCTAGTTAGCTCTATTTCTGTTTGTTCAGATTATGCAAAGATCATTATTATTTATAAGTGCTATTGTGATATGATTTCGAATAGTTGATTAATTGTCCTTCACATCACAGAGCTGAGCTCATTATTTTGTTTTGAATACTCTCAAGTGGTTGAAAAATCACAAAATTACATAAAACTTGGCTGTAGATTGCATTTCATCATTGATAGTGTCCACATAAGTATAATTATCTCATAATTAATACAGTAGAGTTATTGAAATTCAGGGGATTCTAATTAAATCAATCATATTTATAAAAAATTGTCTTTATAAAAAAATCCTCGACTTATTTTAAAGATCAATAATTCACGGATAGATAGGTACTCAATAAAAACTACAACAGATTGTCACTGTATTTTAAGAAAGTTACAAATTCTTTAGGTATCATTAATTGCTCTTTTTTTTATTAAATAGAAATTTGAAAAGGAATTGTGTGTAGGCTATAGTTGAATTTAAATTTGTGGAAGTGTATTAATGTATATTTTATACACCAATTCATGCATGCAAGAAATTATATGAGTGCTTTCCAACAATATTCTAGTCTTCTATTCAAGAGTAAAAAATTGTCCACTATGATGTAGGATGAGTTTTCGAATAGGGGAAAATTGTACGCAATTTAATTGAATTTTTCAATTGAGTGCATGTCATGATTACATGTAGGCTATTATTAAGTGTAAGTAGAATCTTCATAGCATTTATTGTGATTTTTAGTAATTGTATACTATAATTCGTGTAAGTTTGCTGTATTATCAGTTCAGTGAATTTTCAAAGTTAGTTGTAAGTTTTTGAATTATAAAATAAAATAATTATTATAGATCTGTCATTTGTTTTTTGATCCTATTGAATATGATAGCCTACTTATGTGTGCTTTTGTGACAGAAATGTTTCAAGCTACCAGTACTCGATAAGCAGAGAAAATTTCTGCATAATTGCTTGTTCTCCACTATGTATCATACATCCTTGAGTCGATATTATTGTTTCGAGTACAACTTGGTCTTGGTGATGAATGCAACAACCGACTGCGGATACCAGTACAGTTTATTTTATTTATAGTAATATTCATTTAATTTGGCGGATGGCGAATAACTTTCATTTAACATTTCTATTTTAACGGGCGATGTTCTGTTGATTCCTTTTTTAAATGTGTTTATTAAAATGTAATATACAATATTTATGTGAAAAAAAAATTCAACAGAACATCACCCGTCACCCATTGAAATGTTGAATGCAAGGATAGTGTAACTATAGTATCTGTGATGAAAGTTATACGACATTCGCCAAATTAAATCAATATCTTTACCTATATTAATCAGATCATTCACAATCAACAGCTTGGTAGGATAAAGAAACAGACAAATTGTCCTCACCAATTATAAAAAAATACAGGAACCAAATCTGAGGTAGCGGCTATATTTTCTAGAGCACCACTGAATTTAGAGAACTTGAATTTTTACTCATTCATAAATTTACAGTGGTATCATGATCGATCATGCCATCACAAAGGTTGAATTTATCAAGTAGGGACTTAAAATCAATTATATTTTATGCATGCTGCCTATTACCTATTACGTGGAAAGCAATAAAAACTTCCAAACAATTTGTAATAACAATCGCTCATTTTTAATGTGCAGAACTCCAACTATCCGGTTTAATTATTAGAACCGGCCTCGATGATTAGATGTTTTTCTAGATCACAATTTTAAGCAGAAAAACGTTAACAAAACCCAAAAAAGCAAGTTCAATTTATTATGAATGATTATATATTTTTAATATTGACAAACAACACTAAATCATAGTGCTGTATAATACAGAATTTCAACATACCACGCAGTCTGCTGTTTAGCTGCCTTAAATAGTTTTCATTTTCTAAAATCCGATCCGGATAATTGGAGTTTTACTGTATTCTTCAATATCCAACTTTCTTCATCTAGGAAACTTGGTAAGCAAGCGAAAGTAGCCTACAGAATCACCACAAAAAATAAATAGAGTAAAATTGAACTGCTTTACAAAACTTTTTCTGGATTACTTTCGTTTCATCACATATTGTAGTTCTTCCTCATCTTTTTAACCACTCAAGATCTCGAGAATAGAATATTCAAGGAAAATTAAGAAAAAATTCTCATTGAACTCATCAATCATTTTTATTGTAGATAAAAATATATCTTTATAAAACTACATTCAAATGTTCACATTTACAATAAATATTTAACACTACATGCTTTGGGGAAGGGAAAGACAAGCTTAAATTATAGTATAAGTGCTCAAGGTCCAACAATAAATTATTATTATAACCATTTGATTGTAGCTAATAATCTAAAACAACGAAGTGCTCAGAAGTTAACATACGGTAATCAAGTTATCAGAATCAGTCAAGATCAGTTCAAACCAACACCATTGGTACTCAAGTGCGAAATTAATACTTCAATTGAATCAATTTCAGTCAAAATCACTCACAAAATGACAATTGAAAAAGTGTTGAAATTAGTATAGTTGAAAATTTTGCACATTAGGCGAGTTAAAGCTTTCTAGAATTATTCATCAGGTAGGCATAGGCTCTGTTTCATCAAAATTGTTACCTTCTAGGCAGGCCTATATCTCACATAAAAATAGTATGCTAAAATTCACTTTGCAAGAGACATTTTCTACTCTTCCGTGATGAATTGCATTCATTTTTATTTCTGAATGGATTCTAGGAAAACCTACAATATCAGACCAAACAGTAGTGAACGTTTTTGTAGGATCAGCCAAAATCAGATACCAGGACCATGATAAGCAGCTGAAATATAAATAATAATTTAGTTCAAGTCATCACGGTCCTGGGATGGAAAGGAAAAGTTAAATTTTGTATTAAATATTGAAAAATGTATTTCTTCCGTTCAAGTAGAATGAGAAGAAGATTCATTGATTTTTATAATTATTCCAATTAAAATTTGAGACTGATTATGTTGTTAGAATAACTGACAAATTGGTGAAAACCACAATTTGATAAAAATGAAGAATATGAATATATTTATTCTTCGTTGCGCATCATTTCATTCAACAATAATTGTACTAGTAAATAAGGATAAAAACAAAATGAATAAATAGGTTAGTAGAATAAAAATCGATTAGTGATTCTAAATAAATAGAAATTGAATACTAGTCAAGATTATGATTAATAATACTGATTTGTACGAAAATGTAATTGATTTGTACAAAGTACTGATTTGTACAAAGATGTAATAAGCTATCAAAGAATCAAAACAAACACCATGATCAATGAGTATATCAGGTCTTTTATTTTCATAAGAGAAAATGGAAAACTAAACTATTTATTTAGAATAACTATTCAATTAGAAATGATAAAAATATAATTGTGTAATATAAGTAAGAACAATATAGTTTCACAAATAATGTGATTGTCTTAAAAGTAAAATAACATACAGTATTTGATTATTATAAAACACCAATTCAAATATAAATACGTACATTATTATAAATATTGAGTATCACAGGAAACCTAATTTGAAATGTGCTGATAACTAAAATTCAATGCAGAATAAAATACGAACTCTATTTCAAACAAATACATGCAATAAAACAATAGCAACTATAAAATAGAAACTCATCCGGTACTATACAATAACGTTGATGTGAAATAAGGCCAACAATAGAGAACCTCAGTACATTCATCTAGTATACATATTAAAAATTTATTTTGGTTACCAGATCAGGAATTTCAACGGATTTGTAGGTAGTTTCATCTCTCATACATTTAAATTTCTGTACGTTTGTACAACAAAGATAGAAATGCATTGGATGAAAAGGGGAAAAATGAGAGAACTCTGTTTAAATAATAATATAGTTTATATAAACAATATTTATCACACGAAAATATATAATTTATTATGAGTGATACGCTTTGGCATATTAACCAAGGAACTTTCAAGTCAAACAATAACATTTTACAAACGCCATTTTCTGCGTGGAACTGTAGAGAATTTTAATCTTAGTGTAAATTTCATTACCACTAAAAAGTGTTGAAAGCGCTCCACCACGTGAGTAGTAGTTTCCAACTAAAATTCACAAATTATTGACAGCTTAATCGTTTAAAATTATATATTCAAGTGAACTAAAGAGAAATTGAAATAAAAAGGTTGCAAGCTATCCTATCCATAGATTATATTGAAGTACTTTATTTGAGTTCTTATCAAGAATTGTTGAATGTCTTTGGAAAATTAACGAACATTCGCTGCAAATAAACCATTTATTGAAAAATGAACATGTCAAGAATAACTTCCGGAGTAGACTTTGTTTTAGAATGGCGTCTAAATGCCACCTGAATCAAAAGAGCCTAGTGGAGGAAACCGCTATTCAGCCGCCTTCCTAAAACATCTCTACTCCAAGGTAACAATTGAAATCGATTAAAATAATCCATTGAAATCCCATCCATGAAATTCATCAATGTTGTTTTTATATTTCTGCATAAACTCTGTATTATTATTCTGCATACTCCAATTAAACTATAAATAATATTGTAAATGGTTAAAGAGGTGCTTGAATTAATAACAAACCTTTAAACAATACTTAAATCCTCATTAATTATCATGGAATAAATTATCTTGTATAGTGTAGGAACAAAAGAAGTGGAAGGTATTTATATCAGAAAACTCTTGTATAGTTAATTCTAACAATAAATTACACAGAAAAGATTATAGAAATTATGCTCATATTTATCAATTGTGAATAGAATACCGGTACCAAGTGCTGACAAAACAATTACAAATTAATATTAATTATTTATCTTATAATCAATACTGTGCATTGTAGAGTTTTCAATATTCGCAATCTCTTTGCTTTACTTTTTTTTGAAAACAAAGCAATGATTAGTGAAAGTTCATTCACATAGCTCCTTACATTCAAATTGATGAGTGATAGAAGTTATATAAATTGAAGATTCAGTAAGTACAAGACCAAAGTAGGGGATTTAAACAACTTGGAAATATCCTTTGGCCAATAATTTACGTTTATGATTTGTTTACATTCGCTAGGAGAGTATAATTCGTAATGTAATGTATCTTATTAGTCCAGACTTGCTATTTCTTAAATGTTTAATTACACGGGACAGAGAAAATATCATAGGGGACTGCATCCCAATCGATTTCCTATTGGAAGTGAGTGATTTATGAAAATGCAATTAGTGCTAGGATACAGAGTATTAAAATATTCACAAGTCAGTGATATTGTTATAGTACACAATGTGAAAAACAAACTTGAATAATTCCAGACTCAACGTAGATAATAGGAACAAATACACGAGATTACTAGCATATAATAGAAACCAGTTTTAATAAATAACACTATCCTAACATTTTGATAGAAATCATAAATAGAATAAGACAATAGAGAATATTCGTATACAAGTTCTAATTTACTATATAGTAGTCGTCCTCCAAAATGTTACTTACAAGCAATAAAAATATATTTTAAATAACATAATTGGGAGAGCCAAACGCAGATAACTCGACAAAATTATTAGTATGCAAACACACAGTCTTCTTTACAGAAGACGTACTCTCACTTCAAATTAAAAAGGCTACTTTAGGGGTTTTCTCTATTTATTATTAAACTTGCTTTCGATGTTACATGCGTATGATGTAATTGAAACAGTATTTCCCCAAATATTACATTATAGGGAGAAGTTAGTACATCTCTTTTTTCCAAGAAACATTACACTAATAAATTATGGATAAGATTCATAATTTCGCCAATAAGTAGTCTTATAAGTAAATGATGAAAGAAATAGTACAGTAATAATTATTTTGTAATGTTTGAAAATCTCCATTTTAAAATTCGGAATTAAATATAAGCAAAAATTCACAAAAAATTATTTTACGCTAATTACCATACACATTCAAAGTTTTAAACAAGTGGACATAATTGGACATTAATAACAATATTCAGAATAACACCTTTTTTGGTTCAGTTTCAGTCAGTTCAAGAATTTCATGCACTTTATTTTATTCTCTATAGTTTCTGATCGATAACTTGGGAAAATTCCTACATTATGTTTTGATAATTTCCAAGTTTGCAAAAGTGATGTATTTACAGCCACTAAATTCATTACTGAGAACTACTTCATGCCATATTATTGAATTAGAAAACAAAAAAACTGTGAAAAATTCGTGAACTTCAATTATCTTTCTTAACTACAGAAATGCGTTTTCAATACCAAATTGTTTTGAGGAATCCATATGGATCACTAAATTCCAATTTAGATAATCTGGTTCCCAGGATCATACATTTTGGTCCCCAACTAACCTATCGAATACACTTGAAGACGAGAGCTGAATTTATGGGCTCATCTACAAAAATTTTGTTTAATAAAAACATAAATATTATGAATGAAATAATGCAGAATGCTATTATAAGACATAAAAAACTTATCTAATCAATCAAAATAAAGGTTAATCTACTAGGGATAAAAGAAATATCCTACACACTAAAAATCGTTAACGTTCATCAATATTGTCAAATCCGAAATTTGTGCATATCATTATAAACATTAAGAGATAGATTGCTTCTAATTTGACACAATAATACTTGAAAGACACTATAATTTCAGAATTTTGACGATAACATTGAATATTTAGAATAAGGTGAAGTTCAACTTGTATTCATAAATAGACTACTGTACTGGAATATTTCAATAAAATCAATCCGAATTCTAATTCTTACATAGATAGTTCTATCCTGAAATAATTACTTGTTACAGCTTCAAGTTTATTTTTCTCTGCTAAAATCCAATAATTCAATGATATAATTCACTGATTAAAATGTAATAAATTCGAATTTGAAAGAAGATAATGTGACGAGTGCAAGTGATCCATCAAGACAAAATAATAAACATTATTGATCTTCAATAGAGGATGGCAAGACTTTCTAAAACTAAACTTAAAATTACAATCCAGTGGTGATTGAGATGATTCGATCACGCACGGATTCATACAACAGTGCCACACAAAAATATTAAAATCTTCTCAGCTGCAATAGAAGCAGGAATTCAATAAAAAAATGTTAACTACTAAAAAGAACACTTAACTAATTGTAAAAATCATATTTTCTAATGGAAATATTGTCAAATAAAAATGCCTTTTCAAAAAACCACTTCATTTTATATATCTGTGATGGGTGCATAAAAATAAAAACTTATAAGATTGTGATATTTGCAGTAAGAAACAGGTACTGAGCAGTCATTCCGTGTTCATCACAACCCTGAGCTATTAAAATATTCCTTAGATTATTATATTGATACTGTACAATATTCCAATAAGAATACATGTACATCTCATTCTTAGTGCATTTTCGAAAGAGTTTCAGTCATGAAGTTGAAAAGGTACATTTTTATAAAGCGTTAATCATTTGAGTAAGAGTTAACGATTCAACAAATATTTCCTAAATAAATGAAAAATTATTCTTATTTCCAACACACAGTAATTCTCTACACAAACAAACGTGTCACATTCATCTATCATGCATCATTTCCTAAATAAATGTAAAATTATCCTAATTTCTAACAGTGATACTCACACAATCAAATGTGTCGCTCATCCATCATTTCCTAAATAAATAAATGGGAGAAAACGCTTATTTGTACAGCCTGAACAACGCAGGATACAATTGATGAATACAATAACAGGGTACAATTGTTCCTTCAGACGACTGACACTCAGGACTTTGATTTCGTCTTTTTCTTTCAGTTCTTTTAGTTGGTTGTCACACTTCTGTTTAAAAACCTCTAGCTCTTGGTTCAGTTTTGCAATCTGCTTCAAATAAAGTTTGCTGAGTGCTGCTGATTCTGATAAACCGCCAAGACTGTACTTATTTGTACAGTCTCTCCGGCTGAACAAACACAGCATACGCTCAATTTTGCCTCCAGAGCGAAGAAAATCAACAAAAAACCTGTGCTGAATGATAGGTTTGTTCAGCCGGAGAGACTGTACAAATAAGTAAAGTCTTGGCGTTTTATCAGAATCAGCAGCACTCAGCAAACGTTATTTGTGAGCAGATTGCAAAACTCAACCAAGAGCTAGTGGTTTTAAAACAGAATAAACAGGAGCGTGACAACCAACTACTAAAAAAAGAAATAGATGAAATCATAAAAGTCTTGAGTATTAGTCGTATGAAGGAAACATCAATTATTGTATCCAGCAGCAGTCCGGTCCGATAAAGGCAGAAATTGTGCAGAGACATCGTCACTCGTGGAGCGGTCTATCGGGAGCAGAGGGAAAGGACACACCACCAGCAACTTGACATTTTTATGGTCCAGGTTTTCTATATAAATGTAGAATTATCCTAACTTCCAACAGTAATTGTCTACTTAACCAAACGTGTCGCTCATTCATCATTTCTATATAAATGTAAAATTATGCTAACTTCCAACAGTAAATCTCTACTTAACCAAACGTGTCGCTCATTCATCATTTCTTAAATAAATGTAAAATTATATCCTAATTTCTAACAGTCATTCTCTACACAACCAAACGTGTCGTTCATCCATCATTTCCTAAATAAATGTAGAATTATCCTAATTTCTAACAATGATTCTCAACACAACTTCACGTGTTCCTTTATCTATCATGCAATTCAAAATTCCCATACACTTATAAAATAGTTGTCAAAACATTCATCTCATTGTCATTTAGCACAAACAGCTACATCAAAAGATGAATTCTACTCAAAAGTAAGTAGAAAAATAAAGTAGCGAATAAAATACATGTATTAAGATGAGATTTTGTAGTTTAAAATAGTCTGAAATTTGAATGATCTACTTGATAAACAAGTCAGTTGTGATAACTTAACCTAAACAACAATTAGCTAAGTGAGGGTTGAGTGGAGGGTAGAGGTGTCAATTATTGTTTACGGACGGCTTGTCGGCGTAGATCGGTCCGGTGGGACTCTGGACGAGATAGTGGGTGAGCCGCGTCGGCAGGCAGCCGGCGTTCAGCTGATAGAACTCGATCAGCTGAAGCAGGTCGTAGAACTTGGTGACGCCATTGTCCAGTGTGTAGCAGACGGCTTCGCGCACCGGGTCGACCATTGGCTGGATCTGGTTGTGGATCACTTTGCCGCCGCAGCGGAATGTCAGCACAAAGGAGCCCGGGTTGCTGCGAGACTCTCTTACCAAAAACACACTACAAACAAACAACTCATTAATACCTCACAAAAATAAAATCATATGCTAGAATACTGTAATGACATAATGGGAGAGATTATAAATACCATAGAAGCTTGAAAACCATAATTCTGTAGCGATTTGTACTTGTTAAGAATTTCCATAAAATGAATTGGTCAAACTGAACAGCTGACTTAAACCTCCCTACAATTTAGACGAGTTGTGTTGTGTGGGCACGTCAACTAATTCAATGAACAATTCTAATAATTCGGTGTTTTAATAGAATGTGTTGCAAAAACTAGATTTTCAATATTTTTATAAATTGGAAGAGGAAATATTGCGCTTATTGCCCTCGGCTAAGGACCACTATTGAACATTAATTCCTATATTTAGACTACAAGATAGTTTATGTCTAGACTATCTCTAGACAAGTATCGAAATTTGGTCGATTTTTTGTTCTGCACAGCATGCGGCTAAAGCTTAAGCATAAGACAAAATTTAAATATTCATATGATTAAATTTTCATATTGCATAGAATCTATTTTTTCATTATATCTCATTATCGTATTATTTTATTGGCCAAAGTGGATAAAATTTATGGACGATTCAAGATAAAATTCAAATATTCATATGATCAAATTTTCATATTGCATGGAAACTATTTTTTCATTATATCTCATTATCGTATTGTATTCTATTTATTTTATTCATTTATAGTATGTTTTAAAATTATACTTGATGAAGATATAATGAAGATATTATGAAAATGGTGTGTACAATTGTGTAGTTTTGTAATTTGATTTTGTTTTGATTGGTTAATAAAACATTTATTGTTTGTTTTAATTATACTTGCCATGATGAAGAATAATACATGTATTTGTAACATTTTGTATTATTTTTTCAATTGTATAATAAATTCTAAATATTTTTGAATTTGTATTTGTGATAGATATAGGTATTTTGGAAAATAAATCATTATTTATTATTATTCATTTCTATTTTTTGTAATGAAGCACACAAAATCGACCAAGTGTGGACATAGATTATTGATGAGCCAAGTACTAACCCGTCGACGGTGCCATGACGATTGACAAGCTGAGTGGCTTGATCGCGCGTCATGCCGCTGTGAAACCAGGGCTGCGTGATGTGCACGCCCGAGTCGAGGCCTTGGCCGCCGGGGGCCTGCGACTGCGCAGAGGCGGGCGCGTTCATGCGGTGGTTGGTGCGCCACCGCCTCTTCCAGTTGTAGCCTTCGGCGGCCACGATCGCCCGCACCTCGCGCGGGTCCTCCACTATCCGTCCAACGCTACCGGTGAAGTCCATTGCCACTCGCGAGCGCACGCTTTCCTGCAACAACCAAACACCTCACTCAATAGAGCAAACAAAGAACATTCGAAGAAAAAATAAATGTGTTTGTACGGCTTTTTATCGGTGGGGAGAACCTTAATCGTGGGCCGCATGCAGATGGGGGTATATGGTGGATGGTTGACCAGGTTTATCAAGAAGGTCGTGATAATTTTCTACACTGAGCTAAATATATCCATCTGGAGGTAGCACAAGCTAGGGCTGCTTTACGAGACCCGTGTTCCACCTATTTTTTTTATCATGCCCTAATCATTTTATGATTAGGCAACATATGATGTACCCACTGTTTTGACAACCTAACAAAATTAGGTGGAACACAGGCCACCTAATTTTGTTAGGTTGGCAGTACAGTGGGGCATGATAAAAAAAAATAGGAGGAACCCAGCTTGTTCATTCATTGCTACCTCCAGTATAATTTAGCTCAGTGATTTTCTACATGTTCTATTATTATTGATTTTGTATGAGCTATAGCTAAACCATCTACGATACAGGTAACCACCCAGCAGTGCGGCCTCAGCTCAAGATTAGGCTATGCGTTTTAGAGAAAAAATGTTTCAGACAAAACTTTTAGATTATTTTATGAGGAACAATTTTTGTTTGCTAAGGTGGTACCCGCATGGGTGGGCAGTTATACATGCAAAGTGATACCTCGCATCAGCTCTTTTGCTTGTAAGTGGATAATGGGAGGAATGAAGAAAGATGAGTAGACCTAGAGTTCAAGGTGGGGTTTTGAATCATCTAGGAGCTTTTTCCTTGATTTGAGTCTTCAGCAGAGAAGACTTCAAGCGACTACCCTTACAAAAGGATTAGCAGGTGCACGTATCTTAGAAAATCTGAGCGATTGGATGTCGGCCAGGTCACAATGCTATCCGGGGTTTTTCACATTGAAAAAGTTGAATATTTAAAAATAGAATGGATAACAGTTGATACATAGGGAATAAGTAAATTTTGCACAATATCTTGTTCTTTAGGTGACGCACCCCTAGTTAAGCATTTACTATTCCACTTTCGAGTCAAACTATTTTCAAGTAAACATGAAGAGAATTACACCACTCTCATACTTTAATACCCAATAGGTATTATAACAGATATATATA
Source organism: Laodelphax striatellus (assembly GCA_017141395.1). Taxonomy (NCBI): domain Eukaryota; kingdom Metazoa; phylum Arthropoda; class Insecta; order Hemiptera; family Delphacidae; genus Laodelphax; species Laodelphax striatellus. Next base: position 37,904,410 of record CM029531.1, on the reverse strand, counting down.
TATATATACCTAATAGGTATACAGGTATAACAGAAGATACTTGTCCCCGGATCATTTCCCTTACGATATTTCCAGAGCTATACTGTGAGGGATAATTTCAGCTATTGCATAGAAGGGTAGAAGCAAGGTGAAAGCATTGAATTCCTATAATGAATTGAAGAAACTTTATTATTCCACTGATGTAATGATTTTCTATTTCAAATTTGTACTTGAATAAATACGAATTTTAAAGAATGAACCCTCTCCCTTTGAATATTGAATAACCCTGTATTGAAAATAAATTAGTTATTCGTATTAGAGATATGTTGGTGGACCTCTGAATATATCTCTAATCTCGATATCTCTAGAGATTATAGAATGACTTCTTTATTTTATTCTTCTGACGTGGCGGAGTTTGGACAGCTTAGGATCAACCTCTTTATTCATTATCATGTGCATCGATATTTGCTTATTTATTCAGTTTATCTAATACAATACATTATTGAGGAAACAAAAAAAAAGCTTTAACCATAAATTTTTCTTTTCAAGAACTCAATCTTTAAACATTCCGTATAGATAACCACATTTAATTCAAAATACACACAAGAAAAAGCAAACGTGATCAAATTTGAATTTGAAAAAATGCGGCTGCACAGTGAAGTCTGTGAAGAGGGCAATAAAAATATAACATTTCCTAAAGGTTTTGCACCAGGAAATTAGCTGAAAAGTATTCTCAGAGAGTTACGGAACTTTCTATGGTATATTGATTTCCATCTCACAAATTTATTGATTTCCATCTCACAAATTTCTCAAGAGCCGCTCAATTCTTTTGAAGTGTACAATAAACCACACAAAAAGAGGCAAACGCTTATTAAGTCTGCACTTCAGTCGAAATACTTCCACATTTTGAATTGACAACAGTTGTCCTCATAGTAACTTTATTCATTATTTCAATATAATTTGGAATTTTACAGAAATATTGCACCCAACTCTACGATAAGCTGGATAATTTTTTGATCCTACATTTCTAAAATTAATGTAATAATAGATTAAAACAATGTAACTATAATACATTCTATTCTATTAAACTTGAATGGAGCTTATTTAGGAAGATGACATTTAATAGCTCTTTGATAGTGCTGAGTCAAATCCATTGTACGTTAATTATGTAATAACTACCAAGAACATTGAAGTCGATTGTTTACCAAAAAGATCGATTAGTTGAACAGCTATTCAATTTCTGTCCAAAAACTTGTAATCAATATCCATAAAACCGTGAAAACGATACTAAAAATTATCTTACAACACTCAAACTTCTACTTTAAACTCAGTGTATGATTAAAATAATTATTTTTTACTTACATTTGGAACAGTATAACTGTTATATTCACAAGCATTCACATCAGTCTGTTTATTCCGGAATGCTTTGTAATTTTCTTTCAACTGCTTCCCATACTAGAACAAAAACAAACAAAATATATACGATATTAAACAAATACGACTGTAACCGAATAAGATATAGTTAAAATAAGATACGGAGTCACTAGCACCTATTGGTGATGATAAACAGGAAACTGTACCTGAATAACAAATGACAAGTAACAGAACCACAATTAACAAAATAATGATTAAGATATCTTTTAAATAAAATTAAGAGATAAAATTAAGTTGAGAATAGAGAGTACTTGGAAAAACATTTCATAAAAAACCTGTAACCCATTTCATGTAAATCTGTCTTATTTTTATATGGAAACATTGGATTGGATTCATTATTCTATGTTATAAAAATATCATGATTTTAATCATTGTTCAATGATCAAACTGAGATATATAGTTCAAGTTATTTAATTCAGAAATTGATAATAAATAATTTATTAGAAGAAAGATTTGGAAAAGCCATAAATCCTCCTTGCTTCCTTGCAAAACAAGCACTTGCTAATCGATTACTGTGTGGGTATCAGAGTTGGCAGAGCTATGGAAAATCTGCATTATTCGAAGCATACAAGTAATTGCTGTGATACATGCCACTGATACTTTGAGCTGATTGTACTAATTTTATAGTTTGAAAGACTAGCGATATGAAGCGAAATTATGTTATAGCATGACTTAATTCCATGTTATTGGGCCGAGAAGTTAAAAGGTAATAGATCAATTATATATAAGGTAGGCCTAATAGATTGATTAGATCAAGATACAGCAATACTCCATGCAATTTCCCAACTGAAAAGCAACTTCAAGATGACAATAACTAATTTGATTACTTGGTATTACTTGAATTTCCTCTGACGTACAAAATACAAAAAAACGTTTTCATTGAATTAACATGGTATGTTTGTAACTTTCTTCAGTTACTTTTTCTCGGTATTAATTTCTCATTTTTTATTAATTTAAATATAACAAATAATACATTCCATAATAAGAATTCATTTTCAACTCATTAACCACAGAGAGACAGAAAAAAACAAATATTAAAGTTATGTTAAGGGGATGGGGTGAAGTATTAAAGTGGGAATAACAACATAATAAATTCCATAATAAGGAGAGCACAGAGAGGGAGAAAAATGAAAAAATTATGAACAGTTTTTTTTAAATTAGGTATTCAACTGAGAATATCAGCTCAATCAGTTTCAAGACAGCAAACCACAGACGAAATTATAAGAAATGAACAATTTGATTTGGAGAAAAAAATATAAAATAAATTACGAACAGATTTGTTTTTAGGTGTTGAACTGGAGAGTTGACTTACTGATTTCATAATAGCTGACCACAGAAAGGTAGGAAAAGATGATCAAATAATGTACAGCTATGTTTAGGGATTGGGTGTTAAACAGGGAAGATTAGCTCAATCATTTTCAAAATAGCGAAGCAAAAAATATATAATTATAAAAGAACAGAGTTGTTCAGGATTTATTTAGGTATCAAACTGGGAAGACCCTAATTCATTGAAAACCCCAATTTTATAATCAGTTTCATAACAGAAGAGCACAGAAAATTATCAAAAATGAACCGCGTTTTTCAGGATTCATTTAGGTATTAAATTGTGAAGACCCAAATTTTAGAATCAGTTTCATAAGAGTATAGCACGGAAAAATGATGAAAAATGAACAGCATTGTTCAGGATTTAGGTATTAAACTGGGAAGATCCCCTAACAGTATCATAACATCAGATTAAAGAAAAAAATTAACAAATTATTAACATATTTGTTTGAAAATGTTAAACTGGAAAGATGGCTTCAATTATATTCTTAATATCTGACCATAGCAATTAAGAAAACGATTACAAATGAACAAATTTGTCTAGTCTCGTCGTCTACTGCACTCAACATTGAATCAAGTGGCCGGCAGTACGGACGGAAACGGTTCGAGGTTTAGGCGTTGGAACTGGGAAGATAATTTCAATTAATTCAACAGTAGCTGACCACAGAGAAAAAAAGTATTGAAAAACATGATGAGGATGATTATCTAGTACCTTGGCGAGTCTCATAGCGGTCAGCCAACAGGAGCGCGAGCGTTCACTGTCGCAAGCCAAGCACACCAGTCCGGGACCCGAGTCGGCATCTATTTTCTTGTCCGGGGAGCGCAGCGTGATGCCAAACTCGGTCGGAGCTCGCTGTTGATTTTTCGCGTTCAGAGTCGTGTAGATGTTGAATTGGGCTACCATTCCAACCACATGCACATTATTCCACTCCTCTGCAAGCTCCTCCGGAGATATCTGCAACAAATAAACAGAACACCGTTGATAAATAAACCGATACAACGGAGTATCCAAGGACCTGACACAATAATGTGCAAAAAAAAAAACAGGATAGTACTTTCCAAGAATAATTAGTTGAATAACATCGAAATCAGTTGCAAAAAAGAGTTGCCGTGACAAAGATTTGAGCCCCGATCCTTGTGCTCTGTAGCATGTATAGCACATTTTGAGGTTATAATATACATTTTTGGCTTGTAATTCTTTTTAAATTAAACCCCCAATGTTTAAAATTGATAAGCTTCTTATTTGATCTATGAAGATATGTTTCAAATTTCACAAGTGTAAGATCTTCCGTTTAGACTATTATATATCATACAAACGGACAGACACACAATAAGGTCTTGTCGGGTCCTTAATCAAGTTTATGACTGATGAAGATTATTCATAATGAAAAATGATATTTTTGTCATCTATTCCAACTGCTGTTTTTCTCGCCTAAAAATTCTAGAAATTGAGCCCCAGAAAACAGTCTACTGGCAAATGCCAATTACAGTGTAAACGAGGCACTAAACTTGATCTCTGAGGTTTGGATGCATTTTAGGCAATTGAGTGACAAAATTGATTAAAATTATATCTTTGTTAATTTTTTTAGAGCCTTTAAGAATACATGATTAACATTAAAATAATCCGTCTAATCTTCTAAGTTATTCTGGAAAACTGTTTTTTTTCCCATATCCCTATCATCAATGAAGTTTTTTTGCTGGGGATGATGCCCACATAAGCTCTAGGCTTGTGCATGGGTAATGGGAACCCGCAGGGGGGCAGAATTTATTCTGTCCGGGGTGTGGCAATCCTCCGGGTTCCTGATGCAAGTGGTAGATGTAGGCTGGTTGGCAACTAACACCGTTGCGTCCCAGCTAAGTAGGGTGTTCAAGTAGGAACACCTGAAGCATCAACTGCGCAAGCCAAGCCAACATATGGTGGAACAGCATACGCCGACGGCTGCATGGTCAGGGGAGTGCCTGACATCGAGTATGCGAACTCTGGATACCAGGCGACCTCCAGTTTCAAGAAGCCTTCCCTGGGTGAACGCGGAGCTCTGCCCAGGGTGACTGAATAAGTCTCCAGCTACTCGTGGGAATCTTATGGATACCAATAAGAGTAAAAGAGGCTGAACAGCCTCAAACATCTAACAAGGATGGGGGATCTCCCCCAAACTCTACCGACCTGGAACAGGTTTCAGAGTTTGCTGACTCAAACCTGCCGGGAAACGGTACATGTAGAGGAAGGCACTACAACTGAAGATTCCGCAATGGAATCTGAGGAGTGTGCAGACCCATCCCTGATAGAAGTTGAACAGCTTCGGAAGGGTGGGTCCATAGCAGAATCAGCAGCACATTTGCTGCTGGAATGTCCAGCACTCTTGCAAATGAGGAGGAGACAGACTTCTTGGAAAGGCAACCCTCCTAACAGAGGAGGCAAGAGAACTGGACTTCAAGGCCCTGAGTAAATTCTGCTCTGGCCTTGGATTATGGAACATGGCATAAGCCAAACAGGGGATGCCACAAAAGATCGAATAGCGGTCGCGGTGGCTAAGGGTTACAAAGCCCAACCCAATTGGAAAAAAAAATGGGTAATGGGAAGGATGATGATGATTAGAGATCAATGGACCTACAGCTTTAGGTGGGTTCTAACCCTCCAGGAAGCGATTTTGAAGCTCATAAATTGTATTTAGAAGAGTCGGTTACTGTTACAACAGGAGTGGTAGGGGCCGTCTCTTATTTAATCTCGATTAGACCCGCCTGCTACCACTGAGACAACCGCTTCCCAAAAAGTTGAAATGCTTATTAAATGCTTATTAGTTTGATAGTATTACTCCGAAAAATTCACAACATGGACCCTTACCACATCAAAATGAGAAACTGAATAATTAGAATTGTACTCGATGTAGAAAAAATATTCCAAGCTAAAAATGAAACATAATCTGCATTTAAAATAATTTCTCGTGTGAATGTGGATCGAGTATCTAATAAATAATTTTTAACGAAGGATCTGAACAAAAAGAAAAGTTTACTGATACATCAAAATTGATTGATGTACTGTATTATAATTTGAACTTTAAAATTCAGACTTTTACAAGTTCAGGATCTGGGATTGGAGGTGCACTGATGATGATGATGAATGTTACACGTATTAAATATAGTACTATGTTGAATATAGTCACATTTCATAATGAATTAAATCTTAATTCTTTATGAAATGTGGATAGGACATTTTATTGAAATCCAAGCATTAAAGCTTGGAAATAATTTCTTGTTCAGCAATACACATTGAAAATGATTCTTATGCGATCGTCTGTTCTATTGTGAGAATGGAATAACCAGCTTAATGCGAAAGTTAATAGTATCATTAAATAAATCAACATTTGTTAGCCTATCTCTGAAATTTTAATGGCTCCGACTAATGCATTAGTGATGGATTATAAAACCTGAAATATCTCTTTAACACTAATGTGCAGGTGAAATATCACAGGAGCACGATCATTAAAACCATGGGTTTGTTCGAGATTGGTGAATTGTGATTTCAATTTTCTGATTAAATTTTGATTCAAGTAGAATAGAATGGCTGCCTTTATTTTTTCCTGGGAGGGCGAACTTAGGGCGCAGCCGGCCCTCTCTTACACTTAACCCTCCAAATATGGTGTAGACTTGTATCTAATTTTTATAATGAATGTAGATGATCACCATCACCACTAATCAATCGAAAATAAAGTCTATAAGTTATGTTTTATTACTTCTGGCACGATTTACTATCTTCAATGTCCTTTTATTACGATTGACCCTGCACACCTTTGTCTCTTGCAAATGAATTAGGATAGGAGAAACATGATGATTTGGACCATGAGTTTGCTTTAATTAGGCTATGGCGTGAAGTGGTACTGTATTTCGTTTGCACAATGAATAGAATAGAATAGAATAGAATAGCTGCCTTTATTTGTTACCTGGGAGGGCGAAGTTAGGGCGCAGCCGGCCCTCTCTTACACTTAACCCTCCATGGAGACCCTGAATGGAGATACAGTAGTAAAATGATTAACACTTATCATTTGAAAATAAAGTCCTCATTATTAATTTACTCAATTTTTTCTACATCAATCACAGGAGCGTCATGTTTATTTAACGTTGTGTTCTTCGTTTCAAATTGAAGAATGAATTTATTCAAGCAATAAATTCAGTTGAGAATCTTACAAATAATATTGAAATCTAACATGAACAGAGTAACAGCTTTATCACATTCATTTATTTTTTGTTCGATCGTTTCAATAGGAAAATTCGTTTAGATTTAGTTCAAAATTAAACAACAAATAAAAATTGAAGAAATCCTACACGAACAGAATATCAACAGCTTTGGTTTGCTAAATGATTCAGTTACGTTTATAATGAGTGACCTACGTTATCAGAATCAGTTTGCAGCTCACGAAGTGACCGAGTCAGTCTCTCACTCTCTCGGTTGTGAATTTAAGCGGTTTTGAAACAACTGCGAGAGCGGTCGTCATCCACGTAATAACAGTCATAGGGACGGACGCATCGTGTTGCGTTTTGCCGCAGCCGCACGAGAGAGAGAGAGAAAGAGAGGAGAGGACTGCGCTGAATTGATATGAGAGGAGAACCGGTTCGCCATTTTCAGCAACTACCTACCATTAAGGCCAACAGGTGGCTTCTCCTCCGCTCTGCTCAATCGCGAATCCTCTCTCATGTACTTGCGTGTGCTCACGTTGTCGCTTACGTGCGATAGCGCGCATACATTCAGATAGAGAGAGAGAAAGAAAGTTTGAATGAGTAAGAGAGATAAATTAATGAGGAAACATGTATAATAAAAGGAGAGAGGAAAATGACAAGAAGAGAAGTTCCTCCCAATGTAAATTTGAATTTATATGAGAGAGAAAAAAATACGAGAATAGATTGATGAAAATGTGTATGCAAGAGAGATAAATGAAGAGATATTGGATAGAACCAAGATTGATAAGGAGAAACGTTCCTCTGAATGCGAATACGAATTTACATGATAATGTATAGTGAGTTTCTCCATATTTCCGCTCGATATTGAGTGCATAATGTATCACTATTTTATTCAAGATTGAATTACGAAATGTATGACATTTTTAGATTAAAATGGGGAAAAATTTCTCGAAGATTTTACGTTTCATATTATTCATGTATCAGTTCATTTAGATGAATGCGGTTATGGCTCGACTTTTGCATCAAACTGAAGTAAAACAAAAAGAATGTGACATTTGCGTTTCAATGATTATTCTCTAATCAATGTGTCTTTCGTTTTTCCGACATCTATAACAACAGGATGCCCTACGCCAAAGTCATGCACGTCATTTCCGGCTTATATTTCAAGATCCTCTTCCGGTTTATAAGAGCTCGCTTTCCTTGCCACTTCTCTTGAAATCAGATACTTTCGACGACTTACTTTCCTTCTAATAGGAAAATTCCCAACCGTTTGCTTGCAAAACAGCAGAAACATGGATTGGAATGAGATTCTCGTGTTTCAATCAGATTATTAAAGCCATATGGAGTTCAGAATGTAAAAATAGGAACTCTTGAGAAGTTCTGATTTACTCATAAAACTCCGAACAGTACCGTAATACTGTTGAGAGCTTGAAAATCTTAAAAATTTTCCTCTTATGAAATTCCTTTCCGACTCTTAATATTTACCCAGCTTTTACAGATTTCAAATAATTATGTATTTACGTTTTTGATTACTGAATGATCAGTTAACTGTGGAACCAATTTTAGGATTTTCAAATAGTTTGAAGAATATTATTGAATTGAATGGTTTAATTAAAAAAATTAAAAGATTGTTAAGATTAAATTCAATTATCAAAAATGCATAAAGTATTATAGAGCGAGCAGCAAGTAATAAAAATGAATTCATAGAAGTTTCTCTCTTGAAAAGAGAAATGATGAAAAAAATGAGAGAGATGATCGCTATCAAGTACACTACTTAAGCGGTCTTATCTTGTCTATTAAGACATAACAATACACGTTGCTGACATTGAGTACTCAACTTGTTGGCTAATTGTGTCATTTCAGTGTACCAACGGAATGATTCATCAGACAATATCACCCACAAAAAAGTAATGAGATTTCAACATATGTTCAACTTATTGGCAACATTTTTGGGTGAAGCTTTCAAGTGAATATTCAAACATAAATTAATAGACTAATAGATAGATGAAACTATATTATTATAAATTAATATTGTTGGTTTCATAAAATCATCAATTTCTTTTCAGATAAATTAAAATATTCACATAGAATTTTTCAGAACTTTTAGAAAATAGAAGTGAGCATCAACAGTCTAATGATAATGCAAAAGGAAAATTCGGGAGTTGGTTACTGCTTTTCAAGAAAATACAGAACTAATGTTTACATAATAATAACAATGTATTTCGATATTTCTTCCTGCATAAGCATTAATTACCAAAATCAACGAGAATTAGAGATAATAATTAAAATGAAGAAAAAAGAACTCTATTCATGGAAACATATCAATAATCACATTTCTATTAGCTCTGGTAAATAAAATCTGATAAGCTTTGTAACTTGTACCTTGGATTTATGATAATGTAAACGGGCCCTAAGAGGAGGAAAACTCATGATCTAGGAATTGTATATAAGATTAATCTTGCATCTACAAGAATCAATGACAGTGCTGGCAGATATTAAGGAACTAGGAAGCTGTTAGCATGAAAAACCTGTTATGTATGATAGAAATCGACTATGATAGCCTAGTGACACAACATTCAATGGATTCTAGGTAGTGCCGCGAACAAATTAAAGAGATATATGAGCCCAACAATGGCTTCTAAGAGCACGGAATAAAGAGGTGAGACCGCTTTAGGAGTGAAGGACAAGGTCAAATCTCACACAATATTGTAGGAGCAAGCAATACACGAGGCGCCGGCTAACCATGTGGCTTATTTTCAATAAAGTAATACTTTTTTATAGGTACATAACAAAGTAGGAAAATAATGACAATCTTTATACATGAGAGAGAATACGCTGAAATGAAATGAGGTTAGTGGGTGTTTGAGCTTATAGGAAACAATACAAAATCTTAATAATGATGGGAAATAAGTTAACAAATGATTGATTTATTGAGAAATTCAATTGTGAAGATGAAAGGGGATGTCTTTGGATGCCGATTCCATAAATAATATGTATTAGCAATTTATAATTCTTCTCAATTTATTCGCTCCACTTTTCGGAAAGACGAGGCTACTAACAGAATGAAATTCATTGTCCTAATTTCTGTAGATGAGATGAAATAGATGATTCAGTCAAGTGTGGGAATTGAATTGAAATTGATATTCTGAATATTCCTAGTGATAAATTTTAACGCAGATTCTAATTACATTGAAATACAGTAGATGGCCAAGCCAAAAGCAGCTTTGGAGAAGTGACGTGATTATCGGATTTAGTTAGTAGGCTACACGTGCTCTAATTGCGCTGGCAATAAATTTCACTTTCAATGTGAAACAAGGAGATCGATTGGCGGCAAGAGCAAGAAGATGCTGCAGCTGCTGCTACTGCATCTACGCCAGATGAATAACTAATTGTGCACTAGTAGTGATTCATAGAGATTCTCGTTCCGTTTGTTGTGAGGCAAAAAGTTCGCTTCCTCGAGTAAAGTCAAGTAATGTCAAGTGTGGCCTATTCTCAGCGGTGGCCAGGTTAGTGACGCAAGTTTCCCTATTCTGTTGGACAGCCAACCGCCAGCAGCCAATTGCATCTTGGCCTTGAAATAGAATCGACACAGGCAACCAGCTGAAAGTGCACTAGGCTATACAATATACATTGCTCCTTCTAGTTTTCTTCGCCAAGCAATTAGAAACTTTTTTCACACACGCCTTCACAGAAAAAACGACAACTACACGACACCAACATCGGAAGCTAGCCAACTTTATCGCCAACGCATTTATTCGTACAATTTGTACACAAGGTGTCAATAAAATACGCAACCATCCTTATCTGTAGTTTCACCCTTGGATTAGTTGGCAACGAATCTGCTCATCTTTTTTGCAACTTTCCCTCTTGAATTCGGAGTGCGGGCTATAATTATTTCAAATAATTCACACATTTGGCTGCTTTGCAAATGACAATCTCGTATGTGTATGAGTTTGTTCGTTCATAATCTTCTCCAACCAACCACAGATAATGGAATACAAATTACTATTCTTTATTTGTGATTCAACTATGTTACATGACTTGAAGTTGGAAATTACCGGTACCAAATACCACGTGGCAAGTCACTAATTAGCCCACTGAATACTAAATCAATCCTACACCAACCACTGCAATACAGTTGTCTATGGTAGTTACAAACATCTGGTTGGATTATTAGGTCCTACTGCAACTCCCACAACTTATTTTGTAAATGAATGTCAATCATTTGAATGTGTCTTAATTCTCAAATGAACGAGCAGTGAGCAGTGATTTATATGTAGCTTTAACAATGAAATTTTGTTATTATTTCAATAACTTTTGATAATTTTCGATGAAAATATCAATCATCAATGGCAACTTTCAAGCATTGAATGTGAAAAAAAATAGAATGTGAGAAGAAAATATTATAATATTTCATGAAACGAACTAAACGATATGTACTTAGCATGATTATTAATAAACATATAAATTATTATCATATTATTCATCAGAAATATTTTATGTGGATATACTAAATAATGGGCTAACCTTCAATGTTCATCGATTACTATCGAGTCATTTTAAAACTAAATGCATTGCAAAACACCTAGCAAATTAATATAACCTTCATTGAACACTACATAAAGACCACATACGACCATTTAAAAAATGTGTGAGCTTTCATAATTCAACCTCAATGTACAAAACGTTCAACGATCAGACAAAAAATGCAATAAATCAGGTAGATGAAAGGATTGAGAAGAATGAAAAAGAGGTTGATTGATTGAGTTCCATTTCCACCTCGTCAAGTGTCGTTTTAAGTTTCGTTGAAGGTGTTTGTAAATTTCAGAGAAATGTGCAGAACTGAAAAAAATACACGATTGAGATAATGAATAAAGTACTTAAATTTGCGATGTTGGAACATTTTTATTGCGTGGAAGTTTCCATCTCTAAACTGAATTTCCTTGCTGAACCGAATTTTAGATTCAAAATTTATTTTCTTTTATTGCGAGGAAGTTTCCATCTCCAAACTGAATTTCCTTGCTGAACCGAATTTTAGATTTATGCTGTTAAAAATTCACTAAGGCATAATTTTTAGATCTTTCTGGTGGAAGGACCAATTTTCTCATTTATTTTCCAACAAAGGAAGATAAAGTTGAATGTTTTCCTTTTTAAACAACAATGGAAAATCTTATTTCTTCCACATCAGCAAATTCAGTAGCCTACATCATAGTGTTTTGAAATTGAAACAGATTGAATTTGAATGTAAGCTTAAACAAATTCAAACTTCAACTGTAGAGGTTTTAAAATATAGTTGTAATAGTAGAGTTTCAGAAAGGAACAAATGTTTGAATTATACAGAGAAATAATTTGTTTTCGTCATCAGGAATATTAATAATATAATATCAAATATACCAAATAAACTTAAACTCAATGCAGCTCCTATTAAAAAAAAATATTACAGCAATAACATATTTGCTCTCTGAAGTATAGATAAGACAAGAACATCTCGTTAGACCATGCTCTGAAGATATTAAGAAATATTGCAGCGTTAATGACAAATCGAATAGCCTAATTAAGAGAGCAACATCGAAACACACATGATATATTACAAAAACTTAATGTTTAATAGGAAATGTAAAATATCTACAGGAAATTCATAATGGGGCTATTATAATATTCAGATAGTCGCTAATATTGGTTGGATTAGCCGTCCAACTGGACTCCCTATGTGTCAACAGTTGGGAACCATAAGAACTATAACAGAAACTAGTTGACAACAATAAAACCCCTAATAAGCCTCATATTAGAAAGGGTTACAGCTATAGGGGGCGGGTAGTATGATGGGATATTGAGGGGTCCAATGGAAATCGAACTCGTTCCATTCATGAGAGGGGGAAGTAGATGTCTGAAAATAAATATAACAAATTGCTTCTCATTACATTGCCCAACAAGGGATGGTTTAATCTAATTTGCAAATCAACAGTATAAAACGGAATTTGGTGAGAATTCAACAAGAACAAAATTACTGAAATTACCTAGAAGAAAAGCACCACCATAAATCAAGCATTAAACCGAATGAATATAGTTGAATTTTGTAAAAAAAAATCAAAGAGAGGAATAGAATGGGATTCCCAAGAATGATTAATACCTCTGAACTAGCGTACTAACAGCTTCTCAGGTGAACATTAAACAGCTTTATGTATCATAGTGAATGACTGAATGATATTTATTCAATTATTGTACTGTATTTGTATACATTGTTCATGTTAAATATATAGGCTACTTAAGCCGAAGCTCAACAGTATTTTTCTCAATATGGACTAATTTATTATAATCCAAACTTGATTTCAAATGTGCCGTACATCATCACACAATAGTGTTGCTGGTGAAATCACCTATGCACTATGCCATTTAAAAAATTCCAACTCATGTTATCTGGGGAAAATACTATTACTAATAATTGAAAATTGTTGTTCTAGTGTTAAGTCCATACTTCCATAGTTTACACAATGGAACAGAAACCAGACAATTATTTTTATCAGCATAATATCTAGTAGGTGAGACAAAAACCATATATTCTAAATTGCTTGCACAGTGCACTGCTAAACGTAATACTGTACAACGAAAAATTTTCAAGAAAGAAGCTAACATTGCACCATAATTCATAATTATCACGAAGATTTCCATAATTTAAGACCACTGTAAATTCACGGAAAAAGTTCTAGAAGATTATTCTACCCGAGAAAATTACAACAGACGTCTAGACAAATTTCCAAGAAGCCGACATCACACTTGACCGATGAAAATACTCGTTGGTGAACGTGATTCCTACACGAACGTCTCGGATTTCCGAGAAATCCTTATTTTGAAAATAAGCCAATCGATAGAGTGATTACGTTCTTTGACGTTGAGGAAAGCAAACCAATATAATATCGTCAATAGGTGAATAGTAAATGAGAACAGACGAACAAAGGAAACCGATTCTCGTTGGAAAATTCTCGGGAACAAAAGGATTTTTGCAGGTTTCGATTGCAATGTTAATGAGATTTGTATTTTAGAGGAAGATGGGATGAGAGATGAGAAAAAAAGATGAATACACAAAGCAGAAAGTAATGAATTTGAGTTAATACCGGCGTTGCAACACAGGTCAGCTGAAATGACAGAGACAGACGCATTCGCCGGTTGAAGCCTACTGAAACGAAATCAGGGGATGATGCACAGTGCAAATAAATGAGATTTATAGTCACTTACCTTTCCAAACAAATAGTGTATGAAGGGTCACTACACACGACACTAACCGCACCGACATGGAATTGAAACAGCAATCAGAATCGGACATATATTTTTGAGAGGAGCGGGCGAGCGAGAGAGAGCGCGATAGAAGTGTGTCGCCGCCAGCTAGTCTCGGGCAACTACTACAGCTGATCGACGGTACAGTCGGCGCCAGAACGGCTAACCTGAGGTACAGTCAGCGCCAAAAGCGACTGTCAGCCGAGCAAAACAGGCTGCCCTTCCACTTTCTATTCGGCCGGCGTAAATCAATCGTTATCTCAGCACAGAGCCAGAGCACTCCTTCCAACCAGCAAACCTTCCACCGGCAACGGGACAAAATGCGGTTGCTTGCTGCTGCTTCAAGCACCCAACTCAGTACACCTACTAGGTTCAGTTTGTACTAGTACAACAATTCTCTGGTTCAACTTCGCTGTAGTAGCACTACTTTCTCAGAAACCTTCATCGATTACGACAAACGAGCACCTGTATCTACAAAGGTGTGCATCACACTTGAACTCAGACCTTGAACTTAAAACTTATTGAATTACAGTAATTATTAGAATTCCCCTCACGATTGAGTAATGGAAATATAGATTGCCAGAATAGTTTTGAATAAATTTAATATGAAGTACCGGTAGTGTTCAATATCAATTTGAGGTATTTCATTTTCATCTTGAATTTGAGAAATTAATCTTCATTTTGTGCTGAGTAAGCGAGAGTTAATGGGAATGAAGAAATTACTTGGCAAAGAACCAAATTGTCAAAGTCGAAAATCTTGATTGAAAAGCTTAAAACTTTTCACACAGACAGCAGCCGAGAACAAATGATAGATAAATAGGATGGATAATTATCAATACAATGAAAATATGAAATGAGAGAATATTTCATAAGAACTCGAGAGAAAGAGTTGAAAAATATATTTTTGAATTTTACAATTTAGGTCTACTCCATTTTTACAAAGAACTTCTAGCTATAGATGAACTTTAAAACGAAGAAAAATCAAAATCATCCCAAAGGACAAAAAAATGTGGAGAACATAACGAACATTGTATTTACAAAAAAATGTGGAGAACATAACGAACATTGTATTTACGAGTAAGATGGTCTTTTTTCACCCTAAAGATTTTTTAAATAGACCATTGAATTAATGATGCAGATCAAGCAGCAAATAATATTTGATTAGAATTAAAAATTTTGATACTACAAGATTATAGATTCTCTCCCCGACACAACCCAGAAAGTGTGAATTTAATGATAAATTTAAACTACATTGCCAAGGGAAAACGTTCACTAATGAACCATACAATTTGAAAATTTTTGAAGAACAAACACGATTTCTAAGAGAAAATGAGAGCCTATTGGACAGAAGATAAGAATTTTGACTTGACGACTTTCATAATACTGTATAATTTTAGGTAATTTGCAACTAATTAATGAGCAACTACGTTAACACAACGTTATCTAATTTGGATGTTAAAATTGCTACTCTCACATTGCCATAGTGATGCCATCAATATTCAGTAATAATCGAATAATATTTCGGTTTTTGATCAAGAAAAATATATTTTGATATAAAATACATGAAGAAGAATTTTTTCCCCAATGAACGTATTGGAAACCGATGCAGGATGTAATGTGCGAAAATACAGCAAATCCAATAAGCATAATTGAACTGGTTAATTTGTATTGCTTTCAAATCATGATAACTTCTATAAAATTTCTATTAAAAAGCTATTTTGATTACAAAGATCCAGAAAACAAATCTTCTTCTACCTACAAGATAGGAAGACATTTTATTTGATAAGAGAAGTAAAACATTTGAAGCCACAAATTTCTAAACATGGGAACTAGTTGAAATTTGAAAAATCTGTTTTAGTTTTAAGAAATCTATTAAGAATAAATAAAAATATATACTTTTCTGAGCCGGTACGCTTGCTTTCCATGATAAAAAGCTCTCATCTTCTCTTATTAAGTACCCATGCTTTCAAAAATATACTGTTCATGATATATCTCAGCAGATTTATTAAATGAAATAACTTTTCCGATTGTGTGACCAACATTTCAGTTGTCCTTTATAGAATAGTAATATTCATTGATTAAATTCATTCATTGATACAATAAAAAAATCATAATATTATAATCTGGGGAGAAAAACTAGGCTGAGCCTGCACTATTTCTCTTGCGAATTTTGATGATTAATTCTGAACCAATGCAGAATGCAGTAAACGAAAATACATCTAATCCAATAAGCATCATTGAACTGGTCAATTTGCATTAATTTCAAATCATGATAGTTCTATGATCACTTCTAATCTTTCTATTAACTAGAAAGATTAGAAAGATCTATTTTAGAAAAAAAGAATAGCAATAAGAAAAATAGTAATAGGAAGTATTTAGTAATGGAAAAAATAATTTAAATTTCTATCCTAGTGAAAAATCCTGCAGATGTATTTTAATAATAATTGAATAATTATTAATATTGAATAATTAATAATTTGAACAATTGAATTACTTCACTGAACGACACATACTTATATTATCTAATGAGTATCTCAAACACATATTTTTCAAGCTATGATGTGAGAAGCGATTACTGAAGACGTAGCGATATAGCATAGACAACATGCAACATTACTTGTTTCCCCATTATATTAATTAGATTTTAGTTCGGGATTTCAATGTCAAGTATTTCAATGTCAATCAACAGAAACATGAATTTTGAAATTGTTTTTGAATATCAACTAATTCAATTGAAACGTATTCCTTTACATCTGTTGATTTGGTCTGATTCTACAGTATTCCAACACATATAATCTTTTTCAAAATAGTATTTCAAACAAATCAATTACATATTTTTTGATTATTTGTATCATATAATATAATGTAAATAAAATATGATGATAGGTATTATAATCGACTTCAAATTCTAATAGGCAGAAGAAATTTGAATAGAAACATTACATCAACGATTTATCGACTTTTGAAATTTGTAGATAAAATGAGAAGCCTATTGATTTTGAACATTGGGGTAATTGAATACGTATGATCATTATTTGACTATGACTATGACCATAAGCTCTTTGGTAAATCTTAAAAAAAGAGAAAAAAAATCATTATGAATTTCGAGCAAAATTATCAGGTTTATACATTTTTAAAAACGACATATATTTGAAAGCCACACTCAATAGTCTTCAAGATGAAGTTTGAGTTTTGTTATCGGTTTGCATGTGAAGTAGTAGGAAATCTGTAGAATCAGTATGCTGTCAATGATGTGCATTTGTATTCATGAGCACACTTGACATACTCAACCACACGTTGTACCTCAAACAATAACTATTATGCCCAATAGGTGTGTTTGACATTTAAGCCAATAGTCCTTCCTCTATCATCAACTATTGATAGCGACATTCAAAACCATTGATTCAACCTGAGCTATGACAATAGTCACAATCATTGCTTTTGTTACTATCGATTAGAGTGTTTTTTCTGAGCCAATTCTATATTTGAATTTAATGTATGCTGATTATTAAAATTGTTTTTTGATTCATTGCATAAGATGCTAATATACTAAAAATCGTGTGAAAATTCACCAGGCTTTCTAGTCTTGAAGACGACTGAAAGAGCGTAATCTTGTCTACTTGAAACTGAAGAGGATTTTGCAAAAGAACAAGATCTCTGCCAGATGTAGCAAGAAATTGATCTATTGTTTCTATCAATCTGATTCTGAATACGAATCACGTAAGATGAAGAATCCATATATCCTCTACCTTTATTTTTTCATATTAGGTTCAACCTATAATCCCATACAGTATAATCAGTTTTTAATTTAATGGAGTTTCAATTTTCATCATTTTAGATATTGATGATCATAAAAGAGAAAATACAAATTCGGAATTATAAAATATAAAATTCTCTTATTACTTTGAATTCAACATCGACCAGTTTCTATCCACAAGTTAATTCAATGTGCGATTGTTTTGAGTTTGAATTTTTCTTCTTTCTTTCAAACTTGAAAATGCAAAGCTTTGTTAGATAGTGTTCTTGTTGCTTTTATTCATGCAGGAGTAAATCAATAATAAAATTTATCTAAAAACGTGTAATTCAATTTTGACTTACCGGATCATCGGAGGGAGATTGGTTATCAATGTGTTTCCAATGTTTCATCAATTTCTGCACAGTTGTCGCCTGTAAAACAAGTCATCATTAGAATCACGAAATACAAAGCAGTTAAAATATAATGTAAGAATATGAGAAAAATAACTTGAAAATGAGATAAATAGTATAAAATATTCAGAATGGCTGCAGATTAATGAAATACAAGTAAATTTATTAATTACTTTGTAAATAAAAAGTTAATTTATTAGTTCTATTCACACACATATTCTTCCACGTATTTATTTAATCTATGGCAATTGTCAAGGTTGACATATTACCTGCTTAGTTATTGTTAATTTCATCCTAAAATACAACCAGAATATTCATTTCTAGGGGTCTGTTTCATAAAAAAGTCATCTAGTACGGCAAGGAGAAGGAAACATGATAGACATCTAAAGCAGCGTACTATGTAATGAATGAAAGAAAAATGTTTATAATGTGCTGCATTTCTGTAAGCTTGATTTAGATCTTTGATACAAGGTAGCTTAAAAAATATTCCAAAATGGAATAAGATTAAACTATGATTTTATTATTACTTTTTTAGTTTAGCAGGAGACCTTCTAACAATATTAATAATGAAGAATTGAAAAGACAAAAGTATATAATGTGTTAGAATACTCAACCTTTTTTAGCAAGCTATCATGGAAATTTCATTATTTACACGAAGAATAAACACGAATTAGCATGTCTAAAGGTTTGTATTTCTCATAAACGAAAAGGTATGTCAGGTTTTTACAAGTGGAACATAATAGAATATGTCATCAACAGGCGTTATAAATGAGTTGCATTGTAGGAAAAGTAAGAATTGAATAACTTTACAGATTTTTATTGTGAATATGTTTGAATCGAATGATGATATGGAACGTCACCGCAATAATTTATTCAAAACTCTCAACTAACCCAGCATGACAGCTGAGAGCCATTCAGCCGGAATGTATCCAATGGATGTGGTGATTCATCAAGTGCATAAAATTCCTTATTCATTCCCATATTACTGCCGTTTCATCAGATAATTCAAATCGTGAATAAATTACCAGATGCGAAATAACACAATTACGTTTATGGATCTTGAAAAATCCAATTGAAGTAATTGCGCCATAAAATAACAGAATTTCATCAACGATAATCTATAAAATTTATGAGCGGCATTATATTCCCTAGTAATATCTTCAATTATTATCAACAATAATTGCAATAGCCTGGCAGATTCAAGAAAAAATATTTAGCCTAACTTTTTTGAACCCCACATCTAGCTCTAGGCTTGTCCAAAAGGCTAATGGGGAGGATAATCATAAGAGATGAATGGACATACAACTTTAGGTGGGAAAGTTATTTCAATGCTCATAAATTATTTTTATTTGAGCAGGCCTCAAGAGGCTTTACAACAGGAGTAGCACGACTCTTATTTATATGAGCAATTAGATACCGAACACGAAGCTGACTGCTTCCCCAAGACATATAATTTCTATCAAAATAATAAAATTTTATTTACTGATTTATTCCTTTGGAGAAAAACAATAGAATAATGAAATACCGCATTATTTCATCGTTTATAAGTTGGAAATGCCCATAATCTGGCTTGCTTGTGAAAATTGATCATAATCATTGAATGAAATGTCAAGAACATTTCATTCCAATATAAACTTAGTAACTGTCAACGACTCTATTGCAAAAATATCCCTTGATCGCAACGATAATAGACTTCAATGATTAAAAGAATATTTTAAAGTGACTAAGAACTGGTATTCCATCAATACAGATCTATTCTTATCAAAAAGATTCATTTCTTAATCAAGTAAATAAAATAATTGTGGGATTGATTTTTAATCGAATGAGGGATTGCTATCTTTATGCCAGGAAGCAACTGAAACTAAAACTGCTTGAACGTTTCCAAACGAAAAAAGAAGAAAAAAGATTCAAGTATACTGCATTAGGGCATTCAAGTTTTCTTGAACAATAGAGTCGTATAGAAAAAATAGAGTGAGTTAAATATTTCGAGATAAAATATATTCAGATGGGTTTAGTCATCAATATCCTACGGTGATTTAGATTGGCAGAAATATTAATAAACTTCACTGTAGGCTATATAGTATATTGATATACTTCAATATAGTTCAGTGTATAGAAGAAAACTCAGTTGCAATCGACTGTTTGTTATTGCACCAACTGATTAAGTTTTGTACTCAATAATCATTCAAGAATATTCATTGAGGTAATAAATTTCCTTAATTACGCAATTTTTCCTCTATATACCTGATTTAGAGAATAGATTTTTTTAATGCAGAACAACTGAATCCACTGAGAAGTAAATACGGGTTTGTACTTCAGTTTAAGAAATTATCCCTCACAACTAGTCATAGCCCATTCAAAGAATAAAAAAAATATAAATCTCAAATCGGTAGAAGCGAATTTCGATTATGCAAATAAATAGCTGCTGTTTAAACGTAAACCAAAGACAAATTTATAAAGCAAGTATTTGAATGGTTTTTCCTAATTCAGATGAATCAGATTCCAGTTAACGCTTAGCCTTAGGAGACACACAAATGTCAACCCTATACTGACTTCCAAGTCTAAAAGGCCGTTTGGAAAAATAACTCAATCCAAAATAGTTGCAAGGCCTTGAGAAATTTCAAATGTCAGTCGAATTTTTCAGTGCTGTGAAACTAAAAAAGGGGGATTTCAAGTATTGAACTCAGCTAGAGTATTTCGGTTGAACTGAACTAAAAAAAGGTTAACAGCCAACAGACCATACACTCCTTATAGCTGAGTACTGCAGTGAGGACATAGTTCGTCCAGACGCCGAGAGATAGCAATCTTATTTTACATGTTTTACAGTGACTATATTAAGAGTCACTTTATAGAGTCACTGTAACATGTTTATCACCTTAAACAAATTTTCTTCAAAAATACAAATAAAACCTGCACATCTAAAACCGCTAACATGTCATAAGTTTTTGCAAAAGTATATTTGAACTAAATAAGGTATATAGTACAGTAAAACCTGTCTAAGGCGGACCCTGTGTAAGACGGATACCTGTTGAAACGGAATGTTTTTTCTACTATACAAGGATAGCCTACAGCCAACTAAACAATGAGTGGAAAAATATAATATCAAGTTATAATTAATTACCAACATGGCCACACATTCGAAAAAAAGTAGTCATGAAATTTCAAAAAGTTTTGAAAAGACTAAAGAATGGGAATTTATTATTCGAAATAAACAATTTTAAAAGTTTTGAATTTGCGCATGAGCCTGTTATATTCTTTGTAAACGATTGAAGAAAATTATATAATAAGAGAAGATCACAATGATGAACAGTTGGAAGTTTCAGTCGTTACTTTTCCATGAACATTCCTAATTTAACAGTAAATTGATTATCATCTTACCAGCATAGTTAGGTAGAGTTTTCCTTCTCTTAATATCATGAAAGCTCTTGACCAAGTTCGCGTCTCAGTGTCCATCAACCACACGTTACTGACCACACGAAGACACTCCCCGTCATTAGAGAGCATGTTCTGAAACAGAAAATTAACAAAAACAATTTGAATTCATTCAAGTGAGACTTGAGTATATGTTGTTCGTTATGTAAAAAATAAAAATATTATTACACGAAGATTCACAATGAATGTATTTTACAATATTTTTCCAAGCACTGGAAAGTTATTGCAGAATTATAAAGAGAATAACATAGTCGAATATGAATTGATTTTTTCTTAGTTCTACAAAGAGTAGACTAAATTTCACACTCTTTTAACCTAACAGTAAAAAATCATTGCAAAATCAAAAAAATGTACATAGTCGATTCAGAATTAATTCTTTCTTTGTTTCTTGAGATGGATTTGTACCGAATCGGGGTTGCAGAAACTGATTAATGTCGTCTGATTCGTTGTTTAGAGATAAATTGAATTATTGAAAATTGTAAAACAAGTAGAATTGAAGTCATTTCTAGATTGTAGGTGAAATGTTACTGTATTGAGTAATACAAGACGATTGTAGCACAAATCGATGGAATTTCAAACAATAAAAATCCTAATTCTATAGAATTAGGTGGATACTTCAGAAGATTTGAGAATACTGTATCACGTTTTCTATGGTAAAGGATAAGACTTGAAATACCGCTTATAGTAGAATTTGTTTTCTTTGTGAAAAATGTCGCATAACCTATATTTGGACTGTTTTCTTGAATTGGAAATGGGACACCGCTCTAAGCCTAGAGGACCATACATAAGTATCAATAAATTGTACATTTGTGGATAAATAAATACAGTACGTAGCTGAGATCTAACCCATACCATATTATGGTATGTATTCAGGACCAATGTCTACTTATTCATATTCCTAGTCAAAAGACGAATAGCAATTCGTAATGTATTGTAAGTCTTGGTAGTGCCATCAGACAAGACAAGAAAAACAAATGAAAGAAAATCGGATATTGCAACTATTCAATTGCTTATTAAATCATAATAATTTATTGATCGAAATTCCTAATTAATAATGCCATAAAATACTCTGAAGACTTCAAAGAAGAAGACATAAAATACTTGGTTTATTATTCTGCTGTCAATATTTTCAGTAGCAACAGTCTTCAGAGTATTTTATGGCATTATGAATCACGAATTTCGATCAATAAAAACAAATTACACGTAACACTGAATTTAAAAAAAAATTCAACTGACTAGTTCTTTGAAGGACTTACAATAAAAACAAATTCAGATAGAAGGAAATGGGATACTGCAACTATTCAATTGCTTATTAAATCATAATAATTTATTGATCGAAATTCCTAATCAATAATACTTTGATATGATACTATGGTTCATAATTATAATACATTTTAGGAGTATAATTTACATCAAAAATTGAATGTCTTTCTTAGATGCCAATGCCTATTTTAGTCAAGAAGCCTAGATAGAACACTCTTTGAGTAGTTATGAAGATAATATTGTGGTAGTTATCCATAATAAATGAAAAGACAAGATGTTGTCAAACCACTGATTTATTAGAAAATCGAGATCCCGGTTTCGGTTGTTAAATTTCTCAAAAGAGATTGATAATGGTGTAACAACCGAAACCGGGATTTCGATTTTCTAATAAATCACTGGTTTGACAACATCTTGTCATTTCATTTATTCTAGATAGAACATTTACCAATTTATTGCACATTTTATAAATATTTTTGACTAATTTTGTGAACCCAGGTCGCACAAAGGGCGACTATTGGAAAACATTAAAATAGTCTTCAATCCTTCACCTCCCCTCCTTCTTCTCCATCATCATCATCATCATCTTCGTCTTATTCTTCTTCTTCATCTCCTCATCCATCTACTTCTTCTTATTCTTCTCATTCACCTCATCCATCTACGTTTTCTTCATTTCCTTCTTCTTCTTCTTCTTCTTCTTCTTCTTCTTCTTCTTCTTCTTCTTCTTCTTCTTCTTCTTCTTCTTCTTCTTTTCTTCCTTCTTCTCATGTTCACCTGATTAATATAAGATTTTTCAATTCAATTTCAATTTATTTATTCACATAATTATACAATTGTACAGTACACTTTACAGGTGAAATAAAATGAATAATAGAACCCGCATAGACAGTACCGTCTGTGTGCGGGAGCAGTTCTTCTATATTATTTGTGTAACAAGGTTTTACATTATTACGTACTTCAAATAAATACAGTAATAGAACTTTAATGTAATAGATATTAAATGGAATATGAATTTGAGAATATAATATAACGTAAACTTATAGATTAAGATTTATACATATAGATTAAGGATTTAAATTTGAAAAATCTTGGTGGAGAAAAATATATATAAATATATTTACTGGAAGACAAGAGAGTAAGTAGCCTGTCACAGCACTCGATCATTCTGTAAGTATTCATCACTTCCAAAACAACCAGAATCGCTCATTTCAATAAAAAGATGTAAAAAAGCCATTTAATTAATTATTTCTTCTGAGACTTCAAAAATAAGGTGATCTTATTAAAGCATCTGCGCCCTGCCATCCAGCATGCATAACCCACTCAGCAACCCTGCGCTTAAACGCTAGAGTGACTCGACCTGCCCCAGCCTCAACTATTTCTGGAGGTAAATTTCTATATAGCCACTGGGAAATATAATATGAATTATGCCTTTGTAGGCTAATGCTGATTGTAGGATTATATAAACGTGACATTCTTTGAAATCTGGTTAGATGACTGTGTTGAATTTCCCTGAAAAAGATCCTTATTATTAAATATGAAAACTGTTAATGTTTTTATAAAAATCTGCCTTATATTCATAACTGGGAATATATTATAAAGTGAATTGGTAGGGAAACGCTGGTTTTTTTGTAATATTGTTTTTATTATTGATCTCTGGGCGACTGACAGAGGCTCCAGGACCGCCGATGACGCGCCTCCCCACGCCAAAATGCCATATTGTAACAGAGACTGCACATAAGCAAAGTAGACCGTCCTGCAGCGATCCACGGCCAGAACACGGCTCAGCTGTGAGAAGGCATAAATCAATTTTCTCAATCGGCTCTTCAGCCCCTGGACATGGGGAACCCAACTGAGTTTACTATCTAGGATGACTCCTAGATATCTATATTGATCGACGCGTTCAATTATTCCAGTTCAGTTATTCCATGAATTGAGTGCAAGGAAGTGATTTGTATAAGATTCAAGCTTACCTGCAGAACTATATCAGCGCTTTCTGCAGACATGCCCTTTATGAATGGAAAGTCAATCATGTCCACGGGAAAGAATTGCTGTAACAAAAAATTAATTGATAATTCAAAAATGAATGCAAGTTCAAAAATTATTTCATAGTGAGACAAAGTTGAATTTAGTATTCATACAGAAATTGTTAAAGGTGAATTCTCTTTTTCCTTGCTTCGAGTTGGTTTTATATCCCAAGAAATTTCAAGTACCGGTACATAAAATAATCCATTCATTTTGCCAAATCAACAAAAACTTTAAATGAATTCTATAGAGTAATAAACACTAGGGAATTAAAGAAGTGAACGAAACAACTATTAGAACATGAGTATGGTAAACCTGTGGGAGAATATCAACACCAAAAACCTCCAATTCCAAGAAGTTGATTAATCGTTAGAAATTAATCTTTCCAGCTGGTAACGTGCCAACTCATCTTTAAAGATTGTTTAAATGATTTTCTATTAATCATGTGCAGAAATTATCTCTTTCTGATGAGCATAGTTTGATTTTCATCGGATCATTAGAGCTACCATTTAGTGACATATGAAACAATAGAGAATATTGATAAGTTTTGAACTTATTCTTGAAGAGATAAGACAATTTTCAACGCTGCATACTATTCTAATTGGCCATTGTTTCCGAATTCGACCTTTAGCTTTGAACTAAGAGTCATCAGTTGGTGGAATAATTAATAATTAGATATCCTTTGAAAGGAATTTCAACAAAAATGCAAAATCAAAAGTCATGAGATCAATCAGTATTTAATTGAAACAAGTTGACTAATTGCATCAAATACTGATAAGCAATTACAATGATTGATGACCTTAAAAGACCAATACTACATTTAGAGTAGTTTAGTTATTGGCTATGCCAATACTTACTTTCCAATACTAGCAATGAGTTTTTAGCTAAAGTTTTGATTATATCGGAATAATATTATGTATTAGGAATTACATTTTCTTAATCATGACATGATTCTCAAAGAAATAGTGATACTGATACTGTTCTACAAAGATTTCAGACCTTTCCAGATAAATTTTCATGGAAATTGAATAAAACCCAAGAAGATTCCATGTTTTTTTAAAATATCTTTTTAATTGAGAAACATCCCGAAATCCATGAAGAATCTCAATGAAGTCTCGTCGAGGAAGAAGAAGTCACATGGCCGTATTTAGGAACATTTCTAACGCAAGAAAACTATCTTATGTGAGTCAAGAAAATGTCGGTTTCTAACCTCAAACAGTAGCTCGGCCATAAACAATAATAATGATTACTCAAATCTGCATTCTTGAAAATATTGATTCATATATTTTAATGTTTGCAAAAGGATCTTCCATAAGTGTAATTTATTAATCGGATTTCGTCAGGAAAGTGTCTTACACTTGAGTAAGGAACGTTCTATAAACTTGAGGCGGCTCGCACACCGCGATGCAATAAGAAACAAGCAACTAGCAACACGTAATAAGCAATATATAATTTATAGCAATACATAATATATACAGCAATATATATTATATATTGCTTATGGCGTGTTGCTAGTTGCTTATTGCTATTTGCTTATTGCTCCCGTGTGCGAGCCGCCTCAAGAAACTTTTTAAAGATAAGGCTCTAAAGGTGCGTTATACTGTACTTCTTTGTAATTTTGACCCCGAGCGCAACGTCACGACTATGGTGAGCATGCAAATCGTGCATTACCCGCGTATTATGTGTCTGTTGAAAAAATTATAACAATCTTTGATGGCACCAGAGAGACTTCCACTATTGCCCTCATATCACAAAATACCAGTTGAAAACAAAATACAAGAAAATTTTATTTTCTCATAAAAAACATTAGAATAAGTAAACAGAAAAAAATTAATGATGTACAGAATAGATAGTAACATTGATAAATACTAAATAACTATGCTTATTTTGAGAGGAATAGCCTGACCTACAAGGCCTGTATAATCAAAGTGTGGCTATTGAATTTCAGCTCCGTAAAATCCGCCATACTTTTACCAACTCCCATTAGATTTACATAATTGAAAAGATATGTGAATAACAATCATATTACGTTAAGTTATACACTTTGAGTGTTATAACAATAGCAATTGTGATCTTGAAGTCTTTGGTTGCAACTTAAAGGTAATCTTAAAAAATATACCAATGACTGAAATGAGAATATGTGGTGCTGAACTCAAATCTCAAGTACCTTCAAGTAACCTTTGCCAGAGTTAGTTTCTATCATTTTAAGCTACCAAGATTAGAGAGACTATTTTTAATGCTGGAAAAGTGATTTTAATGTATTTTTTATTAAGGGAAGTTTTACGAATAAGTTTGAACCCATAAAAATGGGCTCAAGTATGCCAGTGAGCCTAAATCAGAATTCAAAATACTGGCAAAAGTATGACGTTGGCGGGGAAAATGTTCTAACACTTGGTTATGGACCCTTTCACATCAATGGCCACACTGTGATTACATTGACTCTGCATTACTAACTATAAATATCAATGGATAGAATTAATAGAAAAGTATATGGGTATATTTTCAAAATCTGAAATAAAATGCTCTGCTCAGCGTGTAAAGCCTCCGGATGAATAAAAAACATGATCTTAGAACTTGTATATCTTTACCCTTGGGTTGAGGAAAAACTCATATTTCCTGAAGTCTTTGCGGAAAACAAATCTGGTTTGTTGTTGACGCTCTCTATTTTCCATGAATCCGTAGACTTCAAGAACTTTTTCATGGTCCTCGACACAACGCTCTGCAACACAGAAAAATATATTCATTGTTATAATTAATAGAAAAATAAACATTTTTTAATATGAGAGATGGTGAGTTAAAGCATCGGACAAGATTCACTAATTTTCAAAAACGGGGTTTATCCTATTAGTTCACCATGCTTTAATAGATTTATTTCATTGAGCCAAATTTCATCAACGATTAACAATCAAACCTTTATCTTTTCATTATTTACTTTCTCATGAGATAATAATCTTCAACAATTTTTTCGCCGTAACCTTCTCAATTGAATGTTTGTGGAAGTGAGGCTTTCATTTTCAATGATTCAATGAGTACACTCAAGTTCATGTGGTGGTTATCATTGATTACTATCCATACATAACGCTAATATTTACAATTCCTATATAGAATAACATTGTAACATGGATGTTTTCAACTATATTTTCACAGATCATACTTTCGGTTGAAAAATTTACAAGACATTTAACAATTTTAGATACTTCAACCAGATGCTTGATTTTTTGCTCTGAAGAATTCTTGGAACAAGCAAATTTCAATATTTGGCTTGGAAGAGTGAATCCCTTGGCAATATGTTCGAAGCTGGTTTTTTGAATTAGACATTTTAATTTACCATACAATGCCAAGGAATAGAAATACTGGTGGTAAAAAATGAAGCGTGTCATAAAAGCTAGACACAAAGTAGCGAAATTACGTCACAATCAGGTCATCAACTTTTTATATTACAGCATAACTATTTTTATAAGAATGGATGTTCCCAAGCATTTTGATCTGATTCATTATATAAATTCAAATTGGGTTCGAATATTCGTAAAAAGTCTTGTATTTTTGAAATTTTCCTCACTACAGCCATAGACTAACTATACTAACTTGTTGTCTGTGCTACAACGATTTCAGGTATACATCTCACAATAAATTTTACCCAATTAGCTGTTTGCTTATTTGAAAATAAATGTTAAATGCTTTCAACTACTGAGCATTGCAGTAAAATTCCAACAAACTCCTTTAACCAGTTCTTAATTGAAAATATTTCGCTCATTATAACTCATCAATAAAAGACGAAATTAACGAGAGGAGAATTTGCAATTAGCAATTAACCTCAGATGATTCATAATAATTAACCGTAATTGCTGAAAAAGAATCATTGTATAAAAAAAAACAAATAGGGGGCAAATTAGTGCATCTTATTGAGGCATCACGTTTGGTAGATTTATACTTGTAATATACCCGGCGATGACCAAATAAGTATACCAAGCGGTTTATACTACATACTCTCTACATACCTTGTTGAGGCATAATTGGAATGTTTAGGCCTATAAAATGAACTCTTTTCGCACCATCTATTCTGTCCAATAAATGAAAATTGTTAAATAAATAAATGTTTTTAAAAATTATCAATGTTTTTTAACATGATTATTTCAACTGGATGAGGCTCATCGAAGAACTGAACATAAGGATGCCTGGGACTACACATCCTATAATAATTTTGAGTCATGAAATAATTATCCACGTTTCGATTTAAAAGAAAAATACTGTAATAGACTTGGTTTTTCAACACTTGTAGAATCTCTTCAACAATGTCAATTTCAAATGTCATTACACCCATTTTAACAGAATATTTTTGAGAACAGTTGAGTTATTAATATCGATATAATTATTAAAACTTATAAAATATTATAATTTTGTAAGAGATTGAAATATTAACATAATTACCATGTCAAACAT
This sequence comes from Laodelphax striatellus, assembly GCA_017141395.1. Classification (NCBI taxonomy): domain Eukaryota; kingdom Metazoa; phylum Arthropoda; class Insecta; order Hemiptera; family Delphacidae; genus Laodelphax; species Laodelphax striatellus. Next base: position 37,874,929 of record CM029531.1, on the reverse strand, counting down.
GAAAATGTGCTTACCCAATCCAGTTTCCACCCAGTGTTCCACTAATGCCCATTGCAAGCTCCTGGCTACCCTGTTTTTCAGTGCTAGAAGCAGGCAAAGGTCACTAGCGCACAGATCTCTCTCTACGAGAACAGTCTGGTACGATCCGTCATCGTTGTAGAAAGTTAGTTCCTGGAAAAGAATAAAAAATTAAAAAACTGAAATTCTAAATCTTTGTTAAAACTTGAATACTAAGAGTACTAGACTTCCTGCAACTGAAAAATCACAGACCTGACTCAAAGTTAAATAAAGAAGCTTGAAATCTTATATATGAAAAGAGTTTTGGAAAGTTCTTGGAAAAGTTTGAGAGGATCTATTTTGATGCGGTTTGCGCCAAAAGAAAGATAAAAAATCCAAGTTTTGCAGGCTCTTTGTTTTTTCAAAAATAAGCATTTTAAATGGGAGATATTTGATAGAACCCCGCAAATAGTTTTCTGTGGCACCATCTGTTGTCAAAAAATGTACTGAATTATTAAATCCCTTGAGTTCAGTTTGTGAAATTACACATAGATAGAGCTTAGAATGGTTGTTCTAAAAGTAGTACAGTGACCAGTAATCACCATACAAGGTAAGATTTCATTGGTATGACTGAGCTGCTGTCAGCTGCAGATAATCAAAATGGAATCCGGATACATCACTTGGTAATTACTGTTTTAAAAGTGTTCTCATTTTTGGTCAGACTCAATTGTAAATCATTTATGATCAGGCTGTTCTCTTGAAACTTGAACATCTAGACAAAAACCATTCAATAGATTATTCCATTTATAGATTATAATATATATTATATTGTATTAGTACTGTCTGTAGAGTACCAATAGGCCTATAGAATTTGGAGTTGTTAAGTAGGAGAAGTCTGGTAGTAAAATTAAGAAAACTGTTATTTTTATTATTGTCAATATTACTTTCAAGTTTTTTTTTGTGAAAAACATATTTTTATTATGTGTTTTAAAAATATGTAACTATTTGGATATCATACACGGAATAAATGAATGAATACACTAAGGTAAACATTACACTGGAAAGCTGTGGTTTGTACAATTTAAGAAATTCTAGTTCAGTTCTAGATGAAATACTTCATAGTCACATTTTATTATAGCAGACCTACAAACAAGAAAGTTTCTCAGACTAGGATGTCAGAACCTAAAAACTTCAAAGATGACGTTTTGTTCATGATGTCATATTCTATTGATGATATACCTCCCTTGAGTGCAAACAAACTTTGAGTTGAAAGCTTTCAATAAAGGACAAACCAACTTTTCAAAGGAGCACTATCAAGTGTCTTAGCATGCGAACATTTAGCACAGTCTGGTGAAGGACTTCCATAAAACTTTCACTTTCAGGTGACTGCTCAAATTATAACAAGCAAATATGTTCTGTATCACTGCTCAGTTATTATTAAATTTGATACAGTTGAAGGGCAAAATCATGAGCGCAAGCTCTAGGAGACAACTAAGTTCAACTTGTTATGTATAGCCTTGACTTTTGAAAGTTATTTATTCAAAGTTTTATCATATTAGATATCACAGAACACCTATAGCGAAACTTGATACTTATTATCATGGTTCTTTTAGGAGAATAAAACATTAGTTGATTCAATCACCAAATAAACCAGGACATGATTGAAATAGCTTCAATTAAAAGATATAAAAACCCATTTAAATATAAGTCTTATTTATAAGTATGAAGTACTTTAAACTAATTTCTTCTTTTAGTTTTATTTTCCTTAGTACTGTAAAAGAAACAGAACACTTGACAATCGACTCAAATCTCGAAAGATTTTTCTTATTTTCTAGAAAAATGAGTATTTTAGCATAGTTCAATATGATCCTACAAAACACCAATCAACAGCTTAAAGCAATCTCCCGGAACTTTTCATCTATTTAGCTCCTGTATTCAAATAATTATATCTGGGGTATTTATAAATTATATTCCTTATTCCTGAAGTATATTTCAAATTATATTGGATACATATCCTTGAAAGAATCAACTATTTCATGTTTTTTATTAGGCTAATTGTAATTCATGTTTTTGAAGAGGAATAAAGCTATTCATTTCGGCAAAACGATATTCGAATGGAACTGGCCTCGAACAGAGGCAGTCAAGGTCGGTAGATAGCACAACAAAAGTTTATATCTATTCCTCAGTAAGAAATTATTCAGTTCGAATTCCTATGAACATGATACTATTTTTTGGTTTTCCATTTTTCTAGACTAGAAAGAGTCACCACACATGAATTTGTGTTATTCGGTAGTGATGTTCAGCTAAATACGATACTGCGGTCAAGTCATCAAATGACTCAAACCTTGAATTATAAGTAAGATTAATTCAAAGTTCTGGTTTCGACATTTTGATTCCAATAATGAAGTTTATTATTTTTATTTCAGAGTGGAATTGACAATTACGATTATTTTATTGCTCCAATCTATTCCTAACAGCATTGAACTTTCATTGTGTAACTTTAGTGTGGATGAACGAGTTTACTTGAACCATTCACTTGCATCATTTAGTCAGTGACATGCGTGTTAAGTTAGAGATTTCTATTTGAGTGCAAGTCACGTCAGCTTGACGTAAAAGCTCAAATCTGTTCAAGTTACATTTCTCAGAATTTGCCTTTCACTTGTCAAAGTTCTACAGTGCATCATTAGCCTTGTTTGAAGCTACGGCTGCCAAAAACATCCTGCACGGAAACTTGGCCAGATTCCAAACTAATAAGTGGCTAGTCAAGTTCAATTCTCTACATCATTGTTTTAAAAATACACACTAAACTCAATTTCGAAGATTAGCTTTGATTTGAATCCATAGAATAAAAAGTAAGCATACTTATTTAAATTACATTTTTATCTTAGTTTTTATAACTCATGTTTTATATGCATTTTTAAGTCAATTCTCTTAAAAAAGTATTTTAATTTGTTTTCTGTCAATACAACGATTTGATTTGGAAAAAGATGCAGGAGTTTTGTGATTAGTTAATTAAATTTAAATAATTCAAGATTTATTAACGCTATTACTGCTATTCTGAGTCATAAAATAATCTTTACTCAGATTGAACATACGATTTTTCACAGAAATGACAAAATGTACTATACAATTTGAATTTGCTTTATCCAAACTTCCAAATAGAAATTAAAAGAGTTGCATACTTTGAACATAGGTTCGAAGGTTCATTACTGAGTTACCGTTATCAGACTATCTGTCTCCAACATTTGGCAAGGTCCTTTACAAGGATGTGGAAATGTGACTCACTCGACAAAAATGCTGATATGCGGGTCAGCCAAAGAGCAAAAAACTGAGAAAAGAGTTGTCTTTATTGGTCAATGAAATTTGCATACTCGAATACTCCAGTGTCCGCTGTCAAGGTCAAATTTCATTCATTGATAAAAGGGAAACGAGAAACAACTGACGAATATAAAATCACGTATCATTGCTCTTGAAACAGTGGGAAGACAGATATTTCATTTCTTCATGCATAACACGACAATCTCACTTCCTATATTTTTTCTCACTTCAAGAAGACTATTGAACTATATAATTAATTTATTATCTATTTTAATAATTAGGAAATCAGCGCTGACACATGAAAGCTCTTATACATTGGAAAGGTCACTGATTCAAGCAGTATCTGATTAATTTATAACATAAGAGATTCAAATGCGTCAATTCTCTGACTATAAAATCTGTGACATTATTTCTATTTTATTTCCAAACAATACAAGGGTTTAAGTTAGATATATGTCAAACGAGATAAGCCTATGTTAGATAATAAGCTACTTATTGAATAAAACGTCATATATCTCTATAGAATATCAATTTAAAGGAAATAATAACACCGAGAAGTTGATTTGTCATAAAAACACTCCCAAAAATGTTTTAAAAGCGGTAAATTATTGAAGTATTGGAGCATGATAAAATTGATGGTTGAATTGTATTGAATCAAGAATTACAGTGAATAATCGTTTCAGAAGTGGTGCACTCGTTAATACTACTTGATGTGACAAGTGACCAATAGTCTTTTCTTTATCGTCTACTGAAATTTCTTCTAGTCCAGATTCATAATATTTATTTTAAAATTATCGGATGAATAAGAAATGAACCAAGACTTTCAACTCGCATTGCATGTAATGAAATAAAATTTGAATGTATTGATGTACAACGAGTTACTTTGAATTTCGAAATGAATAACAAAATTGAAAAAAGAATGAATCATAAAAGATAAAATCATTAATCAAATAACACAGAAATTTTTTTATTCGATATTTACGACTCCTTTATTTGGATTCATTATTCATTGCATGCATTTTCAACTATTATTGACCTTTCTGCAGTTTTGTACTCAAGTTATTTATTGATAAAATTATTTCATAGTTCAATAAGTTTCCATTTTACTGATTGAATTTTTAAATTGCATTATTTCTATACCATACTAATATGCTATTCATAAAGGTTTAGTACAGGCCTAATAATTTCTATTTTGTAAAATATACCATGAACATAATCATTAGTGTGAGCAGAAATAGCAGGTGTAAGCCAGTTAAGTCAACGTGCTTAATTTTACAGCACTTAAATTTCAGGGGTGGCCAAGTGTGTTCACTTTGATTTAACCGTTAAGTCAATACACGTTTCACAGTTCACGGTTGCTGAAAATAGCACAAGTGATAAGAACGACGGAAATGGGCAAAATACCAAGTTCTGAATTAATGGGCTGCACCGCAAAAGCCGTGATTATTTGTCAAATAAGTCTGAAGTTGAGTGACTCGTTTGGAGAAAATAACGATTAGGAGCAAGATTGCTCCTACTGTTTTTCATTCCATTTCATGAAATTGAGTTCCAATTTATAGTTGAATCTCATATTTATATATTTCTTTCTCTTCTTCAAATAAATTAATTTTTCGGTAAAGGATTCAATTAGTTAACTATTATGATTTATAATTTTTATTGCCAATTTTATTCACATTTCTTCACAAGATGCAGTATTATGAAATTGTTTTTCCCATTTTCTTTGTGTAGTTTGATAAATTGTATTTTTTGCTGGGGATGATGCCCACATAAGCTCTAGGCTTGTGCGTGGGTAATGGGAAGGATGATGATGAGGGATGAATGGACCTACAGCTTTAGGTGGGTTCCGAACCACCGGGAAGCGATTTTGAAGCTCATAAATTGTATTTAGAGGAGTCGGTCACCGTTACAACGGGAGTGGTAGGCGCCCTCACTCATCTAATCTCACCGATTAGACTCGCCTGCTACCACTGGGACAACCGCTTCCATAAATTTTGTTAGAGAAGCAAATAATGAAGGTTATTTCCTGTATGCTCTATAATTAATAAAGAATAAACAAATAAATAGCTATTTTATTTTATAGAAAAATTTATTAATATTTTTGATAATAGTTTGTCAAAACTAAACAGTGAGTTATCTTCTATAAACTACTGTAATGTATGGCGTTTTGGAATTTCATTATAACCAAGACAATTTCGTTTGATACAGACACAAAATTAATTTGGAACTAATTCTTCAGGAAATATTCACAAAAATGATATTTTTCATTCTTCAATGAATTTAGTTAGAATAAAAGGCTCATTGAAGCTTTTAGGAGCTCTGTAACTCGTAGGAGCTCCTAAAAATTATCTGAGATTCATTCCATAAAATTTGTAAAATTTCAAACAAATCTACTTTCAAGCGTAGCTCCTCGATTTTTATTCTTTGAATCTTAATTTCATCCAGTGTAAAAAATGTTATTTCATGAAAATTTCTATGGAGTAAATGGTAGAGCTCATTGAAGCTTCTCCTATCAGCGCTTAAGCTGAGGCCGCACTACTGGATGGTTGTGTAGTGGGTACATGAAATATCTATAGAACATAGAATATCCATATTAATAGAACGGCAGTTCTGAATTTAAGTTCTATTCAGAGAATATCTATAGTACATCCATAGTAATAGAACTAATTTTTAGAACAGATGTTCTATTACTATGGATATTCGATGTTCTATAGATCTACCCACTAGGTAACCATTCAGCAGTACAGCCTCAGCTTTAAATGAGGTTACCAACTATTTCACCTAATTTAAAGATGGAAGGTAATGAGACATTGCAACTATACAGTTGATGTTAAATCATAATAATTATATTATATGGCATAATATTATATGGCATTAATTAGGAATTTCGTTCAATTAATTATTATTACCTAATTTGTAAAATTTCAGACAAAATCTAATCAAAGTGTAGCTTCTGTTCTAGATTATTTATATTTGAATCGCGATTTCATCCCGCTTATGAAAATTGAAAAGATTTTCAACCGACAAATAGATCGACTTACCCGGTTGAGGACAAGTTCGACGGCGGACTCTTCAGGCAAGCGTTCATAACTGGTAGAGGCGCCATCAGAGCTACCTGAAGGGGTTTCGGCGACAGTTTTGAATTTCGCCAAAAATGATTTCATCTCAATTTATTGTGAAATTTGAGACGAACTCAAATCAAACCCCAGCTTAGCACTTAATGAACCATTGGGAATACAAATGAATCACTGAACTCACTCGATTCTGGTGGATGACTGGCTGCACTCTGTCACCCTCATCGGGAACCAAGACGTTGGGCAGTCGCTCGTAGCTTGTAGTGGTGCCTTGCACGCACGCACACTTCATCCTCATCTTCAATGCAGATACTCGGCCTGCAAGTAAAGACATAACAAACATTGATTAAGTAATGCGAAAAACAACAAAACAACTTCATTCAACAAAACAACATTCAAGTTGGCTCAGGGAAAACTACCGGGATTGATTGGTTATCATGTTTTCAAGAAAGAAGTTTGCTTCACAATAACAGAAAATAACCGATAAAAAGATAACACAGAACAGTATAGTCCTAACGATGAAAGATGTTCAAAACACATTTATTGAATGCTGCAACTGAATTCAATTCAATTCAGTAATGCTATTGTTATTTCATTGCAATGAATTCGATGTTATTATGGAGAACTTTGAATTAATACAAATATGTTACCTTTATGATCGAATAATTATAATATACAGTTATAATACAGTTCGAATACAGTTTGGGGGAACGGATTTTGACAATAAAAACGGCCACTCCCGTCTTTCGGAGGAGACAAAAAGCCGTCGGTCCCGACTGCCTTAAAACAGTCGTCATCTCTCACAATCACCCCTCTCATTAGCCACGCACAAGCCTAGAGCTCATATGGGCATCAACCTAAAAAAAATATTGAGTGCTTTTTATACCTTATAAAATATTAATACCCTAAAATAAATTTTTATCAACAAAATCAAGTTTTTGCAGTTTCAAGTTTTTTTCACCATGATGTAGGCAGGCCTATAACGAGAACAGAATTTTTCAAGTGCTATAGAGATGACTTGATTGCATTTAATACGCACTTAATATTTGATGTAAAAACGCAATAAAGTAATGAAACTCGAGTGCTTCATTTCATCTGATATATGGTTTGAAACTACACTTCCTATAACAGCTTCCTATATTTTTCCACATATTGCGATCAACCCTTTATGGTTGGGTAGGACTAATGGATAAAAAAACAAGCCTACGTGCCGTGAGTCGAATAGTTCTTCAAGCATAGGAGCAGTAAACACCTCAACTGCGGCTTTTATAGTATTCCACGTGGCCTTTCAATAAAGAAGTAACTAATCGACCCCACGATAGCACAGCATAGCTGGCCCATTGACTGTCGAACACGATACGAAAATAAAACTTGAACCACCAGCCAAATTATTTGTCATACTTTAAATTGTTTGCATGACACTGACACGCTGAAAAATGTACTTAACCTGCACCAATATCGAACGACCTTCACTCTACTATGGTACCACAAATAATTAGAACTTGACAATCGCTCACTATTGTCTAAAAATAGAACAAGGCGATGTAAAATGAGTAAAAAAATCAAGACGAAAATCTCCTTGGATCCATTATTGGGAACCACATTAAGCTCTTCATAAAATTAATCTATTGAAAATATATCAGATAAAAATCTGAAGATCTATCATTTTAATTAGGTAGACTAAGTTCTATGCATTCAAGATTAATTCAAAACTTTTTTGAAAATCAATCAAACTGCATTAAAATGCATGTTGGATTGTTGAAAAAATTGATCAGCTACAAAATATTGGAGATTAAATAAATTTTCATGTGATAATTTTACAAAATTACTGCTGGAATTTTCAACAATTTTGTCTATAACCTGTTTGTGGATGCTTAAAGCACGAATCTTCTGATACCATATTATTAAGAACAAGTTTCTGGGAATTTTCCGTTCATAAAACCTTTTGAAGGCTCAATAATAATAATCTGGTAACTTGGCTTGAATGCAACGTGATCATTCTAATTCTAACACGGTAGAGTTAGGTATCAATCACACGGTTCAAAAATTTGATAAATAAGATGAATACACTTGTACAGTAAAGAATATTTCAGAACGAATCTTATTATAGGTGAAAATGATTAAAATTGCAAAAATATTTTTGGCAGCTCTGCAGATTAGAAAGAAAGATGACAAGATGAAGTTAATTCGTTGCTGTGACGACTGTACACAGCAGAACAAATTACATTTTTTCTGTAAAAATAGTCATGAAATACTATTTTTGAATTTGTGATACCGGTATGCTACTTTAATTTCGCTGTTATAAATAAAACCACACAATTTCCTACATTTGAAGCAAATTTTTTTGAAAGAGTCGTCAAGTATGAAGTAACAGATTGATTATGCCCACTCTCAAGTCAAGCAGAGCATGTTTTACCAATTATCACATTTTTCAAATATCTAAGAATTGGGAAAAAGATTTCCCATGTCTAAATTTTTACTATTTTATGTATTCAGCTTTCCGAAACCCAACTTTATGAGATTAACTTTATGCATTGGTAAGAGTGATTGTCTGATTGAGTGGAATTTTTCTATGAAATAGGGACAGATAAATATGAAAATGAGACCATAATACTGTAAAACAACAATAATAATTTTAATTAATTCAAATTTTTCAATTTAATTTGCAAAATAAAATGCAATAGAAGTGAAATTGAAACGTTGGACATATGTAACACGTCAGGACTTCAACAATGGTTTCCTCATTTCATTTCCTAACAAAATCATGGTTTCTTTCAAGCCAATATGTTTCTGACAAAAATTGCCATAAATATGTCAAAATTATTCATAATCTGATAGGCTACTCAACTAACGGTTGATATATTAATTTTAAACGCTTTTATGGACCTGCAAAATAACGAAGGTGAAGTGTAGACTTTCAAAAGCAACGCAATAAAAGCCACTTGAAATATTGTTTACTACAATCATAGTTTTGTTGATGTTTGGATTAAATTCTAGCAATGTCATCAAGAAGTGTGAATTTATTTTTATTTGATAATCGAAATCGAGTAAGAACGGGAACAGGATAACAAAAACGAGGTCAATTCTCAAGTGGATGATGAGAAAAGTTTCCTCAAACTGATTCAATATTGGAAAGTTTGACCCTTCATCGGAACACTTGTCAAGGATTATTTTCAATTAGCTCAGCTTTCCTTTCATTCATGGGCGGAGTTGGAGAATGTTTACTGGGGGAAGGGGGGTTGCTTCTGAAATAATTTTTTCCTACAACTATTATTTAACTACATTTATAACATTTGCTACAATAATTTGGGGGAGGGGGAGGCTTAGCGCCGCCCACGCTTTCATTGAACATTCACGAGATAAGTTTGTGTAAGAATTTTTATTCTAGCGGCCCCAGCATTTTTGAAACGATGTTTGATGAGATAAATTTATATCAATAGTAATGAAAAATTTGAGTCAATTTGTAATGTACAAAAATAGATAAAATTATTAGACAACTTATAAAATTCTCTCAAACCATCAAAATTGAATATTTAAACATGTTTTCCTGATGAATTAGATAGCCTCTAACAATATTTGAGCTGCAAATACAAAGAAGGGGGAAAATAACAAGCTTCATGTAGACATTGGGAATCAGGACACATAGTTCATGACAGAGGAAAACATGTTGTTCCATTTCCTTTGAAGGTAATGAGGTTTGCACCCATATTTTTAATCTTTAATGTAATCAGATATTAATATTCATATAGAGAGATTCATATTTGGTTAGGCAGGCAAATGTTCACTATGAATAATTTATAATACATGACATAACGTAATTACATTACATAACTCTTGCTGTTGCTCTTGCAACAGGTGTTTTGATATTTTATGCTTTTTCGGCGAACAACTGTAGCTCAAGAAACACAAATAAGATTCTGAATAGGCCGCAACTTAAATTCATTTGCAATTGCAATGACGCAAACCAAGCACTGACTCAAGTTGAAAAACTGAATAAACAAAAACTTATTGAAGCTATTGTTCGGCTTTAAATACATTACAATATCCATTAAATCAACGGAATTCATAGTGAGTAAGTTTACAGCTGAGACAAAAGAGCGCAAAATTATTGAAATGCATATATCTTGATGAAGTCGATTATAGCCGACTCAAGTGGAAAAACTGAATAAACAAAAATTTATTGAAGCTATTGTTTGGCTTGAAATACATTACAATATCCATTAATTCAACGGAATTCGTAGTGAGTAAGTTTACAGCTGAGACAAAAGAGCGCAAAATTATTGAAATGCATATCTTGATGAAGTCGATTATAGCCAAGAGCTTTAGATGATAGATTAAGAGCTTTCTTATTCAAGGAATAAAAATTAATAGACATGAATTTATTGATAATACAATATGACTTGGATTCAGCAATAGGTATGTTCTGCTATTTTGGCAAAAACCAAAGACTGATACTGAGTGATGAGTAGAATTTTAGCTAATCTCTGATTCATCAACTATATTAAAAGTTATTCGTCTCAACATCTGAAAATCAGTCTACTGATGAGAAAGTAAGCTCTCACAAGAGTAACAATAGGCCTATGCATGGTTTTAATTAACGTGAGAAAAAATCTTCAATCAAGATCTTGGCAGTGTACCCTAAACAAGTAATTTGTAGATAATGGTATGAAGAGAATGAGAACAAAGCATCTGGAATAAAATAAAAAATAGCAATGCTAATTGAATTTTTGTTTTGGCAAAACTCTCTACTGGTGAACATTGAATTTGAACTGGTGGCTTATATTTCAGTCTAGTCTAGTGCTATTAGTGGGTTAGAACTATTTAAACTACACGTTGTCAGTTGACTATAAAAAATATGTAGTGGAATACTCATTCTGATAAACATTTCAACGACCCTAATAGGAAGTAAGTCTTATTTTGAGGAGAAATAAACGAAAAGGTCGAGTAAAAACTCAACATTAGTTCATTGAAGATAGTTCATTGATAACAACTCTGAAACGAGGCTCACGTGTCAGAAATGAATATTCACATTCAACTAGATGTAAAGGCCATCGTTCCATTACTACTCCTACTATCATATTTTTCATTCATAGATAACGTTGTGTTTGTGCCGCCCAGCTCTCTACTGCGTAGAACGTTGAACAATACTTTCTCATTAAGCTCAGCTTCTATTCTGGATTATTGGGACAATCAACTGCAATTGAAAATGCACTCATGATTATCCTCAGTGCAATTGAACAAATGTTACTACGGATGTACTTGTAGAATGAATCTACCAATAGCGTCTCATATAACAGACCCATATTTTGAATGCAGATGGTCTAAAAGAATTGAGTTGAATGTATTCTATTATTGAAATGTTTCGACGACCATCAGATGAATGATTTATCAAACACGTTTTGAAATATTCTTCACACTTCACGATAAAATAATTATTATTATTAATATTGAGTTATGGTTGAAGTTCTAGAAACAGTACAATTACAGTGCAATAAAAAATACAAACTTGAAAAATCAAGTCGACACGCGTATACACAGGTGTCGCGACGGGAGGGGGGCCCCGGGAACGTACCCCCAACATCTTGTAGAAAAAAATTCTGAGATCTGCTAAATAAATATCTTGTGGTTTATAAATATCAATATTAATTCTGTCTAGGCCTATAAAAATGATTTCTGAGTATCTTATTGGGAAGACTAATATATAAAAGTATCGTTTTGTAGCATGCTTCCCGGCTCATAATACCCTAATTTTGATGTGTGCTAAAACCCCCCCCCCCCCAAATTCATGGCCCACGCCTATGAGTACACAGGAATTTTTATAATAAATGTTTGTTCAGAATAACTAATAAACCATAATCTGTGAAATTATAAAACAAGATATATTATAACAAATATGATAACTGATAAATATTAATAAAATTATACTTTCAACAGGGATTTTGCCTCTAACATAAATTAAACGGCGCCAAAACATTTCAAAATCCCAAAATATTTTGATCAGCGAAAACAAATGTGATTGCACAGACCTGAAAACTTCCAACTAAAATTTATGAGCTGACTACTGCTCCACATTTTATAATTAGGAACCACTGTCAATAGGAAAGCAGCTTCCATTATTGTTTTTGGCTGCAGATCAAATGGAACGGGTGTTTACTAGCCACTCACTAACAGAAATTACCAAAACAAAAGGATCAAGTTGTGGTTAAATTCAAATAATAAATTTTTTATGTTCTGCTTCTATTGAGTGGAAATCTGATAACTCGACATATTGAAGTAATAAGATGAGAAACTGAAAAAGAATGGTGAAACATGTTATTACATTCGAAATGTGGACGAATGAAGTGACACATCATTAATGGTTGGAAAATGGTTCAATATTTAAATTGAAGAACATATAAAATGTATAACTAACTTCACTTTCTTTGATTAGGAGAGTTCCATTAGATATTAATCTTCCAAATGCATTTGATCAAGATGAAATTATTCTAAATACTGTAGGACTGTTTGCAAATGAACTCTACTTATGCAGTAGTGAATCAACTTTTAAATAAATATGTATAATGAATGTAACATCAAAGTAAGTTAAAAGGTTTATGAAATGTATGGTATCTTGTAGTATGGAATTCCCTTAGCTTAGAATATATAATCTAAAAAATTCAATTCAGTAAAAACCTCTAGATGATGTTCAACAAAATCAATCTATATGAAGTTCAAAGGTTTCATTTGAAGTCATTCAATTGCGGAAAAATTGTTTTGAGTCATCAAAAATTATCATATCTTGTCACAAACATTTATCAAATATACTTTAAAACAGTTCGTTTTCCTCAATTTGTCAACAGAGGAGTTCACTGCTTATCACTAAAAAGGAAATTTGTTCAAAACACTTCTAAGTAGCCTACTAGTTAGAATTTGAATTGCATAAATTTTCTTTATGCAAGTACCTAAGTAGTGATCAATGAGTGAGCAAGTGCTAAGACAAAAATTATCACTTTTTAATTACGGTATAGCTTTGCTTGATTTTTTAAACAATTTTCCTACTGCAATCAAAGCTATTTCCCTTGCTACAGAATAAATTGAACATTCTGTCATTTTATATTTGACACATACTTAATGAGGCAAGTTACTCCTAGCTGATTCTACATGATACCACAGTACTGTACTACAGTAGGCAAGCAAAAATGTTTTTAATAGAAAAACACAACTTATCACCAGCCGAATTTAGAACTCACCATCAGCCAAATTTGGCTTAAATCAAAATTGGTAGGCCTATATTCAATCATATAATGGAAAACTATTTCAGTTTTGTAATATTAAATAACAATATTAATACCGTACCATTGAGATTAAAATAAAACATTAAAAGGAAATTAAGAGATAGTTCTAAGACGAATGGGATTGGTTTTGAATATTCTTTCAAAGTTATCAGAAAATGTGAATTCAATTGACTACAAAGTTTTCCTACCCTCTCTTGCGCCTCTAACCCTCCCAAAACTGGCAAAAGTCCTTTTCGTCCACTCATACAAACGGTCATACCCATTACATAAAACATCCTTGACACTTCTCACCATAACTGACACATTCTACACAAACCAGAAACAACAGTATTACAAGACTGATTGCACAACAAACTCAACCAGGTTGAGTTCGGTTCGGACACGCACTTGGCACAATGGAAACTGCAGTTGCAACCGAGGAAGGATGCTGCTCGGCCAGAATGCGCTAAAAATGGCAACCGGTCGAGTTACATTTTGCCGGGAAAAGAGCATCTGGAGGAAGCAACGTGGAAAAAAGCAGCCAGAAAGACCTTGGACAGGTCGGCTACCCAGCACCATCGCCCCGCTGGATCTGGTCTTTGTCACAGCAGTTTTCCTTCTCCGTTCAACTAGTGCGCCACTGCACTTCCAAGTACGCTGAGGCATTACAGCAAAGAGAAGGACAAGAATAATGAATTAATTTTAATCCTTGCAAAATATCCAGCCTACATGGAATCCTTCCTTCTCAAGTTCAAGGAACCTAGACTTGACCTTAGTATTGCTGTATTGGAGGACATGCACTCACTATTCACAGACCATTGAACCACAGAATTCCTATCACAATAGATTTTAATTATTTTTTAAAAGAAATTCTTTCAAAATTCGAAATCATTCTGAAATATCGATAAAACTTAAACCTAAGTGGAATTAGGTTAAGCACGGCGAGGTGGAACAACCTTCGGGTCTCCCCACTGACAAAAGCCATACGCTAAATAAATAAATTATTTTTCTAAACGATTCATTGCAAGCCAGGAGAACTAACAATCTGAAAAAACTGATTTGTAAAACTTAAAAGAAAATAGATAAAAAATTGAGTGGTATAAGCAGTTGGCTACGTGACCGTGCTAGTACTGTATCTAATAGTAAAGATTAGATTAGAGACGTGATCCTGTACTCCCGTTGTAACTGTGATCAATTGAGACCTGCTCTGCAGTGGCGAAGCGTAGTATACTTATTTGGTCATCGCCGGGTATATTTCCTATAGGAAAATACATTTGCTAAATAAAATACATTTATGAACTTCAAGATCGTTTCCCGGTGGTTCGGAACCCAACAACAGCTGTAATTTATAGAGGAGGAATTCTAAGTGAAGTACCACCTAGCCAGTATTCAAGAGAATAAATTTCTCCTTGAGACTATAAAGGAATTGCATAGAAAAAACCCACCAGTACTGTCACGGTCAACATCCACTCACTAAAGCCAGGCAAACATCGAGATATCTTCTTCTGCATGTTTGAAACCCACTCATTCCATGAATATGATGATTCATGAATCTTAAAGTATAATTCAATTAAGTGCAATATAAACCCTAACTGAGTATTAACAAACTGCTTGATAATCGTGATCTTAGAGAATCATTTCATTGACGTAGGAAGGCTTATAGAGTTAGCCGAAACATAGCATAAGAAAGATAATTTCAAGCAAAATACTGAACGCGTCTCGAAGGCATACAATAACCTCAACTTATTCTTTGTGAAACTATACTATGAGGAAACAATAAACGATTTTATTTAGATCATTATGTTCTGTACAACAGCTAACTTATACAGATATTTTTTTTAAATTAAAATAAGGCATGTCCATTTTTTATTTCAGTAATAGCATAGATAACAGATTAGAATCCCCTATCTCTTCTTTATGGTAATAGACAAGGAGAGGTAGAAGATTTCATAAGATGTATAGGATCTATAGTAGAAAGGAAAGGCGTATTTACTCAATAATTCTATGATCGGTGAGAAAGTTGTCTAAAATTAATTTTTAATCCCTGGGGTATCAGAATTAGACCATTACATTTTTTTACCTCAATTATTGGCATACCTGGTCTGAGAAATTCATTTTTTGAGAGAAATAGGGCTAACGTACTGGAAATCTTGAATGGAGCTCACCCATACAATGGGAGTAACAGATTCATAATCTAATGTAAAAGACAGTGAGAATATGATAAAATTGATGGGTTCTTTAAAATTTGGAAAAAATCAAAGTTAGAAAGTACCCAATTTTGTAATTCTATATAATTCTTTAAAGTTTTCTGATTGGTGCTAACTAGGCCTAAATAACTATATAATCATGAAGTTCTAATCAGAGAATAGTCCTATAGAAGTAGAGTATTTACTTAGAAGAAGAAGAGAAGGCTATTTGAGTATATAAATATTATAATAAAATAGTATAATATTGGAAGAGTACTCTTTATTTATAAGAGTACTTAGTATAGTATTACATAGTATATGTATTATATGTAGTATGTATAGTACTTAGTATAGTACTAATCAGTAGAGTATTTACTTCTGTTCTAATAGGCAGTTCTTACTTCTAGTTTTATAGGCAGTTTTATAATAGTTCTTGAAAGCATTGAATTTTTAATCGATGCATGAAAGATGTCATCATTAATATACCTGTTTGAATTAGGCTATAAATGTAAAAATAAAAATATTAACTAAGTGTCAACGGCCTCAACATAGGAGAAAATCCCTTGGAAAAAGGTCTGTATAATAAGGTTTTTAGAAATTTACAAGGACGCATCAGTTCAACTCCAAACTTTAATAAGATGATATTGATTAATAATAGTCAATCAATTAATAAAGTATGTCCACTTATTATTAAAGATTAATTCTATAAAGTATGCCTTGAGTGATAACTGTGTAGGCCTTCGGCAACTGCAGTCAATATTCTTTAGTAGGTATGACGCAATATTGTAACATGTGAAGTAGGTACACATATTTATTTGACATTCTTGAGAGATTACTCTTTAATTACTTCCACAGTAAACTAACTAAATTAATAGATTGCAACACATTTATATTGAACAATATGAATAAATAACGACTGAAAGTTGAAAATTAGTTCAATGCTATAAGGTAGCCTACGCCTATTCATTCATTTGAGATTTTGCGCCAAGTTTATTACAAGTGAAACTTCAGTTTATGACAGACACCAACAACTAACAAACGGTTAAAAATATAATTAATTTATTTGAACCATGTTTCGAATGATAGTACGGTTGCAAACCGTTACATGGGACCCGGACCAAAACACGGAATGTAGGATTGCGACGCAGCCCTATGTTTACTTGTTTACATTCCATCTAACCTACTATCCTGGTGTGGCATGGGCATGGCAAACGAAATTATGAAAGATAAGAGGGACAGATTCCAGATGGTTGACTCCAACAAAATGATTTTGAGTTTTACAACCACTAATAATGTCAAAGAAAATCAATAAGTTTCAAATTAGAAAATAAATGTGCCATTCATGATTCATCTCAAAAATCAAGATGTTGTGTAACTCACCAACTTCGCTCTGGATATGAATATGAGATTTGTAAAAGCTCACACTTGCAACTGATAGCGTCGAATTGAAAATAACACTTTTCTAGAGTTCACTGAAATATACTATTTCAAATGTCACCTCACAAATTCAAATAAATAACATCGAAGAGTCGCGTGTTTTGAAGTTTCATTGTAGTGGAATACGGTACGAGTACGACAAATTGTGAATAGAAGTAGTGGGGGGTCTTGTTGTGTCGTCTGACGTCAGTGGTAATGGCGGCGCAGGGCTACCATGCCATAATTCACAAACAAAATTTACCTTTCAAAGTTCCTCTTTTGCGGCCTTTTTGAAAAGCCGCATTAATAATAAAATTATTTCTTGCTATCACAATCCTTCAATTTATTTATTTCATTTCAATCCCAGCCCAGTACGCATTGAAAACCCTGAAATGTAGACAATTTTGATACCGTACCGTACGAAAGAGAAGTTTCTAAAGAGATTTATATTTTTTTAGAATACGAAATGCAAATAATATTGTTACGGTACCTAATCAATAAAAAACAGAAACCCAACTCAATTGAAAAAAGATGAGATCAATTATCAGATTACATGATTATGTTTTCACGAAATTTTCACGTGAACTTTTATCAAATTACTTGTGTTTCAATAAAAGGGGGTTTTCTGTGTGTTGTTTTTAATTTTTGGATCTAATTTTGCAAATGAATAGGAATAGTCATGGGAATATTCATTAGAAGAAGTATTGGAGTATTATCTGGACAGCATAATATGATAGATTAAATAAAAATGTATTAAATTGAATAATTTATCATCCTGCCGGAAAAATATCAGGAAAAT
Source organism: Laodelphax striatellus (assembly GCA_017141395.1). Lineage (NCBI taxonomy): Eukaryota > Metazoa > Arthropoda > Insecta > Hemiptera > Delphacidae > Laodelphax > Laodelphax striatellus. The sequence continues at coordinate 37,856,889 of CM029531.1, read as the reverse complement.
ATGTGCTGGTGGAAATTACAGAAATTTTCTCTTCAACAATGAATTATTATTTATTAAATTGTCGAAGATATTTATAGACTCATTTTATATGTATTACCATGAATATATTAATCAATCAAGAAACAAACCATTTTTTCAAGAAAATCGAATTTACATAAAGTATTAGTATATTGTAAGAGTATGATATTTGCCATAAACAAAACAGTACAGAATATACACTTTATAGATATTAGTGCATTCGATCTATGGCACTACTGGCATAAGATACTCTTGTTCGCCAGCAGTGAGTCCAAAATCGAACAGCTTTTGATGCGGAAGCAAACTAAATAAAGAAAATAATAAACTAAATAAATAAAGAAATATAACTTAATATAGAAAAATTGATATTCTTAACTATGAAAACAGATAACAGATAGACAATAGATTAATAGCTGGAAGTAAATTAAAAAGAAATAAATTACGATACAGTAGCATTGCCAGTATTCTGATAGGTATTGTCAGACACGACTAGGCCTACTCTGAAAAAAGAAACCGTGAGTTCGTAGCCATAAAAACTAAAGCAAACTCCTTATGAGTTGAATTAAACTAATTTGAAGTAAATTTTTGTTTTCACCCATGCTTCTATTTCGCTATTGAGTTTCTTTGTGAATCTATTGGTTATGAAGTGATTTGGAATTTTATTTGAGTAATATTGCATGAAGTAAGGGAATTGATGTTTATTTATAGTTAATCTAGAGAAAGTTCTATTATAAGTATTTAGTGAAGACGGTCGTAAATTATGTAAATGTGTGTTTATTGTTAAAAGCTGTTTATTTCTATTAGCATGTGTTATAATTTTCTTCACAAAGACCTGTCTCAACGTTGGTACACCAAACTCAATGAACAAGGACTTGCTAGGATACAGTCTGGGTCGTCTCAAAGCTGCTCTAATTATATGTATGAGTATTATATACAATACTCATACATTTGCTACGGTACTGAATTCAGAAGTTCAGGAAATAATCTTTCAACTTAAATTGTGATGAATTAAATTATTTATAAATTTGTTCATGCCAGACACAAGCAATATTGTCTTGTGTCTTCTGTATAGAATTACGTTCACCGAATAGAATATTTTTTATGGAAAGTAGGCCTACCTTACATGGATAAATGTATTGTTTTTCCTTTGTACTCGTAAAATTTAAACTGTTGGAATACCATGTAAGAGGCTCTAAAAGATTCACAATATTTTAACCATGCATTTTAATAAGTGCCAAGGACGGATCATTGATATAATCTGCATTTATTTTTACAAGGAGTATTCATATATTATATTATTTTATTCATAAATTTCCTGACTCACCTGATACTCATTGATTGGCTTATGATATAGCCTCTTATTATTTTATTTATCATCATAATAATGGCATTTCTTTCTGTGAAATGAGTTGAAAAAATTGTTAAAATGAGAAGTCATAATTATATAATGTCATCGATTTATTGACGATTTTCAGCTTGAATGCCATCTAAAAAGCTGATATCAATAAGTTCTACTCATCAATAGCTTGTCAATATTCAACAACTGTGTACCAGATTTCATCTACTACACATAATAATTTTTTGAAAAGAGTACCTTTTCCTTGTTTAGATACTGGAACATCAATATTAATATTTATTGGGAGTCCCAAATGGTACCTTGGTACCTAAACAAAACACCACTGTAATCGGACGAAATACTCCTTCATACTTGAAAATGCTGAGAAACACATTGAAACTATACAAAATAAATTAAGTCTCAAGAAAGGCAATGTCATAAAATATCATGTCAATTCAATACACTTCCCTATGCAATCAGTATAGGAGTTATAAGCTGTTTACTGCTAAACTGTCTGCTAGGAGTTTATAACACTGTGTACATAAACATATTAGCACTTTATGATTTTTTGCACAATTTTTTAGTAAAATAGAATCAATAGCACGACTGAGTTAAGTGTCCAAGATTAATATATTTTGAGTACCGTACTCTAGTGTAATTCTGAATCTTAATTTTGAAATATTTATATAATAGCTATAGTGATGTCCACATAAGCCCTTAACTCGTGCTTGGGTAATGGGAATGATGATGATGAGTGATGATTGGACATACAGCTTTAGGTGGTTTATATTTTTATAGTAACATTATAACAGAACAGTATTCAAATTAGTTAATTGTAAAGAGAGAATAGCATGATAGCCTACACTTGTGGAAAAGTTCATCGACTTATAAAACTTTTCAGAAGACATGCTAGCTGTACGTTTTATCAATCAGGGGTTGTTGAGTTCGATTCCCGTCAGGACTAATAGTTTTTTGTGTTCATCGATAATCCTTTCAGCTGTTGTCAATATTCGCTGTTGTTAACGACTTCAAAGTATTTAGAGTTTTCATTTTCTTTTATTCAATTGGTTTCTGTAAATTCAATAGCAATTTTTTATTACCTGTTTATTTAAAAAAAGTTAATATTATGCTACAAAAACAATACGCAATGATTCCTTTCAACCATCACTGAACATCACATGTTTCTAATAATGCTCACTTCACTCTGTTTCTATTCATTAATATAGGTATAATAATCAACTCATTCACGACCATTTTAGTTAAGACACTGTTAAGATTTACTCAATTAATTTATTTAAGACATTAAATTATATGACACTGTTCAATGTACCGTGCCTACATATATGTTTGTTTAATAAAGACAAACATGAATGTATTAATATGTTTTTAATTTGAACTTGAATGGATTCTTATCAATTAGTTGATAAAAATTAAGCATTTGCGATTATATAATTTATTGATTTAATGATTGATTGATTAATATTTTTCTGCCTCAAATATTTGGAAGTAATTAATCATATTGGCATAGGAAAGAGCTCTAAAAATATTTTTCATGAAAAAATATTGTTTCACTTCAATAATCTCTTCAATAAATACAACACCTAAAGGGATGATAATCCCCCATCGTGGGTATGAGAAAGAATAAGAAATGCGCAATTAGAATCGTCATGACCCGGAACTTAATGTCATAGTTTTGCGCAATAAATTTCCTCTGCAAGAATATTATCTATGGGTTTTTTTCACTTATGATAAACGGATATTACATTTTTCAGTATTCTTACTTCCATTGTAAAATAACAATCAAACAGTTATTTTATTAAGAAAAATTGGACAATGATTGTGTGAGCTTGACCTTCAAAATATAATAAATTAACGGTCTACTAAGATCCGGCTTACTGATTCAATCTGAAATTAACTGGGCCATTCATTGATAAAATCTTGTAAGGCCTCTGACGCTCCAATCACAAAGTGAATCGATTGCATCAATCATATCCTATAGAATAGGGTACCAGCTAGAACTTAAACTTTAGATCTGTTCACTGAAAATTTACTGTTTAATGCTATCTCTGCTGTTTTATTCAGATTATACTCATAATGTTTAAATGTCATAATTTTCAAAATTATGTCCTACAATATTGATGACTTCAATCTTTAGTATTGAACCCCTCCCCCCCTTCTATCCACATTCTACATAGTTTGATCAACTAGAATTTGTAATAATATTGTCTGATCATTAGATCATTTATCATTTTGAACTCAATATTCATAGAGACTACTTTGGCAAACAAGACAAAATGGAAATAATACATTTTCTAAAGATAATACGGTAATTATTCAGATGATTTTATTGTAATGGGTTGTTTGGTTAACGTAAAATATATTCATTCACCTATATGACTCAATTTATGTCCTCTGTACATTAAGTTTATCAGACGTAGAAAACAGGCTCTTCATTTAGAGTACAAGGAATTAGACCTAAACCTAAGTATGAATGGTTATCCATACAATTCCCCATAATTTTCCTTACACAGACCATGTATCATAATATATTTATGATTCATCAATTTGATTATGTCTATAATAAAGTGTAAACGTTTGAGGAAGAGAGATGGAAGAAAAAGTTCAGCGTTCTATTAATTTCATCAATTTATTTAATTCAGTAGTCACAGCCGAGTTTGATAGTGATTAGCTCAATAATATTAGATTTAAGAACGTACATATTTTTATATTCTGAAATGCTCTATTTGCTCAACAATGGAGCAATGATATTTTAATATTTGGAGTCCAAGGGTGAATAAGGATCATCAAAAATGAGTATTTAATATTAGCTATTATTTTAAAAATGTAACTTAAATTTAAGTATCTTGAATAAGAAACATCAATATTAAAATATAATTTCAATTTTTACAAGTTAAAAATAGCCTAAGCTACTTGTGTATTGTTTACAATTATTTTTCTTTTAACAAAAGTGTCATATTTTTCGCAATTCTATGCAAATGAACATACTGTGAAGTGTACATAGAAATTGAAGGAATATTTATTTGAATTACACAATAATAACATTGCAGGAGCGGGGGAGTGACTTATTGACATAATTTCTAAGAAAGCATAATATTCAACAATTCAACAGTTCTAACAAACGATTCAACATTAAATAACTGCATTTACTCTCCTTGGAGGGCGGACTTCATTTTTGGTCCCCTCTCACACACAACCACTTCTACTGCCTGCATTTCGAAGTTAATAAACTAAGTCAACAAATAAAATATTTAAATTACAAAAATTATATAAAATGCTATGATTATTGAATAGGAATGTCAAATACTCACAAACACTAATACAATAATAAACAGAAGTAATAAAAAATTATTTGACATTCGATTTAGAAAGAAAAAGACAAGAAAAGATTTATAATGAAATTTCGATTGTCAAATAAAAATCACTCACCAAACCTTTTCTGCATAACTGGAATTGAAATTATTATAATTCTTCAACGAGGAAATAATGTAGACACAGTAATTGCCCAACACAATACAGCCGATAGCTGACAGGACCTTTCAAACAATGATTGCACTGTTCGCTTCAACCCCCCTACCCCCTCGCCCGCCCCTTGCCGCCTGATTTGCGGCTGTTATGAGGCGCGTGTTCTAATAGCATTGTCAATCAGTCAATGGGCTGCGACCATTAACCTACCGGCTGACCATTTATGCTGCGCTGGTGAATTGATGATGCTCGTTCATATAGGCCTAACTGAGACTGGCCCACATTCAATTATTGTCGATTCCTCACCACACTTCCAGACAAAAGTAAATATTATTTGACTGTAAATGTCAAACTGAAGAGCGTTGACTTTATTCGTAATAATTTTTTGACGTAAACATCAAACTGAAGATCTCTGACTTTATTCACAGAAAGTTTTTGTGGACGAGCGTCATGTAATACTTTTATCAATATTGATTTTAATACGACGCTGTTTGTATCGAAGCTACTTGATAAGTATCCATAAGAGAGATATGGATAAGGAAAAACTCGTTCTCATAATCTGGCTAGCTTTATGGCCCAGTTTTAGGCCTATTAATGAGTACCAAAAAGATTAAACTGTAATGAACGATATTGGCCTATAGAATAGGGAGTGTATTTGTGTGTTTTTAGTGTTGATAAACTCTGAAATTAATTTTCGTCGTGCAATTTCAGTTATAAAGAATAGATCATTTTTAAAGAGAATGTGTATATTTTTACTAAAAACAATGTTTAGATATCCACTTGAAAGAGAATTAGAAATCAGAATTTTTAATAAAATTAGAAACAAAATTAATCTGGGAATGGGAATTATGATTTGGAATGAGGAGTAGAATGATTTTAATACTTGTTAACGTTTATTTAGTACCTATGGGGATAAGTGAGTTTTCACTTACTTTTTTGAGTAAGGGAGAGGAAGGATCAACGTGTAAAATTTTTAAAAGCCTAAATTTTCAAAGGCCTACATACTAACTAATTCAAGTAGTATCTATAATCAAATAATTTTATTATAGGAGTGATATACAAAACTCGAGATCTTTCATACTTGACTTCATAATGTAAACAAAATTCTTCTAAATTTTACATTTGAAGACATATTTTATCCGTCTTTCCTTGCAATTGACAAAAACATAATACAGTATTATGCTTATGAGAAAGAGCCTCTATTTTTAATGTTGAATTTTCCACTAGACTTTAAATTGGGCGCAAATCAACTGAGTATTTTATTTAAAGTAAGTAAAACCACGCAGTTTAGGTATAAATTTTCACAATATATTATTACGCATGGATTTTAAGATCTTAATAATAGGAAAAATTTGTGTTAATACTGTTAATTATTACTATGTCCATTAATATTCATCAATCTACAAACCCTCCCAATTAATTTATTGATTGAAGAATTTTAAAAATATTTTTACCACCTTGCAGGCTACAAAAAAAGTTTGGAAGGAATTTTTGTAACACCACTGACCTAATAATCCATCTTCATAACCCAGATTCGGTTGGGGTGAATCAACTGCGCTGCATTTCCCATTTCCAGGCTGAATGTGTTGGGGTGGGGTGATTCGTAGTAGCCCATAGTAAAATGGGTGTGACGTCACTGTCTGGATCGATTCATTCCTGCTCCCGCCGACATGCTAACTGCCAGGTTGTCGGGAAAATTCCGGGAAAGTCTGGCTTCGTGAAATTTCCCTGCAAGCGACGCATCTCTCCAACAGTTTTGAGTTGAACCTCTTTGACTTTGGAGCTTTAGCTACAAATAAAATAATTTAAATTCTTATCTATAATCTTCTTGAATTATGGAATTTCCTACATTGTGAGACCAACGTGTATTTTCATCCACTCCAGTTAAGTTATTATTATTGAAAAATTTTCATGATGATAATGATTTTTGATTTTTTAATATCGCAGAATCGGTGGGCAAACTCTTGGATGATTCGATTGTCTAAAAGGAGCAATTTTTACAAGATTTTCTATTGTAAAATCAATCATAATAATAATTAATATGAAACAGTCATCTAATTTGAATAGGGTTTGAAAACATAGATTCTGTTCCATGACATATGAGAATTTGGTGGAGGCCTATGAACCTCTAATATTTTAAAATAGAATTGAATGTTTATATCACAGAATAGGAGAGATCATTTTCTCTCCTATTCTGTGGTTTATATGATCCTTTAAGAATGTTCACTCCTATGATCGTAGACCATGGAAACACCGATCAAGTAGGCTTATTCAATTTAACATTAATTTGTCGCATTTCGTGGTTCATATTCCATTCATGATAATTTGTGGGTTATAAATTTAGCCTGAAATTTACTTGTGTACTGACTACTCTTATTTGTCAAGAAATTGATATCACTCTCATACTCTGCTAAATGTTGGTCTAAGAGGCTAGAAACATATAAAATAAAACAACAAAGTACCGGTACCTACAATCTACATTAAACTTATTGAATCTTTTCAACAGTGCGATACAGTTTACTACTGCGTAAACTTTGAAGTAGGATTTAAATAACTGTGAATTAGAAATTGAAACATAAAGCTAGAATATTATTGTATTCGGATATTCAGGTATTCTATTCTACTTGGAAATATTCTATGTGTTGTAATATAAAATAATTATATTAGTAAAATAGTATTATTGTTTATAAGATGAAAATAATTAGGTAAAAACACGTAAAATCGACGGGACGTGGCAATTGAACATTGTTAGGTACCTATTTGCCTTGAACTACAAGGAAATGAGTTCAATGGGGGTTTTAAATGAGATGAAATTGAAAAAGTGTCAATAAGAGTACGAGCAGCAATTGAAAGTGGCTAATGAGTTGGAGCTTTTATTACTTGCACAGCTGTTGAATTTATAAATCCTCTACAAGTAGGCTACCATGTGCACTTTCAATCCGCCTTTGGTGAACTAGTTCATTAAAGGTGTACAGTAATTAATGACGGATTTGTTTCATCAAAAGACAAAAGATTTGTCCACTCAAAGCCTGAACAATATTATCATTCCACATAGAGATCTAATCATCACAGTTTCTATTATTTCAAATTCAGTTTCGGAGGTCCAATGATAATTTCAAAATTTAGTGAGAACTTTCTCCACTGGATTAATTTTAATAATTTTTTGGCCGAGTCACATACATAAAGGAATTCATATGCTCTCTTAATCTCTTATTTATAAGACTGTTATTAATTGTTTTAATTCAATGAATATTTGTGGAAATAAATTAATAACTGAAATCATCTTTAATATCCTCTTAAATCTTTAATGTCCGGTTGCAGAGTCCTACAAAGTCAATGGAAACTCACAGTCGAATCGAAAAAAATTGAAAATTTTTTCATTCAACAATTGAAAAACTGCTAATCTGGCAGTGGACATTACTTCCAAGCTACTACAACACTATGAGTGATCAAATTCGACTTACGCGAGAGAAAATGGTTCTGCACAGGTTACTTTCACATAATCTTTTACATTCATTGTTTAACGTGACGGTGACACAGACTATTATCATGTATAATAGTTATAATAGAGTTGTAATAGTTATGTATAATATTCGGGGTCTGCAGGCCTAATATTCATTATGTGAAAATTATTTTTAAATGAGAATATTACAGTACATTGAAGTATCTGTTCAAATAAAGACCCTACTTACATAGATACTGCCTATTCGAATAGATACTCTCATGCCCGGTTTTTCAGTCGCTCAATAGACAGTTTATGGATCCAATATAGCACTATTGAATCAATAACCATGTGTTTTCAAATGCAAAAAAAAAGTTATTGATTCAATAGGTTTATTGAACGACTGAAAAACCGGGCATCAATCTCTGATCAATGCGCTGTGATCTTAGGTGGTTCAATAACACATGACTCAATTTAAAAGCAATCAACCGTGGTCAGAATGGACAAATTTATTCAACCAATTGGGAAACGCGACTTACATGGATATTGGAATTTATAATTTTTTGCGACTTACATCCTTACATGAATTGGAATTTTTAATTTTCTGCCTTGAAATACCGAGAGGTGGCTTGGCAACGCTCAGGAGGTGGCTTTTCTATTAGAAGAAGAGCATACAATAGTAGTTTGGGCTGATTGCAGACATCCTAATCAGGGGTTTGGACAGACTCATCCTGACTCGCATTTGGAAAGTTCCTGTAGAACGCCACCAATTTGAAAGTTGATGGTAGACTTCAAGACTTGCTCAAATAGAATAGATTCGTTGGGTGTAAAGGATTATCGCTTGATATTATACAATAGCCTACAGAATGGGGGAGTAAAATTGAGTAAATGATAACTGGTGAATTTATGCAGTTGATGAAACACTCACCAGTGCAACTGGTGCACGCCACCAGTTGCGCGAAAATTCACAGGGATTCAACAGCCGCAAATTACGGTACGTCATCTAACGGAACCAATGCAACTAGAATCCTATCGAGCTCGGTAAACTGACGCCGTCATACGACAGTTAAATTGATTTGAATTCTCGTGCAAGTAGCCGTCAATTTTTTTATTAAATTTATAACATTTCGTCATATTCAATTTTGATTAGAATTAGAAATCACTTTTGAAAGTATACGAACCGTAGTTCCTATGAAATATGAAATTCACATCAATGTAGACAATTTTGTAGTTGTTAGGTTGTTATCATATTCCGTCTTACAAGTGTTTTGATTTGTGTACGTTTTGTATGTTTTTGATTTCGTTATTTATAGAAATATCAGTAATTTCATGTACCATGGACTGGAATAGAGATTTACATATATTATCAGCCTACAATATTGGAGGCCGGCTTATGCCAGCCTTGGCTGAAATCTGGAAACTGGACAATAACGATTTGTTTTAGGGATGTTCATATGACGGCAATTATATCACACACTTGATACATGAAATGAAACAGTTAACAATTGATCAGGAAGGCGAACTTGATCTCTTTGAAGAGTGGCCTTTTGTCGATTGTTTCTGTACTTATTCAATTTACACACGTTTCAACAAATCAGAGTTTATATATAGGAAAGGTAATGCTTAGCAACTGGTTTCAGTAGAATTTCCACAGTATCGGTTGAACAGTATTTGTTGTGCTATTGCAGTCTCATTGCGGACAATTTTCTCCATCCGAGGAGAATTAGTGTCAGGCATAGGCTACGATTGAATCTGTGATCAGTGCGTCAACTGTGCTAGAAAAAAATCATTAGCGTCAGGATGCGCTTCAAACAGCTATTGGTAAGAGCAGAGCACAGTTCATATCCCTATTTTTTGCATTAATTTTAATATTTTTATGAATTTTTGATCATCCAATTGTTGTGGAATATATTATTATTGTTCATTCCGGGGTCATGGTACAAGGTCGCTTACAAGTTTCCATTCACATTTTTGATTATCCAGAACAAGAGGTGTACCGTATATTATTCTTCAGAAAAGTCATTCCAAAATAATATGGTTGATAATTTTATAATTTGATTAATTTTCTCATGGTTTTTTAAATGGTATGTGAATAAATTGAATGAAATGAAATTAATTGTTGTACTGTGAGTGAGCTACCAATTTTAGTGACCCAAACTTGCAGGATTCTCTTATAGGATTCAACAATATGCTGAACTTCACAGTTCATTTGAATTAAATTTCCCCTTTTGTGAAATATGAATTTTTGATCTTTAAATTTTGTTGTAGAATACATAATTATTGTTCATTCCGGGGTCATGGTACAAGGTCGCTTACAAGTTTCCATTCACGTTTTTTGATTATCCACGGCGTACCGTATAGGCCTACTGTTCTTCAGAAAAGTCATTCCAAAATATAGTTGATAATTTTATAATTCGATTAACTTTTTCATCACTTTTTTCAAATTGTATGTGAATGAATTGAATGAAATGAAATTTAATTGTTGTATTGTGAGTGGGCTACCAATTTAAGTGACCCAAACTTGCAGGATTCTAATATAGGATTCAACAATATGCTGAACTCCTCAGTTCATTCGAATTAAATTTCCCTTTTTGTGAAATATAACAAAAAAAATCATTATATAGGCTACAATAGAGAAAAATATACCGTATTGCATATATTTGAGAATTTGCATCGAGTTTTAATTTGAATTATTTTCTATTGGAAATGATCAAGAGCTTCGATTCCGATTTCAAACCACAGAAATAATTATTCTCCTGAATTTTTCTCAACTTCAAGTTTTTTTGGGGGCATGTATTTCCTATCAATAGACCAAAAGCCCTAGTGGCTTGCATAATCTTCTAGGAGTAGTTATCAATAACACATTTTGTTTCTACCATATACTTGGATTTGAAAAAATGAAAATGGAGAGAACTAAATAGTGATTTTTCAAAAAATCACCTCTTTCAAATAAGAAAAATGCGCACCCATGATATTCCATATTTGATAAAATATTTATTTTTTAATTAATTTACAATTTTAAACTCAATTTTAAAAATGTTACGAAAAGTTAAGTAATCTTTTTCAAGAAATTATTGTGATAATTAAAATTATTAATATCATTAGTTGAACAATTTCTCAAATTCTAGAGAGAAGTAGGAGATTTTTCTCGTCAGGATGAGGCTGTCGAAATCGAACTCATCTCAATTTTATCTTTTTGTTAATGATCTTTTATTATAATTTGATATGCAAAGTTTACCTTAATAACAAAAGGTTGATAATATATCAAAAGAACATAATCGATTTCAAATTAATTATCAATTGATCTCTAAATTATTCTGTAAAGGAGGGACATGGGGATCAAGTGATGCCCTATCCTAGTAGCTTGTAATAATATGAGAGTGAACAATATCCTGAAGAGAAAAATTAACAAGAAAAATAAAAGAGCCAAATCAATAATTTTGAATTGTATGTAATCTTTTCTCAGGCTTTCAAACACAAACTTATAAAAAATGTCATTATCTCTTTTTTAATCAGAAATATTTCTCTTCAGCTTCATTATTGTCTTCTTCTTTCATTCTCCTTCCCAGTATTGAGGAATAAGGGAATGCATCCTACTATATACATCTATATATAGGCCTATATTGCTTTGAGTAACTGATTTTTCATGAATTTCAAAAGTTCCAATTCCCCCATGAAAGTTTTATAACTCATAATAAATTTTTACAGTACTATAATTGAAATTATTATATTTTTATTATCAGGACATTTGAGATTACTATCTCATAACTATATTTTATAGTTAACATTTGAGAACTTTTAACTATAATAAAGTGATAAAATTTGAACTGAATAGTAAAACGGGTATGTGAGCGAGGAAGGTCAAGAATATGTATTTATTGCATAATAAAAATTATTCTTGAAAATGAAGAGTAGAAACCAATTACATTTTATAGATACAGTACTTAGGCACTTGATCACATGCTCTAAAATTTGAATTAGTTCAATAGTTCAAAAGAGGAGAGAAGCATTACAATTTTTTCTTCAAGATCTTTTCATGGTTATTTTTGGTAATCATATTGGCTAGACATGACCGGGGAAAAGTATTAAACATTCAGATGCAGGTGAGAAATAAAACAAATAAAAATGGGCTAACTTATATAAATACATAATTATGGCGACCATTACCACTGAGCCGCACTGTCAATCTGCGCTTGAAGACATTAATAATGCTGACTCCGTCGGTGAGCATTGTTCAAAACAGGGTGATCTTAAAGCTTAAAGTCTCTACACAGTACCTAGCTGCGTGATGGCTGATGGTATATTGTGTTCTAGTTAGAAATGGTACACAAATTTAATTGTGTAGTATTCAACAACAACGAAGGAACTCTCAAAATTTGCTGTAATTAATTTATTAAGGTAAATTTTACATGTTGTTTAACAAATTTGTTTTCGAGTGATTGACTGTTTCTTTGTATATTTCACTTTGGAGAGAGGTTTTGATTACTCTGTAATCTAGGAATTTATTAAGGCAAGAATTATTTAAACTAGATTTCCGATCACAAGAAGCATTGTCTCACATTTTTTTGTTATCTTCAAAATAATGTACTGTATTCTTTAAAATGTTTAACTTAATTCGGAATAATTTATTTTCAAATATAAGCATGTTTTTCATTGTAATTACTATTTCATTTGCTCCAATAAAGTTATAATTATTAATTTCCCTCTTGAACTTTTAATATCTTAACAATACATATCGATACATATGTTTTTTTGCTGAGGGTGATGCCCACATGAGCTCTAGGCTTGTGCGTGGGTAATGAGAGGGGTGATGATGAGAGATGACGACTACTTTTCAGGCAGTTGGGACTGGCCGTTTTGTAGTCAAAATCCGTTTTCTCAACTGAGATTAATCCTGGAACCTTATTTGGATTACCAGATCGGCGCTTATCGCTCTCGGCTACGGACCATTCCGTGGTCCATGGTTTAATTTTACTGTTTTCGAAAATCATATTCTATTTTATTATAATATTTTCTTTTAAGCTGTTTTTCACTATGGGTCTTCTCATACCCAAAGTTAATTATTGATTGTTGTAATTGTTAATTGCAATAGAAAAATAAATAAAAATTGGAACGTACTAGCCTGGTTTTTTCTAGTCTTCCTTATTGGTCGAGATTTTAGATTTAGTAGTTGCAAATAATTTTGAGTTATATCAGCTCTCCATTATTGTTTGCTTTTTAACATAAGAGTTTCCACATCAACATTCTCTAGCACTTCTTTACCCAGTTTGTTGGTTTTCACATGGAAAATTCATTGTTATTAGAAACCGGTTCAGCAGAACACATGATTGAACCTATCACCCCAGTTTTTATTCATCCACTTGTTATTATCTTAGCCAATTAACAACTCAACAATGACAAGAGCTCATACTATGTTCCAATGACAACTAACAATTGAAAAAACGATTTAATACCTTTATTAGTAGAATAAGTTTATTTTTATTCAATTACTTCCCAGTCCAATAGGAAACTTTATCAAAACAATCAATTTAAAGGCCCATTATTCTATATATTTTTACCATACTACTAATAATAATATCATTAAAACATATATTATTATATTACTATTCCAAAAAGATTTTTTTTCACAATAATTGTTTTCTTTTCTTAAGGCTGTGCATCAGCTTAAAAAAAACTTTTAAACTTAAAAACTTCTTAAACAAATACAATTATGAAATTTTGAGCATATGTGCTTGAAGGTACTGTCTATCACTTGACATTATTAGTTCCTCAAAATAACCAATTTGAAAAAAAATATTTTCGAAAATAATTTCTTTAAAAAAATAACTCAATTTTCAATTAAATTGAGAATTTGTTATTTTTCTCAAAAGTTGATATTTCGAGAAACTAATTATGTCAAGTGATAGAGAATACCTTAAAGCACGTATGCTCAAAATTTCATAATTGTATTTGCAACCAATTTTGAGATTAATTTCCCCGAAAATTTCTACTTTAGACGCCCATATCTCAAAAACTAATGAACAAGAAAAAAACTTTTTCCTCTAAAAAGTATTTCATTTTGATAGCTTGATAGTATCCAAATCGTAAAACTTAGAAAAATATCACCATAAAAAAAGTTTTTTTTAAGCTGATGCCTTAATAATTCGTGATGAAATCAAATCAATAATAAATTGACTGAAAGAGCTCAACACCCACAGATGAAATGATTAGAGCCTGTTAATTATTGTGATTTTTATATTAGCAATGATTATAATATTGTTAATTAGTTGGTGTGAATTATAAATAAATAATAAAATCACAAAAAAATAATTTATTTTGAAATACCTACCTGATTATTGCAATGCATTATCCAAAAATGCATTACAACAAGCAGAGAGAACAGAGTTTTTTCAAACTGCCAATAATGAGAATTTCATGGATAGTGTCCCATTTGAGAAATTGTCTGGGTTTTTTTCTAAAAGAAAATGAATCGAAGGGAAGGATTTATTTAGAAGAAATGAATAAAAATCAAATGCATGATATTTTTCACTTATTATTCTCTACTGCTCTGAATCAAAAATCTATAGCCATCAGTATTATTATTTTTCTCACATGGATAATTATAAAGTTGACGAAAGCTTGATCGTTCTATATTTCATTCAATTTATTGTTGCCGTTTTGAGTATACTGACATTTCTTATTTTAGAATTTGTAATTTTTGTTTTATAGCTTAATTCATCATGTTTGTGGTTAAGTGCTACAAAAAAGTAGAGACACCTAAGCTTATCCTATTTATCTTATGAAAGTTTTGCTCTTTACAGGATCCAAACGGTGCATGGAAACTTCTTCCAGCTGCAGGGTTAATTGTCATACTCTGGTCAACTTTGAGAGGGATTCAAAACTGGCTTAGAGTGTTTCTAATGGTAAGAAGACTGCCCGGTCCTGCTGCTCATCCGATTTTTGGAAATGCAAAAGAATACCTTTCGAAACACAGTAAGTAGAATCCTACTTCTTGGTTATTGGCTAATTCAATCACAATAGGCATTATTCAAGCTACTAGTCGTATAGTTGCATCTTTAACTTATTACTGTACCTACTTCTCATGCTTAGGTAGTCCATATTTTGTTGGTTTTTTTAGAATATTTTTTCTAGATGACAGATGGCAATATACATTCAAGTGTATTACAAATACCGAGTGTTATTGACTATTTTATGAAGCTTTTAAGAGTACAGTAACTAGGCTAAGCTAGCTTTTGTTTTTTTCTAGCTTATGGAACTCAAAATAAATTCTATAAATATGTCACTACGATGTCAGTGATCCTGTAATTAATACAAAATGCTCTGCGTTTAGTATTCACTCTTGTGGAGAACTTGGTTCAACTCTTGAATAACAGAGTGTGCTAGAGTTGAAATAACACTACGCAGTCAGTGACTATTTTATAGTCTTCAACAGTCACTGTAAATAGCACAGGGAAAAGAAAAAGTTTGCAAAGCCGGTACTGTACAGAGCATACATGATGGTACCATATTTAAAAGGAAATAATAATATTTTTTTATCATAATCTAAGAAATTTGAAAAATCTTCAAGAGGCAATAAGAAAGGTACTCTAATGGAACGATGTGAACAGCACTGCTTTTATATGAAAAAGCGGAACCGTATTGCTAATTCTATCATGCATGATTGTAATGACTAATAGGTACGTTTATTTTATGAGAAATCATTAAATAATAGTAGTTGATAGATTGGAATAAGTAATATTAATAAATTATGATGAAATTAATATTTCTCAAGATTGCTAAAATATCTGTTTTGGAGCTACAAACTGCTTTTTTGGATCATAGTGTTTTATTATTATCATCATTTTTTATTGCAGTAGGCTAATGTGAGTCATACCTAAAGAACAAACAACAGTATAGTTAGTCTATGTATGCCTAAAGCTAAATTCCTCTTGGGTATTTCATTGACACATGTCAGCAATATTCTCTGAATTAGAAAAACTAAATACAAAAATATTTTGTATAATTTTTCATATAGGCTAGATGTTATATTTTCTGTATTTTCCAATATCAGTATCATTATTCTTATCAGAGAGTTAGTGATGAGTGAATTCTAAATTATGATTTTCCAATAATTCCAGAATTCTTTGAATATGCTGGTCAATGGAGAGATCAATTCAGGAATTTTCATAAGACATCGATATTTTTTCATCCCGTTATAATAGTACAGTCTCCTGATGCTGTTCAGGTGAGTCGACTTGAAGAAATTTATTTTCTCAACATCTAATAATATTCTCTTTTTTAAATATCTCTTCTCTCTAATATTTTGACTTCTCTAAATTTCAAGAATTTCCTTTTTTACACGTTTTCTTAATTAACTCACTCTTCTGCTTATTTTTCAAATGTACATAATCTACTTATTATAAAGCTGTGGAAGAAATGTTCCAACGTAATTTTTTTATAGCCGAATGAAAATGTTACCAGTAGCCTATATTTTTTATTCAATAAAAAACTGATTGAGGTAGAGGAACAGCAAGAATTTTACTCGATTGCCCAATTCTCTGGTATAGTTGCACTTAAATTCACTTTCTAACTTACTAATTTGATGGATAATGATTCCTGCTCTTTTTCTAGGCAATTCTCAGTAGAAAGTTCAAACATGCGGAAAAAGGTTTCATCTACAAAGGATTGCAACCACTTCTTGGGGAAGGTCTGATTACAAGTAAAGGTAAGATCTAGTTTTTAATTTTCAATCATGATTCTAAGAGTCAGTTTGAATCAGTTCGAATGGGCAAAATTAATTTGTATATGGATATTTCAATCATTATATGAGTAAAATAAAAGTATATTCTATCATTCCACTTACATGATTATTTTTGTAACATAACATTAACATTATTAAAATGTATCTGTGTTTTCTAACATTTTCTTCGAATTTGTTTTTCTTTTTTTGGGAATAAAAATATTTTACTCAAATTCAATTCAACTCACTTCTAGGTGGTGATGTCTTTGTCTTATCTGAATCCAAATTGGAAAAACAGTAATTGCTTTTGATTACTTAAAAACTCAAGTAGGCTACTGAAGTTTATTGAGGAGTAACCTTTTAAGCTTCAATTCAACAAAGCTCTCTATAGTATTATCAAAGACAATTAGAATACTGATGGTAATACTAATAGTTTCCTATCGTCTTTGGTATTATTCAGTTTAACCAGAATTAATAGTTTTTGATCAACTTTTTATTTTTATTTACAATTTCTTTTCATTCGGTATAATTTTGCTATAAATTTTAAATTATTGCTACCAAATCGATTTACCGTTATTAATATCAAAAAGTCCATTCAAATTAGCTGATTATGGTACCCTCTAACATCTTTCTACTTCTGTTCAGATGAAAAGTGGCATAGTCACCGGAAATTGATCACGCCAACATTCCATTTCAACATTCTTGAAAGCTTTCTTGAAGTATTCGTGTCAAGGACAAGAGACTTCATGGTTGATCTTCAAGAAGCAGTTGTAACAGCAAATGGGGGCTTCATTGATGTCAGTCCACACACACGTCGTCTCACTCTGGCTTTTATATGCGGTAATTACAGATAATTTTAAACGTTATGATATAATGTTTTTATGATAGAATATTCATCAATTTCTATTAGATACATATTTATATTATATACATATCTATTATATACATATTTCACCGTAAAATAAATTCCACTTTCTTCTCTTGTTTTTTTAGAGCTATTGTCGAATATATCCACTACATTGGGATAGTTTCAATGAGTCTAGTTGAATGTTTTCACCAAAATACATTTTTATTGAAAAAAATACGATACTATAGATGTAATTTTTTAAATAGATCGCCTCTTCAAGTATAGTCCAGTATATTCACATTTAAGTTTAAATAGCAGAAGTTTCATACTTGAGATTGTCTTTTGAAGTCATGGTAGTGGGTGATCATTGTTTGATTATCGATTTTTTATATTCCCTAATTCAGACCCATGAAAAATAACACAACTCCTGCTCCATTCATTTATAAAGCGCAACTCAACTCTGTTGAAGTTTTTGCTTTTGGAGTGGGCCTTTTAAGACTGATCAAAATGATAAAAGGGTGGAATGATAATAATATTGAGTTCCTAAAATGAATTCTGAATTAGAATAAAACTCCAAGTAAAATAAAGAAATATTGTTTCCATTTTCAGAAACTGCAATGGGAGTACCATCCAGTGGAAAGAAAAATAAACAAGCTGAAATTGTTGCAGCTATGCACAAGTATGTGTTATAATGTGATCAATCTTAGTTCTTCATTGTTTATTTATTAGTTATCATTCACACCATATCCGAATTTTATAAATTTGAAATGATTCTCGAATGACCGATTATTGAACACTTATGATGTAGTCAATTTGATGTTCAACTCACTTCTAGGTGTTAATGGGTTATCCAAATCCAAATTGGAAAAATAGTATGACTCAAGTGATTGATTCTTGATCAATGTTTAACAATAATATTATCATCTATCAGTCATTGTTAGAGTTAAGGCTATGATTTATACTAATTATTCAAAGGAAAATATCTAATACTCTCTGAACCTTTACTTTATAGCAATAATTTAATTTACTTCGTGTGTTTCATAGTACAATAGGCAATAAGCAGCTGCTTCAGAATCTTCTCAGATTTTTTTGATATGGCAATTTAGCGGGACTATTTTGTGATTTATCCATGCGATAAAATGATTAGGAATTCATCAATTCCTAATGAATTGAACCACCTTTTGTTTAATGAAACTGTATAATTAGTAAAAACATTGTTCCAATTGAAAATTTACATAAGTTGCATTTCATATAACCAATAAGCAACTCATATACATCCACATTCCTCAATCCATTTCCATAAAAATACTCGGGTGTCTAATAAAAGTCAAATTGCACCGATATTGTAATATTTGAATTGATATACCGGTACTTATACATTTTGAATTGATAAACTAATTTCTTTTCATGTTTAATTACAATAGATTGGAGGAAATAGGAATCTATAGAATGGTGAGACCATGGCTGCTTTCCGAATTGCTCTTCCAATTCACACAAAAAGGGAGGGAACAAGAAAAATACAAAAGAATTTTGCACGATTTCACTGATGAGGTAAGAACAAAAAATTAACAGCTAGGCCTACGTAACATTTCACACTTTCTTGTACAGTATCTTAAGTTCTTACTTTGTCTACCTAGAAATTCCATCGATTCTCAGTCTCATGAAAAGACTGTTCTTGATGTTGTTATTGAGTTCTTCAGTAAAATCATATTATTGATGAAATAATAATGAATTGAAGTAAAATTTTACATTTTTAATTAGTTAATTTCCAATAATTCAATAACAACTCAAATTTTTAATTAATTAAATTTGATTTGATAATACTGTTTCAGTATAATATACTAATATTATTATATCATTAAAAACATTTTCTTATTCATGGATACTCCTTATTAAAAAATAATATGCAATTTTGAAAATTCTTGTTCAGAATATTAACACTTGGTTTTAAATACGGTAGCTACTTATAATAAACCGATAATTCTGGAAAAAGAATTCTCGAATCGCATGGAAAATGAAGCAAACATTCTATGAATAGAAACTGGTTTCTCTTTCTAATGACTACTGTAATTGAAATGTTTGTGAAGTATATTAGACCAAATACAAGTCTATTTCTTACATTAAGATTTCAGAAACTTTATGAATATTGCGATTAGGCTATTCATGACAATCCAATGTTATACTAGTACTAGCTGTCCCGGCGAACTTCGTATCACTCTCTCCTCCCCCCAAATGTTCCCCCCCCTCTTCTCCCCCCAAATGTCTCCCCTTCATATCACCCCCCCCCCCCCAAAAAAAAATGTCACGAAGTAAAAATACCTATATCCACTCGCTTTATTGATGAAAAATTAAAAGAAATCTGCAATATACTAATTTTTCAAATCAAATCAAATCAATTTATTCAGCCAGAAGGTACAATATTATACATGAGGCTATGTCAATAAAAACGAAACAATAAATCATTAACATTTTATCCCACATATTAACTCGGGATACGTTACAGCATTTTTGCTAAAATTTAATAGCTAAAATTAATTAAAATTTAATAGCTAAAATTAATTAAAATTTAATAGCTAAAATTAATTAAAAATTCACAATGAGATTGATTAAAATTCTTAAAACGTCAAAATCATTAACATTTATCCCAGCACTTATTAATTCATTAATAATAAGTTCTTATTAATTCGTTATAGGATTAAATAATTTTTAACAGTTGAAATTAACAATTTATCCTACACACTTCTTCCTTGAATTCATCTATAGAATAGAAAGGATTTGTAATTAACCACTTTCTTAAAGCTCTAAGAAATATAGGCTGGGGTAGGGCACGAAAGGAGGTTGGTAGGAGGTTGAAAAATTTTATCCCCACTACTGGAAAACTTGACAGGGATTTACTGAGCCTGCATCTTGGAACATGTAGATTTACTGAGGCCCTAGTCGGGTAATCATGAATATCGCTGCCCACTATTAAAACATTTTGCCTCGATTTTATTTCTTTCAAACATTGATATATAAATTCATTATTCACTGTTAATATAGAGTTCTCTCTGAACAATGGTTTACAGTGGTCTAGATAACCCGCGTTACTTATAATTCTGATAGCTTTTTTCTGTAGCATTAATACTTTCGTTATACTCGAGGAGTGGCCCCACAATCTGATACCATAGCTCAATATTGAATGGAAAAAAGCGTAATAAGCTTGCTTAATATAATGATCTGGCAACTCACATCTTAATCTTCTTAACAGATATATAATTTTACTTAGCTTTGAGCAAATCATTTCAACATGTGGTTCCCATATCAGTTTAGGATCTAGCATAAAGCCCAAAAGTTTAACCGGATTGCCTGACCCGCTTACATGGTTCAAAGAGAATATAATTTCCTGTGTTTTAGTTTCATTTAAAGCCAGCTCATTTATAGAAAACCAGTTACGGGCATTATTGTAAAGTTCAAGTACTGAGCTCTTTGCAACGTCGACTCTGGAATTGGATGCATAGATAGTTGTATCATCAGCAAACATTAAAGCCCTACCTGATAAACAATAAAACAGATCATTTATTGATACAATAAAAAGTAGTGGCCCCAAAACTGATCCCTGGGGAACTCCCCTTCTGACAGGCAGTGGAAGGGAGTCGACTCCATTCCAGCTCACTATCTGTTTTCTGTCTGCCAAATAAGATGTAATTAATCTGAGGGCATTGTTGTCAAGCCCATAATGCCTCAATTTCAAAATAAGAATGTCATGAGAAATGCACTCAAAAGCACGTGACAGGTCGCACAGTAGGGCGCAGGTAGATTCCCTGATTTCAAAGCAATTTAAAATATGTTGGACAAGGGACTCAACAGCCAACACTGTCGACTTATTTTTTCTAAAACCGAATTGAGCTGGAACAAGGTGGTGATGCATCTCAAGGTAGCTGTACAATTGGCCAAACAAAATGTATTCAAAAAGTTTTGCTAGCATAGGAATTATGGATATCGGCCTATAGCTGGAAGTGTCATTTCTTGAGCCCTTTTTAAAAATTGGCACTGTTCTAGAGACCTTCAGCTGGTCCGGAAAAACGCCCTCAGATATACATTTATTAATCAAGAATGCCAGCAAGGGTGCAATAATAGGTATTATTTGTTTTATAAAATTTGGTGTCATTCCGTAGATATCTCTACTATTGCCTTTTTTTAAGCTCATTGTTGCATCTATTATATCCTGAGCACTAACTAGATTCCAGCTGAAAGCTGATATAACAGAAGGCAGCAAATCATGGTTCATAGGAGGATCATTCAAATTAGTTGGTATGTCATTAACAATTTTTCCACTGACTCAACAAAGTACTTATTGAATTCGTCAGCTGATGCAAAAGAGCTATCTTTTATTTCTGAGTGAATTCTATTCTGGTTTATAATTCCCCATGCAGCTTTACTTGGGTTTGATGATTTAATAATAAAGTCAGCATTGGCATTTAGTTTGGCATTTTTTATTTTTAAGCGATATTCACGCCTAAGGCTACGCAACAAGCCCATTAAGTTCGGATTGAACTTAGCCAAGTTACTTACAATTACTATGAAGTCCCTGAGTTTCGCCAACTCGGGACTGTACCAGCTAACTTTTGGTTTACTAGGTCTACCTAATTTCATTGCAGTTCTGCCAGGTGTTATGGTAACATCTTCTCACTCGAGTGGGAAAAAGGAGTTGAACATTTCATTAAATTTAGTAAAGAAGATATTAAACATTTCTTTACCAGGTAATTCTCTCACTAAATCAAACCACACCCCAATGATGGACTGCAGTGCAGCACCGCCAAATGATATAGTGGCCCTTTCATTCAACACTCTAAACTTATAGGATTTGCAGACCCTAGGCAGATTATCTAGATATGCTAGCCTGGCATCCATAAAAATATGCTTGTGGTCAGAAATCTGATCATCACTAATACAAACAGAGTAGCTCTCTCTATTAAGGTTGGTCAGGATGGAATCAAGAGGTGCATCACCCCTAGTTGCTGCCTCTACTGTGCTATGCATACCAAATCCCTGGATCAAATGAATAAAATCCCTCATCTCATTGGGAGAGTACACTGGATTAAAATTATGATCTGTACCCACAAGAAGGAAAAGGCCAGCTGACAGTAAATAGGACAGGCATAGTTCCAGCTTATTGAAGAACATATTTATATCACCACCAGGAGGCCGGTACATTGCAACTACTACAAGTGATAATTCTGCAACGTACAAACCAGCAAACTCTGCCACACTCTCAATACAAAAAAGACTCAAGTCCAATGACTTTACAGAAAGGGAGAGTCTGCGATTAAAGTATACTGATACTCCACCCCAAGGGGTCTGCCTACAAAAATGGCTAACAATATCCAAATCACCTATTTTACCATACACATCTATTTCTTCATTAACTAGCCAATGCTCAACAATACATAGAATGTCAATGTTGTAAGAGTAACATAAGTGTTCAAGTTCACCTATTTTATTTCTAAGACTCTGAACATTAATTGAGCAAAGCGAGTGGATAATAATCAATATTAATCAATGCTGAAAGTTGCCAAAAAAATTTCACCAGTCTCGGAGTCGAACCCGAGAATTCTGCGTGGAAGGCAGAGTCGCTATCCATCACACCACCGCGGTCGTCTTCGGGAAGACCTATATTGTAGCATCTTCAACTACACATCGATTTCATAGGAGCATTATTGTTTGGACTGGATCAAAATGGATGTCGTGTTTGATAGGTTAGGTCATTCATTTACTAATTATTTATTAATTATAAAGAGATTTTTTTATATTTTAATACATATTATGTTAACCAGTGCTTTAAAAATTCAAACGAATCCAAAATCATCTAAATCGGTTCAGCCGTTCTCGAGTTATAAGCGAGCGTACAGACACCAACTCTCTTTTATTAATATAGATAGAAGAAGATAGAGAAGATAGATAATTGACAATATTCCAATCAATATTT
This sequence comes from Laodelphax striatellus, assembly GCA_017141395.1. Lineage (NCBI taxonomy): Eukaryota > Metazoa > Arthropoda > Insecta > Hemiptera > Delphacidae > Laodelphax > Laodelphax striatellus. Next base: position 37,833,079 of record CM029531.1, on the reverse strand, counting down.
TTCAGGTGATTAAAGAAAGGAGAGAAACACTTGCACAGCTAGGAAAAATATCCTCAGATGAAACAGAAGGTAAAATCAAGATATTTCAATTGCTTAAAATATACTTTTGAATGAATTGAACTCACTAACTAGGAAATATCTATTGTGACTTTAATAATATATGTTTGAGAATAATTCCTGAAGAAACTTGGTAGGTACAACTTTGATATTATTCACGGCATTTGTGAGTTGAATAAGTAGTAAGAGAAAAATGATGCATGATTGATTTAGGAGAAGACAATAATCTTAATTTTAGCTTTTACATAAATGAAAGTTCAGGTAGTTTTGGATACCTATTATATTCAAAGCCATTGTCATTGCTGATGAATTCCTCGTTAAGTAATCAGTACGGTAATCATTAAGTTGGAAAAATATGGAGAAGGTGTATTATTGAAGCATAATATGAAGTACAGTATTTGAGAACTATTCGTTTTCACTCTTGAGATGGAATATGATGATTGCTGGCCTATTCGTAGACTAGAATAATAATTATAATAGTGAGATATATTACTTATCACTCAGTTATTATTCAGTTTATGAAATAACAATAGGTCGAATTTTATTTTCATCTCCAATAAGCAGCGCTTACCAGCTTATAAGTAAAAAATTACTGAACGCTACTAACAGTATAATGATAATCTTCTTTAATAATCAAAACAAAATACATAAAATTTGTGCAAGTGAATAAAAAACATGTTTATAAAGAATATAAAATAACAGGTAGTATTTGAAATCCTTCAAGATAAAAAAAAAAATAATAAATTTCATCAATTCAACATTTCAGATTTCAAGGAGAAGGCGATTTTCATGGATTTACTGATAAACTCTTCTCAAGACGGAAAAGTTCTCACAGTGCAAGATATTAGAGAGGAAGTGAACACCTTCATGTTTGCAGTAAGTTCTTTCAAATAATGGTAGCCTAATTTAGAAACTTTCAACAAATATTGAAGCTATCAATGAAAATAATTTTGAGCAGTAAGCTTACTGTGCGTCCACTTTGCTAAATCACCTGGACTGACAATGAATTAGTTGAAGGAGTTGAATATAGATATACAATAAAGGAATATTCTGATAGAATGTATCAAGAAATAAATAATTTCTCTTTCTATTTTTATAAAACTTATTTAGCCTATATAGAATGTTTTCAAAATTTTGGGTTCAAATTTAATTTCAGTACTTTTTATTAAAGTACTTTTTTCTTTATTATGTTCATCACAACTTATTTTTAAAACGAGGAAATTGTTTAAGAATTCCTAACTATGATGAAGCCGAATTAAATTGTATATTGTATTATGAATGAATGAGATCTTATAAACTTTGATCATGGTAAAAAGCAATAATGAGATATACCTAATGACAATAATTCATTTCTTGTCCAGATGGCATAGCAAAGTGAACGATCTATATATTATCAATAACATTTAAGCTATCAATCTTGTCAGAAATCTAAGTAGAGTAGGTGATTCTGATTGATTAAAACTATTATGAAAAAAAATGTTACTTCTGATGACTGAGCTCAGCTATATAGCCTACACTCAACCAATATTGACATCTCTGTAATATTATTATTTATTGTTGTTCACTGGGATTTGTGTATTGATTACACTTTGTAACTAGAGACTGATTGATTTTGCGAATTTCAATTCACTTCTGTGTATGAGCAATATTCTTTCTATTGAATGAGTTTGGGAGTTGGCCTCCGCCTGCAGACTTCCGGCTGCAGTTTCTCAGGGTCAACATAGGACTCACAATGAACCGTTTTCAGCAATTAACAATTGAAATAGTTGCCTATTGCACATGACAAAACTCGTACCATCCGATCCTGTAATTAACAGCAAACACGTGGGACTATCAGCTCTTAGCAAGGAGAGTGACTTGATAACTTGAAAATTTGCATCTGAAATTACCGCATCGATTTATACCAGAAACGGAACTGGTCGTTCACTCTATATGTTGATCTTTTTATTGATTCAATCGCAGCTTCTTTTCCTCTATACATTTTTAAACCTTATTCCTATGTATGCATGATTAATATTTGGGAATTTGAAAGAGAGTTTTTATTGAACATTGATAATAAGGCGATTGATATTATGTTTTTTTTTCTTTCTCTCTAATAATGTCATCACTGTCCTATAGCAATTAAGGTAATTCTAAGTAGTGTATTAGTGTAAATTTTATCATAATGTATAATTCTAATGTTAAGAACTCGGTGTCACGCACAGGTTTTTTAAACCCATGTGACACCAAATTTATTGTATTATAATTTTTTGTTCTGTGTAATTTTTTCAATAAAATTTCTGATTTCTGATTTCTGATAATATTCCAAGAGGTTAATAAAGAAGTAACAATGAAGTTAATAAATCAATGTGAGTAACGAGTTGTTTTCATGAATATTGTTGATTTCCAGGGTCAAAACACAACTCAACTGGCAATAAATTACTGCTTGTATCTTCTTGGTCGTCATCCCAGTATTCAGGTAACGTTTATAAGCAATTCAATGATTGAGATTCAACTGTTACCAAAGTAATTAGTCATTGGTTGAGTAAGATACTTTATTGCTTTCAGCGCACTGTGTTTGTTGATGTGCTGAAAATCCATTAAAGTCAACTTCATAAAAACTAAAAGGCATGCTACAAATATTCAATATTTTACACAATAATAGTTACGAGTATATCCAAATTTTCCATAGAATGATAGCTTGGAAACTATTAATTTGTAATTCTGGCTTACTATACTTGAGACTGTATAATGACTGTATTTCGAGAACAGAATATCTTGAAATTGAATTCAAAATTGACTTCAGAGAATAATACTCATTCATGGACTTTATGTAATACCTTTATGAACTTTGAAGAAAAAATTCCAATAAGAAAGGATTATGCTACGATTAAACAGATAAGGATTCAGATCAAATGTTAGTAAAAATTTTTCAGTTATCACCAAATATTTTTTTGTTACTGAGGAGTGGGTAAGAAAAATTTGAAACTATTAATAATTATTTTTGGTACCGTGATGTCTAGAAGAAATTTATCATTGTAGCTAGTAGACGGGTAACAATATTGCTCACTTTTATTTTTGCTGTAGAACTTATTTCAAATATTCCTATTCAAATGGAAAATCTCAACAGGAAAAGGCGTTTGAGGAGTTGGAGAATATTTTTGGAGACTCTGAAAGAGATCCTACCATGGAAGACATAAAAAAGATGAGATATTTGGGAAATTGTATCAAGGATGCTCTTCGTCTATATCCAAGTGTTCCAGTTATTGCTAGACGTTTGACAGAAGATGAAGAAATAGGTAAGATCGATCAATTCAGATATTCAAATGTATTGAAAATTAATTAATGTAGCTGATAGCTATTCAAGCCTCAAGCTTTACCATAGACAAGGTATATTGTCTGTATAATAGACTACTACTGTTTATACTGTCTCTATATCTATCGTCTGTGGTTATACCTAATAAGTAGATACTGTCCCAGGACGTTTGAATAATTCTATATTGATGATTAAAAAGCCTGGCTTATTTATAGGACAATGTTCGGAGGTTTGAAATTTTTTTCAAAATGAGGCTACTTGTTTTATAAAGTAAGTGATTGGTAAGTCACTAAACGTAACGTAAACATAACGTAATTGTATGCAATACCACGATAAAAATCAAGTCAGGGACTGGAGTAATCACCTGCTTCATTTTTTCCACCACGTATGGTGGTATGTGATAATCAATACTGTATTCAAAATGAGACATTATTCCATTTAATTTTTCTACTTCTTAAAATTTTGCACTACTTCTTCAAGTATGCCTTTGAACTTATGTATCGGTATTAACTATTATTTATATAAAAATATTTACATTTTCCAGTTTGCTAAGTAGGTACTTAAAGCCTGCTGGGTGATGAGTGTACAAGGTTGACCTAATAACGATTCAGATTGAATTGAAACACTTATCAATTCATTTGATCAAAGCATCATTAAAGAAGTAATAAATAAACGGAGGTTATCCAGTGGAAGTGAAGTACTCAGCAAAGTAACCAACCTTGTACTCTTCCTTTGTATTTTGAATGGGATTGAATAGGCTTATTGGGTTTTTAAGCGTGACGGCTGTTCTTAGTATCATCTATGATTAATTGAATACGGTACTGCGGAGAGTCATCTTATGTCTCTTTGGGAATTTCCGTTCAGTATCCTACGTCTGAGTTTTGGAGCAAAAACTAAAGTGATGTAAGTGAAAAGGAGCAAAAAAAAAAAAATGTAAAATGGTTTAATGGTTTTATCCTCCAGATCCAATGATTTCAAAGTTTCAATAGTTTCATCTACTTAAAAATACTGAATCACCTATTCAAAATTTGAACATCTCAAAAGTGTTAATAAAATCAATCACCTACTGCTCTCTATATTTGTCCTCTAGTTGCTTAGTTTTGATTTAAAAATATATGATATAATTTATATAATATATGATAGTATTTTGAAGTGATATTTCTATTCTTTCTCTGCTTATTGATATTATTATTATTACAATATTATATTTTTATTCTTAGTATCTTTATTATTATATTTGATGATTTACGGGATGTATATTGAAGTTATCCATAGATGAATAGAAAAGGGTTGGAGCTCATATTTCCATCACATAGTAGGAGTTATTCTTATTACGAGATAAAAAAGTACTGTGATATATTCTGGAACAAGCTCTCTCACAATGTTCATGAAATTGAATTTTTCCAGTTAAATATTTTTTCAAACAAATTTATATCCATGAAAGACGACAACTGCTTCAATCTTTATTTGAATCTATATTTCAATATAGTTTAAATCTATATTTTGTCAAGCCCTCCCATCATTTTTTATCTTTCTTATCTCAATAACTACTGACTTATTCTTGATTTTAGAAAATGAGATCCACAACCAATAAAATATATCAAATGAAATGTAGTTGTAGCTGCTCAGAGTGGAGGCTTGAATTTTGGAGATTGAAATTTCCCACTTGGTATTAATAGCCTACTCTCGTGTGGTTTGTTAAAAAATTTTGGTTCTCATTTTGCCTCTAAATAGGAAAGTGCATAATATATGGCGTTATCGGGATAAGAGTTGATTTCAAATAACCGTTCAACCTGCGTTTGGTTAACTCTGCTCCAGAGGGAGTATCACTACTGACCTGATTAGGCCTATCTCCAGTTGGTGGTATCATTGTTCTAGCTCTTACCTGTCACAAAGAAGCCTACACTATTATTAATCATAGCACATCACTGTGTGACAATAATCAAATAGAATTACAATTTTGCCTTGCAGCATATGAAACAATGATATCTTTGAAGTATCGACTAATATACAATAGTAGGCCTACTAGCCTATTGAAGATTCAGCAACGGTTAAATGTTTGAAATTCGATTTATTTCCCGATAAGAAGTTGATTATTAAATATTGTATACAATAAATATTATTTGTCACTAGCTTATTCTTATAACTGTACTTGCGCTGGTCTTTATAGTCTAATAATGACGAAATCTTGATTTTGGTTGAATGTAGGCTTTCATCATCTTCCTTTACTTGAAACGTTTTCGATGTAATATCACAATGCTCATAAAAATTAATGATTTTACTTCGAAGTTCAAAATTTGATCAATAACAATAATAATTATCATTATTATATTAACATTACGGTCAGTTCAATTACGTGAAAATCCAATTGAATTCTACCGCCGAAAAATGATGTCATTGCATGGACGTCAGATTCTTTCATTCCCCACGTCCACACTTGGTCGATTTTTTACTGCTTTTCAAATTTAAACATAGTAAAAGTTTCTCAAGATTGAATTGAGTTTCCAGATCAAACCGTGATAAAACGTTCGTCACGTTCATTTCAAAATAAAGTAAAAACTCAAATTTCAAGAACATCATCAATTCAACTCAATTTAAACAAGTTAATCCACTCTTGAAGTGGAATTAGATTCAATGATAGCGAAAACGTTAAACAGTGTTTAAAATTACAGTAATATAAATTAATATACTGTTTAGTAATATACTGTAATATATATCAGTATAGTAATATACTGTTTGTATCATTAATATGAATTTTTTTTAACTTAGATGGTCACACACTTCCAAAAGGCGCTGACGTATTGATTCTACCGTACGTTCTTCATCGAGATCCTCAACAATTTCCGAATCCAGAACAATTTGACCCCGACAATTTTCTACCGGAAAAAAGAAAAAATCGTCATCCGTTTGCTTATATACCATTCAGTGCTGGACCTCGAAATTGTATTGGTAAGTAAAATTTGTTCGATTTAAAAGTACCTATTATAATACTTGCGATTGCAAAAGTGAGCTTCTATTCAATATAGAGCACCATTATGTCACACGTTGGCAGACGACTAGTTTTCATAGTTGTAGCGTATCTGAAATTTCAGGTACGGAACCGATAGTTTTCTTTTGAAAATCTTTTATTAAGAGCGTTATATCGTAGGCTATATTGAAGTTACAGTGGAACTTGGATGGATGATTCGAGCCTCAAGGGACCAGTTAAAAACTTGGAATTATCCACAAAATCAAATTAAAGGCGTTTTTAATGAACGGGGTCAAAATGATATGCACCACGGGAAATATTCGAATTAATGAATAATTCGAATTATGTTCAAATTACCCAGGTTGCATTTATGATACAGTGAATATCAATATTCATTATTCATAGATTATTCAATTATTCATATTAACTATTATCACAGAGAAGGAATCATTCTCTGTGCTATTATTCACAGAGAAGGAAGAACAGAGTAGGCATCTAGTGTTACGCTAAATGGGACCCAAGCATTGAAAGTTGAGTCCCAAGTTCTTTGTTTTCCGGCTAAGGAGAGGGAATTGTGGAATGCCACTCCCCTCTACCACGACAACAACTGTAGTTGTAACAGAGCTTTGACAGAAATCAACAATTGCAGATGCAATTCATGGCTACCGATATGAATTGCAACTGTATTTAGGCGTAACAATGTCCCGAATGTTACCTCTGTTCAGCTGTTCTTCCTTCTCTGTGCTATTATTAATATAATTTTTATTTATACTATACCTACTATTTGGCTAGCAAGTTTTTTGCAAAGTTGTCTTTGTTAATGCTATTTAAATTTTAGAGAACATGCGCAAACATTTATTCCCTTGAATTTATCTATGTTCTTTCAATTCCAGGTCAAAAGTTTGCAACAGTCGCCGAAAAAACAGTGATTTCAGCTATTCTACGGCAATACACCGTCAAAACGAAAGAAGGCCCTCTGATTGTTGTACCGAGCACAGTTCTTGTTCCAAAATCTGGTATTCGATTGAGTTTCATCCCAAGAATAAGGAGAAGGACTGATCTACAACAATCCAATTTAAATATAAAAACAACACCGGTTGTTGAAGATACTTATTTTTAGACTGAGTTCAAGTGATCTAGTGAAAATAATGTGATAAAACTCTCAATTTTCGCAGATATCGTTCTCCGAATTTATTGTAAAGTCTGAAAGTTGAATCCGTCTAGTTCTTAGTTAGGAATTCCTTTGTTCTTAATTATGAATTTTTGGTATTTTGTCATTGGTTCTGTTATTATATAATGAAATACTTTCAATATATAATTATGTATCGTTGACAACGAGAGAATATAATTTTTGTTGTATAGTTGTTGAGAATAGGTAGATTATCACATTGAGAAGCATTTTTGCAAAGTATGATACCTTTGTGGAGATCACGTTGAAAAACATGTGACTGATCTAATGAGAATAATTATTATATTCATGGATGATATTTGTGGGATAAAGAAATACTTTCAAGTAATTTTAATTTGACATTTTAATGTTTTTTTTAAAACTAATTTCTCTCATTAAGAGCATACTTTAACTTGCTTGTAATTAATATATGAATATATTAAAATAAGACCTAGAAAAGTTTCAGGATTGATTTTCTTCACAGGAGTAGCCTATAGAAGAGAATGGGTTCTAAAATTCCCCACATAAGAACAGATAAGAAATGGATGAATAATTTATAAGATCAGATTTGAACAAATGGAGATTGATAAAAAATAAATCATCGAGAATGGAAGAAAAATTTCCAAGACTATTGATAAAAATGATCACGAATGGAATGAATCTCTATTGGAAGCTTCACGTTTTTCTTTCTGTAATTAAAAAAGCTGTAAACTGCAAATGTCTCTAGATACCTAGATAAGGAATGGAATGATTATATTTTTTAATAGTAAAACATGAAGTTTTTGAATCTTAGTTTAGTTCAATGATCCGTTTTCGGATATCAACGTCACTGAAATACTGATTACTGTAAATAGAAAAAATAAATAGAAGGCGAATTACGGTATGAGTAAGGCTAGGCGTACACCGGTTAGTCAAAACAAGACAAGACGACATTAGTCACGTTTAATCACAGTAATTCACATAGCTGCTTATGAAGCAGCTCACACCAATGCAATGACTAATTGGTGTGTGTTGCTTCATAAGCAACTATGTGAAGTACTGTGACTAAACGTGACTAATCTCGTCTTCTTTTGTCTTGACTAACCGGTGTACGCCTAGCCGTAATAAATTGAAAAATAATACTTCCTAAATTGATGTACTTGGACTCTAAGTTCAAGAAAAATATCATTTATAGCTTGTAATAGTGAATTGAATTTTTGAAGCTGACGGATGAGCTTTCCTGGTTATGAATAATGTGTTTCAGAATTCATAGAATTATAAAGATTCATTGATTGAAGGTCATGGTTGATGGAGGTATAGAAGCAACAAAATACGCGATAGGAAGTTGTGATTGTTCCTTGCTTCATATATTTTGTGGCTAAGTTCTGCAGTTATGCTTCGAGACTTGAGAGAAGGAAGTGAAGAGTAAGCAACTGCTTCTAAAACATCTGTCTATGAACAAGAACAAGTAATCCTGAGTGCATCTCAGATACCTTGACCTATTCTCATCTTTTGAAGTCTCCGTAACTTATACAATGACTAAGTAACCGATTCTACTTGCCTTTGTACCGGATATTTTTCCCACAAGCATAAAACATATTTGCACTATGATCAAAGATGCTATCCTTCACTTCACATAACGTCCAGCATGCAACATTCATGGAAGAGATACAAAATACGCAATTTCAATACTGTGATCAATTTTTAATTGTACACACTTCCATTATTTCTTGTTTATTCCAATGAAACGCACAGTGTTATAGGCATGATGGAAAACCTTTCAAGTGATCGAATAATCAATAAAGTAACTCAATAAAGTAAAATTAATTTTTCTAGGTTAATCTTTCTAGGTTGACTTTCATTATTGTTTTGTTATTAAATCTATTGTATGTCAATAAGGCTCTTCATGGAGTTTTCTGTGAGCTTTTGTATGTGAATAAATGAATAAATAAATGAATAAACTCAAATCCAACTTCATTCAGAAATCACAACATTGGTAGAAACAACATGAACTACAATATTATTAAGCCTTCTACGAACTAAATTTATTCATCTTTGAAAGCTCAAGTTTTCTGTAAAATTAATTATGAAACGTTCGCTCTTTTCTTGAGTTCAACATCTATAATATTTATATATATAGTTATAATTGGTCATGTAAAATGAACGGTAACACAATTGAAAATATAAAATGTTTTTATGTGTAACAGTGTAAATCACATATGGTTTTAATTTATGCTTATGAGCTGTGGTGTCATTTTGCTATTATTTGATGTTATCAGCATCAGACATTCAATAAAATAAGCTTCTGCTTATATGGGAAGCATCATGGGTAATTGCGATGACTACAATTGGTTTTCAACTAAATTCGATAATCATAGTTATGAATATTCTTCATATTTTCCATTCTCAGCCCAACAGGGATTGTTGATCTTGGCCCTTAATTTTATGATTCTGCAATGTGGCCAGGAATTTAATATTCTTAAGACTCTAGAATTAGAGTAGAAATGTAGGTGACAAAAACTTTACTGTTGATTGAAAGAAGATTTTTAGAACCAAATCAAGGCAAATTAAATCGTAAAGTGGATTGAGCACTCAACAGTTGCATCGTTATCTGATCTAATGGCATTCAAGGCTTTCTCATATTGAATACGCACTTTCTGTTGATTGCATGATCGGAACCTTCACCCACAGTGATTGAGTGATGACATATTGACATTTACGGATCGATTTTGAAAGTTGACAATTAAAAAATTAACTTCCAAGACTTTATGTATCTTTGAAGAAAATTGATGACAATCATTCAATGAGAAATTATTAAACTTCTTTGAGTGCAAGGTTTGTTTTGCTGTTGGATTAACAATAAACAATAAGGAAATAAATAAAGCTAGCACGGACACATCAAGATAAATTAGATAACTAGATTTGAGAAGAGAGACAAGTGTTGATAAGGAGAAGCGTTGAGAAAATTACTTTTCAAAGAGATTAAATTTTTTAGTATTTGACAGGAAGAGGAAGATCATGAGAGTCAAATTGATGCTAGTTAATCTGGGAGGTACTGATAGCGCAATTAATAAGGAAACAATTATATTCTGGTTCGTCTATTCTGATAGGCTAACTAAAATTAAAAATATAATACAGTATAAATATAATCATCTATTTTGATTTTTCATTATTCTGACTGGGAACTGCAGATTTCACCGATTAATAATTTTCTGAAAGTAAACGATTTATTGAGTTTGAAAGAATTTTAACAACTTAGAATGTTCTCAACCAAATTAATTCATCCTTTATTGTTGTTACGGTACGTTCTTTAGCCTCACATTTCATGTCAATCAGTAGTCTACCGAAATTGAAACCAGTGAATTCCACTTTATTCTTCAGTTAATTAGAGTTTTCAGCGAACTCTTTTCTTAATTTTTCTGGGAGTTTGCTTCCTCGTTCAGTTGTCGATAGTTGTGTTCTTTCACCTTTGATCTGTTACTTCCGCTCTCATTCAGCGTAAACGATCACCTCTTGTTAATGAATAGCTTCAATCTCCTTTCGGCTTGATCCTCGACAGTTGTGAGTCACGCTACGTTTTTGCTGCTCTAATGGCTGTCAACAATAGAAAATAATTATTATTCGATCACAATCTATATTCAAATTTTCTCGAGACAGTCCAGTGATGTAGCCAATTTATTAAATAATTAATTATACCCTCAATTCACTGCAGCCCATTGTGCTATGAAGGTACCTGGTATTCTAGAGAAAGTATAGGAAACATTTCACTCTAAAACTTCATGAACTACGAATTTATTCTAAATAAAAAAAAAACTAAGAAAAGTTGATGTTGAGTTATTGATTTCAAGAATTAGAACAGACAAAAGGTATGAAAACATGACGTATTCTCCAACAGTAAGATAAACTGATCTTGAATAATGATATCAAAAGATAGTTTATAAGTAATTTATTTGAAAATGTTTGACGTGAAAAAATCGGTTGTAAATAAAGTTACTTTGCTTTTATTCAACAACTCAACTCCCTTCTCAACTGATTCGAGAGCAATAATTATTGCTCAATTATTGAAGGCAATATTCCGAAAAGCTATACTTTCTTCACGTAACAGTAATAAAATAGTGAATCATGTGCTTATATTGTCAAGAATGTGGCTATAAAATTGATTATTTCAGTTCTGTAGCTACCATTGTCCTTGACCAAACTTGAAACTTGATTCTTTCTAAGAATCAAGGAGAGATGAAGTGATTCATTCAATGATCAAGTGTGTAGATAGCTTGCAGCCTTCATAAACGAGTGGGAATCGAATGCAGCAGATTGTATAGTACCCAACTGAAAGAATGTGAACAAGGAAGGTCAACTTGCACCTTTGTAAAAAGAAGTCTCACACACTTATAAAGTTATGTACTGATGTAGCTCTAGTACACTAGTACATGTATGTAATTGTATGTAATATGCAGTTTTATAATTTGAAAATCAACGCCTCTCATTCATGAGAAAATACGAATTCTTATGGATTTCTTGATTGATGAAAATAATGCAAAAAATGAGGTTTTACTTCTATTGGTGATGGTTCTAATAATTTAGTGAACCTAGTAGATCCAACCTTCATTATTATACTCAACAGATTTCCTAAATAATGAGGTAATGATTGAAATAAAATAAGAATTTATGCACGGTGAGAATTAAAAATAAACTTTCTATACATTCGATCTTTTTGAGACTCTGTGTACCTGGGGTAAAGTAATTATTATCTAACGTGAGGCAAACCGGAAAAGTCACTATGCGCCCATATTTAAAGATGAGCATGAATCTCTTTAGCATTTATGGATTCCTTAATTTAAAAAATATGACATTATTTAAATATATCGCTAACTACAGTTGCATCATATTGCATATTGCAGGGATTACCTTTTGACATACGAGTATTAACTGCATTCTGCATTTTTGGTGTACAAGAAGAAGCCAGTGATTTATAGGACTTCCCAATTATGTGGAGACTCAGGAAGGGCCTGAGGTCACCCAGGGCAAAGTCACGGGTCACGCTGGTCACGGCTTAGAAAGTTGGAAGGGGATGAAATGCACTCCATAGCAAGGCGCAAAAGTAGCGAAATGAATTTCATTGTGTAATGAATCAACTTTGATTTTGCGTATTCCGTGACGAAGCGTGGTATACTTAACCGGTCATCGCCGGGTATATTTCCTATTACACATATACCCGGCGATGACCGGTTAAGTATACCACGCTTCGCCACAGGTATTCTCATTCAATGAGCTAGCATAATTTTCATAATGAAATGAATGTAACTGTAAGTTTTTACCTTTATATTAGAGCGCTATATCACAAAAAAATTCTGTAATTTACAGAAATATGAAGTATATTTCTAGTCCATCTACAGATAAGAGTACCTTAGACATGGTGTGAGTAATAATGTCTATTAAAACTAGAGGAACGTAGAACTGAAAGATATAGGCTGGACAAAACCCATCCCTATTAATGACGCTAAGTGGCTAGCCGATACAGCTAAGGCGACCGAAGTGAGCCTGCCCAATTTTAAGAAGGTGAAGGCCTGCCCTTTCGTAGAGTGGCCTATACCAAGTATAGGTATACTACGAGTATATAAAACCGCGATTGAAAGAAATGGATATTGCACATTATTTATGGTAGCTGGGCAGCCTCCATCTGCTCTCTGCAGCTTCGGGAGTCCAACTCGTGGAGTTTCGGGAGCTTTTGTTACTCCACCTATAAAGGAGGAAACAATGATGCAATCTTAAAACCCAGTTGCATGCTGAAAGAAAAGAGTAGAATAGTATAGAATATTTTTATTTCACTTGTTTAATAAATACAACAGAATCATTAAATGACAATTTTCAGGGAAGTCAATAAATTCATCAGATTAGAATTGATGCTCCAATTGTTCTATTTGTCATTCCTTGCCCTTAACCCCATTTGCAAGTTTAGCAGATACTAAAAGTATTTTTTAACGGTGCCGTTCATCTAATAAATTGTGATTTATTGATCTAATAAAATTCACAACCAGTTTTTGCAATCACTGTAAATTTTTCTCATTTATTTTTACTGACTGATACAATACTGAGATCATAGCAATATAATTTGACTTTGAGAGAGAAATAAGAGACTTAGCGTTCATACTGTATCTCTCTTGAATTTTAACGAATAATGTAATAATTCTGCGATTTATGATCAATTATTGAATAATCCATAAATGGAATCAAAAGTTTCCACTATTTGCACTTCTCATCACTGTTATCCACTGTTCAAAAAACATTATTGAGCTCATTACTGTTCATCAAACATGTTCATATTGAGTGATTTGAAAGAATGATGTAATCTCAGGACCTAGTTGCATGCTGAAATCATCTCACTCTTTAGCCTGTAAAAAGACGAACCTCAGTCTGCCAAACAAGGTCTGCCTAGTCTGCTTGAATGACATAGTTCGACCTGTCTCAACTCGGACAATTTTGTTTGTGCTTTGGATCATCGTATCACTGAAAAGATGGTAAGTCGCTTGTATTTTATGGTTTGTGTCAGTACTTGAGAAATGCATTGATAAGTTGTCTGCAGCAGCCATCAGGGAAGGGGAGGCAGTGATGTTTGTTTATTACTCGTATTATGGAAAACGTTCGCCTTCTGCACGCTCGGATTACGCCGTCAATGGCCTCGGACGTGGTCGCCTCTTCTGCCGCCTTTCACTATTGTTGTCGCGAATCGCCGCGGGCCGCCGTCAGTCAGGTGGTTGGCGGGTGCAGTGGGGAGGGGGTCGCGCTCGCTACCTGACAGCAGTTAGCAAAGCAATGCAATGGCAGTTAACTCGCGGCCGTCAACAACAACCGAATCTAGTTACTAGTTCAACAACAGTCGCGTTTTTAACTAACTCTTCTGCTGCGCGCGCGATTTGTGCTCTGTGTGAATGAAGCGATCGGTCTCCAGCTCCAGTCCACCTTCACAGCCTCATTAAACAATAGATGATTACTGACTGCTCCACTCCCGACTCGTATAACTGTCTCTTTTTGAGGTGAGACTTCTAAACTGCTGAACTTATTGCCTGAAATGTATGATTGTTTAAAAAAACAAAAGCTCAGTAAATAGCCTTTACAGTTAGGCCTATAGATCGATTTTCCTCTCCAACTTAGTTTCAGAAAAAATTCTGTTCACGACACAATTTATAGAATTATCACATTCAAATTGAACACGCGAAATTTAAAATATGAGATATGATATCCCCTTCATTCGATTATAGCATAGCACAAGAACATTATTAATTATTACAAATATATATTTTTTCATAATAGAAATGTTGAGTATAAGATTTCGTCGCAGCTTCTAAGGGTTCTTTCCGCCTCAAGCCTTTCTCTTTGCACGGTTTGCTTGATAGTATCTAAGTATAGGTTTAGTTCTTGTTTTTAGCGGATGAAAAAGACAAACATTGCTCAGTTTTGTGGAGCTGTATTGTGTATGCTAGTTGGATTTGATATTAAAGTACAGTACATAATGTAGCAGTGTAATAATGAATAATGCATGATTAATTAATACATGATATGATAAGAAAAAAGACCACCGCGGTTAGAGGGTGAGCGCCCATGACTTCAACAGAGTTGAAGAATATGATTTGGAAAAAGCGGTTCCATACTCAACTTGATTTTTGGCATCCCATTTCATCAATCCAGTTATTTGGAATTATAATACTAATTCCAATGATCACAATAAAATAACTAATTTACTAACACTAACTCGAATAAGTTATTCAGAACTATTTCTGTGAATCTAATTTGCACGATACTGAATCATTCACAATGGGCACAATCCATTCATGTGGTATAAGATTCGTAATGCGTGACTGCTCCTACGAATACTACAACAAATTGATTGTTGAGTGAGTTAACAAATAAAGGAAGTGCAGGCACCAACAAACATGAATCTTCTCGAATCTTGCAACATCTCAATATTTATTTTGCGTTATAACAAAACTCGTTTGTATAATATTATAAATAACGCTATATTACAAATTTAAAAATGGTTTGTAGAATAGAATAATGTGAATTGTGTAACAGTTTTACTTTATTTGATTATTTGAAAGTGTGATAAACGACTCTTATCAGCAGCAGACTACTAATCTAGTGTTGTATGATTTAGTAGTTCAACAACTAGAAGTGAACTTAGTCAGACTTCTGATGTGAGTTTTCAATGGTTGAAATGAATGAAACAGCACCACTAAACTACACGTGAAACTAATCAGATATATGAAGTGAGTTGGAGAGAGTTCTCTTTGGTTTTTGGAACACGGCAAATACAGTGATTACTGAGAATCAATATTGTTTCCAATGTTCATGAGTTTGATAGTAGAGAGGTTGTCTCTTCAGCCTGTAAAAAGACAAAACGCAACCTGCCAAACAAGTTCTGCCTCGTCCGCCTGAATAAAATAATTCGACCTGTCTCTTTAAGACAATTTCCTTTGGTCATCGTATCACTTTTAAGGAAAAGGATGGTAAGTCGTTTCCCTTCTTTAAAAAAAACCTGTGACCGATACAAAAGTATGTTCCTTTCAAATTCACTGTCGAATTGATAAAGACAATCAGAAGCTTCAATAAAATAATATCATTATTCTGGAGTGAATCTGAAAGCAAATACATTTGAAGTATTCAGATACAAATGAATTAATATGAAAATAGGAGAGGTTAAAAAGAGAAGACCATTGAATTACAGATGAAGAATGATAAATGCTTTTTCACAGAAAAGCGTTGGCGGAATCTGTCTTTTTGAGTTCAATGAAATGAGAAATGTAATGCCAATTCATCGATTCAAATGCCAATATGAATAAAATAGAATGAAGTCTTTTACTCATATTTAGAACAATGAATCCTGAGAGACGATTCTATCAATAATTCAGTTTGCGTTTACATAACATAGATATCGTTCCTTCTAATGGATTATTTGAGTGATATTAATACTTCATAGTTAATATACTTATACCGTACCTCATGACAAATGCCGAACTCATACAAAATGTTGAGTTGAATTGCTTGTGTGATTAGAAGAGTATTAAATTTTAGATAAAAATGGATTAATGTTTGGGACTAACAGAACTGGAAGTACTTTTCCAGTGAAGAAGGCAGTACTTGCATTGATTGGAAGGCATTAATTTCGTAGAGAATCCTAGAGTTTTGTGAAATATTACATCAGTTATAAATAAATGAGAAGTATAAAAGTTGTTAGCTAAACATTCGATTTTTGCTAATGTGTTCAGTCCAGAGAGACTGATATTCAATCTGAGAAGACATGTAAGTTACTGTAGTGGATTATGAAATATTTCTTATAAGAATAATATTATTGGAAGCAGTCCCTTGAATAAATATTTTTGATGGAAAAAAGGATTATAGTTGGAGATATAGGCTATTGTAATATTCCGATATTGATGAATTGCTGGTTTATTTGTATGAACTTGATAAAAATTGAAGTAGTTGATAGCACTAACCAGATTTTTGTTTTATTTCCATAGATGCTTTTGATTTTGTATTCAGGTTTTATCTTATATTAATACTCATCTGGCAGTTCTGTAGTTTTTCACTGAAATCTACAGAACCCATTCATATGGGTTTAATCACATGAATAATTTAGTTATATGGATTTTTCTGCCTGAAAATGTGAGAATGATTTGTAAATTGAACGAGTATATTCCAAATTTCAAAGTTAAACCTTATAAAAGCATCTATTCTTCGGATAGTGGCTTGTTTTTACTTAATAATGGCGATTTTCTAGAGCTGGGATTGTTCTATTTTTTGTACATTCAAATTCGAGTGTAATATAACCAAGCCTACCACAATGAGAATATTACGGTTTCTCCATTATTCAGATCAAAATATTGAAAGTTGAAAAAGTGCAAGAGTATGAGTAGGCTAATAAACAGATAAGAGCTCAGATGTTATGAGTGCTGGATTAAAGCGATAGGCTCATGTTTTTTCTACTTGACATTTTTGAAGAATTCTTCGTAGCACTAAAAATATTTTCGCAAACATCTACACAGACAAATAGAGAGGCTCTTGAGCTTATTTGTTACAATGAACAGTAATTTATCTCATAAAGTAAGAGGTATCGGACGCCTTTCAACTTGTACGTTGACGTAGATGTGATCGATTGTTAAAAAAATTACTAGCGTTTCCTTGTGTTGTAACATTAATTTGCCTCATCTATAACAATTTTTCGAGCAATAAACTGGATAGTTGCTCATATTGTACGATACTTTGCAAGACCATGCGCTTGAAAACTGATAGTGGAATAGCATTCGATGGAAACTGTTCTTCACGGGATGCAATCTCAATTAAATCCTATAGCACGTATGAAAGTCGTACTTCTTTAGCACTTGACGTTCAATTTTCTACAATTCTTACACTAGGGGATATATTACCATTATAATACTTTATCACAAAGAGTATATTTTGTAAAGAGAGAATAGAATACCCCTGTACAAAATAATACTGAAGTCTGAAGAGAACTTCTAACAATATTATCTACTAATTCTCTCTACTCGAATCAAAATCAGTTTCAAGCTGTTCAAGCAAATTCTCCAATTGATTTGATTGATTATATGATTCGATTGTGATTGATGCAAAACATGGACCATATCGAATTATAGAAAATAATGAAAAGAAATTAGTGGATGAAGAAGAAAAGAGAAGCGAGAGAAAAAAAAGAAAAAAGATTGAAGGAAGAAAGAAATGAAAAATTATCAATAAAGTTGATGTACAAGATTAGTGAATGGAGGAAATAGTAATAATGGAGTTGTCGAATGGAATAGGTGACAGCGAATAAACACAGAAAACAGACTACAATTTATACTAGAGAGTATTGCTTCTCTATGGTATAAAGTTGAAGGATAGGGAGGAAAATTCTAGAAATGAAGAAACATACACAAAGATTATTATGATAGAAAAGAAGAGATAAAATTTTTATCAAAACATACATTGTTGAATAATATATGGATCCTACGATGATAGTAAATCATCCTCACTCAATTGAATCCCTCACAAGATAGTAGACAGGTTCCTTACTGGATTGAAAACGATTGATTATTACGAATACTTGATGTAACTGTAGGGAAATCAGACTATTAATAATAGTTAATATTCTTTATATTTTCAGCCAACTTTAACTATTTCTTCTCAATTAACACCTCACTAGAAAGTAGCTGATGACATGTACCGAGTACAAGTCGCTAATCAGCAAGTAGGATTAATCATTGATGGTGCATCAAAATCAAATTTAGCGGTTCAATGCATCCGACCTTGTGCCGAAATAGTTTGACCTTTCCGTATGTAGCCTACCTGATCATGGTTTGGCATGCGTGACAGGACGAGCAATGCGTGCTGTTGTTTGATAATCGCAAGTGGGCTGACATTGTTGTGAACGCGATTTTAGATTCGAGTAATTTCAAGCTACATTAGTGTGCAGCGATCGAATAAACAAGATGTGAGTCAGGATAACAAAGATGTGTGGAAGCTGTTCAAAATTCAGTCAACATTGAGATGGAGCAGAGAAGCGAAGAACTTTCATTTTCGTAAGACATTGAGCAGTGGAACGTGAAATGTGCGGCTAGTCTATCACAAGATCTAGAACTAGATACAAAACTAGATTACTATCCGAATTCTATCACTTTAACAGTTTCTAACAGATAACAGTTTTTGTGAAGTAGATGACGGTGGTCAATGACTCCTTCGAATAAATACGACCTACCTTTTTCTTCTGTGGTTGTGTAATTTCCTTCTCAAAAATAACCTGAACCAGCGACAACAAACTCAGAATGATTGAATATTATTTGATAATAGTTGACGTGCTTATGAATCGTTGCAGTGGAGAAGTGAAAGTCGCTTCTGTTCAGCAAATCAACATAGGCTAGTAATAGAAAAATAATGATCGAAAAGATCTATTTGATAGAAGAGTAGGAAAAAGAGAAAATAGACGCATTTATTTCATTGTAGCTCGATTCTATCCTGCAATGAAGATAGAATTGAGAACAGCTACCGAATTCTAATGGTGAATCTCTATCATACGATAACAATTATCTCCAAAACAATAATCGAATGATCTTAATATTATTCCAGTAATAAATTGAATAATAGTCGAAGTTGATGTAAAGTTAACTATACAGACTAGATTATACTCGACTAGATTGACAATACAGACTAAATTTTTAACAATGGTAGAAATGAAAATTGGTAAGTTAATAATTATTATCTTTATTATATTCCAATAATTACAATACTAAATTCATAATTGAATAATCAATCATAAATAATTAAATATTAATCGAGTCCATCACTAAGTGGGCTAACGAGGGCCCAATCAAACAATTAAACTATTCCATAAAACGATTTATCAATCAAAACACATTCAAAATAGTCATTTGTGAAGTAATTGCGATTAATAATAATGCTATATGTCCGTTGAGTTTTCTTGAGTAATTTCAGTTTGTATCATCGTTCCTCTTGAGAAATAACTTGTCTACATTCGAATTTATTGTGAAAGGAATAATGATAGAAATAATGTTGATCATTGTAAAAGAATGATGATATTGTGAAATGAATAATGAGTGTAATAGAATTTGAGAGATTAGAAGAAGGTTGTATTATTTCTGTGTTGAAGATTGCAATGCACTCCCATCTCTATGAAATGAATTTGAACCTCCATAATTCCAATATTATTATGATGAAAGCTCTTCATCTACTCAATTCTTTGCAATCGCATTCACTATTATCATTAGCTTTCAATAGAATAAACGTGATTCTCACTTTCGTTTTAGTTGATAGAATAGAATTTGTATAAAGATCCCTCTATAGGTATAAAACATTTCCCCTACGTTCATTCTCCAATAGGAGAACCATCTTTATAAGGCGGACTCTGTAGAGAAAAACAAGAGTTACAAGTCTACTCTGTGGTCTTTGAATGACACTTTGATTGAAATATCAACTTTAAATGTCTCGGATACCAATTTGTCAAAAACTATTGTATTTGTTTAAAGTGAAATGCATATTATTTTACAGTATATGCGTGTCACACGAGGCTTCCTGTGAAATGTGTCATTCGTTCTACATCGATAATTATCACAATAGTAGAGCATTATCTTTCTTTTGCCAATTTCAAGGTGAAATGCTAATTGCTGCGTCATAAGCACCTCAGACAAGCTCAAACATACTCGTAAATTAATGTAAATGACAGTGATTAGTCTTTCCCACTGTGAGTGATCGAATCTTTTCACCGTTCAATGTTCAACTCTTGCAAATTACCACATCTGAAGAGCTCAATGAATTAGAGTATGTGTTCCTTACTTGAAACTCTCACAGATGAGATGAGATGAGAAAATTCTCTTATAAATAATTGAAAACTTGTTTTGAATTGTTTTTTATCTGAACAAAAGTTTGAAACCCCAGTTATAATAATAATTAGAGCTGCAATAATTGCTTAACGTTTTTTTTTTAGGGATTTAGAGATATAAGTATAGACTTATAGTTTCGTTATACGAGGTATTAATTAGTACGATCTTTATTGGATTAGATTATATTGAAAAGATGGATGGACCTGAAGTTTCAAATGGGTTTCGATCCACATAGACATTGAGGTATTATTGAAATCGTTCTATATAGTCGAGAAAGTGATATTGAGGAAGGTATCAATGTTAAAAAGACTAAAAATTATCTCTCTGTCAAATATGTATTAAAATAACGAGATATTGGAATTTTGTAGAGCTGGCCAACAACCGATTCAAAACAGGGATTATGAAAAAAGAATTCAAAATCAACTGAGATCATTGCATGATTGTACAATATGAAGATTTAAACGCAGAGTCTTGCAGTTATCTCTCAATCAGGATATTGAGAGATAACTGCATTATTATTATTATCGACTATGTTGCTTGAACGTTACATAAGTTCTCACTAAACACGAAAATTCTATAAATAGAATTTATTTTGGGATTGTGGTTATTTAGAATTTGAGAGAAGTGAATGAGAAAGCTGTAACACGTTTTTTAAGATTATTTGTTGTAACTGCATATTAGCTAACACCTTGATGTATTCTTTAAAGTGGATCCATGCACTTTCTCCTTCGCATTAATCATGAATGAACAGTAATCTCGTTGTCTGAAAAGTTCCCGTTCAAACGGAAACCTAACTATTAAAGCTTGCTAACGAAACAAATAGACACCTAGATTAGAGGATTGTCTATCAAATAGACACCACAATTACCTATTCATTTCAACAGTAGGCACGCTATTCTTAGCTGAAGGAATGGTCACTGATTAACGAAAGCACATTATTTTGTGAACTCTATTGAATTTTCCATATAATTTGATACTCAAAACAAATTCTATTGAGCTTCATCAACCTCATTCTAATCTCTAATTCATCTCATAATCATTTCTCCAAGAGATATTTGAATTAGATCGTGGATATAGCCTACAGAAACAAGGGACTGCGAGGGTTAGGTAATACTCGATTATCTCTCCTCTCTATTCTTATGAACATATTTAAATTACAAGAAGATATAGAAACTCATTTGATTCTCAGCTAATGCACTAGGGAGATGGAACTCTCACCCTATTTATGTAATATGTATATTATCATCATATGATCCTGATGTAATAATTTATAGTTCTTGCAAATATGAATATTGCAAGTTACCGTCAGGAATGACTTCTATAGAGGTCAATAATTATGATTAACTATTTTTTCCTTGACCGATCAATATAGTTTTATTGTTCATCTATTACTGTTTTTCATTGCATCATTATTAATTTGAATACACGAGGGAAGTCAGTAAAATTATTCAACATTGGTCATTTGAATTTTTAACCAAAGGGCAAAATGATACTGTCCTACAACACCCAGATAGAGGTGATCTAGACTCAAGTGATAAATAGATTATAGTAAAAAAATAATCGATATCTATAAATTAGCGTGGAAAGATATTTTTTTCTCGTGAAATTATGGTATCACATACTGATAATGGGCTAACTAGATGATTTGTGCCCTATCAAGCTCACAAAATCAGAATGTAGGTAGTTGTAAATGATACGTTATTCATAATTATTTACTTCCTCCTGGAATGTTCCGCTGAAGGTTATGCAGCTGCCACTGATAAGGAGCTTGCACTGCTCTCTTTTTGGGAATCTGGTTTTTTAAGTTGTTGTCAAGACATGTGTAGTCAAGTCAATTACAATCTGAAGGTCAGTGACATTAACAGTAATGATCATGTCGAAACTCTTGTCTCGTGGAAATGTCCTATTTGAGCTTTGCCCGATTTATGATAAACTAGTTGAATATTCAGGATTTTGAGCATTGAAAATGGCTCCAAGAACACTACTCACCGTTTCCTAAGTCATAAATGAGACATTTCCTTTTTCCATCCGTCATTGGCCTCCAATAGATAGCGAAGTGGTCGGTTTATTATTGCATGATGTAATAATATGCAAAGGACCGTGATCACACTACACACTCATGCATGTGAAGGTCGACTAAGCACAGTCAACTTTTTATAAACAATGTGAACCGTTAACTACTGGTCTCTCTGTTATCACAAGACAGAGTTCTCCAGGTGAATTTATCTATTAATGAGCTATCACTCACTAGTAAAGAATAGGATTATAAATAAGTCGTAAACATATTGACACATAATAAATTTTATTTGGCTAATCTATGATATTGATTATAGGTCAATCAATAATCAATACGTTTACAAGACAGTCATAAGCTGATGAAGAAATCATGGTTTATCCGTTTATCAAAAACAGAATTCTACTTACAATATTGGGATATCAGTTTTAAACCAATGAGCTTTAAATGAGTTAGATCGGGTTTTTGGTTATTGTGGCTTTCCACACCAAAGGAGTAGATGGGGAAAATAGAACCAAATGACTGAAAGCGGTGATTGTGATAGTTGGAGAATGAAAAAATATGATGAAAAATGAAATGAGCTTGAAGAAAATAATGGTTAATGGATCATGCATTGTTTGAAATGAAATGCATCACCATTCCTATTCATTGTTCTAATTGCGTTGCAAATTGACACCTCGAAATACTGAAATAGAAACTTCATGAACTTTCTACTCTGAAAGAAGATATAATTTTTCAACGATTTAATTCATGACTCGTATGTTCTTCCCTCATAAAATTATAATATTTTAATAACAACAATAATTTTGTTATTGAGTAGTGCAGCATAGCAGCTGAATAGAAAATAAGAGTATTTTTTAGTTCCGTGATAAAGCGTTATGGAGGAAAAACTAAATATGCCCAATACTGAAGATGCAAGGCGTTGCAAGGTCGCTCTGAAAACGATATTCTCATTTTTATAGACAGTTCGTTCGAAAGACTTATGCAACAAGAGCTGACCTCGTGTTCGGTACACTTCCACAAAACTCCACTGAAGCTTGACATAACAGTAGAATTTGAAGGCCTAAATGAAAATCTATCATGTTATTTCTGCTTACAAACTAGGCCTACGGTGCGCTTACGGTGTCTGTTTTGATGCAGACATTTATTACTTATTGGGTGCCTTTTTCCAATCATCAATATGCAATTATATGAACCCGGTAGTTGGCAATACTTGGAATTGATTTCGAAGAAAAATATCGGTATCGATGAAGGTCAGGCGCAAAATGATTACTGCAAAACCGATAAGACTCAGGAATTCGAACCGATTGCCATAGGGAAATGCAGAGGAATGCGGTTTATGAGATCGATCATGAACTCTCTTGATCATGAACTTAATAATAAAAACAAGACTCTTGAAGAAATCATTGTTTATTATTCTGGAATAATAATTAAAATTTTTTAGTCGGAATGTGATTTTTTCTTTTTTCTACTACTATATTTTTCTTGATTTAATTTTTATCGTGTTTGTTCTTTGAGTCATTTGTATCTTTCCTTTGTATCTTGTAGGCTATTCAGTTTTAAATACCTTGAAATATTAAGAAGTATCGAGCAACCTATGTTACCGGATCATACAAAAGGATCCATTATTCAAATTCAAATTTATTTTCCATTCAGTAGTACAACACAGAAAAATTTCAATACATTTTCAATTTGGAAAAATTAGCAGTCCGCAAAGAAAAAAATCTGAGCGCGGATTGCGAGTATATGTTATAATGCGATTATAATGTTATCTTTATATGGGCTATTGAACAGTCATAAATTGAAGCTTAAAAGCAATATAACAACAAAGGTTGATGAGTGAGCATAACGATTACGATAACGATAAAAAATTACGGATCACGATTAAAAATTTCAAATTAAATTCTCTACGATCCTGTTTTGCCAGTGTATATTGCTTCATTTTCAAATAAAATCTCTTTCTCAGAAAGGAATGAAGTTAAAAAGCGAGTGAATTATCACAATGATAATATAATTGCACTCGCAAGAAAATTGAGCATGTTTTGCAACTAGAATCACTAGAAGAATGATTACTTTTTATTACCTCACTATTCTTCAGAACGTGGGAATAAATGATGCTTCACTAGTGTACTTGGGAAAACCAAATTATCTTTCAACAGACCTGATAACTGGCTCTTATATCAGTGATAATATTCACTGTGAATTCGAATGCAAATCTTGAACTCTTCACTGTCATTTGACAAGAGTGAAGAAATTGCAAATTACTATGCACGCATTGTTCCTTGCACAGAACAATAATTTGCAAACTAACCAACGAGAAAAATTTCTGAAAGAAATTTAAACCAGGCCACCAAAATTTTTAAATATTCTGCAGAGAGGTTCGAGCTGATTGGATCCTATAAGCTTTCAACTTTCAACATAATGACCTGGGCGACATGCTTTTCACAACTCATAGGACGGTATACTAATGCAGCGATTACTGTACAGTATGCTAAAGACAAAAATAATCCATACCCGAAAAAATAAGAAGAGCTTATCAGTATAAATGTTAAAAATGTATAAAAATATCAGAAATAAACGAATTCAGTTTCTGTAGAATGGGAAAAATTGAAAAAAAAAACCTGGAAACACATTATAATCTTAAAGGCTACATCATGGGAATGAATTATTATGTAGGCTATACATATATCATGGCTGTAATGTTACATATTTTATTTATTATGTAGGTATAATCCATCTTTGTCGGCAGCCGGGACCGAGAAAAATAACTCAACTGGGTCGAACCAAAATTTTTGGTTTATTAAACTCGGCTACGGCCACTACATAATGTATTATTATTCCGTTACATAAGAGAAAGACGTCCAAAAGAAAAATTATAATTGGTGATGTAGTGCACTAGCTTCCAGCTATTTTAGACTAGAAATAATTTCGCAAAGTAATAACTTGCGAATTATTTGAAGGTCAAGTTCACCGGACACCAATCAATTACGAGTTGTGTTACCGAGTTCAGATAACCGGATAATCCTGATTGGCAATAATAAATTTGCGAACTCACAACAAATTAAGAGCTACTTGTAAGGCAGCATTCATTATCAGAATATTTCTGGTTTAGATATTGAGTAACTGAACAATATTAACAAAGAAACATTTTTTAAATAATGAATACATTAATGTAATAATTTTTTTGTGAGGGTGATGCCCACATGAGCTCTAGGTTTGAGCGTGGGTAATGCGATGATGATGATGATGAGAGATGACTACTTTTCAGGCAGAGGGGACCGACGGCTTAACGTCTCCTCCGAAAGTTGCGAGTGGCTTACGGCCACCCATCTTATAAAAATAATAGAATTTATTTAACTGGAATTTGAAATTAATGAAAGAATACCAGTATAATAATAATAATAGTTATATACCTGTATAATTTTGTATTCTATATGACGCTTCATACACATTCAAGGTTTCAGAATTCGAAGCCAATTTCTCTGACTAATAAAAATCAATTCTGAATTCTCAAGGCGCAACGAGTGCCCAAATTGAAATGATAAGCATCAGCATTGCTTATCAATGTAAAGCCGTTGTTAAACAAAAGAAAGTTGGTATCAATGCCATCTATTGATTTGAAAACAATATTTGATTGTCACTCATTGACTGGAGAGAGAGATTTGTATTTGACTGTAATAACCATTGTTATAGACTCATTGTTTATTTCATTGTTATATGAACCTTTATTGAAACCGGTAACCTCGTAGATCACAGTAATATTATTTCATTGATTATTTGAAAGAAGAGATATCTCAGCCTGTAGAGCAAAACCAGAGATAATTTAGATTTCCCTCCTTATCTGCAGCTTAACCCATGATTTCAAGTCATTAATTCTCAGAATGACACTTCCAATTGACAAAACATTTTTATGATGAAATTCAAATTAGGCTATGCTAAAAGGAATTAAAATTTCACTTCGATATGAGAGACTGCTACAAGTAACAGGAACCTATAAATGAATGGTGCGGCAGATGCATCAAAATGTATAATTATTAGAAAAATTAAACTATATTTATTTAGAAAAAAAAAACAAATCTATTGTGTTGTGTTTCTAATTATGCAAAGTTATCATACTTTCAAAACTTTGGAGTGTGGGGTTTTGAATTCATTCAATTGAATATTGATATTATTATTATAACTTTCAACATGAAAAACTTGAAAATTGTTCTCCACCTTACTAGACTGATAAGAGATATTAAAGTTTAGACTTGTATTTTTTAATAGTAGTCTATTAGTCGATCACTGATAAGATTACTTTTCTAATGAGAATTCATAACAATATTCTGTCATCTGTGCTTACAATATGTCCAGCAGTATACCAAAAACATGGGCACCTAAATCCTGAACCTTGCAATAGAGTAGCGCACATAGAATTTCCTTCAAGGGGGAGTCTTTGTTTTTGGGTCAGGTGACCGGGGGGCTTCATATGAAAGTTTTAATCCATAATTTTCCAGCTCTGGGGGGGGGGTCACTGGTAATAGGCCTACATTAATATTGGAAATACCCAGAAAAACACAATATTTAACAAGAGAAAATGCGAGTACAATGATGGATAATTGGACTATTCATCAGTCTGAAAGCACATGACCGATTTTTCAGAGCATAGACAATACAGTTCCGGGTCAGTTGGCTGAATGTAAACACGACCTTGACGATGCGTGCACTGTCAATGCCATTGTCGTTCCCAAGCAAATTGTCCTCGTCCTGACTGCACCTCCGCTACCTCCTACCTCTGAATTATTCTAATGCTCTGATGATACAGGATCACATTTTATGAAATAATTCAATTGCCTTGCTCAGATGTAGTCCTTCCATTTATATATTAGGGTAATCGTAATGTGTTGCATCATTATTCATCAATAATAGGTATTGTATATAATAATACTAGCCAGCAGGCTTGCTTCGTTCGCCTTAATAACAATAATTTTTCTTCATTGGTAAGCGAATAACGCATGAAAACTAATTAGAAGATTCTCTGATGTCTCTCCATTCTACGCCGATTGAATATGTTGTCTTGAGGTTGTTCTACTTCTAGAAAGAAGATGAGTAGCATAAATTCAATACATATTAGCCTAGTCACGATCCAACTCTCATCTACTGCTGCGATACCTACAGTAGTTTTCCAGTTATTAAATCACCAATCAATTCAGCTTTTCCAGCGGTAGAAATCTTTTGAAAATCAAGATACTGTAGGCCTATCCAATTCCTGCCAAATTTATAGCTCATCATCTCATCAATTTGAATTGATCCTTCTCTTTCATAATATATATTTTCAAATCGGCATTGCGGAATTCTATTCGTTGAGTATTTTTTTATCTATAGGAAGAAAATGTCCTTTCTGTTCAGGACAAAGGAACGTATAATCTATTACCATTACGGTTGTACGGATATTGTGGAAGAAAGGTTGTTTGGAAATTTCTTGGTTTGAATCACAGTACACCAAATCACATCATGAATATAGGCCTATAATACGGTACGCATGCGCTTAAGAAACCTAATATCGCTTATATTTTTCTCATTTTCCAATAATTGTCTTTCATATGAGTCATCTATAAGGCCGGTATTAGACTATAATAGTTCTGTTTGTTCTGTACGTACATCTATCATCAAAAATAATAATATGATAATAATAGGTTCTTTCTATGAGAACATTCAGGGTGGCGCAGATAAAACGGGAAAACTTAAAATAATTATAATGAACCAATGAATTGTAAAAACAATTATTTTAATGCTGAAAATGTGTTAGGAAAGATTGTAAATGACCTTACATGGAATAAAGTTGAGAATCACTTTTTAAATTTACATGAGTGATGTCATTTCAAAAAGTGCTGTCCATTGCTCCTAACACATTAATATTTAATCGATTTTGAAGACTTAGCATTGTGTGTCGCAAATGTGTCCTCCTCTGGGATGTTGGCGATGTTTCTTGGCTTATAAGTTAGTCTGGTACACAACGCTCTTTAGATGTTTCCATAGAAAGAAGTCACACACTGAGAGGTTGGAGACCGTGGAGGTCAAGCGACGTTAGCGTTCCTTGAAATTATGCGCTCCCTAAACAAAAGTCTCAATGCAGCCATTGACAAAAGTCATTTTCAACTTTATTGTCATTTCATGTAATTTACACTCTTGTCTAACACATTTCCAGCATTAAAATTATTTTGTAAGTTACAATTCGTTGATTTATAATAATTATTTCAAATTCTACCTTTTCTCTGTACCACCCTTCAAAAAATCAATCAAAATTAAAAAATAAAAATGATCATAGTTCATCTATTATAATTGTTGGGGCACTACACCGTAAAACATCTCATCACAGATGTTTGATAATAATACAGAGTTATGACATAGAACTATTATATTATAATCTAATATCGGCCTATGGTCTATTAAACCATATCGATTAAAAAAGTTTAATGCTCTATTGTGTTTTTCCAACGCGTCATACTAAACTATAATAACCCAAAGAACTGGATACATTTTCCTCATATCAGGAACAGGTTTAGTCTTCTTTACAGACCGGCAGTCCCCTGTCAGTATACAAACCCTCTTTCATGTGCCAAGTGCTACTATAGTCTCAGGATCAATAATATATTAGAGGTATGTTAAATGTGCAATATGCTACTGATATTGTCTCTGATATTTTCTCAGGAGAAAAATTACTTACTAATGTATCAATCAAATACAGTAGCTTACTCACTTCACACACAAATATAAATGGCCCTAATTCCCCTAATTATAATATAAGGAAAAGCGTTATTTGTGGTATAAAGTGGTCCTGTTTTATCCTTAAAAATTAAGACTACTCTTTATTGAATTATGGTTTTGCATTTACAGTAACTCGGAGAATATTAATTCCAGATTCCAGGTCAAATCTAATTAAGTTATAATAAAACATAACCATGAACAGTTATTTAAAAAAAAATATACTCATACACGTAGCTTATAATAATAAAAGATTTTCTGCTCAAATACCAATACCATAACTGTAATTTTGAGCGTTGCCTGAAAACCTGAACGTTTCGCAAAACGACCATCAATTTAAATTCGATGTTAAACAACATCGATTTCATTTTTATTCTAGATGATAATGCCACTTCAAGGATAATAGTTTTTGTTGTCCTAGAGCTGTTCATTTTTTATTTCATCCAATCCGCTCTTTCTCTTTAGAAATTCAATAAATTAAAATGATCTTTGATATCTCAAGAAACTAAACGATTCAATGCATATACTGACATGTCTTTTACGATATTTACTTGGAAGCGATGATGTTAAAGTACCACTTTGTCATACGGTAACTGATCTCTCCAACTGCATTCCTCTACATCTGGACTAGCCTACTTGTTTCAGCTGAATTCTTTAGAAAAAATTGCCACAAGAATGCCTTTGAGAACAGAGACGTCGAGAATTTCTATTTGATCCGGGTATGAGGTCGACTTTAGAGTTCAATACGTTGGTCTTCCTAAAAAGCATTCAATTGTAACTCTCGTACATTCTGCTTGAAAATACGACCGACCACTTTTTTAAAAACTACAAAAGTTGTCTCATTTCAACATCCATGTCCAGAACATCAACATTTTTATTAATACCGTTTTTGTGGCAAATACCAATAATAATATATTGAAAATGTCCAAAATTTGCAGTAGCCTACCTATTCAGTACCGTACCGCATTCTACTCACAGCCAAGTTGCATGCTTATTTCTCATTGTATTTATATTTACATTATATTTTATGATGATTGATTAATAAGACTAGCAATAATGACTCATAAAACGTTATAATAATAATATATATTGGATATAATAATATACCTACCTAATACTGTATTTATCATTCATATTTATGACAATGGCTCTGAGAGAATTGTCATTCAGAAACAAAACTCAATTCAACAAATACTAGTAATAATAGTTACAATTATATTGATTATAACAGAAAATATACACCGTACAAAAAGAACGTTTATATAAAGTTCCGTACCGTTCGATATCTTCCGCCATAACCAACTTTTGTTTTATTCTATTATTTCAATTTTTTACATGAAAATAGAAAATACAATCAGTTGATTTTGGATGAACGAATGTGACAATGAAGAAAAGTGCTTTCAATGTTTTTTTTTTTTTGAATTTCGGTTACTTTTAATATGGAATAATGAAGTGTATTTATTCCATAAATTAAGACAAAAATCTTGATCAAGGAAATCCTGAGACGAATTTCCGAGACCTTCAGTGACTTGTAGAGATTACTCACTGTTTCCTATCTCAGTACACTCTAAACAGGTTTATTATGTACCTACTTAAATTAAGTAAATTGATTGCTGTTATTAATAATAACCTGTTCTACAAATTCTATTTTTAGATACTGTATTTAACATTATTGGGAACATATAGCCTAGAACTTGGGGACAGAGTGCAACAATTTGTACACATATTGCTGCAATTCATATGATAATTCCAATACAGGAACTCTCAAATAAAACATTAAAAAATATTACTTCTCTTCAACACAATATTGTTACCATCACAATACTATTAATAATGGAACAATATTGGGAAAAAATTATATTAATAATGATAAGAATTGGTATTAGATATTTTAGACTTCAACATAATCGAAATGGAAACTGTCAACTTACTTCACATTCACAAGTGTGTTCTTGAAGTCAATGACTTTCAGATACGACACTTGCATTAAAATGTGAGATTATTTGCACTTTTTAAGAAAATTTTTCAACCTTCGACGAGATTATTTGCAAATTAGATTCAAGACTCCACCACAGGCGAATTCTCTCTGAAAAAAAGCACTCAAATTCACAATTTAGCACGTTATATGATAATATTGACATACCAATACAGTAATCAAATGGATGGACAGACATAAACGTTATTTAGCAGATAACGACAAATTTCTTCAGCTAATGACACATTCATTCACAACTTCGCACTTCGGTTCAGTGACACCATCAATAATAAGAGATATTCTGGGTGTTTATTGAAAACTAATATTTTAAAATAATAATATTATCATTTATATTCATCGAAGGTACATGCATATTACTGGTATATTGTTATTCTATTCTGTAATTGTTATTCTGAGAAATATAAAATCTTCTGATTACGAATGATACCATATTTTGAGGGAGTAATACTTTGTTCCATGAGTAGCTTGTACATATCTTTTCCTAATATAATGACTTAATTTATAAAAAAAATCAATACTTAATTTACTTGAGTGGCTTGATTTATTGAATGAATGATTTCAGCAATTTGAAATAACTTATCTCATCAAAATTATATTTTGTAGGGGTGATTTATTATTACTTTTTTTACACAGATTTTCACGACGGTAATGGACCACAATGGGCTTGATAACAAGGCATTCGAAAAAGGATATGAGAATGGAATGGAAAAGACACCTTCAATATTGACGTTACAAAGCAACGAAACCTTTGATACGTCACCAAGGTGAGTGCTTTACTTGATATTATTGTTAATAATTATTATTCACAGGATATGTATTATTGCTGGATAACAATACAGTCTTGATTATTAATTTCATTTAGCTGAAGATTTCATGCTTCAAATTCACAAAAATATATCATATAAAATATAATATAGGCCTATATAGGCTGAAGGATACCGGTATATAATTATTATTGATGGAAGATAGTACAGTTTCGATTATTTCATTTAGCTCAAGATCTCATCCTTCAAATTCACAAAAATGTATTTAAAATGTGGGGAATAAGATTCAATCAAGCATCAAGATAGCCTAAAGATTCTTCCAATCAAATATAAGATTCATCAAGCTTTCTAGAATAGAGGCTTGGATAAGAAAGAAGAGCATACATTTTGAAGAATGAAACTTGATTTACAGTAATATAAACTTCATAAATTAAATCATAAAAAAATAGGTGGATCGTTGGTAATAGTAAAGATGAATACAAAGTTTTTGTAGGACTGGAGTGAATAAATATAATTTCTATTAAATCCTCAAGTAGGCCTATAGTCTTTGAAAGTAATATTATTCTTAGCTTACTCCTGCCTTCCAGTAATGATCAGGAATCTTGAACGAATGAATGTAATTATGAAGATTCTGAAATAAAGATTCTCATACAGGTGAATAACTTCTCTTATTTTTTTTTGCTGAAAAATTGGCAATATGTCACATTTTATATGAGGTGTGAGGCTAGTGATCATGAATTAGCAAGACAATAAATTTCTAATACTTTGTATTAATCAGGGATTATAATGATACAACATCTCGCTAATATGTATACTTCATATTTCTATCTAAATCTAGGTCCATTATGTTGGCGGACGTTTGATTGAAATACAACAACGTATTCAATTATCAAAAGAACAGCTAATATTCAATTAGAATTTTAAAAGATATAAGCCTTTAAAGCGTGGAAAAAGTCCTATGTTGATTCTCAATCTTGAAAACTTTCTCTAGCTATTAACTAATAATTAACAAAACTTATCTAACAGTTTTTCTACAATGGCAGTTTATGGATGGATTATTTCCATGAAATATATTGTAGAGTTATAAAATGAAATAATTATTTCTATCAATATAACTATTTAAGAATTTGGCTACTTATACTGTAGTGCGTGGCGATTTGGCTTCTATTAGTGTGGAGAAGTGACCGGATAATCCACCACAAAAATGATAATCAAATTATTGTTCATGTTGAATTTCGAGGGTGAATAAATGGTTCCTAGCTAATGAGACAGTTGTTTCTGTCCCAAATAATTCAACTTGCACGTTAATCAAACATCATTTGATATGAATAATTGATGATTCAATTTTCAAACAGAATAATATAAATTGTTCACCAATGTTTATCACTTTTGATATCAATCTTTTTTTCTTAATGCTGGTCTGGAAATATTTTTAAATTCCAGAAAGTGATTCAATCCTTTCAAGACTTATATGAAATCTTTTTTACAGATTCAAATTGACGAAAGATTCGTTTCCAGAGAAGAATGGAAAAATTAATTATCCATCGAAGAAAGAAGAATCGTATGATCCGTTTAGCAACAGAGACAAATCACATGCGACCTCGTAAGTTGTGATTTCATAAGAGATAAAATGTTAAATTAATCCTGACAAATTTCATAATTTTTCAAGGATGATGGTATAGTGAAAGTTGTTCAAGTGTGTTATTCGTTTATAAAAGTCATAAACCTCTCAGAGATTAATCAACACTTCCATCGATATTTCAGTTGAAGAGCTTTCAATTCTTGGAAAGTTCAAATTTAGAATACTCTAGTTGTTTTGTAGTTAAAATTGACTAAAAAACATGTTTTTACTAAGATTTTCTTGTTGTAGGATGGTCTAGTCTCTTTTGGATTTAGCAGTCTAGTAAAAAAAAAATGGAAGTATGATATTCTTCCACTTGACTTTTTTAATCATAGCTTACTATAATTGACTTGATGATTAATGCGGAGAGGGATCATTTATTATAAATTCATACCAAATACCAAGATATGGCATCTCTTCACATTATAAGAGTACAGTAATTTTTTTCCAAAAATCGCGACATTTTTACCTAAGAGTTCTTTATCCAAACTTATTTAATTTTATTAGATTTCCCTAATGCTTTTTATTTTTTATTACAAGAAATTTTGTTACCTTGATCGACAAAATATATTATGAACTCTATATTATGGCCCGGAGAGTTAAGACATTTTCCAAAATTGACAATCATGAAAGAAGAAATAACACCACCACACAAATGATCAGCCTATATCTTATATCATAATATCATCACTTTTCCATATCCTACAATATACTGCATAAATTGCAATCCAAATTCATCCACCTCTAAAATTATAATACTTAATCCAAAGACAATTTAACTAGAGTTAACAATTTAACGAAGTTTTTTTCTTTTTTCTTTTTTCTGAGGATGATGCCCACATGAGCTCTAGGCTTCTGCGTGGGTAATGAGTGGGGTGATGATGAGATATGACGACTACTTTTTAGGCAGTCGGGACCGACGGCTTAACGTCTCCTCCGAAAGACGGGATAGGATTAATAGGATTAATAGGATTGTATTTGCTCATACCTCGAAATGATGTAAATTAACGTACATGATGCTGTATTCTATCTCAATGATAGTACACATTTAATCATGTCAATGATGAATACTGTAATAGTCAAATAATCGAACAAATAAAATAGACAAATAAAGTCAATTATGGATAATAGACGTTCTCAAACTTATCTCGAGTAAAATTGTTTGCACATAGGTCTATGGTCTATGCCATTTAAAAACAGGGATTAAAAGTAAAATACAACAATTTTTGTAAAATTATTATGATTAAACTTCACTGATTGAATGATTGGAAATATTTCTCATTAATCTCTCTCCAAATATGTCTCATTACTACCTACTTTCAAAGTGAAATTTATTTAAAAGTAACGAAATATTTTGAAAGTATGTTGAAAAATATTAAAGAAATAACCATGTACTTCTTTCATTGACTGCTTGCCTTTATTTATTACTTTTCATAATATTTTTCAACCAAATTTCTAATGCCGTACCTAATTATTTATACTGGATAACAGTTTCAATAAACTTCTCAATAGATAATTATTAATTGTAATCCCACTGCCATTGTTATACTGTGATTGACTTACAGTAACTTTTACTCTATTAATCCACAGGAGTATGGGCGCATTTGTCCACATGGTCAAAAGTAGCCTTGGAACAGGAATATTGGCCATGCCTGGAGCTTTCAAGAACGGAGGTCTGATTTTTGGAGTGATTGGTACATTAATCACGGGTCTCATATGCACACATTGCGTTCATATGATGGTAAGTGCAATTGTGCAGCAAAATACTTGAAAAATACTGCTCTTGAAACTTGTAATGATTGATATTATTTAGTTGTCACTTGAATATTTCATTAAATGATGATATATTATCAAATTATGAAGATGATTATCCAATTATTCCAAGCATTTCAATAAGTGCATAAGCGTGCAGGTGACAAACAGGCCTATGATTGGTAACCTTCAGATATGATATATTCGATGATAAATGAAAATGTTTTTTTTTCGTGTTTTTGTGCAAACTCTTGAAAATAAATGGAAGGAGACATACAATTATAATTATCATATCAATACAATTAGAAATCTTCCATACAACTTATCTCAAGAAGTACCCACTGATTGCTATTGAGTTAAAAACGTCTGATTAATGAAGATCTCAACTTGAATTGGTTTCAAATTCTTGACGTTCAACTTGATTTGAACTCAAATATTGTAGAGTAGGAATTATATCAGCATCAATATCCAAGAAGAAATTTAATTGAGTTCACCTAATACCTTCAACTGAACTAAACCACTGAATGAGTGGTCAGTTTGAGTGACTTAAAGGCATATGAGTGAAATACAGGACTATCTTCGTACCGTAGCCTATGTCTCAACAAAAAAATAATCGCAATGCTCTTCATAGTTAATTATCAGACTGAACTGACAGGCTTCCCAAATTAATCATATCCTGAACTACTGGTATAAACATTCAATATTTTTCCATTTAATATTAATTGACACCCAATTTGAAAGATAATTGATGCAATTATTTACTAGAAATTTCGCGGCTTAGTCATTACCGTCATTGGGAATGTGGATATGACTTTGGAGTTTGGAATGTGACATTCTCTATAGTAATTTCAATAAAGTTCCTGTATATTTCACTACAAGGTAGCCCTTGCATTGATATACGAAGTAAGTTAAACTCTGGATAGTAGAATATTTTCCGATCTTGTTTTCAGGTACAATGTTCTCAAATCTTGTCATCACGCGTGAAAAGGCCTACATTATCTTTTGCAGAGACAGCAGAAGTATCTTTCCAAACTGGACCACCTAGGTATAGGTTTCTAGCTTCATTTGCAAGGTGAGTGAAAAGTGAAATCCGTATTTGCACTATTTCTATCATGGAACTCTTTATCAATTCAAGAATGTGTTTTCAATAAAATTTCGACATGAAAATAACAGTTGTAATGCATTGGAATGTGTTTTTTATCAAACAAATCCAAAGCTGTATGATGTCATTCTAGCAGCCTGTTAATGATTATAGAACATTCTCTGCAGATATCACATTCATTAATCATCTATGATAATAGTTATTGACAATGGAATTATCTTTATGGAAGTCAATTTTCATGAAATAATACAGCACTTATCTTTACGATTTTTAATCGTGATGAAAATATTTTCCCTCATAGATGAGCTCATCGAATTACATATTGCCAGTCTATAGTTGAGTTATCTCCGAGTGATTAATTTATAGGAATTTCAAGATAATTTATGAGAAACATAGGCTACCAATAATATTATATTACAGTAATATTATGGGTTCTAGAATAGATGTTGTGACGACTGCTTATCAGTAATACAAGACAATTAGAATAATGAAAAAGTGGTAACTTCCTTAACATAGAAGAATTACGCCATCTTTTTTCTGGCTGTATAAAAAATGTACTGTCTGTATAAAAAATTATGAAATCATTATTCATATCATGGAAATTATCTTAATGAAAAATGTTTGAAATGAAAAAATGATTTTGAGATTTTAATCTATTTATTTAATTTACTGGAAGTAACACCGATTCACTGCTATACAGTACAGTACAGGTGATGTACTATAGTGCTTTTCATCCTTGAAGACATCTGAACGCAGAGACAGTCTCCCACCACTTTCTGGGCTAGCAAATCACATACCTGCAGCATTGCCAACACGCACTCTCCTATAATAGTGATGAACATTTCATGTTTAATTTCTGATCATCTGCTCTACTTGTAAATCAACCAAGTTATAGCACACCGAGTTGTGATATCAGACTGAAATTTCGGTTTAATAAGCATGCGTGCCTAGATCACTGAACAGAACCCAATATGACAACATTGCCGGGCATTCCACGGATAACGCACGGCCAGCTGCCAGATGTCTTCAAGATTGAAAAGCACTATAGTTACTCTTATTCTCTTCAAACAAAATTGCAAAAGCAACATTCACTCATTATTAGGCCCAACAGTCAATGTCATTTGATTTCGTTTCAATTACTGTTAGAAACAATAAATTGTCCATGTGCAGTCTCATATCCCATACAAGAAATGTTCAGTATTCCTAGCTAAGCATAATTTAACAACTTTGTTTTTTTTTATTTTCAGGGAAATTATAAATTTCACCCTGTTCTGTACTTATTTTTTTGGAAATACAGTGTACATTATCTTTATTGCAAGAACATTTGAGCAGGTACGTACTCTGTGAAATTATTATAATTTCTTTTTCGTACATGTTTGAACATTTGTACAGATGAAACTTTTATCTTGAGTTCAATGTAAATGAATAATTATTATTAAATAACATCATTTTGTAGAATGGGAATTTATAATAACGACAAAGACAATTATTGAGTGATATTATTCTTTTCTATGGATTATCAAATTTTTCAATTAACAATTAACAATCAATTTTTGTGCTTTCGGTTTTTGTATTTCGATTTACGTGTATAATTAAATTGTGTGTCTAAATAAATTGATATACACGGTACTGGATTGTTTGTTTGCTAACTAAACTAAGGCAGGTTCTCTTTTCAGTTTGAAACACAAGAAAGTACTATTTTAATATTGCAAGCTATCAAATCAGTATCCAGTCATTACATACTAGGTACCGGTATTAGACACCAATAACACAAGAAATACCATTTTCATAGTTCAAGGTATCAAATGAAATAATGATTATTGAAAACCACATCATTGAAGTAGTATTTTCATTATGTTGTGCAATTAAGTAGCCTACAAATGAATTAAATCGTACAAGTTGAATTTTATACTTAACAGTACACTATTTGCGAAAAAAACTATGTTCAAAACTAACAAACTAATAGATTGTTAATAATAATAAAGTAATTCAATATTGATTTTTTACAGGTCATAGAAGGACACGCTCATTTCGGTTGGGATGTGCGAGTGTATATAATTCTATTGGCTTTTGTTCTTGTACCACTTGGAATTATAAGAACACTGAAATACCTTGTGCCCTTCTCAGCTATAGCTACCGCTTTCATCTCTTTTGGTCTTGCACTCACGCTGTATTACACATTCAGCGAAATGCCTTCGGATGTATCGAATCGTGACTTTATTGGAACGCCTCTGAAAATACCTCTGTTTTTCTCAACTGTTTTATTCGCTATGGAAGGAATTGGCACCGTGAGTTTCCCTCTAACATTTATTATCTTTGTGATAAGCCTATCTTACCTCAATTGCTTGATTAATTGGTCAGCTATGCCTGTCTCAAGGTATATCTTATTCATAAATTTAATATTGTAACTCTTTGGAGGTATCACTAATTCAATATTGATATTTATATTTATCGATTATATTTGTGATACAAATATATTTATTGATATTTATTCTGAAACCAAAAGCAAAAATATGTACTGCTATACATTATACTGCTGACTATCTGTCATGGCCTAACAGAGAGAATACAGTAAATGGATATATCAGTCAATCTAAATTGTTTGAGATTTATTGGCAAATAAATTATCAAAAACTTAATAAGAACCATGCAAAAACTAGAATATTATTCTTAGTTTCAATAAAATTCTGAATAATTGATGGATCAACTCAACTCTGAAGACTCAAATTCATGTAATATTGTAATGATGTAATTTGTATTTTGCAGGTCTTGCCTATTGAGAACTCTATGAGCAAACCAGAACAGTTTCTAGGATGTCCTGGAGTGCTGAACGGAGCCATGTCCATTGTTGTAATCTTGTATATGGTTGTCGGATTTTTCGGCTATTTGAGGTTTGGAAACGCTACTCAAGCAACAGTGACACTGAATCTCCCTGATAGCACGTGAGTAATAATTTTTATTGATGTAGCCTAGGTACATGTCGTTGAAAATTGTAAAAAATTTGTGATTATTCAAATGAGATATTATAATAAACATATCATGTAAGGAATGACTGTTCTCATGATATAATTCTTCATGATGAGATAGTTTAATCAGCAGCAGCAAAAATGGCCCTTAATTATTCAACCTTACATAAGTATGCTGCTGTATTAGAAAAACCACATGCATGGAAAAGCAAGAACATGTTCAATGAAATAGAAGTTTTCAGGGGAAATTTCAATCTATAAGCTCTAATAGCTGAAAGTAATTTCTATTTCAATACAATTTGGATACCTAAATACTGAAAAGTTCAATTACTTTTCAGGTGCTGTAGAAAATAGTTTCACAATTGATAGGGATTATCGCATTTGAAGGTCTTTGTTTAGATCAACTGATCATTGTGCTGTTGAAAAGCCAATGTTATCGTTACATTAGCCTACATGTTAAAATGTTACATTCATATTGTACTGGGTGATGATATAGAGGAAGAAACCAAAACGAAATTAAAAATCTCTTAAAATTTTAGTTATTTTCTGCTTTATTATTGTGTACAGTATCAGTTCTGTCTAAGTTTATTTATTTAAATTTATTTATTATTTTTTAAGCCCCACACAGGTTTCCTCGGGGTTTTCATTTGTGTGTTTTTTTTGTATTCTTGTATTATAATTTTACAAACCGATATCATTGATATTATGCAATGGTTTCATTACGTTCAAAAATTTGTGTTTCTTTGATAATGTAATGTAATGTACTCTGTTTTTTTTTCAATAAATTTGAATTTCAATTTTAAGGGTCTTAGTGATCACAAATAAGCTGAATGCTCAATAGAGTCTTACTAAAACTCTGACAGAGACTTGAAATTGGACTTCATAGATAACTAAATTCATAATGTGCCTCTATGTTATGTATCAGCAGTGACATCTTTGAATTTGAATAGTGTTGTAAATTTTTTCCATTTCTTTTACAGTCTTGCAGAAAGTGTGAAGGTCCTTGTCGCACTCAGTGTACTCCTCACTTATGGTCTTCAATTCACAGTACCAAGTGAGATAGTTTGGAAACGTCTAGGACCAAGAGTTAGTGAAGACAAGCAAGATATGGGATATTATATCATGCGAGGTAGCATGATCATTGGAACAGGTATAGTATGCAAATCAAAAGGCCTCTCAATTGTCATCCCATATAGATATCTTGAAAATAATACTTTTTATTAATGAAAATTAATATTCTTTTATCCTTATAAATCCTTCAAAACAAGCGTACCTTGATACCCTTATTTCAGCAGCTCCAAGATCATTGCTAAATTTCATTCACATGAAATTACAATAGTTGATTTTTTCTTCTTGCTCACCATTGAATCATTATTATCTTGTTGTTTGTTGCATCGTGATAAACTGCCATCTTTATGAACTGTTTTATGAATTGAGGATTTAATGTAGCATAATAATTAATTGAACGAAATTCCTAATTAATAGTTGCAATGTCTCATTACCTTCCATCTTTAATATAGCGTCTGATACAATGATATCAATAATTCTTAAATAACTTATTTTGTGAAAATATTTCACCATATTTTTCATTTGCTATTTTTTCCAATCTAATTCTTTAGGAAAAAATATTCGGATCTCAGAATAAAAATACTAGCTATTATAATTTTATAATTTTTTATAGTTGAACAATTTTTGAGAGAAAAATGTAATATTGCATTCATTGTTTGCCATTCTTTGAGATAAGCTCTCAATCAGCTCCTCAACTTGAATTTTGGTTTATTTTTCATGAAACACAGCCCAATAAATATAAATTATAATTATCTCTGTTTTATGATTTTTCCCATTTTTAGAAAATTAGTAATTGACGTAGGCTAATTGAATCTATCTTTATTTATGAAATGCCTATTATTTTATTTGATCTGTTGCAGTTATTGTTGCTATTATGCTACCAAGCCTGGCTCCAATCATCTCGCTTGTTGGCGCAATCTGCTTTTCAATACTGGGATTATTCTGCCCTGCAGTCATCGAAATAATAACATTGTGGGAAGAAGGGTATGGAAAATATCAATGGAGGTTCTACAAGAATGTGTTTCTGATCTTTCTGTCGATATTCAGTTTGGTATCTGGATCATATGCCAGCATACTTGAAATTCTTGATGCCATTAAACACGGTGAACTATGATGTTGGTATGGAAGATGAAAGCTGAACCCTTCTGAAAATCGAGTGGTTTCAAATGCACCAGAGTCTTTTATCTATTGACGTTCAAAAGGGTTTATCGGCCAGAAGTTCAACCCACTATGCACTATATGCAACCTTGATATCAATAGTAATACTTTTGATAATGGTATTTTAGCTGTATCTGTTTTTGGTGCTATAGCCTATATTACCACTCTCAATTCCAAACATTTATTCAGCTACCGTCCAATCCATGGCTGACATTCTGGTAATGAGATAATTATCATTGAGATATGATATTCATAAAGCCAATGATTTGTTTTTAAAGGATGTTATAAGTAACATTTTGAGATAATTATATCAAGATAATTATCAGGTCATGAGATAATTATTATTGAGATATGATATTCATAAAGCCAATGATTTGTTTTTAAAGGATGTTATGAGTAACACTTTTGTTGTCATGATTGATAGAATTAAAACAAAAGACAAAGACCACTCCAAAATAATTAACAAAGCTTCCTATTTCCCAAAAACCAAGAATCAATAGCCCTGGAATGAGGATGAAGGATGACATTAATATATTTATGACTCTTTCTAAAACAAAAATTCAATGTGAGGGGGTCATGTTTCCAACTTCCACCTAGTTTTGTTAATTTATGGAGACTTGAAATATTTTTTAGTAAATATGATTGTTATATTTTCATGTACCATGTCCTATATCGTGTCAAATGTAGTATGTAATTTCATCAATTTCTTAATACAAAAGTACCTGAAAACGTAAAATTCTATTCTTTTTAATTTTCCTATTGTTAAAATTACAGTATTTTAGTACATTCATTATGTTTAAAATTTGAAAAAAATCTACTTATTTCCAATCTCATCCTTACGAATAAACCTTATAAGACATGTCTCGATTAAATTGTTTTTTGAGCAATGTATCGATTATCATAATATATAGTGGAACCAACAGAAAAAACGGTTTTATGAAAATTCATTCGTAAGTTTTGCATAAAAAAGAACTATAATATTCCCTTAGCCTAATTTCTTCATTGAGGGAATCTTTATTTCTGAAGACAGGCCCCTCCCGTGTCTAGGCCAATTTTTCATAGGGAGGAATGTGCATCTTTGATTAAGAATATTTGAATGATTCATATCATAATTAACAATAAGTAGGCTAGATAATTTATGCTCTTTTGCTGAACTGCGATATCAAACTTCATTTAGGTAAATGAATCAATATTACTACTCACATTTCAATATTTTAATTATGGTTTTTATTTCTTATCAGCCACACAATATTCATATTTTTGAAAATTATTCTACTTTGTGTTCAACAATAGTATAATCTTCAACATAGCATTGACATTTTTGGGATTTCATCCATTGAAATCATTCTTTGTTTTGAATCCTTTATTAACAGAAAATATTCATAAAAATGATTAAACCAATTTTTCGGTTGGTCATACTTTAAATTTTTTTCTACTCTATTGATTTTTCATCTGCTTATTATTAAACTAATTCTACGGTATTGGTAAACCATACTAGAAAATAGTTTTTATTCTTTGGAATAAAATTTTATTGGAGTTTTAATATTTTAAAAATAGTTATATTAAAAACATTAAGTGTACCTACTGTGATCATAATATTTTGATAGATACTAGAATTTAAAATGTATTCGAATAAATAAACTATGTAAATAAAATAATAAGAATATCTTACAATATTGTAATTAATTTGTTAAACATATTTTCCTTTCTTTTGTTATTGAATAGAATTATTCAATGAAATCTGTTCCATTTATGGAAGTCTTTTAATCATACTCCCAAGAAAAGAATCTCCGACCCAATCAAAACTTTTTCCTCGTCGTATCAGTCATATTTTCTTTTAAAGGTTCAAACAAAATTGAATAAATTATT
Source organism: Laodelphax striatellus (assembly GCA_017141395.1). Classification (NCBI taxonomy): domain Eukaryota; kingdom Metazoa; phylum Arthropoda; class Insecta; order Hemiptera; family Delphacidae; genus Laodelphax; species Laodelphax striatellus. The sequence continues at coordinate 37,789,176 of CM029531.1, read as the reverse complement.
TAATAAGAGTGCTGTGTTAGGCTAGGCGTACACCGGTTAGTCAAGACATGAGAAGACGAGATTAGTCACGTTTAGTCACAGTAATTCACATAGTTGCTTACGAAGCAGCACACACCGATGCAATGACTACGGTGTGTGTTGCTTCATAAGCAACTATGTGAAGTACTGTGACTAGACGTGACTAATCTCGTCTTGTCTTGTATTGACTAACCGGCGTACGCCTAGCCTTATAAATTCTTTTCTACGCATTGAATCACTATTTATTAAACAGTTATATATTATTTGAATAGATATTTTTTAGTTGTGTGTGGTGCGTTTCATATACCCTTACTTTATTCAAATTTCGACTTGTATAACTTTTTCTGTGCTCTAGAACATTTTTACAAAGTGATGGATGAATAATATTTCAAGCCCGTGGACATGCATAGCTGCTCCCACATTGTTTCAGATTGCCCCATTGATCTACTACTGTATTAGATTTAGTTCTGATCTACTCAGCAACCCAGCCCCAAAATGCAAATCTGCTGTAGGCCTATAGGATATTGTGAGGCTAATATAAGACCAAGCACTTGTGTTGAACCAAACCACTTTACATATCTTACCACTTCAAACGAGGTACCGTTGAATTCATTGGAATATGCAAGTAGTTGGTTATTATAATTATCGTCTTCTTGATCCTTATATTTACCTCTGGAATTGGGGAAGATAGATATCTCCGTGAACTATATCACGATCTTCTACTTATATTATGGAAGTTTATTAGTATCATGGGAATATAAAATCTATTTAATTCTTACATGCATTAACAAAACAACTGATCTGACCAAAAATAATACCTATAATCAATTATAATATATTCAAGAATAATAAATCACCTTCATATGCAGTAGACACGTCACGTGAAATGGATAATTAATTTTTGGAAAGTAATTCACAAAAACTGTTGACCTGATCAAACCATAGTAGAAATGTAGAAAAACTGATCAACCAATAATCACTTATTCTAAGAATAATACTACAAGCATAGTAGTGTTTCTTAAAGGAGATTATTATTATTATCATCATCATCGAATGATAAAGATAATATCTAATTTGACATGAACTTATTTCCATTCAAAACTATACCTTACACTAAACGTCTTCATAAAATAGCATTAATGCAGTAATCTCAAGAATTTCTTTAAAACGTTTTAACAGTATTTCATCTTATTGTTGGGTGATCAATTTTATTACGAGATTTATACAGAAGCAGGGAGCTTTCAACTTTACAGAGAACTCTGAAACTCACCTGGAACCTAAAGTACGGAACAAATTATTGAGCCCATCATTAAAATTCCACTCAAGCACTCCATCAAGCGATTATGAACTTCTTTCAGAAATGCCTTGAATTTGAGAGTTCCCTCGACTCATTTCCGTGTCAGACTATCGATTTCAATTCAAGTGCTCGCTAACTTCAAATAGAGTTTTTATTTTACCATAATTTTTTCAATTCGTATTCATCTGAATACAAAATACCGAGTGTTTCAGTACTCCCTACCACAGATAAGATAGTAATATTACTATCTTATCTGATAGTAATATAACTATCTTATCTGTGTCCCTACCAATATTCTAGGGCATTGTTCCTGGGTAAAAACCATATCTAAATACAGTATTATATTTAAATAAAATTGTCCGGAAGTCCTTCGTTTCTCACACAGCTGCCATTTTGTTTTTTCACTTATAATTTTTTTTCTTATAATGGTTGAACATATGAAATTGAAACTTTGCACCAACATTTATGACAACTAGACAAAGCTACAGTTTTTTAAATTCATAAAACAAAATGGCGGCCATTAAAAAATGTTGTTTCTTAAATAGCTCGAAACCCGTTGATCTAACAAAAATTTTACAAGAATAACTTTTTTTAGTAACTTCAATTACAAATCGATTGTGATTTGTTAGGCCACTATAATATTTACCGAATCATGTTATGTACAAGAGGCACATTGTTTCAAAGGGTAGCCTACTATTGAATAAGATTTTTATTTGGTGTCATTTATAGTGGTTTTATGCTAAATCCTATCAAAGTTGTTGTTGAACTAATCAACAAGGAAAATTTATAAATGATACAGCCTATTCACATGCATCCTGTATTCACTGCCGGCGCAAGGCACATGTGGAGCATGCGGCCGCATGTGGCGCCGCCGGCAAGTGCTGGAATTTTAAAAATTTGGCGAAATGTTTCAAATTTGGCTGAATTTTTTTTTAAATTCGTGGAATTAGGAAAATTCAAAGTCCAAGATAACACGTAAAATTTGGCGGCACCGCGCCAATCCAAAATAACACGTAAAAGTAAAATTTAGCGGCGCCGCGCCGGTCCAAGATAACATGAAAAACTTGGCGGCGCCGCGGCGGTCCAAGATAACTTGTAAAATTTGGGTTTTTAACAAAAAAATTGAGTTAAAAATCGTTTTCAGGATCTTCGACTCTAAAATTCTCTGTGGGCCAGTTTTTAACCACTGCAAACATGTTGATTATCTTTGATGAGACAAAAATCTAGAGGTGATATAACTTATATGTTAAAGTTGAAAATTTATATACCCTGACAATCTGTATTATTAGCAATAGAAAACAATTGTTGGGGATGCGAGGGTATAGGATTTTCTAGAGCTAGATCATCAAACATAATAATTATATAGCCGAGTTTTGAAATTTTCATTACTATTATTTTGATCAGTACAGATACACTCCTTTCCCCCTGCTCATCAAAATCTTCAAACCCAAAAACATCTTCCAGAAGGAAATCCTGGGTGCACCTCTGCTCTATATTTGGTCGCCAAATCCACGACTCGCATGTACCAAAAAACCTTCTCACACCGGCCCTGCCTGTATTCACTCCATCAAATTAATAATGATCGATGGAGATGGAGAATGCAAATTGAGAATAGCAGTGAAGCACGTGCACCTTTTGAAATCACATCGTAGAAAATCTCATCATTCTGTAGTTGAAGATCTAAAAAGAATTGGGTCAAACAGCATCATTTTCATTTTCTCAGGTAAAGGTGGAAAAATGAAGCTTTCCTCAGAGCAGTGGAAACATGTGCTAGAGAAAAATCAACATAGAATTCGTCAATTCAATTATAAATATTATTTCAATGAAAATTTCTATTGAAAAACAAAAAAGGATGTGCGGTTTTCGCCATTCATTTTCTCTTAAAATTCTGTATCGAAATCATGTAAAGTATAACATGACCACCTTCCCATTTGAAAAATAATGTTAGATTTAATATTGCGGATTCAAGATGGCGGATCAGATTTTTGAAGTCACAATAAACCACTCTTCATCACCTACTAATACTTCTACCTAAATCACCTACTACAATAGTTACAAATGCAGAATAGCAATGGCAATGTTACTTAAAAAGCAGTACTAAATTGCGCCATTTCCTACGAATCCCATCCAATTTCCTACTTCCCCATTCCATCAGTTCATATTCAATCCAGCAGTTTATTCAAGGCCAATGATCGTTGTTGAGAGCCAACGTTCTAAAAGGTGATGAATTCCAGGAAAATAAAACATTCAACGAAAAGTGCAAATATTGTTCTTGGAAAGTGTGTCTCACTTTGGAAGTGAGATCGTTGAAGCGTGTATGATTTCTGAGTTTCCATCGTTGGCCCGCTAGAAAACTGAGCTACTTCTGGAATGGGGTTGGAATGAGCGCTAATGAACAATTTCACAAGAGAGGAGTTGAAATCATTACCAACTAGGCAACTTGAATCCGCCAACTTATGAATTTGCATATTTTAGCATACTGAAATTGACGCATCAGAAGAGCCAAACCAAATAAAAAGCCAGGAAATATTGAAGCAGGGAAAAGTAATTTGAGGAATAATAATCATGTTGTTTTTGATGCTCTAGGCTTAGACGTTGAAGAAAAAATATCGATTACAATATAATTACACAACCTATGTTGATTTTCCATTACTTCCAGAGTATTGGATGAAAATTTTCATTAAGATATTTCCAAGAAATTCCAACACGGATAGAATATGCCTTTCTGAATATGTTACGAAGAGAGAAGCACTTTCGATTCGGTTGGATACAGAGTGCGGCAAAATAACCTCCCTATTTTCAAATAAAAAACACATTTTTTTCAAAACCCAAATTTATTCATTTTAACTTATTCTATAAAATGGGAAGTCTTTTCTTCTTTGTTTCAAAAAGGATATCAGATATGGTGGCCGTGGTCATCGATACAATTTTGCAACCTAATTCTAAAACTGGCATGGACTCTCTCGAGCATGGCTTGAGGTATGCGCTGAACTTCCTAAAGGGTGACCTAAAGGCCGAGGTGTTTTCAAACATTGCCCCCGGGATCTGCAAGATCTGAAGCGAGCAATATGCAAGGAAGTTCAGAGCATACCTCAAGCTACTTGAGAGTCCATGCCAGTTTCAGAATTCGCTTGCAAAATTGTATCGGTAACCACGGCCACCACTTATCTGATATACTTTTTAAAAGAAAGTGGGAAAAACTGTTATAGAATAAGTTAAAATGAATAACATTCGGGTTTTTTTTTTAAAATGTGTTTTTTATTATCATTTGAAAATAGGGAAGTTATTTTGCCGCACTCTGTATTATGAAAATTTTAACAGAATGGTGATGCAGGTTTTCACCAAAAAATATGAGAACTCGACAAGTTGAAGATGATGATAATAATGATAATATACGTTCTATTTCCCCAGCCACTTTTACAATATCTTTAAAAACGTATAATTGTGTCTCCTAGAATGATTGTACCCAAAGAAATTACGTATCAGCTTTCTAATAAGCTATTATCATAATATAACTTGTAAATCATCATATAATATCATAATTATTATAAAATATTATATAATATCATACAAGTGATTCATCATGGTAAGGGTACAATGCTTAATTATTCAGGGTCATGGTTGACAACTTTCTTACTAAGACTAAATATAGCACAGCATCAATCAGTTGTGTTTCTATGGATTTATTGAATCAAAAAGTTGAAATTCAAAGTGCTGGAATTAAAAATTCACCATTTTTCGAAAATAATTAAGGAATATTGGATAATTTGACAAAGCGGAACACCCTAGAGCTTAGAAGATCTCTCCGCCAAAAAAGTCATAAGCATAATAATAACATCAATCTAGCTCAGTCCATCGAATACACATAATATTATCAGTGTTTAGTATGTTCTTCGGTAACTACCGTACCGAAATACATGTCATGGAAGTACTACAAACAAGAAAAAATACAAGATAGTTGTCGTGCACTGAACCAAACAGCATCACCATTATTATAATTATTCAGTAATGCAATAGTCTAGGAAGTAAGAATTGTCGCTGTTTGGAATGTAGTATGTTGACCGATGACCATAAGAGCACACAGGTCACTAGCGACGGTTCACAACACCGATCAAAACCGGTTGAAAGTTTCCATTTTCATAAGAGACTTTCACTTATCGACCGTTACCAGCTTCCCTTATTTCACACAAGCTGAATAAATTTGCACATGAATCCAGTGGAGAAACCTTCACCTCCTCAAAATTTAGACGTGAACCTAGTTACGTTGAGTAACAACGAAGCCCATTATCTAAAAATTCAATTTCAGCGTGTAGGATGTTCGACGCTTGCTGGATGTGGTACCTATTCACTTCGTAAATTTAATGGGAGAATTGCACCAGCACACTACATGCTGCTGACACTAAATGTCGTTAAATTTTCTAGAATAATAACCATTTTCAGGTTTGTGTGTTTCACACTTCCATCATTCTCAAAGCTACAGTTTTAAATAAAATGTCGAAATAAAAGTTTATAAGAACCCTTAATAATTGTTAGTATTCTCAATTTTCAGGCTCAAGCAATCCATCACTTCATGAATTTCGAGGTTTATTTCAGGATAAATATTAATATTGAAATGTGAAAGAGAGATTGAAGCGAATTCAATTGAAATAAGGAGTTGCACTCCAACTTATATTGAAAAAATCCTAGTACCTGATTGTAATTACAATTTACATAACTTCTGCACTATCGATGATAAAAATGTATTTTAGTATCTTTGAATACCTGTTGGATCACCTGTTCCTGTCCCCCATATTAACTGAATCACTTTTTCAATTTGCATTATTCAAATTAAACGTGTCAACTAAATGTATTTATATAACCTTCCGATTGTCTTGTACCTTGTAAACTTGTCAAGAACTTGATAAGTATTACAGTGATGTGTGAACTCATATAACTTGGATCTCTCGCTTATTTATCCTATCAAAGTGAAGGTTGAATATGTAAGATGAGAGTTGAGCGAATTTGCTTCACTGGTTTATAGTAACAGGAAATAGAATAAATTTGATAATTTATTTTTATTGTTGGTTCTCATATGGGTTATGGATCATTATGAATCATCAAAAGTTTCAGTATTCCTCAAGACGTTGAATAAAGGTGGTAAAAGTTTTCGTGTTTCTCAAAACGGAGGTTGCTATGAGAGTTGCTTGCTCATTATAAATTCACTATATGGTAGTACACGCTTTTAAAAATTCAAGATGGAATGGAGCGTTATGTAGCGCTCTGAAAGTTTGCCGCACTTCAAAAAGAGTTCCATAAGATAATTTACTCGCATAATGAAGAACGTAAGAGAAGAGAGATCCCGCTCAGCAAGAACATGAATTCTCACTGAGTTGATCAACGAGATGACAAAGTAGCCTCTTGAAATGACAATCATAGTTGAAAGCTATTAAGAAGTTAGTTTTCGCCCAACTATAACAGGCAGGAATAAGGCAAAGACTAGTTTGGCTAGTTCTCTCATTTGAGCTATTAGAGTAGAAAATTACTGGTTCAAGAAAGGAAAACGCTTACGCCTCTCATTTGAAGATTATTTCGTCCTGAAGCTTATGTACGGTTACGGTTTTAGCCTGAAAATGTTAAAACAGCAAATTGCTTCTACAATTATTTTCGTAAACATAGAATTATCAATTCGATAATATTCTATTTAGTTGCCAAATAATGTAAGGCTACTAACACTTGCATTCCCTCTACTGAACAAAAGTCAAAGTCAAAAGATCAGCATTATTTGCTCAAAATAAGTATGCTTTTCAATTAATGTGTAAAATTTTAAGATTCTGCGTTTGTTCTTGATAGCGGTCTCATCGACCTGCACCTGCACCTACATCTACACCTACTCCTCTTTGGATGTGTATGGTTGAGTGTTGATGGGAAGGATGTCCTTGCACATCCTTCTCCAAGAATGGACATTTATATGTCCAAACTCCGCCATTTCATGTAGATACAAAATCAATTACTTATATTTCCAATGACGTTCATTTAAATAAAATATATCATACTAGTATTAAGTTGTATTCAAAAATCTTGAATTAAAATTTATACCTATATATTTTCATTTAAAATCTTTCTTACTTCATGTTTTGTTCAGTTAATCTTATGCTGTAATTATTATTTTTAAATGACGTTCATTGTAATGACTTTCATGACCTAGAATTTAAGCGACATATTTTGTAATCTGCGTGAATAAAGTGATTATTCTATTCTATTCTATTCTTTTGACATAAGTGTGTATATAAGACTACATTTGAAGAAATAATAGCGTCTGATATATTTTTACACAATGAATAATAGTAGGTAGAGATTTATAAATTTTAGAATAGTAGAGATTTTTTTTAAGGTGGTGATTTATATAAATGTGTTTTTACTTTTCTTTTCGAAATTGTTATAAATCAAACTGCTCCCACCTACCACTCAAAAATATCCAATAAATGTTTAGCGTTTGGTAATAAAAACTTTCCTAGATGGTGCATTGACTTTAGTTGGACCAGTGACCTACTCAGCAAAGCCATTCAATTTATTGACTAAACGACCTTGCCGACAAAATAATTTCTCATCAAAACTCCATTCTAGAAAATTAGTTCATGAGTTATAGGATTGTTATTTATGACTCTTTTATCGCTTCGAAAACTGCATATCTCTGTGTCCAGTAGTCTTCAAAATTTTTATTACAATAATCAGGCGCACTACCATTCATCGAGGGTCATTATTGTAAACACATCATAAAATACATAGGAGTGGTTGGTATACAAAGCGATTGACTGCTGTTTTCAAATTTCCAGTTATAAAACTGGATAATCATCACGTCAACCATTCAAAAACAACTCTCTCCCGACGCAAGCTTCCAAACTCAGTCACCTTTACCTCTACCAGAGTCAAGGACGTTCAGATTGGTACTTGAAAACAGATTATCAATAAACTTCATCAGTATCAGACAAATATGTCATAATAGTAACACATAATATTAGCTAAGAAACTGTACGTGCGCAGTTGTGCTAAATATTATCATTCTAAATTCTTCTCAGAAGTTGGAGTTGATATTGAAATAAAATATAAAATGATGGAATAATTCGAAAAAATAAATATTTACAGAATTTGAAACTCTCAAACACTGGAAGATATCACATCAAAAATTCTACTATAATATGCTGCAAATGAAGTTAAAGATTTTGTGCTGAAATAAGCTTTCATTCATCTGCTCATCTCTTGCATGGCAAAAATGCTATGGAATCGTTTTTCCATATTTACTATTCAATTCAGTGTTATTACCAAAATTTGACTATTCGGCTATCGTTCAAAAGAGAATTCAGATATTTATTGAAGAATACGATAAAAAATAGAGCGGTAATGTTTCTCTGTGAAATTTGTGGTGCACTGGTACACAACATGCAACTTTAATGAGTTGGTTTCCGTTTCTAGGGACTAGGATATCATCCTGGGAATCTCGTACATCCTGTCTATTGCAATCTATTTGTCAAATGAATTTTCCATGAGATTCTGTGCATTTTGCATTTACATTTACTGCTTCCACATGTTGAGGAATGTTTTCAAAATAAACTAAGCACTATTCCTTTGCTATTCCACTGTTTGCTCTCTCTAACTCCACTTGATTGAAACTGAAATTGGAAAACAGGATTTTGCGAATCTGTGATACTGTTTTTCTTCATCCATCTCAGAAAGTAGTTCAAGTGACCTGACCTGGGCCCCTTCAGCATTTTATGCTGAATATAATTTCAAAGACAATATACTTTGAAATGGGATATTATGGTCATATACTATATCACATACCATAAACCATAGGCCTATTATATGGTTATAATATTGTATTATGTAATTATAAGCCATATTTTTCATGTATATGTTCCTTGATTATTTTAAAAATTGATTAAACTTTACCTTTTTGAATAATTGATTATTCAAAACCATCTGATTGAACATATTATATATAGATTACAATATTACTAAACAAAAATCTTATAATATTACTGACATCTGGGGAAGTAAATCAGGGTTAAATTGTGGGACATTCTCATTCCAATCCAAAGCCGCTCAATACATGCTGGTGGGCTTTTGATTCAGAAAATCAGTTTCACTCTTTCAATTGAGTGATCTCATGAATTTGATCTCAGTTATTGCGCCACCGAATGCCGATTTCCTTTCTTCTTCCAAGAATGAAAATCCCTTTCGAAGCTTTCGAAGAATCCATAGAGACGAATCCTGAAAGAGCAACAGCCAAATTACATTCCGAAGCCGTCACAAGTCACGAGCCAGTTTCTTGGGGGAAATTACTTCTCCGCTAAAGTCGTAGCAATCTAGTTAGAAGCCTCTTGCCAGCAGATCGATTATGAGTGAACTGCATCATGTCGATAGCTTTCCAGGGACTAATTACTTCCTCTGATCTGTGAACCCTAATTGAAAGCAAGGTTTCCACATTTGAACAAACCAAGCAAGATGGTTTTGTTTCTAGCAAAGAGGGCTCTTTTCTGAGCTCTGCCACAATTAGGAAGTCGAGCAGGAATGCTCATTTGAGCAGAAGATCATCATTTGTGCTCATTGTGATAGAGAAACTCGATTTCAGAGCTTTATAGATCAATTATTAAGAGTAACAGGAAAAGTATGTGGAAGATTCATCTAATTGGAGACTACCTTATCACATCAGGACTCAATGTATAAAATTTGCTGACACAACTTAATATTGGAGGAAAACTGCTAATGCGCTAGTGATAAAATACAAACATATGCCACACACAAAATTGCATGAAAGGTAGCAGCATATACCATATTTATTTGAATGGATTATCTTTGGAGGAGGTAACATTCAAGTTGTCATCCGACTTGCTAGCACTGCTTAACATTGTACTTGTACAATGTAAGTATTTGTACAAGTACTTGCTAGTACTTGCTATACTGTCGAATAATATATATAATATAATGGTACTGTAGAATAACATATTCATGAATCACGATAACATATCATGAGCATAGCATAACATGCCATTTATTCGAAGTCTATGATATTGGTACAGTAGCCTATATCGAATGTGGAGATTTTAGACCATGGATGGATGAGACTCTAATGTAGAAGTAAAGTTTAAACTTGGCATGTGTGGTATGAGTGATGAAGTGTAAAGCCTTTTTTTTGTGAAATATGTCTCTGAAACTCAAACATTAGGTTACTTCTTGCACACCGCTTCCTGTGATTGAAGTACTTTTCAATCTAGGAGAACTAGTGTAAGTGAAGTGCATCATGTCGATAGCTTTCCAGGGACTTCCTCGCTAGCTCCTAGTTCTAGCTAGGAGAACTAGTATTGCCTAGTTACATGGCTCCAAATGGATGTAGCTTCCTTTTTCTCCGCTAGAACTAATATTTCAGTTTCATCTCCATTACGTACATTTCTATAGTGTGATGCTCAATAACGAAAGTAACAGATGAGAAAACTGAAGGAGATTGCATGGATTTTCTCACTCCTCTTCTTATGATTTCTTAGATTTAATCTCAATGAAGGAAATATCTCAATGAAAATACGTTATGGGGGAAAAATATCATTGTTTTGATTGGTAAGGACTATATTATTACAGATGAAAGATCTAGCTTTCATCTTTTGATTCTTGATTTGAATTATCATCCAACGTTGCTCAGTGAGATGTAATAATAATACTATTATTCTATCATACACAATAGAGTTGGATGATCTAATCTCTCTTTGTCTTCTTCCCTTCATCCTCCGCTCACTCTCTCTCTCTCTTCCTTCACAATTATTATCTTTTAGCCAATCAATGATCATTTCCTGCCTTTGTTGAAATTTGCAATGCCCATACCGAATAAATTTCGCCTGGGGAAACTCATTAATGAGATAACTTCTGTTAATTTCGATCGCATTTCCACTTTCCATTATCTCACTCTAGGAGATGAACTTCTTTGTTCATCTTGGAGGTTGTTTATTCAATAATATAATTCATGCGGTGATGAGAATCGCCATGTAAATCCTTGTCTTCATGAATTATATGGGGATTCCAATCTCACAAGAAGTCAAAGTATCTGATGAACTGAAAGTTTCAATAAATATCTCTATTTTTAAACAAGTTTACATTCCAATCAGCTATGTGGAAAGTAGCAATTTTCACAATCTACCATGTGATAGCTATGTATGGTTTTTCGTTATTTTAATTGCTTATTATCAAAGCCATGATTTAGGAATGAATATAAAATTTTGGAAAAATTATCAAAATAGATTCATTTGCTTTGATAAAATGATCATAGTTATCATTCCTGATTAATAATATAAGTAAGCTATTGTAAAATTAGTGCATCTGATGCTTCAAACTACTATCAGAATTGCTGAGCATGCATTCCATATCCAACAATTCTGAAATTATGAATTATCATCACAAACTGAACGATTGAGGATTGAATTTTTTAAGAATTTCAGAGTAGATGAATACTAAAATCAAGTTATATATAGCGTATGGCTTTATGACACACTTTCCACCTAAATAAGAATAATTGTTAAGTTATATGCTCAATTATAATAATTGATTGTTGTTAGATTAAATAAAAATATGAAAAGAACCAGAAGTTCCGTGAAAACATACAGTTAATGTCTATCGTATATGGTAGTACAGTCAAGGGTTAAAATTAACTAATGGATGCAACAATTATTTAGAAAGCTAAGTCTATATCGGCCAGCCATTCAAGAGCTGCTGGAGCAGCATTAACAAAATCTTCGGCAGCGTGGGGATATCACCTTACAGGGCAGACCTCAACAATATGTCTCACAGTTTGATTCGGAGCTCCACAGTCACATTGAGGTGATGGAATGATTCCCCATTTATGGAGACTGTCTCCACATACACCATGCCCTGTTCGGACCCTTTTTAAACCCTTCCAAAGGTGTCGGGGAAGGCTGAAACCTTCTGGCTCTTTATTTGGCTTGATAAGCTGTGCCAGTGGGTCGGGTGCTTGCAAACTCCAGGCAGCATTCCACTCAGAATCTATGCTGAAATTGGCTCTAACCAGGTCTTTCGCATCTGTCAATGGAGGCCTCCTAGATCTGAGGCGATTTATTTCAAGGTCAGGAAGGTCCCCATGAATTGGCAACATTGGGTTATCAGAAATCTTTCTGAACTCCTTCAACAGGGCATTCTTCCTCCGTAAGGGAGGTGGAGCAATATTGCTTAGTATAGGAAGCCAATTTGCAGGAGTTGATTTTATACACCCAGTAATCATTCTCATAGCCATGTTGAGCTGAGCATCAATTTTCTTGGTGTATGGGCTATTAATCCACACAGGTGCACAATATTCTGCTACCGAATAAACAAGGGATAGAGCAGAACACCGCAGGGTATGGGCTGAGGCACCCCAAGTAGAACCACACAATTTTTGAATAATGTTATTGCGGGTTTGAATTTTCTTTGAGGTGCTCTCCAGGTGTTTTTTGAAAGACAATGTTCTATCAAGGGTAATACCTAGATACTTGGGAAAATCTTGATGCTGAAGAAGTGCATTATTGAAATGAACCTTGAGTTTCCTATTTGCCATTTTATTATTCAAGTGGAAAGAGCTGACTTCTGTCTTCTTCAGGTTTGGAATAAGCCTCCATTTATGGAAATATATCCCCATCTCCTTCAGGTCATCAGAAAGCACTTCCTCGGTTTTCTCAAAATTTTTATGCTGAGCTGCAAGAGCCATATCATCAGCATATATGAACTTTTTAGAATATGTGGTGGGTAAATCTGCTGTATATAAATTGAAAAGACTGGGAGCAAGGACAGATCCCTGCGGAAGTCCATTATTCAGTTTTTTCTGGTCACTGATTTTATTTCCCAGAATCACATGAAATTTCCTGTCAGAAAGCATGTTACCAATAAGCCGTATAATAGTTTGACATGGGATGACTTGTATCAGTTTGTACAGAAGTCCCTGTTTCCACACTGTGTCATATGCAGCAGTCAAATCCACGAATGCCACAGAGGTTTTCAGACACTTTTGAAACCCAGCTTCAATATGTGTGGTAAGGCTAAGAACCTGGTCACTGCAACTTCTAGTACTTCTAAAGCCAGCTTGCTCTACAGGAATAGCCTCTGAGACTGATGGTCCAATTCTGTTTAGAATAAGTCTTTCAAGTAGCTTATAGCAGCAGCTCAACAACCTATCATAGTTATTGCTTACAGGAGGTATCCACCTTATTACTGCATCAAGCTCATGAGTGAATTCATTCCAATTTGCCTTCTTAAAGTTCCATCTAGGTCGTGGAATGGATCGAATTATTGGAATCTGGATTCCCAGCTCAACCACTACAGGGCGGTGTTGACTATGAAAATATAAAAATCAAGTTATTTACAACCGACAGGCTGCAGCTTCCATTTCCTCCACTATATTAAAAAAAGTTGTGAAGTTACATATAATCCTGAATTATTCTACAATAGGCCTGCTAATGAAAGTAATGTGAAATACATAACTCGAGGAAAAACATACTGGTTATAAGATACAGGAAGCTTTCAATTATTAATCATCATGATCTTGATCAAACAGAAAATTTAACTAGTCTTGATTAATGATTCGAAAAATTCATAACAAACTAGCAGGTCACCCGTGCTTCGCTATGGGGTCCCAGAAATCCTGTTGAGGTTAAGGATATATGTGTGAAATATCAAATCACTGCGTGCACGTTGATAGAGGGAATTTTAAAGATAATTGTTAAAAACTCAACACCCGCTATATTAAGTTTGCATGTTAACTTTGAAATAAAACCTGAAAAATGTACATGATTAAGCCTATTCGATAAATTGAAATTTTCGTCCATGTTAAATGAGGTTACTGATAGAAAATTTGGGATACATTTTTGATGGGACGTCTCCATGTTTTTGTCATCCTAGATCATACTTTCAACATAAAAATGGTAGACTATCAATATCACAAAGCCTCTAATAAGTTTGAAAAAATCATATGATTTTGATCTCAACATTACCTTATCAATGCTTACAGCTGAATTTCAAATCCCTTGGAACTATCCTTGAAATATGTGAATAGCCATAGAGCATATTTCATATACTCTCCTTGGTACAAGTTGTAAACAATCTTTGTGCAAAATTTCAGCTTTGTCAGTCAAGTATTCTAGGCGTGATGGACCTACAGACAGACAGACATGCACCATCTTTCTTCTATAATAGTATACTGTACTATAGATAGATATAGATAAGGCGTAATAGCTGTATATTTCAAGTTATAACTACTGGTACATTCTAGATTGCTGTCTTGTAACATGCGAAACGATTTTTAATATTGCTATTCTATAATTAGAATATGTGTGTTCATTATTCTTTCTATTTGAAAATAAATGGTTAATCATAAAAGGGTCTCTTTTTGTCATCTAATTTTTTTAACGTATGGCTTTTATTGGTTGGGAGACCCTTACGGGTAGGTTCCATCTCATTGATATCATCTTAAATATCTCATTATCTCATCACCCTTCTCAGCTCTATGCACCATATATGATCACGCATCTAACTGTTATTCATAGCAAACATCAATTGAAATATCTTTTTCATATACTTTCCAATTAGAAATATTCCAGCACTCCATTACACTCAAATATTCCATTATAGCATTCCATTGCCTTCATAGGCTACAGCAATATCATTTCAAAATATCAGGGCCCAGCATGACTAGGATATGATGCAAATGACATTGATTAACAACTATTGACATGCAACTTTAAATTACACGTACTATGCAAAGTACCATCGCCTGCTTATAATTTCACATATGAGCTGAAATTCGCTACTACTAAATTATCGATGTCATACATTACTCTTATTACTTAAATGTAACAGGAAACGTCTATCTGGTAAGAGAATAAAAGTTCGTAGATAAAAAGACAAGTTCCGTTAACATTCTTCTCTTTTAGTTGCTTCTCAGAATGCAAATTTAAATTCTAGCTGGATGCTGTTTATTGGTTTCCGATTGCGTTTCTCTAACATCTGTCTCTCTTCATCGCCTGGCAATTGAATTCGGCCAAGCGGCGTCTTCCGGTCGGCGAACTAGTATCAGAAGAGGAAGAAGAATGATGGGAAGGAAGATAAGAAGGGATGTAAGGTGCTGCAGTAGTGAGAGTGAACTGGACGGGCGTGTGTCCCATGAGACGGAAGGAAGTAAGAAAGTGTACACGTTAAACAACGGTCGTTATGATCTCGTGGAGTGGTAACTGCACAGCTCAGACGAGGAGAGAGAGGGTAGAGTGGGGATCAATCTGCTTTTGCTTTCCGGTGTCCTGCCTCACAACCAAACTGCTTCCCGGGCTTGGTCTTGAACTTAGATTTTGTTCAACCTTGTAACGGTAGGCAACCGAATCTTTTCCGAAAAGTGTTAGTGCCTTGTTTGCTCAGGACTTCATCGATCGCTCTCATACTTTATTCACGGTTCAAGGTTGGTATACTTCTGCTCAGTTATTCAATAGCATTCAGGGTTGCTGAGTTTTTCCAAAGTAGATTTGTAATATTTGAAATAGATCCATATTGATCGATTAGATAGTCGATTAATCAATCGATTGGACTTCATCGATCGCTCTCATACTTTCTTCTCAGTTCAAGGTACCTCTGCTTAGTTATTTAATAGCATTCAGGGCTGCTGAGATTTTCCGAAGTAAATTCCAAATTGATTCATATAATATTGAATAAAGTTGCGAAAAGTGAAATTTTTGTTCGTTGGAATAGAACTTTATAGTCCAATAGAATCATCGACACCCCGAAACTCCTTCCCGAGTATATCTCGCGAGTTAGAGGTTGAAAAATTCATATCAGTATTTCAATAATGCTTCATTGTTCATTATTTGGAATTGAATCAAAGATTCTAAATTAGAATGAGAAAAAGTGTAGAGAAATTATAAACTTAACGTTAGTGGATCAATATCCAATGTATCCATAACAGGAATGTGGAAATAAATTCAATGATAATGTTCTCAGAATATCATAGAGGTGGAGATGTATCCAATCCCAATTTTACTTTCCTTTGGATTACTGATGATTCCCTACCCTGGAAGCGTGTTCAGAAGTGTGATATTCTTGAAAGAGATCATGTTATTAAAAATACTGAATGCCCTGAGAATACGACATACCATGGTAACAGTTTGGTAAATGATGTCATAATGTGTATGCTAGAGCATAAAAGTTACTTATATTATTGAAAATGTCAACATTTCAATTATTTTACAACAGAGAACCCATGCTGCAGAAATAATATTCAAATTCAATTTACTAAGCGATTCGACCCAGTGGTGCCACTATTGAATTAATAATTCTGCACACCCTTATATTTGTATTGGCGTATCCAAAATGATTCTCAACAAAAATGCTGCCACATTATAGTTGGGGAAGATGCAGAGAAGTGCTCTCCGAGGATTTGCATGGCTTACAGAGTTGAGAAGCTCTATTGTATTCTTGAAATCATCTCCAAGTTGTAAGGGGAGATAAGAATATAGACGCTTTCAAACCCCAATTGAAATCTTGAGAATTTTTGACAGTCTCTGTTCACAATCTCACAATAAAGAGAAGTAAGCTCTTTCGCATGTCATTGGATGACTTCTTTGCAAATGTAAATCGATCCATTATCAGGATTTGAGGCGAACTTCTCAATCAAATTCATTGAAGTTGAATTATCAACAGGCTTGAAGGCTTGTTTGACTGCCAGTCTTCATCCTAAGAGTTTTCAATGATTTATGTCAAACTCATCAGAGATTGAAATAACTTAGAATAATTATTGATTTATTTCTTCCACGCAAAAAGATGGATGTCGAAAAGTATTGCAGAAACCTCCTTCAAAATGACTCACTAAAAATGATATATTTTTGAAACTGATGTGACAATATTTTTAATGTGTTGGAATGATCAGTGACTCCTTACATCCTCCTTTTAAGATAGTGTCACAATCCAGTTAATATGAGTCTATTCATTTGGGTCTTTATGAGCTGCCCACCCAGCCCATGGCTAGAACCGCCACTGACTGCACTTCTATTAATAGATTGCAGTATATCGGCTTCTGTCAATAGATTGTAATCTTCAATCTAAACTGCTGAATAACAGAATCCCATATACTGCACCACAGCCATAATTTGTTTGATACAGAAGTTTGTAATTTTTCCTCTCAATTCATTAGTTTGAGAGAAACACCTTCGACATAAATCTCCCTTTCGAAAATAATTTTCGATAATAATAATTATTATTATCATTCATGAAAAAAGAGAGGCTTCATTTATAATATACCTCTCTTGAGAGTCAATTATTCGAAGTGGTGGCTTTTTCATGATTAATTTGAATGTAACATCGAACAACCTTTAATTAATGGGTAATATTGAACTTAATAAACTAGCCTGAATTAATCGGATGTAATTAGTGATTGAGATGCAAGATTGAATTACACTAATTGGAAATTCACAACACTCAACCGCAGTATTTCACTGTAACAAAGAGAGAAATGGACCTGTTGTGTAGCTGTCACATCTCTTCACACTTCATTTTCATGTATCAATGAAATGAATATTCGTATGTCAAGGGTCGATTAATATAACAATATTCAATTAACATATAAATTGACCATGGGAGCTCCAGAGGGTAGTGTATGAGTTGAATATAATATCGAATTAATCAAATTCTGAGGTTATTAAGACTACTCCTCGAATGGAAACGCGGAAAGTCTGGTCTGTTGAATTTTGAATTTTGGAAGTATGGAAAAATTCCATATCCCAATCCTATGTGATAAGACCATGATAAGTGGTCACAACTTTGAAAGTTAATTTTTTAGGTTGATGCCTATTCTAATAGCAGGCTAGTGGGCAAGTATTGGGTATAATGGAAAGGTCAATGATGAGAAATAAAATAAAATGACCACTTCTTAGGCAACCGGGATCGACAGCTCAATGTATCCGACGAGACACGGGAGTGGCCTGAAAAACGCCAGTCTACTAGGATCAATTATATTGTTGTTGATTCAATCTTAATCAACCTTTGGCTTATCAGACCAGAGATGAATCAATCAACTTGGCTACGGGTTTTTTGGTTACTCCAAGATATTTAATACTTGTGTATTTCATCTTAATTGTAAATTCCATCCCTTTTTATCAAAGGTACTGTATTTGATAAAAATGTATTTAAAATATCATAAATTTCATAGGTATGATAAAGTTCATGAATTTGTCATAAAAATTTCATAAAATGTATTTCATTACCACAGATGTTGTCTCGTTGGGGATGGACAATCCTGGCAGTACTCCTGATTGTGATGAGCACTACCGTGAGAGCATACGTTCATTTTATTCGAGTCGCCCTACTGGCCATTCTTGGCTTGGCTGGACTCTATCTCATTCATAAACTGGCCGGCGATTACATGAAGATCACTGGTGGAAGAGAGCTTGGACATGCCCTTGGACTCTGGAAGAGATCCATTCCTGATGTAAGTAAAACTCGAAATAAGAATCATTCATCCTAGATGTTCAATCAGACTTATTCGGTCAGATTTAAAAGGATGAATTTCGGACTACCATAAAATCTCTTTCAGTTTGATTGTTTGATTGTGCTCCCAAACAACATTGTAGTGAGAAACATGGTTGCATACAAATCTTTTATGTCGATCCTGATAAATATTCTACTATTCTTCAAATAAGTAGCTTATGAGTTTAACAATACATAACTTATTAATCTCATTCCATAGTTTTGTTGTTTTGTTTCACTTTTCCTGGATCTTACTTTTCTGTCTCTATTACAGAACTTTAGATACATAATGAAGTTTTTCAAAAATGATTCTTATTAATGCTTTCAAAAACACGTGATGGGATTTTTTTACCACAATTAACTTATCACATCTCACTTTCTCTCCAGCGAATGAGCCTTATCTTTATCAAAATAACTTCTATTTCATACATAATTATTCTTAAAGGAATCGCTCCAGGCTTTTCAATTAAACTCTCCGTAATTGTTCTCTGCTCTCGGTCCCATCCTATCTTTGCAAATCGTATTACTATGGAGATTTAAATCTTGATTCAATTGCACTCACCGGTTGCATAAAGGTGGATAAAGATTTTTCTCCCGCCTCAATTTTTTTAATATCATTTGTGATAGAGAGAGCATGAAAAACAAAATTTCTACTAAATTCCGTTAAAAAATAATACATGTTAAATCGATCTTTTGGGCATCCAGCCTACATCAGAGTGAAATTAAACATTCACTCATTCCCTAATAATTATGATCCCAAAATATCCAGCGCTGTAATGTTGTGCAAAAGTACTGTGCAGGGCCTTTTGAAAATGTACAATATGTAAGAATAATATTGATTTAAACGAATAAATGGAATTATAATATATTGGCGCATCTCTAAGCGAAATTGAGAAAGTGATATCTAGAAAAATATTTCTCATTTGCCTGAAACCGATTACAGAAACAAACAATCGATGATATTTATTTTCACACAACAGAGAGCACCTCACTATTTGATCACCCTCGCTTCTTAGATACAAAAAATGCCTTGAAACCGCACACATATTTTTTAAACACGTTTTGTAGCTCTCATCCTATATAATATTATTACAAATAGGATGGCTCTCATTATTTGAGTGATAATATTTTGTTTTGCTACATAAAATTATACAAAAGAGTATAGGGGCCGAATAAATAGAATAACTGTCAACAAATGAAACAAAACGCTCCATTTTGGAATATGATAATATTGATTTGATCAAATGAATAAAGTAATTCCTAAAATCCCAACTATTTATAGTATTTTCCATCAAGCATCTGGCACCTTTACATACGTGATTAACAAACGTAGAACGTCTACAAACGTCTGCAAACGTTTTCATCGTTTGCCACAAAAATAATATTATTCTTCATAATTATATCTTAGCTTTAGATTGAACATCAGAAACCTGTTAGTTTCCAATAAAAATGATATTGAATATTGAATGATTCCTCAAATTGAATTGAACTTCTCATAATCAATGGAATAGTGGTTACATCTGATGAAATTTTCACCTCTGTGTTTACAGCATATGGACGACTACTATCAACTTGACAGATCACTCGGGAGTGAGCATCCCTTCGAGGAAATATTGGCTCAGGACCCGGTCGGCTGTGCGAGGAAGCTGGTCTGTTCAATCTCAACAAAGAAAGACTCCAAACTCGACAAGGAGGAGAGAACTATTCTGGCAATGATCAGGTAGGACTGAAATCAATTTCATCTTCAACGCATGATAGAGATTGCAATTTAAAATATTCTCAATAAATTTTGATTCTGTTGCTGAAGCTTTAACGGGAAGGATTATTTGAGACTCTTTCAAATGTTATTCAATACCGTTTTAGCACGATAAAATTTTTGTATCAGTTGGTAACTCACTTGACTAATGAACTAGTGAACTAACTTATGAACGAGTGAGCTCTACTATCAATACAATATAATTATATTATTATCCGCATGATAACGGATTCATCCATTATTCTCAAGCTGTGGAAGATAAAAGAATATTAGATACATTTCAAAAAATGGTAATGATCTCTTTCGTACTTGTAGGATAAGAAGTTTTCAAAATTTCCTTGAATGTTATTTGATGGTAAGTTGATTGATTCGCCATGCGAAAAGAAAAGTCGGTCACTATTACTATAATATTAAAGTCATTCGGTGTGAAATCAAACGAGTTCAAGATTCAGGATTCAGGATAACAAATATGATACAAGAAAATGGAGCTCACAATAGTTTATTCAGCGAGTCAAAGAATACTTTGTTAGACAAAGTAAGTAAGTTACTTAGCCTACATGATATTTTTCGTGAGAAATTATTCCATGTGCAATTTTGGCAGCAATGATTCACTCTGTTGTCTTGATCTTACACTTTGAAAGATCATGCTGTTTCTAATCCTGAGATCCAATTGCAAGAAAGTACTGAAAATAGAGTTATAAACATGGCATAGGTTCTAAAAATGTTATATGAATCTAAACCTACAATTTTTTGCTGAAGTTGAATCCCTCATGACCTCTAAACTTGTGCGTGGGTGATGCGGAAAACATGAATTTAAAAATAAAATGCGAGATGAAATATAATTATGTTGTTGAATTAAAACAAACAGTGAAAATTAAATTCGACAAGAGACAGTTAATAAATATTAACTGTCCAATGAGTATCATTATTGATTGAATGGGTATTGCCTGACAGCTTGATGAGAGATTTTTCGGCGATGGTGATTGACGTGATGGAATGATTATCCTTCTATTCAGACAAGAGGTGTCTTCAACATATCCGTTACTCGATTGCTGCTTCACAGAACGACATCTGTAAACCTTTATGAATACATTAACCACTACCTACATAATTGTTAATCAATTGGGACCTCTCAGGCTTCCGTTTGATATGAGAAATTATTCTCTCTTGATGATTTCTCATACCCTAATGGAGCTATTGTGAAGATACATTGAAATCATCAATAACGCATTCACTGCACCAAAAAGTAGAAAGGTTCTTCTCTGTGACTGTACTAAGATTTCGTAAGACATGCTTGCTCATAAAATGTCCAATGACTCCTTATTAATAAGGGGGGGGGGGGTGATGTTAAAGGTTTTGAAACAATTATTTCTATCTTTATATCCTCTTTTTTCTTTGTATTTTTCCTTTATGATCGCGTTAGGGTAAATGGATATACATGTAAAATTTACTTATAGACAGTCCACATATTATATTTCTGTTTAGGGACTGGCCTCTCTTTTTATTGAAATATTTTCTGATAAACTCTAGCTTCCGCGGATTGCAAAAAATAGATTTAATATTGTCTACTAACATTATTTGTCTAACCACGTGATTCATATCAAATATTGTTATTGATCATCTTAAAATGTCAGATTTTAAGATAAGCTATAACAAAATTTGATATAAACCACGTGGTTAGACAAAATTAGTAGACAACCAAATCGATGTTCCTTATGCAATCCGCGGAAGCAAGAGTTTATTAGAATATAATATTTCAATTAACTAAAATAAACTAAATAAAATACATAGAACTATTTTACAAATGAAATTTTACTGAATTCATCGACATGTAGAGTTTCAATCATCAGACAAAACCTCATACCGGTATCTATTTCAGAAGCTTTCAGAGCTACTGAAATAGTCTGTAGCTCTACTCAAGTCTGCCCTAAGGCAGAGTTCTTGTTACTATATAGGCCTACCTTGGACCACAAATAAGACATTGTTCTTGGTGAGTCCATCATTGATTGGACTCATGGATTGTCTTCAGCATGTTGGAAGCATGCATTGATACAAAATCACAATTAACCCACATAAGTGAAGAATGAGTGCGATCTCATTATTATTTTTCGGCCTCAAGAAAAACATGACTGTGAATGGTGTAGTAAGTAGGCCTAGTAGGCTACAAGTACAGTGGGTCTTCTATTCGACTTCATGATCTCTGAATCGGACTCGACTACAAAAGACACGTACGTTGTGAAAGTATGTGTTGTAATATATAAAGACAGAACGAATGAAATAGGCTAGTTGGCGTTGACACGATACGAGATAAAACCGTATCTTTCGCCCAACGTTTTATCTTAGTCGCATGATAACTTTCACTAGGAGATTTACACTTGTACGAATTTGAAATAGGTAATTTAATCATCAAAGTAGAAACAAGCAAGGCCTAAAAATGTGTAGCAGGGGCTTATGTAATCGACTCAAACATTCCCGAACACAGTATAGGAAGACATGCATTAACTCAATCCCAAGTGAAAAAAAACATTGGAAATACATTATTATTCTTTTATATCAGAATTGTGATTCTTATAAGTTTGTACGGGTGACCGCTTGTTGCCCAGAGCCGCTAGCTCTCTCACATTCACATCCCGGTGATTTGGAAACCGTAGGTGCATCATCTTCTATCAGCATCATCACTCCCATTACGGGAGCACTGGTCTGGGATTCATGCTAAATCAACCTCAAAAAATAAAATTCCTGTGCAGTGAATTGGATTGGATAGTTGGAATATATCCATAACAAATGACTATTTTATTGAATGTAATAACTCAGCCTAACTCAATGAAATATTGAAACTGTACTCTTGACGTGATTACACTATTCTTATTTATTTACCAAGTGATTAATCTAGCAATTTCAATACATGGTCAGTCGGTGAGAGCGGTTGCTAAGTAATCATGTGGTTAAGTAACAAACATTCAAGACTGCTCTTGGATGGGTGACCGACACAAAAAATAAGGCGAGGTGGAACCATAGATAACAGATTAGAAAGACTTCTATCTCTTCTCTCTGGTGGAACCTACCCGTAAGGGTCTCCCCACCGATAAAAAGCCATATACGATAAAAAAAATACATGGAACGACGCACACACAACCAATGGAGAGCCTTTTTTTCTGAGGGTGATATCCACATGAGCTCGAGGCTTGTGAGTGAGATTGGTGATAATGAGAATAGACGACTAATTTTTAGGCAGTCGAGAGTGGCCGTTTTGTGGTCAAAATCCATTTTGTGAACTGATCCCGATACCTTTGGATTATCGGTTGTTGTGGATCCATCCTTTTCTCACTTGATCAAAATATAGATACTAAATTGACTTAGAACGTAAGATAGTACTCACAAATTATGTGTTAATTTACATTTCGCGGAGCTGTGCCGCATCGGGATTATTGGATTATTATCAGACCGGCGCTTATAGCCCTCGGCTACGGAGCAATGAAATTGAATAATTGAATTATTGACATGAATAATCTAATTCAACCATTTTATTATAATTAATAACAAATTACTATTTACTGAATGTTATTAACTAATTGAATGTTTTTCAACCCTATAACCAATGCAAATGCTATTTCAAGAGCATCAGATTAATTTTGATACATCGCTGTATAGAATATATCACTGTGAATACTGGTTATATGAATATACTGTATATGTGTACTCTAATTACTATGGGAAAGATAATCGCGACTGTAGGAATCCACAACCCTAGGAAAGAATAGAGCACATTCATATTAAATACTACGAGATCTTATCAAGTCTTCATGAAAAGATTTCCATGGTCTCAAAAAAATTTTATTCTGCTCAATGAATTTGTTCAAATATTACAAAATTCAATTTCCAATCTCGCTTAGTGGCTGGTGTGAAAAGATTGCATTTTAAAAGCATGTCTCATGTTACTACACTGTGAAAGGGGATAAGCTCAGTTTAATAACTTAAACAAGAATGTAGTAAAGTGAACTTAGCTTGAAGCAACTATGATCAAGGTTACACAAGTCTGTATTTCATTCAGTACAATTTACTGTTCATCGTAATAGTTTTATTATTTACAGAGTTTCACACTCTGAGCATCTCTTTTAAGTTTTAACTTTTATGATTTGAAAACGCGAATTACTTCCACATTCTTATATCTCAATATGGACTAGAGCAGTTCTGAGAGTTCAACTCAGGCCGTCAAAGTTGGAACTAGAACTGGCAATAAACGAAGAATAATAGCCCATCATTAAGGATAGAAAGATTCACATAAATCAATTCTTCACTTCCACTGTACTCCTATGTCTTGACTCCTACGTCTTTTGTTGAAATAATTATCTTTGTTTGATTGGTTTTCCGTTGAGTTTATATTAATTCACCATAGATCTTAGTGATTCCAAATTTACAATAAAACAGTAAAATTAGACCAGAAAGTGGATCAATGATAGGAAATGGATTTCAATTCAACATTAACTAGACGAGGAGAATATCAACAATTATTTTATTTATTGAAGTTAAATTGTGTGGATTAACTTGTTGTTCTGAACTTACAATCTTTGCTCCATCATAAAATTTGAGTCTTTCAGCGTTTCTCTTTTGTAAATAATTCATTTCTACGAATTGCTCTTAGTGCTTAAGTTCAAAATCTTGTAATTTTTCTTTCCATATCTTTTGAAAATCCATCTGTATTCTTTCTCTCTCATTTTTACAATTGTTTTCTTTTTATTCGAAAAATGTTCTATTCTATGGTATTGCACTCTGTACTCGTTCAATTGTATATTATAATAGTGTATATTGCTTCACCTAAGGGGTGAAACCTGTTTTCTCCATAAATAAATAAATACAAAGTGATAAGTAGTAACAAATGTGGACTATGACGTAAATATTGAATTTACAGGAATGCGTTACCATGATCGTTGCACGCATTAATCATTAGTGCGATTCGATGAAAAGTTCTCATGAAATAAGGAAAAGTAGGATAGAAGAAGGATAGAAGGCCTTAGTCCACAGGATTTCCCTTCGACAACGGGCAAAACGATTAAGAGTAACAACTTTCAAAGAGAAGTCCATTATTTGTTGAATATTAAAATTGGTATAATGATGGGGAAAAGGGAAATAGCTTTTTTACATTTCTAAACACAATATCCTGGATGTTGCTCCAGATTACGAACAAGCCGATTAATAGCGTATGTTATGTTTATAGTGAAAAATAAATTTGTCAGTCAAGATTCGATAGGTTTGGGAGTTTGTGGAGCAGAAGCTTTTTACGGCTATGGGCTACACACAAGCCGTGTTCAGTCAACCTTTTTAAAAGGCCACGCAGTGACCGCCGCCACTGGAAATTTCATCAAGCTGTGTAATACTCTTTTCGTAATCCCGGGACCGGGGTCGGCTATTACCGTTGCCGTGCCTTTTGAGCGCTGCGCAGTGTCCTTCAGAGCTGTAACACATTTTCTCATAAACGCCATCTCAAGTTCTAACCTGCTCCCTCTCTCATCATAAAGACACATCACGACTCTTCTCGGCAACTCGTAATCGTCAAAGCAACTGCTCCAGCGCTGCAAATAACTCATATTTTACTAAATCTTTATTGCATGTTGTTGTTTTGTAGCTCACCTGTGCATATTAGGTGAAGTTTGGCCCTGTACCTGTAATATTCATTTTCTGCTCTGAAAACCATGTAAGGGTTGATTTTTCAAGTCTCTTGTGAAATATTTCGCTGTTCAACTGTTCATTAACTAGTAAAACTATTAGTATATCACAGTTAATTTAGTCAGATACACAAGTGAAAGTAGCCTATCTCAACTGAAAAGTCACTCAACTGATATACTTGTAGTAGAACTACAAGTGTATCACAGTTAATTAGTCAAATACACAAGTAAAAAGTATCTCTTCTGAGAACTAAAAGTTGTGACCTATTAACAATAAATTCATGATTGAAATTTCGTCCATTTTCTCATCAAGGAATTGAGGAGTTACTAGGAAATTTAATTTATGGAATCTGAAAGTTGTAGATTCCTTACGATTTAGGTATATTGAAATTCTGTCAGTTTCCTCGTCGAGAATTCAAAAAATTAGTAGGGATTGGCTTACTAAGAAGTTACAAGGAATTAGAAAAACTATGCGAGAGTTGAATTTTCAAGTATCTTGTAATATAATATTTCTGTATAAAATTGTTTCTTAACTAGCAGAAGCTAATTATTGTCAAATACTAGCTACTACTTGTGAAAAGCAGTCATGGGAATTGAATGTTGTGAATACCTTACATTCCTTACGATTCATAATTATTTATTGTGATCTTGTCAGTTTCGAAATCAAAGATTCAAGAAATCGATTCGAGGGAACAAGTACAAAGATTATTTCGTCTTCAGAAATCAATCATCTTCACTAGCACTTTTCTAATCCTGAACCATAACTGAAAACCATTACTGCTATAAGCTTCAATCAAAACTTTACTCTTGGTCTGTTCGTCATATCAATCAAATTCATTGGGTGGGATTAAGAAGAGAACAAACTTTTGAAATTCTGTTTTCCTGTTATTTCATTGGCGGACTTGAGCACTTTTTACCAACAATTAACAACAATATTTTTGAAACATCCGTTATGACCAACATCAATTTAACGTTTCAATACCAGTTTTCCATTGTGTTGACTTATAAAAGCTACTTGCTCTAATAGTTTCATTGACACATTATAAATGTCAACATACGACGGGTGTCATGAACATATGAATAATTATAATAATATTGAACTTCACGACTATTTTGACAATAGAAAATTGGAAGGGAAAATAATAATGTTGATTCAATCAAGTAATATTATATTCATTTTCACGTGATAATTAATCATGTTTATAAGAGAAGGGTTAACAAGAAATACTCTTTGCGGATCTCTTTTCAAACAGGCGTTTTCAAAGTTCCTTGCTTTGTTCATTATCTTTTCCTGACTAGACTGTGGTTGATATGCACCCCTTTGAATATCTAGATGTTATACATGAGAACGTCACCGAAAAGTAGAGGAAATTATTATTATTACATTGTTATCTGTATAGCCAGGTTATCACAGTTGAAAAATCAAAGATATGTTAACAGATCAAAGCAGTGGTCAAGCTCAAGGGAAAGATTTGATTAAGGAGATTTGCTTTGAAACAAGTAATTCTAAAATTCATTATAATGTATCCGTGGAATGATGTTTGTTAAATTCATTGCTGTAGAAATATAGCTTTCATGAGCTAATTAAGCTAATTTGAAGGGATGTTGTTAGAGTCATTAATATTTCCAGTAACGTGAAAATTATAGCAAGTGGCACATAATATAGCAAGTGGAAAATTTGGGTTAAAGTTTTGATTGCTCCTAAATTTTATCATATGAAACATTGAACTGCTTTGAACTAGTCCTGCACCTATGTTTATCATCCCTCATACCATATTCATACCAATATGCACTCTTCTCCATCTCATCGCAAATTCACAAATTAAATATTCCATCTAATAACGTTTACGTGAAGTGTACTTCAAGCAAATATTTATGCGAGAAGCATTAATCATGTCCATCCACGTGTACAAATATGAATACGAGTATGATCTTGTTTGTATTGACTGCGTGTGCTTTTGTGCTCGTAATAACAATGAACAGTGATTGAATGAGAGTTTCCAATTTATATTGCTTATTGATCGTATAATACAAAAACACAATATTGGTTCGAACCTCACGCACCAATCGTGTTCATTGAACAATAAAATTGAATTAATTGCTCGACAAGCAACCTGAAACATCAGTCAACCGCTTTTAACCAACATTTTGAGCTCTTGTGTTTAGTCACATTGAAATCTTTCTAATTGATGCATGAATGAACTATTTCTACTTATACAATTCAATTATCGTGACTATATAATCACTGTGCTTGTGGTTTCTTGTTGATTGTTTCAATTTTACATATCACCTCATACCGTCATTGCACCTTTGCATTATGAAAACTCCCCTCTACCATCACAAGTAATAAACGGTGGTTCTCTTTGTCCTGTATACTTTGTATCATCCTTCATAGTGGGAGAGAGAGAATTGCTCATCTACTATTTGGTGTAGTGCAGCAGTGAGAAGAAAATTTGACTTCTTTGTTCTATATAATCTATAATATTTTATACACTTTTATCTCATACAGGAAAGGAAACATGCTATAAAGGAGACTATTAAATGAAACATTTCGTTGTCAGTCGTTCACGTTATGCTAAGAATTTCGGTAGAAGAAAATCAACTACAAGAAAACTAGGAAGAATCATAAGTTCCAACAGTTGATAATTGCTTGTTGGATACCGTAACTGAATACTTTTCAATTCTTTCCAATTGCTGGAAAATATTTAATTCTATAGTCAATAAGACGTTACCTTTGATTTATCTTTCCAGCAAACCTTAACTTCTACAGGAGTAATTCACAAAGTTTCCTCTAGTAAGTCTCCTAATTCTAGTTAGGATGAGTATTCTTCTCTCCTAAGCCTGAATCAAATTATTGTTTCAGTTAAACAAACACATTTTTTATCAATTCAATCTTTCTCTTACTAATTTAGTTTTATATATTGGAACCTTTTTCATAAGAAAGATTTTTTTGTGAAATCATTGATTTCTAGAATCCAATTTATAGTTACTGTTAAACGTTTCTTATGACATAATCAATGTTCATATCTTAGTTTTCTGTAAACTACTGTCGGTGGGAGAAAGGTATATGGGGATAGAATAAAAACATTTTTCAAAGACATTTTAGTTTAAAAGATAAATCACTATCACTTGATTCGATTTCATTCATGACAAAAATTTATCAAAGTAACAAAAGAAATATGAAATTACGTTAATGCTGCATGATAAACAATAATTCACTCCTTATAGACTTGAAGGCCTATGCTTATGAGGTAATTTTAGGATATAAACAATGTATAAAAGTGAATAATATAAATAAAATATTTTTGATTTTTACATTTGAGTTATTTTAAACCGACAATAAATTATTGATCAGCTTTACAAAAAATGTGATAATCTTTAACCAGAGAATTCCAAAATCCTATCAACTGGTTATAATAAAATTTATGATGAATTAGAACAGCGCTCGTCAAAAGCGCTAAACAATTTCACATAACGAATTCAATGTGAACTCGGTTGGTTCATTTCTCTTATAGCTGGCTTATTATAGCACCAATCATGTTGCCATCACGCTCAGTCTTATTGAGATAAGAATAATTAGTTGTTAATTTTGGCGAAAAAGATGTCTCTCCATAAATCGGCTGCTTTGGTTGGTAGAGAGCTGAAACAGAAAATTAAAAGTATTTTATCAATAAATGGATTGACTTTTATGTTTCGACTTTTGTCAATTTTCGACTTACAGAAAGAATTGTTTGTGTCTTGTAAAATGAATATTAAAAAAAAATTTTTGATTGGAAATGGAAGAAGAAATCGCGATCTACAATTTGGAACTAATCACGATTCTCTATCATCAAGGACTTCCAAGATATAAATAATTGTGAGGGAAAATTTCCCGTGTCAAACTTTAATGAATGGACTATTTTCATGGAACCATTTGTTTAACATAGCCGCCATGCACTTTGATAGGCGTTTTCTCACGTTCATGTGGAGTAAAATATAGATTGTGATTATTTAAATTGAAGGTAATGAAACGCTCTACATTTTTTATATGTAACATTTTTCTGTAAAACAACCATGTAAACTTTTATTTGCAGAAGTAAACAAGTTTTAAGCAAAAAGTTTCGACTTTACTTCATTCTTTCACAAATAACTCCGGAACTAATAGAGTTGGATTGAAATGGTAATGGAACAAATTATAGAAAAATTAATATTCTAAAGAATGGAAAAAAGTTTGAATCGATATCTCCATTGGAAGCCGGAAATACTTATTGATATACGAAGCCCCTGCAAACTGAAACTTTGAGGGGGTGGGGGGGGGGAAGCAAGAGGGGTAGGGGTGGGGACTTTTGCCAGGACACTTGTCTATATGATAGTAGTCGATGGGGAAAAAATTAGTAAAAATTAGCCTTTAAAATTAAAATTAGCCTTTTACTAATTTTTTCCCCTATCGGGGTGTTTTTGGAACTCATTGACTGGACTATAGTGTTATTCGAACTATAAGACAGTTGTTTGGCTGAGCCGAAAAAATTTGTCTGAGGCCCGTTTGCACAGTATAAGTTTAAACCAATATTTTAAACCAAATATGATTTTTTGGTTTAAACTAAAATCCGTTTGTTTCAGTATCAGTTTAAACTCAAAAAAAGTTTAAACTCTAGAAAAGTTTAAACCACCGGAACAGTTGGTTTAAACCAAAAAAAATGGTTTAATTAAAAATAATCTGTAAAGGTTGTGTTGAAAACATATGATGTATGACAATCTTTTTTCATGTTCGTTTCTGCGATAAGTTGATAGGTTATTGTGGGTGAGTTGAAAGGGAAAATTATGGAAGAAACTCCTGCTTGCAAACAAATTCTAATTGATACAAGCAGTATCTTATTTTGGATAATATTAGTTATTTTATAAAAGACAGTACATTATTTCGCTTTTATTATTCTGTATATTTATAATATTTTATAAAATACTTGTATACCTGTAATGTATATTTCATGTACTTGTAATATTGTTTTTCCAAAATAAAGAATTATTTGATACTTGATATTATTTGATTTGAAGAATTAATAGAAGTCTTCAATGAAATTGAAGAAGACGATTACGAGGAAATTGTTAGAGTTGTTCCAAAAGCAAGAATATTAGGCAACGGATCAATCCTCTTGATTTATGGGATGAAGAATTTTTTAAACGTTGTCGTTTGCGTAAATCAACTGCAGATTTAGTATTGAATGGAATTAAAGACTCAATAAAGAATAAGACAACTTGGAACAGTGCTCTTTCTGGAAGCTTTTTAATTAACGTTGAAGACCATAGTGGAGTGCATGTGAAATACATGGTACTAGGAATCACAAATGAGTAGGTTATGTAACCTCAATGTAAGAAATTTGAAAATAAAAAAGTAAACAAATTCGGGAGGCCAGCCTTCTTGATATTGTCAACGATGTCATTCTATTACCAACATAACGCTAAACTAGTTTAACTTAAACTAGATTGGAAAATGCACTGTGAAAACAGTTTCGAGTTTAAACTTTAAGTTTAACTTGAACTCGATTAAGTTGATCGAGTTTAGCAATTCATACTGTGCAAACGGGCCTGAGTGTGATATTGACTGGGGAGGTGCTCAAGTGCTAATAACAGGTACTGATTTAACAGATACTACAATAACAGATTTTTTAATATTTTTTACTTGGTTTAAATTGGCGACGCTTCGAAGTAATCTTGAAAGCCTACTTCACCGAGAGGCCAAGAGGATGCGCTAGCGACCACTGAGCTAAATATATCCATCTGGAGGTAGCCCAAGCTAGGGCTGCTATACGAGACCCGTGTTCCACCTATTTTTTTATCATGCCCTAATAATTTTATGATTAGGCAACATATGATGTACCCACTGTTTTGCCAACCTAACAAAATTAGGTGGAACACGGGCCACCTAATTTTGTTAGGTTGGCAGAACAGTGGGGCATGATAAAAAAAATAGGTGGAACCCAGCTTGTTCATTCATTGCTACCTCCAGTTAGATAATTTAGCTCAGTGCTAGCGACAACGGGATGGACTGTACTTCTCTCACAGACTGGGACTGTACATTTCTGTAGATTTTCCCTCCACGACACAAAAATGTTCTCTTTCAAAACATTCAGCTGTTTACATTAATATATTTTAGATTGCCTCTATTGTGTGTATCGGCGAGAGAGAATTTCCCTAAGAATGGAAATCTCCCTCAAAGTAGAGACACTTCCCACTTCCGTACTACTTTTGTACTTGATACAGCCACTACCACCTAGAGTTACTCTAGGTGGTAGTGATACAGCCCGCAAAAAGACAGATTTCGCTCGGAGTGGAATCTCGGAAACTAAAAATTAGTGTTCCCAAACTTTACCATAGGTTTCGCTTCTAATTTCAATTACATGGGTTATGACTTATGAGGCAAAACCCATGAATGATTAATTTCACGCCTCACCTTTGTAAATTAGTCACCTTAACTCACCTAACTATCTATAACTTAATTCCCCTGATTAATTTAGTGCAGATGAATGATGATTTCAAGCTTCATCTTAGAGCAGTTGTGTGTTAAAAACATGAAGGGTTGGCCATCTGCTACGCAGGTTAAAAAAGAAATAAAGTTTATTTATTTAGAAAAAATATTTACTTTATATTCTGTTATTCTAAGGATGCGTTGAGATTAGACTATGTAACTTTGTTATAAAACATTTGTTACATAACAAGTTTTATGTAACTTTTGTTACATAACAACAGCTGACACTACACAAAAGTATTCAATTTGTTATGAAAAATTTGTAACATTTTTGTGAAACTTATTATACTAATGTTTTAAAACAAAGTAACATAGTCTAAACGCACCTGAAAAGGACAGCAGCATTTATTTTTACATGTAAAGTTTGACTAGTTTGGACTAATGTTATTATGTATCATTATGATGTTTAAGAAAGAGTAGGATGAGCAGAGAGCATAATGTACTTACTGTATGAGTAGAAGGGTGTAGTACATGTAAGATGGGATGGTGACGGTTTTTTTGTTCTGTTTCAAGCCAGAGAGGGCAGCAGCAGCAACATCAGCAGCAGTTACCTCGGGCAGAATCGAGCTGGAAAAGATTTCTAATTTTACAACATTTCACGCATAAATAAAACCCACAGCACACGACGCGACTTTCATTTCCTGCATCTGCGACTGCTTAGGCTGGTACATGCGTGCGTGTAACCAGTTATTAGTCCACATCTCGTAAGCGACTTGCTTGCTCAAAGGTCGCACGACACATCTCGCTATGCCAGCCAAGTGTTGCAACATTCCGGGCTTCAACACTGGTCATTCACTTTTGAATTTATGCCTTGTGGTTACCTTTTAAATGATGGGATAATTGTACACTTCAGGTTTCATGTGTGCTCCGCTACTAAATCCATATGAGATATGAGTATCGTATTTTATGAGCTTTGTTTTACGAAAATTTATCGGGCATATGAGAAATTTATTATCGTAGAATATTGATTGCTCGTAGAATATTGAATCATTTTATTAATTCTTCATGAACTGAGAATATTTTATCATTCTACATAATCCAAATCTTACTTTAAGAAGTATGAGTAGCAAAATTAATAAATGTTGAACTCGAGCTGAACTTTGGTTTGGAAAATGCACATTTTCATCTCTCACAAAAGCTTTCAGACTTGAAATTCAATGTGATTGCACAGTGACGAGCCACAACTATGGATGCAAACGCATCCAAGTTTCGGCTTATTGACTAAAAAGCGCTGACTCGAAAAGCCTTGGCTACAACAGGTACCGGCCAGGTATTTATTTGCCAGTCTGTTTACTTACTTGATGCTCCAATGTTGATACTTCTGTGGCGGGCTGATGAAAAATGGATGTACAGTGGTGGTATGAATATCAGGGAAGGTGAATCTCAACTCCTCTCTTAGACAGCCCATGAGACCTGCAAAAGTTTCATTATGTGAAATAGCACTCCACAATCTGGAAAGTAAATACCCAAATGGATGAAGGGAAATCAACTTGCCCTTATTCCTGTTCCAAAACACTTTGACCTGTATAAAGTTTCGCAATATATCAGGAGAGAGAATCCATTTAGCGGGTGAATAACAATTTCGGATGCTACTGGAGCATTGTATTGAAATACATCATACATGGCTTTATGAGATTATTATTGTACATTGCATTGATTTTTGTCAATAAGTAAACAGTTCGATAATATCCATCGTACAAGTAATTTTGTCAAAACTTTGACAAATGAATTTATTGATAGGAACAATTTGACCACGTTTTTTAAAGTGAGGCAATGTTGTTCATTGTAAGGCCAGATTCAAGATTATGCTAAAATATTTTGTTTTCAGACGTAGGCCTAATTACAGGATTCTCATCCAAGTAATTCCCGATAGAAAATGTTCTTTACAACCCAATTTGATCTAGTATACAGATTACAGTCAATATTCATCTCACGAAAAATAAAATATTGCTAAATGCCAATTCACGGCTCCTCTCATGCGATGTAAAGGTAATATTTGAAGCGATAAAATAAACTACGATCCGACTGTTATTAAATCTTTACAATGTGACTGCTGACATTTATTCGAGAATTTATTGTTGTTGTTGAAAGTTATGGTTGGTGAAATTGAGTCATCGAGTTGTAAATGAAATGAAATTGTTGACATTTTATGACAATAATGAACCCTGCTGTATGAAATGTCCATCGCCAACCATTGTGATGGTTGGTCATTATTTGAGACATTGATTGCCGATTCAAGTACTCAACCCCTCGACTTCAACCCTTGCCATAATAAAACTCCGTTATTGTCAATTACCTACTATCTAGCGGCTCTATAAAAGTCAGTATAATGATAAAAACGAATTCACAAGCGCCGCTCACTTGAATTTTCTAAAATTCGTTTTAAATAGTTGCTATTTTGACTATCTGCAGCTTACAGTAGATAAGTCATACCAATGAATTTTCATTCACTTGACCTTCTTCAGTGAGACTATTATAGTCACTGTACTACTTTTAGAAAAACTCTTCTAAGCTTTATCTATGTGAAATTTCGCAAATTAACTCAGTACATTTAAAAATTCAGTACATTTTATTGTCAACAGATGATTTTTGGTTTTCATTATTTTTCTCCCATTCGAAATGTTTATTTTTGAAAAACAAATAATGAAAAAAATCGATTTTTTATCTTTTGGCGTAAACCGCATCAAAATCGGTCTGCTCAAACTTCTCCACGAATTTTCCGAAATCTACTCTACACGGCACCAAACTCTTTTAATATATTAGATTTTTAATAAGATTGTTATATCTTTTCAATTCATTGACATAGGATAGGCCTACAATGGAGATAGATACTCAACGTAAACATTATTTCACCAGGCTCACATCAGTTTCAATTTATTTATCATAATATTTTCACCATATTTTGTATTTTTATACAGAGTGATCAAAACGTAACTCCGCAGTAAAGTATTTTCTTAGGATTGAAACACTCAACACTTGAAAACAAGTTATGTAAAACAACTTCAAGTTTCAACATTTATCTGGAGATTCATCAATGTTGAAAGTGCCTTTGTTGTTGAGTACTTGACAATTTTATTTGTGAAACATTTTTAACCAGAACACAATGAACTACCATGCAGCTACTGCAGAGAGGCCTTAAGATCACCCTATATTTCTATTATTTTATCATACTGTTTTTCTATGGAACACCTCTCTACATTACCACTTGAATGAATCTACCAGAGCGTTATGATGTAATACTTTGAAGGCAGATGGAAGTTGGGATTTCGAGTTGATGCTTTTTATATAGGTGCAAAATTGGACCTTATTTGGGTTTTCCTTACGTTTTTCTCTTCCTTCAAGTACGTGTTCAATCTCATGTCTTGATATTTTGATAATAAAGGGCAATAAAAGGCATCCCAGTGATGACGATTTCTTAACTTACCTTCAAATTACATTATTTGCTGATATTATTTTCACACTAGACACTTAATAATACGGATACGGTATAATAATACTAGATACGGTATAAGGAAAAATATCAAGGTTCCAGCTCTTCAAATTGTGATCAATGCGTGAAGACTCGTTACATTTTGATTCTCTAATTGCCTTTCAGCTTTCAGTGCGATTTCGCATTCAAAAGTCGAGTGATTAACTTAAGTGATTAAGTGTTGATTGAACGAAGTAGCGTCAGTTCAAAATACACAAAAAACAAGTTGATCTTGCAAACGGCAGGAAATAGCTTAGCAGTCGATGTCGATTTGGTTCACCTTGTAAAGCGTACATGCTATTAGGCTACCCAGTTGAATTCGATCAGTTTTTCTTTTTTTTGACTCAAAGCGGAATCAGCCTTAAAATGTTCACAAAGCTGCACTGATGGACTTTTCCCGTTCAAGCACTTCATTTAGTGGATACTTATTTCTGAGCTTTTCCGGGGCTCCTTCAATTATCGGGTGTTTAACTGGGTTTGATTGAGAATGAACTTTATGTGATTCTTTCAAATCCAGCAGAAAATTATTTATATTTATTTTATTTTCAGAAAAAAAATACATTACAATAAATTTATCTGAAGATATTAGTCCTTCAATATGGAACAACTGTAGCTCGAGTTTAGAGGAGGAGTCAATACAAAGCTTAGTCAATACTTTTATAATGAAGAGTCTTCTTTCTACATCTTGAGTTAACAAAGATAGACTACATAGGCCCTATACATCATATTGTAACATATACATGTACATCATGTTGTAAATAATGAAGAATATTTGAATATATATTTGATATAAGGTCTCTTGCAATAGCAGAAAAATATACAAAATAAATGAATAAGGTGTATATTATTTGAGAAAAATCCTCCAAATAAGAGCATTACAATATTACATTCACTGCAGTATTCGAAAATCCCATCATATTTCTTCTCTCTTAATTTTTCAGGTGTGGCTAGCTTGTCTAGTGTGTAGGAAGGTACCTTACAAGTCAACTGTTCATTCCAAGGCTTTTTCATTGATTGTAATTTGATAAAGAACTCTATCGTGTACAAACAGCTCTATGCTATCTCTTAATCAAATACATAAAGTTGATACCAGAGTCAGTGAAACCAAGGGTATCAAATGATATTGTGGAAAGCCTACGTTTCCATCCATTGTCATTCGGAATGTTCAACTCTCCACTGTAACGGGCAGTGGCAACATGTTTATTACCACTAAAAAGGCATTCGGGCTCCAATTGGCGTTACCGTAATCCGTGTTACGGGTACAATTTACACGTGCTGTCTAATGCTGAATTATGGGCGCTTTACGGAGCCTATTACAGCGTCCTTAACGGGTAGCACCGTATTCCTAACATATTCAAAAGACAGCTCTCGTCATCACTGAATAAAAATGTACTTAACATTGACGTTCGTAACAAGGCATAGATACAGGATCTCGATCGTTAGACTGACTTGGTGTGTAAATTTTGCTTACAAATTAAAAAACATGGTTTTACAATCAAATCAACATGGTTCTAGATAGTTTTTTTAAGTAGATTTCATAATTATTGTGTATCTCACAATAAGAGGCAACCCAAACAATAGAAGGGAATGAGTATTTGTTATTAAATGTTTTAGAGATTTGTTGTTAATTGAGGCGAGCGCAAAGCTTGGAGTGTACATCATTCAACATGGTTTTAGATAGACCTCTTTTCCACATTTCAACTGTGTATTTTGCAATTACGGAGGAGAGTTGAACAATAGGAATGAATGAATGAATGAAATTTGTTATTAGTAGGAAGAATTTACAGGTTGAATCTGAAGTGATGACCCCTGAAGTCTGAAGTGGAGAGGAGAAAGAATGTTTGTATTCAAATTCAATGTTGCTCTTATCGGTATTGCGCAATTTGGGTTTACTCAAAAAATTCCTTCCAGGGGTCATGATTTCGGATTCAAACAGTAGTTATCTCAGCTATTGTCGGAAAAAAACAGGCAGAGCTTCTTGAATTTTCTACCTATTTTTATTCACTCTAATCTAATAGATAATTATATTAACAGTGGGACACTGAAATAATAAAACTCATTTACATTAGCTGATGATTCTTTTAGTTTCCCTCATGATTCCTGGTTGCTGGATCACGGATAACGGAATGTCCCTTCAATGAATGTCCCTTTTTTCCAAACTTATCTTGTATCCTCAACACCTTTGGCACTTGTACCAAATTCCATGCAATGTTTCAGAATCTATGATGGAGACAAGATTACTAGACTAGTTATCTAGTCTCTAGTTATCTAGTTGTCTAGTAATCTTGTGATGGAGAGGCTTAAGGTAATTTTTTCATCAAAAGTATCATATCCTTTTTCATTAATTTTCCATGAAAAATTAAAAAACTTTTTGGTAGACTTTTACTAATAAAAATTGATCTGAAACTTGAAAAAGTGAACACGAGACCTGAAATATGATGGAATGAAGTGTTCATTTGTATAATCTTGAAAACCAATAATGGAATTCTACTCACCAGTGACTGCACATTTAGTGGCCGAGTAAGGGGCGATATTCGCTGCAACGGTAAATGCAGCAACACTAGATACAGCTACGATGTGTCCCTTCTTTCTGCTTTTCATGTCAGGCAGGAACTGTTTTATTGTCTGCAATTGAAGTAGATAAAATCATTACTCGACCTTATGAATCACTTGAGGTTCATAAATCTCTATAATTTATATAGTTTTATTTTAAAATTTGGAATTACTTGGTTCAAATACAGAAGAGCTTCAATTATCCGAGCATTTTTCATCCAAATTGATTTTAGAGACAAAAAATCTTACGAAAATAACGAAACAGAAATGTTCAAAAAACAATAAATTTTTTTAGTAAATTGTGATATCTATAGTGAATACTTACAATACCTCTCCTGAAGTAAATAATACTACATTATAAATAGTTTTTCTCCCAAGTTTATCGTTTATCTGTCAAATAAGCTAATTAATCACAGTTGACGAATATTTGATTATATTGGGGTCTAGTCCCAATTACAATATTTGATTATATTGATTATATTGATTATATTGATTATATTGAATATTTGATTATATTGATGGTTTTGGGTCTAGTCCCAATTACTTCACTTAGTTCAACTTCAGCTTTGTTGTTGGTAATCAACCACAATACCACAATTGTTAATGTTTAATGTGATAAAAGTGTAGCTTGGTACATTGTTAGAAAT
Source organism: Laodelphax striatellus (assembly GCA_017141395.1). Classification (NCBI taxonomy): domain Eukaryota; kingdom Metazoa; phylum Arthropoda; class Insecta; order Hemiptera; family Delphacidae; genus Laodelphax; species Laodelphax striatellus. The sequence goes on along the minus strand of CM029531.1, from coordinate 37,749,760 downwards.
GAGATAATCATTAATTTTAAATATTTTGAAATAATCATGAAAAAAGCTTAATATTGTTAGTTTTCTTGATAACACGCAATGTATAGTCTCATTCTATCATCATGTAGACTCTGATTAGATAAGATAATTAGATTACCTGAATGGATTAATAGTATTTCAATTAATAGCGGCAGGCAAATACAGAGACAAGCTGTCTCATGAAAAGATAGCCATTAACAATGAAAAATATATGGGAAAATTTTTACAAACCCAAAAATGAGACATGAGGTTCACTTCAACCATTCTCTTGACATGTTCTGGCGTGACATCCATGAGGTTCTGCGCTGATACAATTCCTGCGTTGTTTACCAGTATATCGAGTGGACCATTCTGTGGAAAAAAATATATTTATTTTGTATAGAGTAAAAGATCATTGATTGAATGATCAGAATCACACTGAGAAAAAAAATACGGATGATAAATCTGAATTTTGCCTCATACACACATAAATAAGAAGGTTCCGTGAACCAATAAAAACTGAACCAATAAAAAAGTAGAACTGAATGTGAACAGAAAATCTGCTACATTTCTTCTGATGAGGTAAATGTAAAGCAAGAGAGTGCCGTCAACGTTGTTTTAGTTCTCGTATGCAACAAAAGCACGCATCGCATCCAATTCGGTTGATGGAGGCTGTGTTTATCCGTGTGATAGCTAAACGTATCTCTCTAGGACCAGCTCAGTCCGGAGTTCTACTGAGAGGCACGGTCGTATCGATTCTTGCGGTTCACATTTAAAGCCTTGCTCATGCCATTAGGCAATGCACGAAAGTGAGAGGATTTTAAAGGACCAATGTCAGTGAACTAATGTAGCCTTCGTAGCCCACTCACTTTTCGAAAACATTGAGGACTAGCTTTTTAAACGAAATAGACTGACATCAGACTTTTACGGTACATCATTTCTCGCTCAGTAAAGGTGGGTTTTCGTTACTGCGACAAAGTGTCGCAGCGGAGCCCGAACCAGCGTTGCCAGATGTAATTGATGAAAACTTTCCCCCACCTTTAGGCTCCAAGTTCATAGAAATTGAAAGTTTGTTGTAGAAGTTTGTTCATAGAAATAAGACACGTTTCTTGGACTATGGACATGCTAGTTGAATAGCGCTAGTGGAAATTTGCCGCCAACTAACTAGACAGGTGTAGTAAGATGACATTCAAATTTAACATTCAATTTGAATCAGAATAACATTGATATGAACTCAGATTCAGATAACATTCAAATTTAAATATATTTAGTTTCTTGAGAATTTGTCTAAGAATCCCACTATAATAAACACCAATGAGAAAATTCTTGCCAAAGTAATTCAATTATCAATGTTACAACAATTTATACTTGCGACAAATAAAAATAAATAGTGTAAGTATCCATAGCAGTATATTATAACAGTACATCTTATCCAACAATTGATTGAAACGAATGAGATTGACGAAGCTATTGATGCTATTGGAACTATTGATTGACCAAGTTCTAGTTGGGCTAATATCTGTCAAGTTATTTTCCTTTCGTAATTTTACTTGCACTGTTAGTTGGTGTCAAATTACTATAATGGTACCAGACAAATAGCATGTCACTAGCAACGTGTAAACGTCTCATGGGAGGTTGATGAGAAATCATAATATTCTTTTCCACTTTCTTCATGTCCCATAATGTCTCTCAACACAATTTCTCAGCGAATTAATAATGAACCAATAAGAAACAAAAACATAATTTGTCTTACACTTTTCCTTTCAAACATCTTTCTCTTTTCAGTTTTCAATTTCTTATTCTCTCTCACTTAGACCAGCAGCTATGTCGGGATGAACACTCGAAGCTTTCATTATTTGTTCAAGGGATAGATATAAACATTGAATGCTTTTACAAGAAGCAGTGTGTGATCTTTACATTGTTGACCCGATAGTCGAATTCGAATTCATGCCACAATGCATGAGATGGATGGAAAGCTTACATTCGGAAATAATCCTTCCTAATTGAGCAGCCTCAGCTCTCACTACTAATTCATTTCTCACAAGCTTCATGATAATATTGTCAGTGTCGAATGTGAATTTGAAGAGACTTTTTTGAGATCCACTACTTCACAAAAATATTACTCTATCCAATAAAATTCACTCATCCAATTTATTATTATTTAATGGTTTGTGTTCTCTCACACTAATTACATTAAATAATCATTATCCAGTAGAATGAAGTTCATAGAAACTTATGAAGATACTAGTCAATCTAACAGATATAGTGATTGTTCCATCCTGGGTGCCATTATTAATTCAGATAACGTACAGTAAAATTTATTAAAAGTTGATTGAGGTTAGAACAAGTTCTTTGTGAATTTCAAAGCAATTTGTTCTCCAATAAGTATTAAACTTGAAAAAATACAATGCATTTCTTCTCTTCCAATAAAGTACATACAATTTTTATGTTCAAAACGTTATTGGAAATACAAAAATATCTCCTCCTTGTGCGCAAAAAAGTTCATTTTGATTGGAAACTATAATAATTGATAAAATGGAAGACTTGATAAATGGTGAAATCTCAATTTCCCAATTCTATGAAAATGCTTTGGAAGATTTACTTTTATCCTGTGTCAAATTATACAAAGAATTATTGAGATGTTTTTTTTCGTAGAGTAAATTAGTGAGATAAATATTGAGATAGATATCCATATCAAATAAAAAACCTGGAACTAGAACTTGTCACAACTTCAATTTATTATGACAGTGTTGCAAGATTTAGCGATGTCTGAAAAGTCTTTGTTGATCATACTGTCTCCACCATAATTAATGACTGTTTCTGTCACAGTTTTCAACTCTGTTTCCAACAGTTTTCAACTGCTGTAACAACTTCTATGCCCGGTTTTTCAGTCGTTCAATAAACTTATTGAATCAATAACTTTTTTTTTGCATTTGAAAACACATGGTTATTGATTCAATAGTGCTATATGATCCATAAACTGTCTATTGAGCGACTGAAAAACCGGGCACTAGTCTTTTAAAAATATTTTGATCAAGAGAAAATAAACTTTCTACCTCTTTCTTCATAACTTCGGCCAGCTTAGCGATTTGTTCTTGACTAGTGATGTCGGTGTTGTAAGATTTGGCGGTGTCGGGGAAGTCTTTGTTGATCATGCTGACAGTTTCATCGCATCCGTTCTTGTCCACGTCGACACAGGTGATGCGACATCCTTCTTTGGCGAACCTCAGAGCAAACTCCCTGCCGAGTCCTCTGCCTGCGCCAGTCACCTGCAAAATAAAATAAGCAGTCTATTGATAGTCTCAAATATAAGGTTATCATAAAAGAATGGTGCGAAGATTGAATTTTTATAGAAACCAGTGTTCAAGCCAAACAAACTAAATTAGACAGGAATCATGATCTGATTCGCGTCAAATGTTTGTCAGAAAATCGCACAATTCTTTAGAAGCCGCGCCATTCTTTTATGATAACCCGGTATTAGAGTTTCATTCCTTAGTTTGAAGAATTTGTTCCTATTCTACAGAAGAAAAACATCCCCTCCTACAAACACTTGTAATTAAATTTGTATAAAGTAGAGAGATTCAACTTGAGATTTGCTTGAGATCATAATGGTTATTATCGATATTTTCTATCAAATTCTTGTTATGAATTGCGAAATTTCTTCAATTCTCTGTTTGGGTCACATAATGTTGAGTTATTACAGATGAATTTTTTTCTGATTAAAGACTTGATAACGGACTTCAGCTCCAGCTGACTGATCGAAAGATCTAGAGAGAGAGAATGACTGAGAGAGAAAGAGAGAGAGAAAGATTGATTGATTGATTGATTAGAGAGAGAGGAGAGAGAGAGAGAGAGAAGGAGAAGGAGAAAAAAAGCTAGAGAATTTTAAAAGAGGATCGTGTTATCTGATCTCGGATACTTTCTTCCGTGAATGCAACAATTGCAAACAGTCATATTCCTTAGTTTTTGTTTTTGACGAACTTCTCTTCTTGAGTAAGAGGAATAGGGAGTAAGAGATTTGAATTCTTGTAGAAATTCTCCACAATGAGAACGGAATTTTGTTTGAGTGAATCTAAAATATGGATGGAGAATAAATTACAATCTCGTTGTTGTACGTATTCACTTTGAGGGGTATGAATTGGAAATTGTGAAAATTTTATATATACATTGAAAACGTTCACTTGTTGATGTAAGAATGTTCCTATTCATTTTATAATGAGATGGCGCAATTAATCTTGGAACAAAACATTGATTTCCAATCATAAGCGATTCTCTTTCAATAGAATTTATTATCATAATGAAATCCAACTGAGATCAACTCCCTACAATTGTTTTTGAAAAAACAAATCTCTATTCTTGGCCTGATTCTAATCGTCTCTCAAATTACTTTCACTCCATTCCTGGAAAAATGAATCTCTTCCAACAGAAATGAAATACACGCACCAACCATCATGTGAAATGGTTCAGTAGATGAGTTGAAAAAAGAGTGTTGAGATTACAATTTCAAATACATTTATTCCATCAGTGAAAAATGTGAAGAGCCCTCCTGCTGAATACATTTAGCCCTTTGAGCTGACTGTATGCAGAATAAAACTCATTATTCTCAAGAGCGGAATAAAGAGGGATGTTTAATACGTTCCAACGACGTCGCATATAGTATTTAGAAGATATAATACATTGAGATTCTCCATCATTGAGATTTTCATTGAGTTTTTCACACGAAGTTCACATACATTTTTCAGGATGTATTTGAGAATAAGCTAGATGAACAGTATCATTGAAATTATCATATAAATTATAAAGTTATTCAAGTTATATCACCACCAAAATTGGTCCCAAAATTGATTTTGATCCTTGGATGAATACGAACTATGGTTACAAGAGAAATCCTCCATGGATGGATATAAATGTTTAGACTTTATTCAGCATAAAATGTGCGTGGGTTTAATTTCTTCTTTGTTGACTGATAGTTACCAAAGATTGTCAATTTTTGTCATCAAAAAAATAAAATAAAACAATTTTTGTTTTGATCTCACAACACAATTTAAAAAAATAAGATACTATACAAGAAAAACTATGGAGTTTATTTTCTTTTATTTCAATGATGGGGTATTGGACGTTGATTGATCTACATTGATTCATTTTGTTCCATCTTCTCAAGATGTAAACTGGTGAAAAATAAACTCCTTAAAAAAAATGACTGTATAGTGTTATGATTCTCTAGTCTAGAAAAGCATGTGCTTTTCTCCATAGTGTCAAAGACAATATTATGTTGATCCAAAATATTTTGAAATAGGCTACAATAATAATTATTGTCGACTACGTTACAGTATTGGAACTGCAGTTGAGGAACTGCCTTGTGCAACTACGATAATTTATTACAATAGTGACCTATCACGAAATGTGAGAGCCGTACTAAAATAGGAATAATTTTTATCTCGACGAGAATTCTCACTCCATACCAAGAACTGGCATCGCCATGGAAGTCCAAAATTATTGACAGGCTGTTACTGGCTCTGATAACGGAACTTATTTTGAGGTGATGAAAAAGTATAACAATTATTTCCGATTCAATCACGGAAACGTTAAAGTTGCTTCGAGCTTATTACTTGAAGCAACTTCAAGTCATCGATAACGAGAATGACACCTGACATTTGAGATGCACATTATTGGCAATCCTATAGGTTTATACATGAAAATCGAACTTATTTTCAAATTTTTTACTGTAGTCGCGTTTTGCATTCATCAAAATTTGAAATTGCTACACGGAACAATAATTAATTAAAAAACATTTCATATTATCTATGATATCATGAAATCACTTACCAGAACGTGTTGACCCTTGAGTGACTTCTTTTCTCTTGGTGAAAATATGTGATAAATATCTAGGATTATGTAATATGCGGTAATAAGAATTCCCCATAGAATATTTAAGATCAATTTGATAATTTGGATTGTATCGGAGCTCGCTCCATGGTTTTCTTCCGCCATAATCTGTAACAAATGGAGAAATTGGAACATTCAGTAAAAGATCTTCAACTATTCCGAATAGGGTAAGATTGCAAGTTCAAATATTCACAGATTCATAAAACTCTTACATAGTTGGAACATGCCACCCAGATGAAAAGATCTTCAATTGTGTTTTTGAAGATTGTTGTTGATACAGGTTTGATACGATTTTTGGATGGTGTTATAAAATAATACAGACTGGATGAAAATAAGAATGATGATGTGAGCCACTTCATTGTTATGAGCATGCAAAAATCAATTGACAAGTTCTACATCAATAACCTTAAAATAAATTGCACTGTAATTGTGCAATAAATTGGTCACCTACAATAATTTCACATTGCTGATATTGATAATTATTAAAACAAAATAGAAAAAACCTATTTCCTGATTTAGATATCGTGAGGAGAGGGGGTAACCTCAAGCGGTGAGTGAAACAGATTCAAGGGGAGAAATTTTTCCGATTTCTGACACCTCAAACTCGAGCTCTTCGAGTACCCTCGAATCTCCCGAAATAATAATAATTAATATAATGAAGCTAATTTTTAAAATTATAAATGTATAATTTACTCTTTTAAAAGAGGTAAAATGGGAGAAAATTCAATTTTTTCTAAAACAACCTTTCTTGAACTGCATCAACCTCATTGATCCCGATATTTATCAAAAGGAGCGATGAAAAGACTTGGTTTTCTTATTATGGTTGAGGATTGCACAGTTTTATAAAATTCTTAGATGTAATTGATACACGGTTGAATAAGTGGATATAGATGGATATTATAAGAAACTGAAAAAGTGCGAATAATAGCCTAGTGATTTCGCTGCCCAAAAAGTATTCACAGGGTCAGGAGTGCTGCAAATCTGGATCTCTCATTCCATTAAATTTTTGAATGACATCTATTTTCAACACGAACCAAATAAGCAGAACATCTTTGCTAAATTTTTGCGGGTGGTGGTCTTTTTAAGTGAGATTCGACTGGTCTAATAGAAGTTGATCGTACTCGAATCCATTATTAGAATAAAGTTTAAGCTATTAAAGCTTTGTCACTTTCCACTCTAGAATTGAGATTGAGTAGAGATGGAAAGTTGATATTCTCATCCTAGAATTCAACGTCAGCGACTATCATTCAGCCACCTCTCTAATTGTCCAAGATGAAAGCATAAGCTTAATTGGTCATCGCCGAACGTTTAATTGGTCCTATTGTGCATTTCTATACAACACTTCGGACGGTATAACGTCGAGAGACTATAGATGGAGCATTTGAAAGGTATATCGATGCAATAGATTGATCAAATAGACTGTTTCATTTGTGATACAATGTAATAAAGTTGAGTGATATGTTGAAGCATGATAATGGTTGTTCAATGCAAATCAAAGAATGAATTTATATGTAACTCAAATGAAGGAGTGGTCGGTATTCACCAGTTCTCAACACTATGAGCGTACATTGTGGGTTTTCGCTTATTGACAGGCATGAGAAATTGACCTTCATAAAGAACACACGTGCTCTCAACATGTAAACATTAGAGCTCTTCCATTCAATAACAAATTCCAAAAGTATCTTTGTTATTTGATGAATTAACTTTTGAAAATTTTCTCTCAGCCAGCACTTTATTGTTAATTGAATTCTAGTGTGATCACTTTTCCGCTAGTCTACGGTGCGCTTATCCCTCCGTGTGATCAACTTTGTGCTTGTTCGAAGCATGTCGATAATAGAGTTTTTAATTGAACTTGCATCAAGGAGTATTCGGTATGCACAAGTTCGCAACAATGAGCTCACAGATTTTTTTTAATCTTCGAACTCTTTGTAAATATAACATATTACGAGTATAGCAACAAATTAATCAAATATAGAAAGATTTTTTCAATAAGTAGTTCAGGGTGCTTTTCCCCACTGAGAATCGAATATCCAGAACAAAGATATTGTAGGTTTGGAAAGGATGCAGTTGTGATCTGAATGACCTGTATCCATTCTGTGTTTTAATATAAATCAATAAAGAGTAGGCTGAAAATAAATAAGAAGGGTGACAGATAAATTTTTCAATGTTTTCATTAAAATCGACAATATCCATATAAGTTGTAAACAATACTAACAGCAAAAAATCTACGCAAAAATGATTACTAACAAGATATCGCATTTTTATTGTAATAACTATGTTTATAGAGCAAGAAACTTCAAAGGTTAATGACATCAGACATTTTGTTGTTGTAATCATTGCATAATTTTTGAATGCATAGCGAGCATAGGTGTAGAGTAGCACTCGTATATCACAGCTAAAACGAGGAACATGATTCAATAAATTATTATGACGAAATAGATTGTCAGCATTTCTAATTCAAGGTCGAGTGTTTACGTAGACAAAATAAAGTAAAACGGCAAGCGACTACCATCCTTTCACCTAGACGGGACCTGTTTCACAAGATGATTTTTTATAGCGACGTTTCTACACTGCCATTTGTAACCGTCCCTGATATGAACAAAGAGTAATGCAGCCGTCAAATTTATAGGCTTGTTTAAGCAGAATATTGATCCCCTGGAACCGGTAGTTCAGCTTTGACTCTCCAGTCTTTGTTTTATCAGGATTGTGGAACAAGTTTTATAGGAGAAGAGCCAAACGAGAAGAAGAGATGATACGGCAATTTCGACATGATTCAGATCTCGCTAGATTCCCTATTTTGACAAAACCAAGAGCTATTTCTTCTTTGATGTTACATAATAAACTATCACTACACTGGCGCGGCAAAATAAGCTTAGTAAATCAATTTCTAAAATCATTGTCTTCGAAACACAGTACTATAAAAGATTTTTTTAAAGATTCATCAATCATTAATAAATATTGCATTGACAATAGAGTTGATTCCGTCCCAAATTGTATCAACGAATGAGAAAATATTTTATGAAAATTTAAAAGTGATTTGAACTAGTGTAAATCCAGAAGTGATAAACACAAAAATGAGATTGAAGCAAACATGAGATTCCCGTAAACTTTCTCAATCCATAACTTTCAGCTTGAAGTCCTTTTGATAGATCATTGAAACATTAAATGTGTAACGTATTATCTGTTTTCGGAAACTAATCACGTTCTGTTGCACATAGTTTCAATCCAATGTAGCCTTTCTATCCTCATGTTATCTCCTGGTCCACAGGTTGTCACTATTTTTGTGTTAGTGTTTAGAGACAATCCAATAATTTTCGTCTTCTGAAAGTCTTGCAATGTTGGGTTTCACCAAGCAAGATCAATTTTAATCCAGGATCAGTAAAATGCTAATCAATCCCAGCTGATTCAAAATAGTTGATCCCAACTTACAATGGTTGAAGCAATCCAACTTAGATGGATCACCAAGGCTAGGCGTACACCGGTTAGTCAAGACAAGACAAGACGAGATTAGTCACAATAATTCACATGGTTGCTTATGAAGCAGCACACACCAATGCAATAACTAATCAGAGGGTGTTGCTTCATAGACAACTATGTGAAGTGTTGTGACTAAACGTGACTAATCTCGTCTTGTCTTGATTAACTGTACGCCTAGCCTTAGATAGGACTACTTAGATGGGACTACATAGACCCTTAGATGGGACTACCCAACATAAGTGAATGATAACTAATTTTCACGTAATAGTAATGTTTACAAGCCACCAAAGAGAGTTTTTAAACTTCACAATAAATCCAGTTATCCACTTGAGAAACAACGGATGGACGATGAAAAATGCTTTCCCTCTAAAAGCAATTCTAGTTCAGCTGTGGATTTCGGAAGCCGCCTGTCTCGTAATAACAATAATAATTAATTGTAGATTGAATTGCACTGCACTGAGAGCTTTAGCGCAACGTCCTGCTGCTCGGCTTGCATTATGGAAAGTTAGCGTGGTTGTGTAGACGGGCGAACAGGTTGCTAAACTGTGACAGGTTCCTTTTCCAACAGATAAACATCCATTCGACCCACTTAGCCAAGAGTGGCGGTCGGCGGCGGCTCACTCTCACAGGCCCCGCGTTGCCCCCAGCTGGGCTCAGTTGCACTATTGACCTGTACGCCTGTGAGCCTGCCGTCTTATGTAATTGTTACAGGCCAAAGGAGATGACCACTGGTCATTCTACACATTTTCCTCTTCCACCGACTGCGAAACTCCGTGAGGCAGTTTCACTTTCAAGGAGCAACCGTTTACCAAAAAATTGGGTTTAAAGAATTCTTGAGTAAGGATTGAAATACAGTATATAGATGAACTCAACGTTGATCTAGCTATCGTCAATACTAGCTATAGTCAATTTTTTGTTTTGACTGCTATTACTATTACAGATAATTCAAGAATTTGGTTAGTCAATGATTGTAGTTGATGATGTATGATATTTAGTCTCGAATGTAGTATCTATATTCTAGACTAAAGAATATAATATCTTTTGTTTTAGCTACTAACTAATCGCACTTTCATTTTTTGCCACTTACTAGTTGTCATATAAATCAGAAAATATTCAGATTAATGCTGGGATATTGGAATTTTTTTCCTGTTTTCGCTACTCCTTTAATATTGACAAATTATATTATATTTTTTATTGTGTTGATGGGAGTTTTTGAGTTTCCGAGTTTCAATGTGTACTGAGTGAGGCGTTGAAGATGCAGTGAAATGTGTATGGAATGGGGTCTAGGAGAATCGTCTGTTCATTATTTCAAGTCACTTTTTATTTTAGTCATTGTCAAACGATGCACTTCTCAGAATACCCTATTAATGTGACTAATCTGAGGCACAAAATCTTCAATTGATTTATCTTCAATGAATTAATAAGGTGTTGGTCATTGATATCAAGTTTTTCATTCATTAAATAAATGATAAAATAATACACTTTTTCAACATACGATTGATCTTCATGATCATGCGTTATTATTCTACTAATCTTCCATGCGGAAAAAAAATTCACAAAATTATTATTTTAATGTGAAATTATTTCAAATTCTTGAGAGACGGAAATGATTTGAAATGTTTTTATTCCAATTTATTGGTTCTATTACATTTTAAACAATTAACGCGTGCAGTGCGTGACAATTATCACCAATAATGACGAAAATTGACGAGTAAATAATTGTTCAGGATAACGAATTGTTGCCAATTAGAAGAGTTGACCTTCGTTTGAAGTGGATTGCATTGGTTTAAATGTAGTCAAACCAATCGCAACTGAAGGTGAATCGGAAACTCAAAAACTGGACAACCAAGTACCGTATCTGTAAAAAAATCTTCCGCGTGCTACAAAAGCATAGTTTTTCATGGTGTGTCCTTTCTTATGTATCCACGTTATTAGCACTAATTTCTGGTGTTATCTCTTTCACGTCCAAGGTTTAATTCAGTAATTTAGTATCATTATTCTAGCGTCCACTCTTAACTTCTCTTGTGTATTATCACAAAGATAATTTCTCGAAGATCTGATCATCAGCTTCATATTTTTTTGGCACACAGCACTTCTCATGATAATATATTTGTTGCAACTCTCATTACCTTCTGAGTTTGATTGCGCATTCCTTACAATTTTTCCTTGAATTTAGTAAGAAAACTTATTTCCAAGATTTTGACTTGGTAGGAATATATTGAAATATTGGTAGTAATGATTGAATACCTCTGTGGAAGTGGCTAGAGAATATTACCTATCAAGTGCTCCAATGATGTAAAATAGTGATAATATTTTGATTATCTCATCCAACGTGTTATTGAAGAGTGAAGAGTTCATAAGAATAAACTAGTAAGTTATTACTCGAACTTTACTGAGCTGGCTAATATCTGAATGTGTATGAAACATTATTCAACCAACAGTTTCGATGCTTTGGAGCGATTGAAAAGGGCGTTTTATTTTTTCATAATAACTCTTGCTCTTGCCATTTTGAATGAGTGAAGTTTCAGTTCATGTGTTGTTTGTCCTGTTATTATTCTCTGTGTGACGGCAGCGATAACTCAGACATGTAGTGTAGATATGAGTGTTTTTGTTTACAGAGAGAATTTAACATGTTTTTCCAGAATTGTTGACACCACTGTAGAGTTGATCATTCTATCCTCCAGGGGGTTTTCAGCCCTGAATCAACCCAGATCTGAATTTTTACTTGAAAAAGGATCAAAATGCATCCAGAGTCCATCAATTTATTATGTCACAATGATGATAACTTGCTCATTTTTTCTTATTATTCAAATCTAGTCTAATATTATATTAGATTACATTGATTCGCCAACAACAAAACCAAGATACACGCGTAATTTTTTGCGGATTTTTGGGTACATTTCCAAACAAAGCTATCCCGAGAATATTTTTTTAAACATTCACATAATGTCGGGACGTTATTCGTGGTCGTGTCTAATCGCAAGATTAAATAAGAAACGTACACCTGTTACTCCTATTGTAAGGGTGACCACTTTCAGTTTGAGGCCTGTTTCCGCTAATGATATCATTCATGAGAATCAAAATCGTTTCCTGACGGTTCAGCACCCACATGAAGCTCTATAAATGAACAATTCAAACAAGATTAACAATTATTCATCTTCCAAAGTCGTCAGAAGTTGAGATTGAGTTGAGACCTCCAGTTGGGATTAAAATTTATTAAGTTGAGATTGAGATTTTAATAGAAGAAAGCTTCTTGTTCATGGAGAGAAGCAGAAGAAATATTTCAGTTCTATTTCTCCTAAGAATATTCTAGAAATACCGTATTCTAGCTCCATCTGTATAATATTCTATAATCTGTAAAATATTCTCAATTTTAAATTCAATAATAATCTCCATCTGTTTGGAAGAGGTCATCGATTACAATAACAAAAAGGAGCTAGATACGTGATTCTCAATCATAGATGGTGATATACAGAAATCAAGGTAGGAATCTTGGATATCATTTTGAATCATCGAATAGGGCATGTCTGCTACCCCTTTCGAAATTACGAGACTTGAACCAGCGATGCCTAGTTAATCTTCTAGTCAGTAATAAACCTATGACTAGGAGGTTCGAGATAATAATATACCCTAGTAGCGTTGTATGATTCCTGGGAGTTTGCGGTTTTCCCTGTTACAATAACTGACTGTTATCAGTAATTTGATTTATCCAATATAAAAAATAAAATGGACTGGTCAGAATAGTTTCAGAAATATTGGGAAACACTACTTCATGGAATTTTATGAATTTTCAGATTGAATGTTCCATCTGATTTTCGTGAACACAATAATCAATTGCCAGGGAATTACTGGAATTATTCCTGTTACTCTATTATGAAATTGAAATTTACTTTCCATAGTAAAGATCATTATTTATCTCATAATCCTTTATTATTATTGAATTCAATGCCAATAATATCTATTATTCTAGAACAAGAATTGCAAGAAGTTGAGTAACAAGTTCGCTTCACCTGACAAAACAATTGATAAGTTCAGAAAACTGCTAGCGTAAACAACAACAGGTGTTCCTTTCTAGTATTTTGAGGCTAGAAATAGAAATAATTACCAAAAGTAATGCTATAATCTGGGTCATTCCCAAACTTTTGACTGATAATTTCACAATTTCATTATCATTGAAAATCAATATAATCAAAACTCAAAGAAACATAAGATCTCTCATTAATCATAGTTTACTTCTTAATTAATCATAAATTCTCCCCGTAATTTCTCAAAAACCTAATGATTCCATTAATATCTGAATTAAAAGTTAACATCAGTGAACATTATAGTAGCTAATGTAATTAATCGGCCTGAGTCTCAAATGCTATTAGGCTCCTTGAATTCTGAATTTAATAACGTTGCCTGAAATGTTCTGAAAACAAGTAGTTCTAGAAGCAAGTTTCGTTCGGACAAGGCCGAGAATTCAAGCATCTAGTAGAAAAGCCTTGATTTTTTCCTCTTCAAAATTATATATTACAACTTACTCTAGTCTTTTATCAGAATATTTTTTAAAACAGTCATTAAAAGCGTCTATCATGGTCATGGAGTACTTCAATACATTCTCTCATTGATTCCCAGTGCTCTGCTAAACGATTTGCTCTCCAGCTTATTCAAAAATCAGAAAAATAACATCAATTATTTTTAATTTCCTTGTAAGAACTGTTAATTCTTCTTTAATTATTCGAATATGATTGATGGCATCGCACACCAAGCAGCCGAACTTAATTCTATCCAGATTATTTTTAAGTATAAGTATGGGAAACTGATTAACTTTTTTAGCCGCATTTGTTTGGCCGTCTCCACTGTCGTAGAACCTGAGCTAATTATCGGATAACGTCAAACTGATGGAGAAGCCTTAGCTAATAAACTAATCAATAACAACAACCTGAAGCAGAACCTGTCAAGGAACCTGGAAGCCATGTGCACGTTCTGTATCGAATTTGTGTCACCTGATAAATGAGAGCTCAGCCTGTTTACTACGGTTGCAAAGATCTCTATTAGCCCCCACTCTTGGACAAGATATCCAATATCCTCTTGCTCTTATTAAAAAAAGTTCACTTTGCTTGTCCTCTATAAATTCAAAACCGATTGTTAGGCCTGCTGGTTTGACAGTTTCAGTACATTAATATAGCTTACGACAAAATAAATGAGGGAGAAATTATAGAGCCTTTCATAAGAAGTCACTTGTAATTCTCCTATGTTTTTCTTCGGGGTTCTATGGATAAACTGAACCAAATCAACTTTAATGGAAGCTGAACCAAAAACATCTATTAAAGTACAGTACTCACATATGGGTAAATTAGTTGATTTTATTTTTAGGAATGGATGAGATAAAAGCCTGTAAGTTATTTGTATTCTGTTATCCAAACCATTTAGTTGTCAGCACTCTGTTCGACCACTTCATTTCCACTAGAAAGTTTTTCACAACTCAAGTTTTCCCATCGGAGCATTTTCAAAGTCGAAAGTGTATTAAATGGTGTATATGAATGGAGTTTTAGTTCAAATCTCATACACTGTGTTGCACTAAGCGAGACTATTAATTTCAATCCTGGATCAGCACAACTGAGTGGATTATGGTCAGCTGATTTGAATTATTGAATAGACTCGAAGTTGTCATAACCACAGATTTATTTGAATATCGAGATACCGGTTTCGGTTGTTACACCATTGGCATTCTCTGGTGAGTATCTGGAAAATGTGACGTGTGACAATCGAAACTGGTAACTCGATATTCTAATTAATTTGTGGTTATGAAAACTTTGAGTCTTTTCATTTACTACCACATTATCATCTATTCACCTCCACTACTAGAAATAGTTTATCTCAGATGATGCAACCCAGCAATTGTTTGTTGACTGACCAGAATTCGAAACTAAGCCTCTGCGCCCACTTCGCAACTGCTATCTGATTTCAGTCAGCAACCTAGCGTTGCCAGATGACATTTGGCTGTTTTTCGGGTAATCTAACCTATCAGCCAAAGTAATCTGGCAACGCTGGGTTGCTGACTGAAATCAGATAGCAGCTGCTTAGTGGGCGCAGGGGCTAAGTAGCAAATACCATGGATCACTAACTATAATCCAGCCAGAAGGAAGAATAGTTATGATAATTGAAAGCATGGGAATGAAGCTTCGTGATCCTCAATCAACTTTCTCATTCGAAAGCTATTATTGTTATTGCAGTCTCCTCGGGATGTGAGAAGCTATTGATGATAGAATAGAGATACATACTTTACATGATACTAGAGCATATTTTTAGGAACGAATTGAGAGGAACTAAATTCAGAGAAACCTATTGAATCAGGAAAAACTCCATTTCGAGTAATTTCTAGAACATGAGATTTATTAAAAGCCCATCGATTTACTTGCGTTGATATACGAGTAGATAGGTGATCAGATTAAGAAATAACTGTGACAATAAGCCTGATGAGTAGCTAAAAAGGAATACTTTCTTGAATGATACTTGAATCTTGAACTCAGTCACACTGTCACTGTCTCTTGATGTTCTTTTGACTCGTATATCAAACAATTACCAGTATTGGGAACAGTGTTTAGAACTCAAATTGATCATTAGTTCTTGTGAATTTTAGAATAATAATTGGGTGATTACTTCAAACTTCTTCAAGCATGAATCAGTTACTACGTCAAGCTCCAGATAATAGACCTAGACCCACCGACCGTTAGCCTACATGAATGGAACAACTACTTTGCCGGATAATTAAAAAATCACTTGATCCATCAAAGGTCTGAACGATCCAATGTCGGACGTAATGTCTTTCAAGTGCGCTTAATGTGATAACAAGCTGGAACGTTTTTGGGATTTTTAAATATTGTCCATGAACCTTTATGGGCTGCTCAATCCCTTACGCTTACAGTATTCTTCTTTGTTGAAAAACGAATTCTTGAAACAGAAGTGGGACAGCGAAGACAAAGGTGGGGAAAGTGAGTAATTGAATTCGAGAAAGAAATTAAAAAGCTTTTTACAAGTTGGAGATGTCTTTTGAAGGGCTGATTAGAGCGCGTTCTTCTTGTTTTCTTGAATATCTTTGAACTCTGTACTTAATTTTCATGAAATAAGAAAATACCAATTCACTATTATTTGAGAAAGCTCGATTGTGGAATTTGATTTCTAAATTTAATTTTCCTTAATTTGTTGGTGTACTCTGGTGACACTAATCAAGTTGAGGCTGAGATAAGACCGTTAAGATTCACTCATATTGTCATATATCCATACAAAATGTACTTGAAACTGTGATATTTAGAATTGGATGTGATGTTTAATTTTCGAATGTATGTTCTCTAATAATACTAATCAAACTCAGGCTTTCTCTGATAACAACATTATGATTTACTAATATTCATACAGAATTGAGTATTCACAACTTAATGTTCAAACATTAATAAAAACTATATTCAAACAATGTTATGGCTATTGCTACATACCTTTCAAAGCGAGGTTTAATCCGTGATATCGTAATACTCACCCAGATATTGAAGTCTGATCTCTCCTTGACTACTCATGCACAAAACTTTACTACCTATTTTGCTTGTTTGGATTCAAATATTAACAACTGAACTGAAAAGATTGTGAAGTCCTCAACCAAAATGGAAAGTATTAGTGGGAAATGAAGGAATTTTGTAGAGATGTGGTTACACACAATAGAGAAACTATAGAAGGAAAAGTTGATTTCGTGTTACCTGTTGTTAGATTAGGTCAGTTGCGAAGGAAGACACGAGTACTACCGCGAGTGTTGAGCGAGCGAGCGAAGACTGAATGCTATGACCCGTTCTGCTGACTGAGTGCTGCACAAGTCACTCTCTTTCTCACTCTCTCTCTCTCCTCTCCTCATCCCCACCTGGTACACAACACATCGCTTCTTACTTCTTCTTCAATCTCGGATAAACACACCATCCGAATTTTTTCCGGCTGGTTTCACTGCTGTCAATGATATCAAGAGAAATGGACTGGTTTCTTGTAGCACCGCGCCAGCGAGTCAGTAGTTCTTCCAACACTTGAAAGTAGATTCCCTCAAGAAGTCGCCATATCCAATTGACACACTTCTGCAACCAGCGAACTCTCCTCAACAGACTTCTCACTGACCAAAAGTGATTTTAACATGCCTGAATCCCAATTTTAAGCCGCTGCACAATAGCACTTGAAAAACCACTTCGTATTACATGTACTTGGAATGTAAGTTTGAGAGGAGATCCTACTTAGCGGTTGAACAAGGAATAAATTCTACTTGACTTCATTCTGACAATTTTCACATTTGAAAAAGTAAGAGTAGTTCTAATCAACGAATCAATGAAGTTTTTGAGAATCAATGTCACTTGAGTCTAGCTAGTACTGTAGGTTTTTGAAATGTTCTCACAAGTTTTATGACTTGAGTTATTGGGTGAATTATTATCTATTAATTGACTAGCGTATCAATCACGCCATGATTTGCGGTGGGCCTACTTCAATGTGTAATCAATTGATTTACTCAAATGTGTGATGCATTCAGATAAACGTTGTTGTAAACTACAAGTTCCTGTAGAAGGATCGTGAATAATGCATGCCATTGATAACTTGAAAATTGCCAAATAAATAATCTTGTATCCATTAATGGATAAATTTTCCAGTTTCTTAAACATATAACTCCGTGAGAGACCTCATATTTTCCCGTTTTCGGTGCATCAAGAGGAAATATTTAATGTTGAACAACCTGATTTACGTTTTCGTTGAATGAGAATAAATCATGTTATATCATTTTAAAACGTAATGAGTTTACGCCGTGCAGACTTGCTTGTTCTTGCGCCGCTTGCTTGCTCAGTACTCTATCGTTTGGGAATACAGTATCATTGCAACAGACTTGTAACAGTGTGAGTCTCCTCTTGATTTCACATCAAATCTTGTAGTGGTGGAAGCACAGTAGAAAGGAATGCGCCAAAAGTTTTTTAATAGATGTTGAGAGCTAACACAATTTAATTATCAATCACCTGTCTGAATAACTGACCTTATTAGCAATAATTTATATATTTCAATAATTTTATTAAGATGTGATAAATCTCTGAAGCCTGAGTTGGAATCCTTCAGAGTTATTTCAATTGGCGATTAATTTCATTGATATCAAAAACTGACATTCAACAAAAGGAATGACTTAACGATAATTTGTCAGGCGATGAAAAATAACGTGATGGTTATTTCCTGGATTTGATTGATAAGGTGATTAACATTTAATTTTACTTCACATTTGATTGGTCTAACTCATTGAAGAATCCAAGGTAATTAGAACACAGGTACATGAGGTGAATTTCCATCAATCAGATTCATTTAATTTGACGCTTGACATTAGGTAGTGAGATATAGGTTAGGATAGAGAGATATAACTTTTTGACGTTGCTGATGACCGTAGAGCGTAGATTACTATGGCAAAGAAATAATATCTCTATCTATCTATCTATCCAATGCCAAGCGTCAAATTAAATGAATCTGGGTGTACCTTGGAAAAATTTGAGACTTTTCCATGAAATAGATTCAGTATTTATTGATTCAAGTTTATTGATGAACTCATTCAGATCATGTGATTTTCCTTCCATCTTTATATTATCTGGCTAAATTGGCTAAGTCAAAAATGAACGCTGCTGTACAGAAGATCTCCGGTGGTCGAGTGGATAAGGCGCTGGTCATGAATACCAGAGGTGCTGGGTTCGATTCCCGCCCGGGGATGAAGTTTTTTGTACAGTAGCGTTCATCGAATTTCCTTACTAGCTGAAAGAATATATTTTGAACCAGTTGTAGACCTATGATGTGCTAAACTTCCTCATCCAGGAATTATGATGTGCTAAACTATCCACCAGAATTAAAAGTAAGTCATTGCATGCCTATAAAAGTATGTTACAGCTTTTCAATAATTATTGATGGAAAACAAAATTCTAAGAGCGATAATTGGAAGTAATTCTAGTATCAACCTGAAACTTATAGTTTCAGTTCACCTTGAATCAAGAACAAGTTGAAACCCGTTCTTAAAATATCCTGAAATGCAGCTGTGTCGATTCCCTTGACGCCTTCAGCTGGGTGCCTCTTCGCGTCTGACGTCATGCAAATACGTCATTCGCTTCCTCATAGTATGTTAACTGCCTTAAGATTATTTCTTGTATGCAGAAGTTCCTCTGCGGAAAGAAACTTGTTCCTGCTCTGGAAAAAATGTGAAGCACTAGAGAAAAAAACAAAGAAAAAACAACAGATATTCGAATATTGCCAAACTTTGTTTCTTGATGTGGTGGTTTTCAAGGTGACCTCATTAACTGAGCGTCTTATACACCAAATAAGCTGTCAGCCATGAAGATTTGAGATCGATGGCTATTATATGATGATGAAGATATCGCAAATTTATTAATAATTATATAAGAGTGTGACTCAACTAACGCCTATTTATGATGAGCATTTCAAAAATTAGTAGCTCATGAGTACGTGGCAGAATCCAAGTAAAAAGTATTATGAATGAGAATCTATTTCAATGAGTTTCAATGATGCGTTGAATTCATATTTTGAAGTTGAAAGATAAGAAATGCTCAACTCCATACTCAAAGCCAACTCATCCATAATTTAATAGCTTTTTTTAAGATGAGAGAATACCTCATCTATTGAATATCACAACTTGATTCATTCAAGCACACTTTTGTTAGTTGAATGTTTTGTATTCATGATTACCTGTCAAGCAATGTAGTGCAGGAGGAAAGATACTCAAGTTAGGATAGAAGACATATAGGAGAATACATAAGTAAGTTATAGGTTTTGAGAGGAAACATAGTTCAATGAGAAGAAGTTGTAACTGTTTAGAAAATACAAGTAATGTTAGGCATGTGATCAACAGTGGAATTGTAAATATCTATTAAAATTATTCAAGACCAGCTCATGAGTACGTGACAGAATCCAAGTAAAAAGTATTTTGAATGAGAATCTATTTCAATAATTTGATTTAAAGATTTTCAAAAATTAACAAGCTACTATTGCATAGTAGTCTGTTCTTGTTACTGAGCTGCGATGCCGTGACTAGTATTGGAATTGAAAGTTCAATCAACCCAATTGATGAAATGTTTTTATTTTTCTCGGTTCAGTCTAGACCTCTTGACTAGGCGATCATCACGCACGATAAACAATCTGATTCATAGCTTGTACCTGAAACTATGTTGCAACATCGTTGCAAATTTTCAAAGGTATTTTCTAGTTGAAGCAGTTGCAGTTTGATTGAATGGAATCTGAAACAATGTTTAAACAATTCGGAGTCATATGTCGATAAAATGCTACGGAGAAATTCATTTAGCTATGTTATTGAATGGCATACATGCATGATCAAAATTATAAACTCTATAGATATTTGGAGAGTAGAGAATAATATACTCTTTAGTATAATTACCTCTTTAGTACATTATTTGTATACATATATTAGTTCAACACGTCTACTGCACACTGAAAGTATAGATTTTAATAGTATTTAATAGTATAATTAATAGTATAGAGTAACTATACTCTATAAATATTGTTGTCTGTGGTAATAGGCTATGCAATTTTATTACTGTGAGTGATATCCAACGTCACTACTTCTCAATCCCATTTGGTAGCCCATTATTGCAACTTATAATTGACACCATTGCAACCATAATTAACTTATTAGTCGAATTTTCATTGATATTGTAGCACTTCATAATAGAAGAAAATACTATTTTTTGTTATTGTCAATTACATATTATTATTACGGCACTGCATCGCGGTTTCGTGGCTTCACCAGTTACATTCTCAACAGTACTTAGTAAACGTTGCTGCAATAATGAAAGGGAATTGACAATATCGAACAGTTTTCTTCTATGTAGGTAGATAAAGTAGGGTCTATACATCAGCATGATAATCAGAAATATAAATCGCTGAGGAATTTATACAACAAATGTTTGTAGAGAAATCCTATTCATAACTACATAAAAACTATGAATTCATTAATATAATTATGAATACGAATAAGTGCAAATTTTGTTATCATTGTAAACTTCCCTTCGATTTTCGTAGGTTTTTGCAATAATCTTCATCCGATGTAGATGGATCTCATCATGAATGGGGAGTATTGCATAACTTGTACCAAGTTAGAAAGAATGTTCAGCTTTCCAGCAGTTTCGTGAGAAATTATTCCGATTAATTAACCAGTCTAAGCTATGTGTGGAACGCAAATTAAAAAAAATGCAATTTCAAAACTCGAAACTTGGAGTTTGAAGCAGAAAATCTCCAACAATCTGATTGTGAGATAACATTATTTTTGAAGAGAAAACTCCAATTGATTTCGCTCATTCCAGAGTCAATCTCAACTTTTGAATCCAATTATTCCAATGAAGCAACAGACTACTGCTAGCAAAACTTTTGTGCTGACTTGCTTTTAGGATTAACTTCGCCATCAGTTACACTCAAGGGCTTGAAATGCGTAAATACTCTTCCTGCGCAAGCAAGTTTTTGTCACTTGTGGAAAAAAGATTCCGAGTTTATTCTGTTTAAAGTTTGGAAAATGGATCGCTTGATCCATTATGGTATACTCCAAATTATATTTCATTTCAGTCGTAATCGTAATCGTATCACACTATTACGACCACGACGTTGCACTTTTATCTCGTATCTCATTCGAACTGGATTCAATCACCGATAGTGAGATATTCTCTGTGATCCCCGGTGTTGGATATTATACTGTGGAAGATTTTCTTTTTGTTTTCTATGATCCAATAAAAAAATTATAATAAATTTATGATTACTGCTTCCATGTACGATTTGGATAACTAATATTGCGCCACTACTCAATATTACTCTAATTTAGCATTAATTTCATATACCATTCATTTATATTCATCAATTTACTTCTGTATGAGTAAACTTTATATATAAGCCATAAGTTCCTGCTGATAAAGTAATCAATTCTTCAAATTCATAATTTAGTGGTTATAAATTACCTTTGCATCAATCTCAAACCCACAGATTGAAGGTAGATAACAAGTGAATAATATTGACAAGAAAAAATATTGGATTGATATAGGAAAGGTGGATGATTATCATTTCAAATGATAAGTTATGCTCTCAAATGACCATTGTTTATCATTCATCATTGGCTTAGTTGATTCATCCCAAATAATTAATCTTGCGACATACTGAATTATTAATGATGGAAAAATATCAATGCCAGACGAAACCCTCAAACGAAAATCCATTATTTTATGTTATCTAAGAATGAAAATGATCTATTCATTGACGTTTTATTCATTGTTCCAGGTCAAGCACTTTCCTTGGAAACGATGATGGCCACAAGGAGTTTTTGAAAGCTATCTACATCGGCGTGAAGTCGAAAAATCCAGCTACATGTGCTACTGCCTATAACAAATGCATTTATTCATATGAACAACTGGTTCAGTTCATGAGATCTTTTTGATAGACAAATTCTCTGAATTGGAGATGACACATAACAAAAATGAAATTTTCTACGCTTGCAATTTTCCGATTGCCGCTATATGGGAAATTCTATGTTGGCAGGTACCTATTTAAAATTTGCACCAGTACTAAGTGTAACATAAAGACATGTACAGGAACTGTTGACTAGACTGGTTGATTGAGTGGGGTGTTTGATGAGCACTTCGAAACTTTGTTACCATTATAAAGGTTACCAGTATAGTTTAGAGTTAAATAAATCTTGTACAGTAACATTCTATCAATGGATACCATTGTAAGTGCCTATAATAGAACGATTTGAAACTATTATTCCCTCCATCTCTTGAGATCTCATTCTTTGAATTTTGACAGTATCTATTGATAGCCTACTAATAGCCTGTGCCCTATATTCTATTCAAAACGTTACCAGTGTAATGTAATACATAATAATAAAATAACATAATATGTTAATGTAATCATAATTTTTTACCATAATGATTAGATGAATACCGATATTAACAATGGCCAGATCATATAACTAATATTGATAAAGATAATTTGATAAATAATCCTTTAAAATAAGTAGGCTATTGTTATTATTTTATCAAAATAATAAGTAACTCATTATTATCAAGCAGGCTCACTTTCAATAAATGCTGATTCCCCATTACGATGTATAAGAATCTAAAAGAAATTTTTAAAATCTTCCTAGATATTATCACAGAATAATCGTGAGATCAAAGCACTGACAGTATGAGGGAATCGGAACCCAAGTACTTTAAAAATGATGTTTATCACCCATGGTATAGTTAGTCAAGCCAAATAATTACTTAGATGGATATGTTAGATTTAAGATTGTTATAAATATTGTATAAGACCTTATGACTCTTTCATCTTGTAAATTTGTTATATTACCTACTATGAATTCTTATTATTTGAAATTAAAATTATGTGAATCTTGTGTTTATATTGTAACTATTATTGATTGTTGAAATAAATTCGTATTTTTTGTTATGCGTCCTTATATTTTCATTCAATCAATAATAATTTCATAATTTGATTAATCACCTAATAAAATTAATCAATAAAACTTTTACCATTGGATAATAAGACCGAAAATAACTCTACCAAAATTCAAATTCCCATTTAACTTCACTTCAAATTCCGTTTATGGAAGGAAATGAGATATTGCAACTATACAGCTGCTCCGTTTAGATTTAAATTTTATCTAATTTCGGCCTTCAAGTGACGTTCAAGACAAATGAGATTGTTACTGATGTCAACGCTCAATCGTCAAATTTCTAACATTATTTTCATATTCGACATATTGTTGACAGTACGGAATCTAGTGTCATCAAAATCTCCTATTAACACAATCAATACTTCAAGTAATTGTGAAACGTGACAAAGGGATTTAATTCACTAATCATATTTTGAAGTTTGAAGCGCTGATATGGAAATAAGTGAATAATTAATTCTCTTCAGCAATAGTAATAAATCAGATAATAATTATTTCCACAATCGTTCATATTCAAAAGTTGCGCAATTCACTTACTGATTATTACCAAATTCTCAACATGTTCATGTTACAACAAAGTCTGTTACTTAAAATAATCGCCCATTGAATTACAAACTATTAAAAGTGAGAGCGATTTCAGGTTGTTCAATATTAATTTCCTGGTGACCAATTTGGCCAGTGCCAGGGGTTAGACCGGTCCTGCTCAGCGGCTCGAATTCAGAACACGATCTCGTCTCGGAGTTACAAGTTGGGCCTGAAATAATTGACTTAGCCAAATCTTGCTGCCGGTGGAATGAGAAATCTTGACCAAAATCTATTATGAGGCGATGATAATTCAATAATTGCATAGTTTCTCGAGAAATTTCGAGACTCTGGACCCTGGAGACTCTATTTTCTCATTCTGGAAAGTGATTGTAGTATAGATCAATACTGATAGAATGTTGAGATGAGTAAACAGCCAAATGTTGTGAACTTGTAGAGTTGATTAATAATCAACTCTAGATTTGAGTTATGACTGAGCACTCAATCAACACTATGACTGACTTATTGACTCAATCATTACTATATCATTGTATAATCGATTCTTGCCATACAGAAATTACAAATCATCATTTTCATTGTATAATGCATCGATGATTGATGTGGCAATGCTGTTGTAGGAAGACACGCTTCTGAATTCAACAATCTGGCTGATTGGCCAATGGGCTGAACAGTCGCCATTTTACGATATTCACCATTCAGGAGCAAGCTGCACGAAAAAGTCAAAAGACAGCTCCTGACAGTTTATCTAATGTTTACGAGCTTCTAGCTTCTGATTGCTCAGAATCGTAAAATGGTGTCAATTCCGCTTATTGACCAATCAGACAGCTCTTTGAATTCTTGTAGGCGTTCCACATCATCAGCATTGCCACTTCCACTTTTCTCAGTAGCGTACTTGTCGTTTGTTTCAGTTTTCTCCACAATACACAAAAGTTTGAATTATGGAATCTGATTCACATTATGGAACCAAGAATTAAGCTATTTCTCGTTTCATATCATAATCTGTTATAATAATAGTAGATTACTTAAATCCTCAAAATTGAATTTCCATATTTTGAACGCATTCAGCATGATGATATAAAAATTCAGACCGCTTTGATAAGTTGAGGAGGCTGAGCTATTGTTTGCTAAGATCAGTTCACTTTTACAAGACTTCATCCTAAGGGCGTCCTAATTTTATGATCCTACTGTTTGCCCCCTCTACTAGAAATAACTTGAAATCAGGGCGGCAAAGAAAAGGCTTTCTTTCTTATCGAGAATGATGTCAAATTCATGTAGCGAATATAAATAAAAGTACGTAGAAATTTGTATCGGAGGTAGTAGCCAAAAATAAAGGATTTTTTGAAATGCAAAATTTGAAGATTGGCGGCATTGAGTCAACTATGAATTTGTCGCGGACTGTCAAATCCCTGTTAGTGAGATTATGAGATGAAGTTGGATTTGAACAAGAATGATGTGCGTATGTTTCGAGATTAATTTGATGGGAGGAAAGGCTCTCCGCGTTCTCTGAGCCTTGGACATGACAGTTGATTGAGTCGAGTCAGTAAAGTGTTTAAGCCTCGCCAGTACCTACTATTATTTTAACAGACCCTAACCATAGTATCGAAACTCGACAAAATGGCGGAAGTTGTTTCTAGCTGTAGAGATTGGATTGAGAACAGCTGATCCATTATGTCGACTGCATACAGGCTACTAGCGCTATCAGAAAGTCAAAGCTTCATACCGGTATCGGGTAAATTCAAAAAGTGAAGCATTAATAATGAAAGTAGTAAAATGCGGTAGTGAGTAATATGTAACAGTGAATGAATATTAAATAGAGGAATTCATGTATTAAATTTAATTTGAGTGGAATTTATAATGATGAGCCAATATGGGTTCCACGTAAAAAACCCAAATTGAGAAGCGATGCTTTCCCAACTATTTTTCCAAATCGTTCAAATGAAATAGAAATTCTAATAAAAACATAGAGATCCATCAATACGATTTGAAAAAATAGAGCAGAGAAACACAGTAGAATAGTCCAAATCTTACACATATGAAAATTGTGTTGAAAATCGTATTCACACACAAAAAAAAAGAACAAATTGACGTATGAAATGTATTTATTGTGCCAGATTTACCACGCCATTAGCTTTACAGCAAGGTTAAATTAAATGGACAAGATTAGTTATGTAGGTACGGTACATGTATGAGAATTGTGAATTAAGTTATAACTTACAATTGAAAAGTTACAAAATTATTAACAGTAAAAAGTCAACGAATCTATCAATTCAATAGAATTCTTCAACTGGATGTATATGAACCATGTTTAACACTGAATTTGAGAGATCAAGACCAAAGATAAAATTCAAGATCAACTTTCAAGAAATGTTCTAATAATAATTAATTGAACGAAATTCCTAATTAATGCCATATAATATTCTGAAGACTTCTGCTTCTGCAAATATTGACAACAGATTAATAGCTAGTAAGGAAATAGCTATTAATCTGTTGTCAATATTTGCAGAAGCAGAAGTCTTCAGAATATTATATGGCAATTAGGAATTTCGTTCAATTAATTATTATGATTTAACAGCAACTGTATAGTTGCAATGTCTCATTACCTTCCATCTTTATGTAGGCATATTATCAATGTGATAGAACAGACAGCTTATGATCAAAACCTGACATTTTAGGTGAGTAAAATCAACATGATGCACTCAATAGTTAACACTAGAACAACATATTATTGTAATAATATGTAATTGATTAAATCAATGACTAAAAGTTTTGTTTTTGATAATAAAACTTCAACTGTTCGCTTCAAAACTGGGCAATAAAGTGAGGTTACTTCTCAAATTTTACACGCATTTATAACAAAATTGAACTTGAGCGATAAGTTTTATCATTGGTCACTATGATAAGATAGATATCCTCTTGCTAGTAGATTTATAATTACAAACAATTTACAATATATATGGTAATGAAGATCAATTAAAACTCATAACAATAGAATGTAAACAGTAGTACTTTAGATGCAGTCAGCCCTCATGGTTCCACCATTTTGTTTGAAGGTTAGGGTCTGTTCTCAAGTTGGTGATGGCCTCGCTTAGAGAAGGGGTTTGGTTACCAGTTATATGTACAGCACGTAATCTCTTATGCTTCATGGAAGTACGTTTGGGTACTTGGCTACTGTGTTACGAAATTATTGTACTATCATCACTTACTGTCCATTGTACCCCCAGGTGTATACATTAGCACTGATTAATTCTAATGGTAGTCTTACTGTACATTTTCAAAATTGGTAAGTTGAGATAGCAAAAAAACCTCATTTTTCTCAAGACTAGCGAAAATTTCTACTAAAAAGAAAATTGAGGAAAACATAGCGATACAACAGATTACAAAGTACCCTTAAGGGTCTTCCCAACGATAAAAAGCCATACGATAAAAAAGCAAAGTACACTATTCAATTATTATTTAATCAATGTGAACTTAATTCCATAAAATAATTTTATGAAACTACCCCAACAGATCATGAATCCAATTAATGGGCTAATTCCCTTAATTTGGGCCAGTTACCAAAACTAAAAAAAAACAAAAAAAAAACAGTACAAATATATTATTTAGGGTCATTCTAGAGATACAAGTGTTAGACTCGTGTTAATTTCACTGGTATTTTTGTTTTATCATTCCCCTCATTGCCTATCACCATCAACAAGAAAAATAGCGTATTATAGTTGGAATAAAACTAGTTGTCCCTTGGCCTGGTGCTCAAGAACCACTCACTCTAGAAACGTTTTTGTCAGAAAGTCCGATGTCCAAACAGCTGACCATTTGATTCAATATTAGCATTCAATGATGAATTGAATGCTAATGTTGAATTCAATGATGCTAACATTGATTCAATGTTAGCATCATTGAATGAAATGGTGTCTGGTCAGCTGTTCGAACATCGAACTTTCGGATATAAACGTTTCTATAGTCAGTGCAAACCTTAGAATGCAGTAAGCGTTTAAATGGCAATGCTATTTGGTATGGGGATAGGTAAGCGCGGTTGCCATGTTTTGCTTGTCCGTTTATTACTCCTCAATCACAGCTGTTCGCTCTCTTTTCTGCTCTTTCTCCTGTTTTGTTTACATTTCTTATTCTATCAAAACTACATAAATGAGAAAACATTAGCACACCCAGAGACAGAATTAATTGAGAAAGCATTTTTCAACATTCAGTTCTTTTAGGGCCGTATTATCAATCACAGTTTAAAAGTAGTATAACTATATTACATTCGGCTCTTGATATACGACCGGAATTAATTTTCCTGCACATGCGTTATTGAGACTTGACCAATCATAGATGATCACAGTGCTCTGTGATTGGTCCGACGTTATTGACGCATGCGCAGAAAAATTAATTCCGGTCGTATATCATGAGCCGAAGGTAGTTTTAGTTAAACAATAAATTTATTTGTGCTTTACAGTATGATTGAAATACCGTAGGCTATGGAGCAAACAATCAATCAAAAGAACGAAAAATAACAATCATGGTTTAGTCCAGAATGAGTTAGTTTTAAATCCCTATCAGAATGTCAGTGCAGACTTGACTAACGCTACCTAGTAATTGCAGCAAAATTCGGTTCTCCAGTCATTGGAGCCGACTGCATAGAATTTCAAGTTTTGTGAAATCTGTGCAATCCGGCAACACTGCGCCCCATAAACGTAACACTGCAAACTAAGGTTTGCACAGACTATAGTGAGTGGTTCTTGAGCACCAGGCCAAGGGACAACTAGTTTTATTCGAGCTATAGGTAGCTTACGTTATGGTTAGCAATAAACTATGAAATCCTTCAATTCCTTTTCATTCCCTCACATACCCGTCGTATCTTTATTTATCTTCAATCTTTCTAAAATCCTTATTGCATAGCTGTTCCGTTCATCAACTAGCTGTAGTTTTATGAAAAATAATATGGTTTTCGTGGATTTCCAATGATTTGATCCAACATAAGAGAAGTTGGTTTATTCTTTGATGAATAAGAATAAATAGACATTTCAAGTATCCAAGAACCTTAAATTGTACACCCTTTAATATCTATCACGGTAACCTTATTTTCTGCTCTCCAACATAGAAACTAATAGTCTACTCTAACATTCCCAACGGAACTC
This sequence comes from Laodelphax striatellus, assembly GCA_017141395.1. Taxonomy (NCBI): domain Eukaryota; kingdom Metazoa; phylum Arthropoda; class Insecta; order Hemiptera; family Delphacidae; genus Laodelphax; species Laodelphax striatellus. The sequence goes on along the minus strand of CM029531.1, from coordinate 37,720,237 downwards.
AAGAAAATTATTTAGAAAATTGGATAACAGTGTACAATACTGTACGAGATAAGTAGGCCTATGATTCCATGTTATTCTAAATAGTAGTTAGTAGTAGACTAAATATAACTTTAAAATAGTAGTCTAAATAGTGGGTATAGTAGTTAGTCGAAATATAGTTTAAACTCCTATTTTGAGCACAAAAGTAGTTCAACAACAACATTATTTGATCAAGAGTCATACCGGTATTGAGAATATCCTTAATTATTTTCTCACGTAAACTCTCCACGTTTACTTGGAAACAAACATTCACCAAAAATATTTTCGCAAAGCATTCACAAACATGATCAGTTTCCCTTTCTCCTTTTGAGTCGCCAGAATGAAATGTGTTGTTGTTTATTGTTGCAAGCTATCGAGATCGAACTCGAGTTTATACAGCGGCAGAACAGTATTTATTCTCCAGTTCTCTGTTTTCACTAAGGGATACTTTATCCAACTCTACCTTCAACATTGACGTGTTCCAGAGAGCACTTCCCAACCTTGAATCATATCTCTACCCAAGCTGATGGCTTTTTCAACCGGATAGAAGTTGATTGACTTGCAAAACTGGAAATGTGGCTTTTCAGCTGGACCAGTTTTTGCATAGATGTTCATGCTTTGACTATTGTATTGGTTGTCAGCAGCCAAGGTCTCATGGAATGTTTTCATACAATTTTTCGGAATCGCAGGAATAGGTTTGTTTCCCAAACAATAAGGAAGAATTACCTCGGATTAATGGAGCACGAATTGTGAACAAATTTTTGTATCATCTGATGTTTCTTGTTTGAGATAAACCATGATGACGTAATACAATGAAATAATATTGTGCACTAGATTTCAAGCTCCATTCCATTCTCGAACTATTTCTAATCCATGCACATTACAAAAATTTAGCCTCTCAAAATGAGGTAAGCATGCAATTATCGTCACCTATGTTGATATTTGTTTTTTAATCAACTGATTTAGTAATTAAAACGCTTCGTCGAAGTATTTTCTGCCGTTTTTCCTGCCGTCCTGCAAACAGATATAGATATCTTTGATAAAGTATCAATAATCATTATAATATTGTCAAAAATGTTGGCACTCATTGATTGTGATATCAATTCTATTCAATTCTTTTATATGAGTGGCCTGGTCTGGCACCTGTTACACAGTTAATAAAAATTCACAATTCGTTATAAACATTAGATCTTGATAAAGCTGCTTCATCAGTTTCATAATAAATATTTTTCAATTCTGGAACCTTGTGAATTCAAGCCCTTCTTTCTATGAATGATTCAACGTTTCCTCTTCCTAGTGAGAAAGCTTTATCTCAGGAAAACTCACTGCACTCCGCCAACGGTCCTACTTTCATCCTCATAAAATCACCACGTCCCTACACTTTCAATCCTCCAAACATTTGATGGAAGCCTAGTGCTGCTATCTGTCGGTGGTCGAACTAAACACGTGCGCATGACAACTGGCAACTTTGATCCGAGCGAATCCTCAGTTTGCGCCCAGTAGCGAACGCTTATGCAACCGGTCGAACAGGATTCATTCTCGAAACTTATTCGGATTACGCGCATTGTTATAATCAACAGGTATCGAATTGATGGATTTGCCAGGAATTCAATAACCAATTTTAGCTTGGTGAGTTGGAAATATTATGGAGAAATAGGATATTTGTTAAGCCTGATATTGAACCAAATTCTCATTGTAGGCTATCGGTATAAAAAATACACAAAAATTTAAAATTTTGTCTTAATAATTTTAATAAATTTTACGTTTAGTGAGAAGAAATAGGCTAGATATTTTTTCTTGCAAATATAGTATTTCTTTATACTTTTTTAGCTTCCAAAGTTATATTTCCTGGTTATTCATACAAAAGATGATCATGGTAACCAATTATTGATTAGAGATAAGTAATGAAATTATTATCCAGTTTTCACTCGAAAATCGGTTCTAAGCAACTCTTGTTTCAACGAGTTTTATCTCAATTACTTATTTCAATGAATAATTAACATATTTTGAATTTTGCACCTCCATTGATTTAAAATAAATTACAAACAAAAAATTTGAAAATGTTACTACATTTTCGGCATCTATCCCATGGATTAGATCTGTACTGGGGGGACTTCTCATAATTGTTATTTGGACCCCATTTACGTGGTATGTCCTGATTCCAGTATTTAGGAATCACATCTATCTATCATGGTTACTTCATAGTTCCATGGTTTTATTTCATTATCGTTGGAAGCAAACTGGCTCGTCGCTACATTTTTATAATTTTATAATTTTTAAGTTGGAGAACAACGAAAAATGATAGCTTAGTATTTCAGTCAAGATCAGTCATCAGGATGATTTTGAAAGACGGGTATGAATACTTTTTGAACTCAACTTCTTCAGAGTAATCACTCATCGAATTGAATACAAATTATTTTTCCTCTCTATAAAATGAGCAGTGAAGAATTCATACTCGACTGTTGAAGGACCTGACATTAAAAAAATTCACGCGTTTTCGATAGAAATCCTCTAAAATATTGATTAGACTATTCTCTTCTTGTTCTGTCACTTGATTTTCGATGACTGTATAGTTTGTACAGAGAAGTGTTAAGAAGGGGAGTCTTGAGGACGAACAGATTAATTTTGTGACTCATTGAACTGCACAAGAGCTCTGGAGAATCTCCTATTGAAATGTTTTGACCATGAATAATTCAACAAAAGTATGGAGGGGTGGACGACAGCGTTGATGAATTGAAATTATTTGATTAGTTAGTAATATTCAATGTCTTAAACTATCAGTGACGTAATTGGGTGCCATGTAATAAATCTTTCTAGTTCTTTGAGATGAATTGATGAATGAATAAAAACGTTCAGAGAGGAAAAATCGTTTGATAAAAATTTATTGTACGTTTGTTTGAGATATATGATAAATTATCATTAATTTACTCCACCCTCTAGTTGAAGAAAGACGGCTAAAGATAAGAGGATTTATATCAAGTCTCTGAGAGACCCAATTAATTTCCTGGGACTTTTTTGTCTCAATGAACAAGATAGCTTTGCAACCCAATAAAATTGCAGTTCATTGCAAGTGTTTCGTTTTTTCCAATTCCGTGAGGATCACAAAAAGCTTTAAATAAAGCGATAGATGATCAAATTTATTCCAGTTTCACTCTAAGTATGACAGTGTCATTTTGATTCAATGAATTTCCCAGGCTAACGATAGAGTTTAAAAAGATTCTGGAACGTTTCCAGTCTATCACTATAATATAATTATAATTGCTATAAAGTAAGACCGCAGTTCTGATATTCCATGCCTTCTAATGCTGGGTTGCACCAACCAAGATCAAGTCTGATCCAGGATCGTGATCCATGTTCGCCATATTTGATCTAGGAATTTCATTGCACAAAAGCGAGATCAAGCAGATCTAGGATCGTGATCCTGGATCATGATCGAGGTACATTAATCCACGATATTTCGTTGCACCAACCTGGATTAGGAATTTGATCCTACCACGTGACTGATTGATCCAGGATCAAAGCTGATACCTCGACAGAGTAGGATTACTAGGTTAGATTCTAGGTTAGATTACACTCTCAATGAGAATAGAAAATTAATTTTCTTGAATTGGAGTTCGAAATCTATTTAAAAAACATATTACATTGTCAATTTATGTTTATTATGAATAGACATTGATTTTGGATGAACCAATTCGAAAAGAATTATGCAAATTTACGGAAATACATCTCTAATTAATTAAAAGTAATTACGATTTTTCATTAATTAATTACATATTCAGTTAATTATACACACTCACAAATTATTTGAATAACACAATTTATTTATTCAAGGAAGTACAATTAACACAGATACATAGCCCAAAACATGTTTTACTTGTTTTGGTAATTATTTCAAAAGGTTATGTTTACATTCACTATTAAACACAAATTTCCACTTCCAAAGCTAAAAACTATGAGTTATCAATTTAGAATCTAAAAAGGTCGATTTAGAATTTATAAATGCCAAAAAGCACCAAAATATGAATAAAATAATTTCGAAATAATTTGATAGAGAAATAAACAAACTCAGCCCAGGTTAATAAAATCAATTCGTCATAGAGACAAATTAGGCAAAAAAGTAAAACAACAGCCTTTCAATGCTACACTATACAGGAATCACCTTTCTAAGCTTTTAAAGATTTCAAAAGAAACTTATTTTCGGAACAAAATAGCTAATGCGGGCAGTAATAGTAAAAAACTTTGGAGTAGTATTAAAGAAATCACCGGATTAGGTAAAAATTCTGACAGCTTCCCTATTCAACATTTTTTAAACAATAGAGATAATGATGATATGGAGTCTGGTGATGTGGTAGATGTAGCTGATAAATTCAACGAATATTATGTAAATGTAGGTGCTAACCTTGCTAGGGCCATACCCAATACCACTGTGGGACCAGTTAATCATGCGGATTTCAGTGTAGATTCCCGTTTTGAATTGTTACCAATTACTAATGAGGAATTAGTGAAACTTATTGCTGACCTTAAGGGCGGATCCGCGGCATTGACAAAATTCCAGCTCGACTGATAAAAAATGTTTACTCATTGAAAATACCATTACTATATCTTATTAATTGTAGCTCGCAAGGAGTCTTCCCTAGTAACTTGAAAGTAGGAAAAGTTGTTCCCATATACAAGGCTGGCCCTAAAAATCAATTTGTCAGTTACAGACCTATAAATCTAGTCAGTGTCGTTTCCAAAATTATCGAAAAGCAGTTAGACTTCAATTGGAGAGATATTTAATAACCAATAACATATTGTATGAGAATCAGTTTGGTTTCAGAAAAGACAAAAATCTCAATGATAATCTTTTCCTGCTTACTAATCAAATACATAGTTCAATTTCTGGTAACAAAAAAGTACTCCTGACCTTCATTGATTTAGCCAAAGCATTTGATTCGATTGATAGAGGTATACTTATGAAAAACTGAAAAATATTGGTGTCTGGGGTGTTTCTCTGAAGTGGTTTGAAAATTACTTCAGTGAAAGGAAACAAGTTGTTTCTATCTTAGACAAAGAGAGTGTACCAATGAATAATCATTTTGGAGTAATTCAGGGAAGCACTCTGGGCCCTATATTATTTTTAATATATATAAATAATTTAAGTAAGGTCAATATTGGCAATGGTCATCTATACCTATATGCTGATGATACAGCCTTGCTGTTCGAGGGAAACAGCTGGGATGAGGTTTTTCGTTCAGCTGAGCTGGGATTGGGTCTCGTAAAGGACTGGTTCGACAACAATCGGCTCACTATCAATATCAGCAAAACGAAGTACCTCCCTATTTCCATCAGAGCCAATGGTGACCCGATTGGTTTAGAACTTAGGTTGCACACCTGTGGCGCACAGAATGATTCTATCCAGTGTCAGTGTGAGTGTATTGAATGTGTGCAAGAGTATAAATATCTGGGCATAATATTTGATTGTCGGCTAAAGTGGAGCAATCATGTACACTTCCTGAGAAACAAGCTACGAAAATTTATTTATGTGTTTTCATCCTTGAGCGGAATACTCACACCTACTATAATAAAACAAGTCTATTTTGCCTACATTCAATCAATATTACAGTATGGTATCATAGCATGGGGGGGTGCATTTAAAACAAAGTTAGCTTCTCTATCAATTGTACAGAAACTTATCATTAAAAGTGCCTTACGCAAACCACTAACTTATCCGTCAGACTCTCTCTTCGAAGAATTTAAGGTACCAAACATTCTACAACTATATATAAGAACCCTAACTTTGTACATCTTTAAACATAAATTAACCTTATTTTCCAATATCCTTCACAATTATAACACCAGAACAGCTTTAAATATAGGCATCACCTACCCTAGACTTACAAGAACTTTCTCTTCCACCTCCTCACACTATAAAATGCATTTTCTTTTTCATAAACTACCCGAATATATAAAAAATCCAACCAATAACAGAATAAGTCTCTATAAAAAAATCGTCAACAAGTGGGTGACTTCCCTAAATGTGGAGGAGCAGGAAGGTATTTTAATGTCACCTTACTCCAACTGATGACCGTACATATATTTGGGACTTATTTTGTATACAAAATAAGTCACAAAATTAAAATACAAATTAAATACAAAATTAATGGGTGGGTGTGTGAGTGTGGACAGAGCGTGTTTGTTTTGTGAGTGTGTATGCGTGTGTGTTTGGGTATAAATGAGTTTTTCCACCTTTTAACAGTTATAAAGCTCTTTCATTTATTCAACTCTCAACTGATGGTTTCCGACTTGGAAACCATCAGGTATAGCCTATATATACATCAATCTCACCGTGCTTCACACTTTTTTCTTTTCTTCAAGCTATCTTTTTTTTTTCTTTTTTAAGTCTCTCTCAAGATTAAGTTTTTATTTTAGGCAATTTTTATTTAAGTTTTTATTTAAGTTTTTTATTTAGGCAAAAGACATTTTACTCAACTCGCTCCTCTCACACAGGCATGTGCCCATAAGAGGAGCCTCCAATTTATTGTATTTGTCAAATGTATCACGTTTTGTTATTTTTTTGGAGAATAAAGAATTTCAATTTCAATTTCAATTTCAATACTGTTTCACTTTGATAATATTTTTATTTCGATTTTTATTTTCATAATGCAAAATTAGGTTATGCTGTGAATCTACTTCAACACCAAAATTTCCAACCAAAAAATTATGTTCAAAAAACCCGGTCCCAGCTGTATTCTGGATTGGATTTCTCATATGTTGACTAAAATCTGATTGAAAATGTACTATTCTCGAAAACACATTCGCCTGGCTGGATCATGATCTGGGATTAGCTGATCCGGGATCACATCTGTGTTTTTGGTAATGGTGCAACGCGACTAATAACTTGATCCAGGATCAGCTTGATCCCGGATCTTGTGATCCCGTGATTTGATCTTGGTTGGTGCAACCCGGCATTAGTTTTTCTAAAAAATTGAAAAATAGGTTTTTAAAGTAACAAAAAGCAATAATGTTGATATTGATAAATACTAATTGATACATGCATCAAACCTTAGACGCTTGGACCATGTGTAGATGGTCTAAGCATCAAACTATGTATAGATTATTCTGGCCTGTACCAACCGCGGATCAAACTGTTTTGCATAAGATGATTATAATATTATCTACTTAGCAGTGTGCTGATCCTGTATAAAACTTGATCTCGCTTGGTGCAACCCAGCATTAGAATAAAAAATAGAATTTGCAAATAAGAGTAAATAGTAGAGCAAATGGAGTATGTACATAAGATTAATATAATGATATAGTAGTAAATAAGAGTATGCTGGATTGCACTAATAAGGATAAACTAATATTTGTAATCAGCTGACCATTGTGCGGATCCTCAATATTGAAATTGATCCCTCTACCCAGTGCAACCCAGGAACACAGTTTATAGAGTATACTATACTTCATTTGATAAAGACTCCGAAGTTAAGACTCCGAAAATGAAAACATTCCATTTTGGTTGAAAGTTGCTACACATCATTCGATGAATACTCCGAATTTTTAACGGAATTCTCCACATGAATATCATCGAACGTTTCAAACCCGCTTCAAATGTTCAAATATAAAAGTTGATAAGGATGAGAGTTGAAAGTTGAATGATAAAAGTCGATTGTAGAGAAGAGAGATAATAATGATATGTGGCTTGTATCAGTAGTAGTGTACAGTGCACACTGTACAGTGTAGTGTATTGCGCTATATTAGATTGTTCTGTTGAAAAAACAGAACACACCCAATCAGAATGACAAAAGCATGAACATCTGAGCCTCTAGGCAATGAACAATGTAATTAATAATTATCAAGCCTCCCCCTTGATAGAACGTCATGATGTCCATGTTTGATAACTTTTTTATGTTTCGAAAATGGCTGCTCTACGCTGACAACTCTGAATGAGTAATTATGATGAAATCATAATCATATGAAGAACTATTGAAAAGGGTCGTGATAGCCTCAATTAATTTGAATTCATTATGACATTATGATATTATCTACAATATAAATGCAATAAAGGTATGAGGCACGAGGAAATTGACTGAAATAGAAGCGAAAAACTCAGTGAATCAATATGAATTTTCAGTGACAAGAGTACATTCAATATGAGTGGGCTTCTTTGTAGGTGAAAGAGAGAAATCTATCTATATATTTTTGTGAAGTATGGAACGCATTTCAAATCAATCGCCCAATAAGAAATTCAAGGAATTCGAATGTGATGCCGTAAGTTTGAAGTGACAGAATGACAGTTCCCATGTTTTTGTCAACTATGTCTCACGATTCCTCCTGATTTGACTGCCAGAGGCAGACAATTCATTCATGTGGCAAGAGAGCTTCAGAGAAAATTGAGTATGGAGATTGTTCTGGAGTGAAGGTGCAGTCATGAGAATTTCATTACTGTTCTGGAAGCTCATGCGGTATTGGAGTGAACTTCGGTCTTTAGAAAGTTACTTTTGCATCCTTCAACACAACAGTTTAAGAACCAAGTTTAGCTCCTAAGGGGAAACAAAAGTGCTCTGTTGAGCGTGGACCGCTTGGAGCTGAAGCCTAGAATTTCGCAAATTAAAAAATATAAAGTTCGACACATAGCAGACCATAGATTACAATTTATCAACAACTAAACTTCTAAGAGATACTGAGATTCTAATACAAAATTGAAACGAGTCTTAAAATCTATTACTAGCACAATAAATTGGGCATCCTTCAGGACATGGAGAATCTTTTGAAGTTCTAATCAATCGAGAAGAAGATACTTATTTATCAATAGCTGGATTTCTAGATACAAATAATAGTGCGTTCTCGTTTCTAAGGGGCTTGGGATGACAATAATTATTCACCTTATTACAGCTTTTACAATGATGAAAGTGTGTCTATGAGAATTAACTGTGATGCATTATTAATATTGTACAGTGGATGAAACATTGTAAAAGATTTTAATGAGTTATTATGACAATTTATGTCTATTTCAGATGCCATAGCAATGAACTAGAAAACGATCCAGTCCAGATGCCTTACGAGGTAGCAGTTAATAAAGCTAGAGTTTTTTTAGCTAGAGATGATGCCCACATAAGCTCTAAGCTTGTGCGTGGGTAATGGAAGGATGATGAGATATGAATGGACCTACAGCTTTAGGTGGGTTCCGAACCACCGGGAAGCGATTTTGGAGCTCATAATTGTTTTATTTAGAGGAGCCGGTCACCGATACAACGGGAGTGGTAGGCGCTGTCTCTCATCTAATCTCACCGATTAGCCTCGCCTCTTCCACTGGGACCAACCTAGTGGAGCAGCTTTGGACCAGACCAAAGTTAATAAATTAACTTTTCATTAGGTAAACAAGTAGAAAGATTCACCCATGAAGCATATCGAGAACATTTTATTACTTATTCACGTTCACAGTAGATAATACTACACACAGTCAAGTAAAAAATGTGTAAATTATGAATATTTAAAAGAATAATTTGAATTCATACGGGAGAAATATAGGAGAATTTTAGAATTTGTCAAAACCCAAAGTAGCTTCCTCACGTATTTTAGGATTAACAATGGATAACATCGGTTCAGCTTTGAACTTGATTAGTCTTAATAAAAAATCATCATTGTTATTCAGTCATTCGAATAACTGAAATTCAAGTGTATCAATATTTTATTATTATGAGGACTTATATAGATTTGTGCACTCCAAATTTAGTATAAATGAGTCCTTTCTATTATGTTATGCTCTATGATCCTTATAATTTCTGTTTTCAAAGTTCTAATTTCTATTACAGTATTCTATTATCAGTCCAATCATAAAGTAAGAGATATTCATGGAAATTCAAACAAAACGTCATCCCAATCACGTCATAATGTTCCACAATGAAAATTGATGAATAGATAAAAAATTACCGCTTTACCTGACATCAGTGTGTCCGTAATGAACACACCACATCGAAACAGTTATTGAAAACTCGTCTGTTGTTAACAGTTTGTTGTTGATGGAAAGTGGATGGACATCAATCCATCACAGAGTTATCGACGAAAAGTGAATACTGTCTCTTCTATGAATGAACACTTTTAACGAGTTCCAACATAACTCTTTGTTATTTTGAAAACTCCATTTGATCGACAAAGCTCATCAAATGCAGTCATCCATCCATTAAGCCAAGAGTATTATAATATGAATTATCAACAATATCGACAAATTACTGTGAATACACACGCAATAAATCAATAACAGCGATTTTCTGTTTACTGAGATTGCAATTACTAAAACCACGCCCCCCCCACCCCCCATCATCATTAATGCCAGTGCGCTGATGCTAGCTAACAAAGTCGCGTTTTTTCGAAGCACTCAAAAATGTAACGCTTCAACGCGAAACAGAAGGGTGAGAGCGGACTACCATTCCAACTCCTCCTTGCCGTATTACCGATTCAATTCCAGAATGCTGAGTGATTTGTTTGTTTGCAGTCAATCTTTACCAACTGCAATGAGGCTCAGCGTATCTGCCTGAAGCCTGCAGCTATCCAATTCGGAATATTGCGGAACGTAAGGTTCCAATATGTAGCTTTCCTCCTACAATCACGATTTCAATATCAAACGAACCCTACAATGAGAATACTTGGGGTTGCTGACGATGTGGTTGAATACTACACGATGAAATGTACTAAAATATTCCCAATGTAGTTCTACCGTGTGAATACCAGATAATAGGCTAAAGAATATAGTTTTTGTTTTCAGGTAATGAAAATAGCTTGGCCAATCGTAAGGTTCTCTTAATATATCTTAAGAAATCATTAGTGTCTGTTTATGATCGGCTACGGTTTTTTCAAAAATTACAATTGTATTTTTATTGTGAAACGTTATCACGCACATAAATTTTACAAAAGACTTGTTTTATATAAGACAAGATACTTCAGAATAGAGAGATTCTAATTGGAACTTGTTATTCACTTATTTTAAAATTAATAATAATGCTCAACAACTTTCAATAATAATGTTCATCCTTTGGAAAAACCATAGCCGAACAGACACTACAGATAGAAATGAGTTCTGGGACAGCACTGGTACATAAGTGAAGTACAATGCCTTAATAAAAAAATGCAATAGAGGTAATACATTATATTTTTAGGAAAAAATATTCTCTATGCAGAAAATATTCTCCTCCAATCTTTGAAGTGCGTTCTTTGTGAAACACCCGTCAAAAATATTATCAAGCTCCATCATAAAAATTAATATTCTACTCAATTGCATTCATCAACGATCCATGTGTAGGCCTAATCTGCAAAATGGAATTGAGATTAACTTCAAAAAAATCTCACATCATTGTATAAATAATAATATTCATAGATAAGCATGGACCATTAGATGATGCAGCACTATTGATGCTGAATGTTTCTGCTCATCAATAATATTGCAATATTGGTTGACGACAACTGGTCTTGAGAATTCCTCATTCTCTGTGAAATCTCAAAAGCTGGTGAGAATTTGAGAAATTAGAATATGGCAGAATGTAATATTAACAGTCCCATTTCGCCACTGAATAAGATAAAAAAACCCGAAAAGATGATCCACCATTCATCAATATCTTTCCATGCTACAAGTTGGTCAATGGCTGGCTAAAATTTGAATCACTTGAAGATGGCAAAATGTAATCTTGACAGTTCTATCATAGATAAGTAATACTCACTAGTAAATCTGTTCTCTGTGGTTCTATTCCGCCAATGAACAGGATAAAAAACCCAAAAAGTTTTGAAGACCTTGAAGGCTGAATGAAGATTCACCATTCATCAGTATCTTTCCAATATACCTGTACAGTCTATCTCTACAGTCTATATCTATAACAAACAGTCTAGTTATTTAAACCTTCAATAATATACCTATTATAACAAACAGTCTAGTTATTTAAACCTTCAATAGATGATAATATAGATCAATTCTACGTTTGAGAATTCGTAGTAACTCTCTAATCTCCTCCTTTTGTAATTTAGTATTCTCCTTAGTGAGTGTTGGTGTTAGTGTTACTTCTTTTTGTGTCATTTAGTTTCTTCGCATTTCAAATGATGTTTTCTTTCTTTTTCACAGAACCAGGATCCTCCAGAGACGGGAGTGAAACTTAACCAATGTGAAAAGTGATGAAGTAGCTGTGATGAGTGCTACGTCCGAATTGTGGAACTCAACGTGGAATAGGAACTTTTCACTAAATACTACAATATCTCCAACCAGCATTAGTTCTGTGAAAGATCAAGGTGGACCAGGAACAGCGATAATAACAATTTATGTGTCAATATTTTTTCTGGCTGTTTCCGGGAATACGTTAGTTCTAGTTACTCTCGCACAAAATAAAAGGATGAGAACAGTGACGAACGTCTATCTTCTGAATTTGGTGAGTAATAAAATAAAGTATATCTTTACTCTCTTGAAAACATTAAATTACATTACATCCTAGTAAACAGTATTACATTCCACTCAACACAAAAATAAGCATAATAAAATTGCATAATACATTCATACAGTGTCTATTGTTTTCAAATGGAAAACTCTACGCAAAAATGGCAGTTTAAATTTATTGAGGAATTAATTTCACCAAATGAATTGATATATATTAATTGGACCAAGCCAATTAATGGGAGAAATATTAGGATCAAGATGGAGAGAAGTGTAACTGTGGCATATGCTTAAAAAGATATTCTTGATGGGTGAACACAACTGTATACTTATTGTAAGAGTAGTATTATGCTTTTTTGAAAGCTGCACATTCATCTTATGTCAAATAAGCTAGCTGTGAGTTCAATTCCAGTTTGCAGTCAGGATTTTCAAAGCAGGCTCAGTATCAATATCATTAGTTTTGCAAATGCCACAGATAGACGAATGTTCTTCAACTGCGAAAATTATGAACCAACTGAGATCTCCCTTTACTTGCAAAATGAAGTTTTGTGTTAAGATGAGTGGAGGGGGTAAGAATTAATGAAAAATATTGATGGGGAAAGAGTTTCTAATAAAGTAGTGAGACTGCAGGCAACACACAGGAATTTAGATCGAGCTGAAGCATTAAGGGCTTAGACAGCAAGGGATGTGAGCACGGCTTCCGGAATTTGAACAACAAAGAAGCTGTGTCCTGGACAGAAAAGCAGGCAGGACCACCATTAATTTGTTTCCTCAGCTTAGTATACATGTACGTGTAGAGTGGGCAAATACGTGCACAAACAAGTGTAACTAGCAAAGGTTGGTAAAGTGACAGGATAAACTAGCTAAAAGCTTAACTGATAAATTATTCAAGTATATATGAGCGTGAGCACTGAATGAAGTGTTTCAATAAGATCTTCAAATGACGTTTCAGAGCTTTCAGATTGATGAAGCATCCTTGATTCTAACAGTGAATAGTCCTTGACTCTATGTAAGTGAGCGCTCCTACATAAGTAGGCGTATGTCTTCCTTTGCACAATTATCGAATAGTATAACATGAAAAGCTTGTAAATTATCTCAAAACATTTGTTTCCCAAAGTTTCGAAGGCAATATTTTGAAGCTGAATAGAAGATTATTCTATTCTATTCTAAGATCTATTCTATTCTAAGATCTATTCTATTCTAATAGATTACTCTATTCTAAGAAAAATGACATTTTCCACAACAGTGGAGATTGGTCGGCCGGATGTGTCTCAGGTTAGGAAAAACATGTGACTGTATTATTCAATCAAATAGTTTGTTTGATTTGAAATTTATTTGGTCGTTTAGGATGTCTTGATTATGGAGAATGGTATATTTATATATTTCAAATTGTTCTATAAATACACTAAATACGTGAATTTATCATTAAATCTTCCTCAAATCATTCTAGTCTTTATCAAATTGTTGACTATATTATTTTTAATTGATTGACCACTTTTTTATCACGCGTGATGAATTTTACCCTATTTGAACAAAGTTTTTTTATTGTTGACAAAATGATGAAATCTATTATAATGCTGTATCCGACCGGCTTCAATCATCCTACCAGGAAGTTCTCGATGACCGCAACTTAAACTTGTTTACAAACACAACCCAATTATATCTTCATTTATCAAAATGTTGTTCAACTAAATTCAGTTAACTACAATAATAATTTCAAGTTATTCAAAGTGAAGACCCGATAGTGACTGAACAGTTATATTGTACCTTGCCGAACTATATTATCAGCTTTCTATTGTCTTTATCAGAATATGAAGATTTGATACTCATACAAAATGTTTGTTAAAAGATTCTCATTTTTTGTTATTCATCCTCCAATTGTCTTTAGAAATCATACTTAAAAATATCTCTGGAGATGATTTGTTTTGTTCTCTACAATTCGAGACAAAGAACATCTTTTCATCTTTTATAGAATTTGGGATACAGCTTTTACAAATAACTGAGCTACTACAAATTGTCATGCTTTTGAAAAATCACCTATTTGGTAGGTGGCCTCCAAAACGTTTTGCTTCCATTGATATGTCCTACTGGAATATGGTTTCTGAGAAACTACAATTTCTCTTCCAATTGTAACTCGATATCCATTGAACATACAAATATTGACCAAACATTTCTTCGAAATTTCATTGTTACTAGAAGAGAGTATAATTTTTAATTTCATTGTCAATGTTATATAACTGGAATTGCCGTAGGTTAAAAATAAAGATATATAACTCTGAAAGATGAACCAAAATTTTTCGGAATTTGCTTTATTAAACACTTTCCGGGAAGTCATTCATCTTATTAGTATTTAAGTTGTCCAAGCACATTGGAAAATTTTGTGGAAAATTCGCTTGGTTGGGAGTTCTTTTTTTTTTTTCCGAGGATGATGCCCACATGAGCTCTAGGCTTGTGCGTGGGTAATGAGTGGGGTGATGATGAGATATGACGACTACGTTTTTTAGGCAGTCGGGACCGACGGCTTAACGTCTCCTCCGAAAGACGGGAGTGGCCGTATTTGTCAAAATCCTTTCCGTCAACCAGGTTCGAACCCTGGCCCAATGGATTTTATCTGACTGCTGATAACTTAATCAGTCTGACGCCTAAGCCTCGGCTACGAACCACTCCAAATTTAATTATAATTTTTCCGTGCGAAACTCTCAATGACTAAACTACTGAAAAAAGACAAAGAAAAAGTATAACGCTAAATTTTTCAGTTCCATAGAGTTATGCTCTAGTATGAATTTCAATTCATTTCACCACTGGTAGAAGCAGACACTGCTCTGTTAACTAGTGAGTGGGCAGATGCGTGGGAAACAATGTTACTTGACACAGGTCAATCTCTACTTCAACGAGCTGTTGTAATAAACTGTAAGCTAATTGGCATCGTCCCATTTTCCTCATTTATCCTGTCGAGTTTCAAACTTTCATCACAAACAGCATGCTGATCAAGCATTCCCTTTTCAATTCCAGAACTCACGAGAGTTCCAAGTAGAGGAAATTCCAACTAGAATTGCTATTCTCTAGAACTATTTTCATGCTATTGAGCTTGTATAAAAAACAATCTACTAGATATATTCTGATGAACCACTATATTAATTATTATTGATATCGATTATTATCAGTGAACTTGAATTTACTTCTCTGTCTTTTCAAATGAATATTGCAAAAGAAGTCAATGAATAAAAATTTATTATTACCATTATCTCTCCCACCTCTGAATGTGAGAGGATTCTTTTGAGAAAGTTAGTTCATTCAAAAAATTTCAACCGCACATACAAACAGGTGAAAACGTATCCAACGAAGCATTGATGGTATCAGAGGAATCGACTACAGGTGGAATTGACAAGCTACTTTCTTGTCAAATGCTACCAAAGCCTGATATTAATATTCTTTTTTTGCTGAGGGTGATGCCATGGAGAAACATGGAAATAAGGCAATCCTTCAAAGCAAAAATATCCTTCGATTTGTCAAGTCAATGTTTGAACAATGAGAAGTAATGAGGGATGAAGTGCACCTTGAATTGTAATTCATTGGGAAACGATTTTGATGCTCATAAATTATATTCTTTCGGAACAGCCCTTGAGTGGTCACCGTTACAACGGGAATTGCAGACACTCGTCTCTTATCAAATCTTTTATAAAAATTTCAATTAGATACCAGCGCCACTTCATATGACAATTGAACCGACTCGTATGTTTTACTAATAGTAATAGGCTATGCTGCGTGTGGTAATTTTATAAACATTCTATATTAATCGCTGAGTGTCAAACCCACAATCCCGCATAGATTTATTTATCCCGCGTACTAGATTTATTACGTGGGTCTGGGTAATGATTTCTTTGGAACATGAGAAAGATAAAGTTAAAATAAAAAGTAATCCAATTATTTCTCAACTATAATTGGCCAACCAATGGATTCATCAACATTTCCAACTTTCGAGAAAAGTGGGTAAAATTTGCGTGAAATTGTGAAACTTTTACTCTATTCCAGTTGGTATTACAGTACTAGTTCAGCTCAATATATTAGACGAAGTGATTCACAGGTTATGTGGAATGACACTGTGAATAATCTAATTGAGCTATCTCAATTAACGTCGCCAGGGGAATTGAGAGTTGAAATTGAAATCGAAAATTAAATAACCCCTGTGGCAGTACACTGTATTTTCGAGTTCACAGCTTGGTAATCAATTAGGCATTTACATGAGTGATGAGTTAATGTTGTCAATAATTACATTCTGCAGGATTCTATTATTATGGAACTGATTAATTAATTGAATATTGATAAATGAGTTTAGAGTTGATATTTGTGATACATCTTGTAATGCTTTTCATATCCCGAAGTTCATAGTACTATCTTGCACCTAAAATTCACTCAAACCTTATCAAGAATGAGAGGGAATGGTAGCTAGTACACTTGAATCGGATGGAATACTAATCAATCAACATTGATAAGATCTTCCTCTGTTGAATAATTGCAAATGTGAAAGCTACTCGGAAAATGTAGTCGCTGAAGGAAGATATCATTCATTTGTATTATGATGAGTCAGACGAAGCTCTCCTAATTAAAAAATGAAGACTTTCCAAACTAAACTTGATTTTCATTATATTTCATTTTCCCAGAATGTGTGGGAGTTTCTAGATACTTTTCGCATTTTTCTCAATTCCTAGAAAAGGATTGTGTTTCTTCTGAAAGTGATTCTGAACATAAATTAATTTGAGATAAGACAACATGAATCGTGAAACACGGAGAGCGAGTTAACTTTCTGTGATGTAGTGTACAGTATAAATTGTGGTAGTTATCCATACTCAATAAAAAGACTTGAAGTTATCACAATCACAAATTTATTGAAATATCGAGAACTCTGGAGTTTACCAGAGATTGATAATGGTGTAATAACCGAAACCGGTATCTCGAGCAAGTTGAGTTACTTTTTCCTGATGGAAACATTGATGATCTCTATCAAATTATTTATTTTATTGACTGAATTCATTATTGTATAATTTATTACTTGAGTTGATGATGAAATTGTGAGAAGACATATACTGTATTATATTTTCCACTCTTGCATCACATCATTGTGAATTGCAATAATCATCGGTTTTAATGTTCTCGCCAAGCTCATTAAAACATCAACAAACCCTCATTTAATCATAATTATAATAACTCATGATTGTTATTTGCTAAGTACTTTTTTATTTTACTGTAATTGAGGGTGGCGAGTGTATGAGTATTGATAATAAACCGATCGCGTAGCCTACTTCTTATTATCAGAATAATAGGTTATTGAAAAAGTTATTAGTGATTGGACTTGAAAACTTGTGGATTCAATACTGTATTATGACATTCTTCCGAAATGATGAGAGTTCTCCCATCATTTTAGGATCGTGAAGCGGTTGGTCCCAGTGGCAAAGGCGAGTCTAATCGGTGAGATTAGATAAGAGACAGCGCCTACCACTCCCGTTGTAACGGTGACTGAATCCTCTAAATACAAAAATTTATGAGCTTCAAAATCGCTTACCGGTGGTTCGGAACCCACCTAAAGCTGTAGGTCCATTCGTCTCTTCTCTCATCATCATCATCCTTCCCATTTCCCACACACATGCTTAGAGCTTACGCACATGCTCGTATGTCATTTCTAGCAAAAAAAAAAACAAAACAAAAAAAAAAACAGAGAATATTCAGCTCTATGGATATTTTCTTATAACAAAAATGATTCAACCCTCTCTCAAATGAGAGCTGAGAAAGTTTTGTGTTACTGAAACTGGAAGTAGGATGCTGATGGTGAGTAGGTGTATGTGATTGTTCAACGGTAGAACTTTGTATATTTACTAAAAAGAGGGTCTCTACCTCTCGATCAACAAGAATGGGATAGTGTAGCTATACGTTCCTGAAAAACTTTGTTCTTTGAGCTCATTTGCGACTGCAGTTAGACGTGAGCAGCTCGAGCCGGCTTAACTCTTTATGAAAGTTAGAGAGCTTTTAAGCTACTGCAAGAGTTATGTATGGAAACAAGAGAAGAATTGATTTTCTGTTTTACCATCGTATTTCAAGTGTGGAAAATACAAGCGATAAAAAAAGTTAAGTTGATGAATGGATGTATCTGTATGGAAATCCATCAACAATATATCATTACCATAGCTTAACATGACTTAATAATAGTGAATAGTGCATGTATCACAGATTGTGAAAATCTCCAATGAAGTATTTCACATCCAGATCAGGTGCCTTAGCAAAGTTAAAAAAGCTATTTTTACAATAGTAACAATTTCAGTAGTTACTTCAAAATTCGTTTCTCAAAAAATGATTTTCCTACGACTTCAAGAAGTAAAGAGAAATCTCTAGCTTTTACGTAACGGCAAAATAATGTTTCTTGTAGAGTATCAAGAAACATCGTATATCAACCTGTAATCGTCAAGTAATCGTAATATCAACCTGTATCTGAGGATTCGATTGACACAGTGTTACGTATTCTCGGTTCTTCTATATGGTTTGGAGGGATGGACATTGACAAAGCTGCTGTGTGACAAGTTGAACGCATTTGAGATGTGGGTCTACAGAAGAATCCTCAGAATCGCATGGATAGAGAAAGTAAAAAACACTGAGGTTCTAGACAGGCTAGGTAAAAGTACTGAAATTTTGCTCAAGATCAAAACACGCAAGCTTCAATACTTTGGCCATATAATGAGGAATGGGAAGTACAGATTGCTGCAGCTTGTTATGCAGGGGAAAATTGATGGGAGAAGACCAGCAGGTCGACGAAGAACGTCGTGGCTCAAGAACCTCCGTGAATGGTATGGGAGGAACACACCAGAACTCTTCAGAGCGGCTGTATCCAGGGTCCAGATTGCCATGATGATTGCCAATCTTCGTTAGAGGAATGCAACTACAAGAAGAAGAAGTAGAGTATCAGCTCTCGAACCTTATAATCAGTGTTATCCACTTGTGACCTTAAAATAAATAAAAAAAAATTAATGTTGCTCACTTTTACTCGATGCTCAAATTTATTCTTCAGATGATTGATTATTATTGAGAATACTCGTGGATTTATTATTTTTGAAGGAATTATTTTGATATTTTTCAGGCGGTGTCCGATCTCCTGCTTGGATTATTCTGTGTTCCTTTCACTCTCGTTGGACAAGTGCTTCGAAATTTCATATTCGGCGCACTCATGTGCAAGCTGATTCCCTACTTTCAAGGTAAGAATACTCACTTCATCCATCCACTTAGGTGGTAAACATAGAAGAGCATTTGTTCTGAAGTACAATTGTCAATAATTATCAGCATTAAGTTGCAGTTGAGATATATTATATTTATTAATATTATAACGTCGAGTTGGAAAGAACGGAGAAGCTTATGAAGAGTATTACATAAATTTATCGAATAATATTCCTCGCATTGTTTAGCTTAGTGTACAAGAGTTGAGCTCTGGCGGTTTTTGATATAGACTTACTATAGCAAAGAGCAAACTCTTTTTTCTGTCATGACTCACTTTTTCTGTAGGAAATTGAATGTTTTGTGAAAGTGTACAATTCTTAATTCTGTTGTTACTTGAGTGAACATTTCAGCCTAGAATTAATTCATGCAAATAAGGCTTTATTCTATTTAATCTGAGTAGTATAAATAGGAGAATTCATCGACATCATTCAGGAGTAAGTATGCTCCGGGAGTAAGTACTATCAACCAGACCATACTATGATCCGGGAGTAAGTATGCTCCGGGAGTAAGTACTATCAACCAGACCATACTATGATCCGGGAGTAAGTATGCTCCGGGAGTAAGTACTATCAACCAGACCATACTATGATCTGAAACATGACATCATAGGTGATAGTGAAGTCTGAAATGGTGATTTTCAATCCAGAAAGAATCATGTTATTGTGTCAGAGAATGTCGTATATTGACAGGGTGAAATGCTCAAATGCTCAAAGTCTAGTTGGTTACATAATAGTCTGTATAGATCTTGTTCTGTTAGGAGTAATAATAATGTTAGCAAACTTTCAAGTCATTTCTCTTTCCTGTACTGGTTGTATCATAACAGTATCCAATTAAATTCTAGTGGAGCTCTCAATTGCAACTGTACAAATAAGTCCAAGAAGTAGAAAGTTGTTCCTTGTGTAAGAATACTTGTGTCCTTATTTTACAACTAGTAAAAGTAGTAGTAACTGTTATAACTATTTATATTCCCAGCATCAATTTTATAGCTGAACTTGTTCCAGTCCTTGTATATAACTTGGCTAACTCTTACCATCATCATCACATCAAAGCTGTCTTACTGATAGCACTATTAACGGGGCGCTATCAACTGACTCCACTATTCACAGATTTTGTATTTTGACGAGTGACAGATCTGATAACTGTATCATTTTCAAGTGGAATCCATTGTTGGAGAGCATCTCTTGGAGAAAAAGATTCATACATAAAACGTGAGTTGAACAAGAATATTCATCCATTTGCTTTATACGAACATTATTTGATTATTTTCGTGTTAGTATTCCAGTTTTCATTGTGTTTGATGAGAAAAAATATTGATTATTCTTTTCATTTATTTATTGTTGAAATTGTGATAGCGAGTTAGAAACATTATTTGAGACTCGGATGAGAGAGGATTGTGTTGGTCAAGTTGACATCATAGGTGATAGTGAAGTTTGAAATGGTGATTTTCAATCCAGAAAGTTTGCAGATAGAAACTAATCCAGAACAATCCAGAAAGACTTATTTTGATAGTGAGGGACCAGTGGATTTCTTCTACCAAACTTCACTGTAAATTCATTTTTCATTCTCATTTTTATTTTAGTTTGATTATTAATTGTAGTTGGTTGAAAAATCATTACACCAAAGCTGACTTATTTTGATTATATATTGTACATGATGGAATTCTCAGTTTTGATAAATAAATTCAAGTCATCCAATCCCATTCACTTCATTTAATCTTCCGGAAGTCGCGAACTACTGAATCACACGAGCAATCGCGCGTTGTACTTTGTACATATTTATTGATTGTAAAGTTCCTATTTCTATCTCCATGAATTAGTTTATGAATGTGAAACCCATTGGAAAAGATAAATTGATCACAATAAGAACCCAATATGAAGGAATTATAAGATTGAAAACTCACACAGTATTCAAATGAAAATAGTCATTATTATTCAGATAAAAAAATATTCATATAATTATTAGGTAGATTAGAATAATATTGGATAAATATATAGGCATTTTTCCACTAAATATCATGCATTCATGAAAATCAAAAATCGCTTTCCGGTGGTTCGGAACCCACCTAAAGCTGAAGCTTTTTTTTTAATGTTTCTTACACATAAAAGATGAATACTTGTCTCAATTCATTGAAGCAGATGAGTTTTTTGTTCTATCGCACAGATAGCATGCAGGTTCCTTTTTTTAAGTAGGTATAGTTCATTAGAAGAGGTAGCTTGCTCCTCAAGATCCTTATACTGCTCTAAATAAATGCATATATATTCAAATCCTTTGACAATCATCTTATTTGAGCTCTTGTTGCCAGAAGCCCACTCAATAGAGCGAACTTCAACAATAAAACTTAGAATAAAGATATAATATTGGCTAAAATAAAGTAACATGAGCGGTCGCGCGTTGTATAATGTACAACAATATTACGCACTGTCGCAACTAAATGGCGCCTGAGACCGAATCTTGTATTACTTTTGATACTGCCACTCAGTAGGGTGATGGGGAAAGAGTGCCGGAAAGCATAGATGACTCAGTTGTTCCCTACTACATTCAATAGTTTTGTGCAGCAGAAAAACTATCACTGTTGTACTTTTTACAACAGCGCGACTGCAGAAAGAGAACAAGTTACAATGGAATGAATTCTTTCGCCATCTAGCGGTGAGTTTTGAAATCATTTTTCATGCGAGTTAAAAACAGTACCGCTTGCATTTCATTTATAATGAAAGAGGGGTCTTCCAGTGGTCTTCTTCTATCAAACTTCAGTGTAAATTCATTTTGACTGTAATTTGATTAATGATATTGTAGTTGGTTAAATAATTAAAATATACTTCTCACCCTTTTCATGATAATCATTCAAATATATCATCAAAGCACTTTTATGAATATGAGATTCATTATCGATTTATTCAATAAAAATTTGTGTGGCACTCTATCCATTTTTTTGTTGATTTATTCAACAAAAAAAACCAACTGTCATTTTAATGGCAAAAAAAACTGATTATGCAAAGTGTGGTACTCTGACCATTATTGATTTATTTGATGAAAATCCAATGATTTTGACAAAACATTTGTGTGGCACTCTCGCCTGTGATCTGAAAACATCTAACCACAAACAAAACATTATATCATTCTGTAAACCACGTTGTTATTTTGAATGAAATTTTGATGAAAAATAAAATGAATATGATTCATGTTATTTTATTTGAAACTAAATGCTATAATGCTATGATATCATGATGAAAATTACACTTTTTGAAAAAAATCGATCAATATCTGCTTTTGTTGAAAATTCTGATTATTACACTCAGTAAAAGAGATTTTCATTTCAATATTCCATCTCATGCACGATGTAATTTCAACCAATTTTTTGTCTTTTCATATTCACAGATAGACAAATCTTAGCAGAAAGATTTTTAAACTGTAAGAAGTAAACCAACTGCAAGAAGTGAGTCACATCTTTCCAAGAAATGAGTTATCAACATCAATCAATTGGAAAAATGGAGCATTATTCTCTAATAGACATTTTCAAATCATACATTGGGGGCCAGTGGTCTTCTTCACCAAACTTCAGTGTAAGGTCATTTTGACTGTAATTTGATTGATGATATTGTAGTTGGTTAAATAATTAAAATTTACATCTCACCCTTTCCATGATAATCATTCAAATATATCATTAAAGCACTTTTATGAATATGAGATTCTACCACTGACTGAGTGAATATTTGATTTTCTGATTAATTATTAACTAATAATGAATAAGGATATTAAGGAGTAAGAACACAACAACTATATTTCAAGTATTTATTCAATGTATTAACATTTTCTTCTCTCTTCTTATTAGATTACATTGGTTTGCATTTACACTTGCTTAATATAATAGGATTTATTTGAAAAATTCAAAATAGTCTATGAATAGTTATAATGACATTTATACATGTGTTGCCATCTATACATATTGAACAAATAATAATTATTCTTTATTCTATCAGATTAAATTGGTTACATTGGTTGGTATTTTAAATTTATTAAAACAAAATTCAAAATAGTCTATGAATAGTTATGATTACATTTATACATGTGTTGCCATCTATACATATTGCTGAAACATACTATCAACCAAAGCATACTATCAACCAAACCATACTATGATCTGAAACATACTATCAACCAAACCATACTATGATCTGAAACATACTATCAACCAAATCATACTATGATCTGAAACATACTATCACCCAGACCATACTATCAACCAAACCATACTATCAACCAAACCATACTATGATCTGAAACATACTATCAACCAAAGCATACTATCAACCAAAGCATACTATCAACCAAACCATACTATGATCTGAAACATACTATCAACCAAACCATACTATGATCTGAAACATACTATCAACCAAACCATACTATGATCTGAAACATACTATCAACCAAAGCATACTATCAACCAAACCATACTATGATCTGAAAAAACCTACCAAAAGATCAAGAAGACAACTTCTATTGATGACAATATGCTCAACTAGAACATTCTCTTGATTCTTTGAGAAAAATCTGTCGATTCATTAACAAACCAAAAAAAACTGATTATCCGGTGTGGCACTCTGTCCATTTTTTTGTTGATCTATTTAACAAAAAAAAAACCAACTGTCATTTTAATGGCAAAAAAACTGATTATGCAAAGTGTGGTACTCTGACCATTATCGATTTATTCGATGAAAATCCAATGATTTTGACAAAACATTTGTGTGGCACTCTCGCCTGTGATCTGAAAACATCTAACCACAAACAAAACATTATATCATTCCGTAAACCATGTTGTTATTTTGATGAAAAACAAAACGAATATGATTCATGTTATTTTATTTGAAACTAAATGCTATAATGCTATGATATCATGATGAAAATTACACTAATAATGAATAAGGATATTGAAGTAAGAACACAACAACTATATTTCAAGTATTTATTCAATGTATTAACATTTTCTTCTCTCTTCTTATTAGATTACATTGGTTAGCATTTACACTTGCTTAATATAATAGGATTTATTTGAAAAATTCAAAATAGTCTATGAATAGTTATAATGACATTTATACATGTGTTGCCATCTATACATATTGAACAAATGATAATTATTCTTTATTCTATCAGATTAAATTGGTTACATTGGTTGGTATTTTACATTTATTAAAACAAAATTCAAAATAGTCTATGAATAGTTATGATTACATTTATACGTGTGTTGCTATCTATACTTATTGCTGAAACATACTATCAACCAAACCATACTATCAACCAAACCATACTATGATCTGAAACATACTATCAACCAGACCATACTATGATCTGAAACATACTATCAACCAAACCATACTATGATCTGAAACATACTATCACCCAGACCATACTATCAACCAAACCATACTATCAACCAAACCATACTATGATCTGAAACATACTATCAACCAAACCATACTATGATCTGAAACATACTATCAACCAAACCATACTATGATCTGAAACATACTATCACCCAGACCATACTATCAACCAAACCATACTATCAACCAAACCATACTATGATCTGAAACATACTATCAACCAAACCACACTATGATATGCAACATACTATCACCCAAACCATACTATGATCTGAAACATACTATCAACCAGACCATACTATCAACCAAACCATACTATCAACCAAACCATACTATGATCTGAAACATACTATCACCCAGACCATACTATCAACCAAACCATACTATGATCTGAAACATACTATCAACCAAACCATACTATGATCTGAAACATACTATCTACCAAACCATACTATCAACCAAACCATACTATGATCTGAAACATACTATCAACCAAACCATACTATCAACCGAACCATACTATGATCTGAAACATACTATCAACCAAACCATACTATCAACCAAAGCATACTATCAACCAAACCATACTATGTTCTGAAACATACTATCAACCAAAGCATACTATCAACCAAACCATACTATGATCTGAAACATACTATCAACCAAACCATACTATCAACCAAACCATACTATGATCTGAAACATACTATCAACCAAAGCATACTATCAAACAAACCATACTATGGTTTTCTTACCGAGAATCTAAGTTCAAAAAAGTTCGAAGAAATCAACAAGAAAATGTACAGTAAATCGGATTGTGACAAGCTGAGTGTACTTGAAGAAGTCGATTTTGATGAGGCTGATCACACATCCATCTGCTCTAACAATATTCCAATCTGTTCAAACGATGAGATTTTTCACAATGAGGACTCAGTCATGAGTGAAATATTTGAGAAACCCGCTTCAATAACTGTAGATGAAGATAATGGAAATTTTGAAGATCAATTTTTTGAGAAAATAAATTATTCAAAATCAGGCGACATAACTCCCATTATAAAATTGAGTAGACTGCAAATTCCTCCTAATAACAATAATTTTGTAGAGTGAGAATCGGTCTTCTCAAATGCTCTTAAAACTTACTATTACAGAAACAAACAATTTAAGGATATATTATGTACATAGTTGAAATCATTGAAAAATCAGTGTGTTAATTTGTTGAAATCTCAATTGGATGAGGTAGTTTCTCTAAAGTTTAACATCCTAGTTGAATGCACCTATAGAAAATACTCAGAATCATTGGATGAGATTTCATATCAAAACAGATCTTTTAAAACTAAGAACACTCCTCTTTTCCATGGCTCATCTATAAGTGATATTTTTAATGAATGCATTTCATCTATTTGTAATGAGGAAGCAAATTATCAAGGTTTTGGATCAGGATGGACATTAAGTAGAATTGATGGGCTCCTTCTCAGAACAAACAAATACAAACCATTGAGGGGTGCATCTCACATTGATCTACCTAAAAGATTGTTGGCAAAAGGCCGTTATCCACTGTAAACACGTAAATGACAATCAATGCTTCATGTGGGCTATTTTAAGCAAATATGTAAGAATCAAACCGGAACGTATTTCTTATCACCATATAAATTTGAAATCAAAGTTTAATTTCAGCAAAATTTCATTCCCAACACCTTTGAAAGATGTTAGAATCTTTGAAAAGCTTTATCCATCCGTATCAATAAATGTTTATGGCTTGGATTCCTCTCAAAATATTTATCCTCTGAGACTTTGCGAATTTGTTAAGAGAAACCACTTTGATATGTTGCTTGTACAAAAAAGCACCAACACACATTGGTGTTACATAAAAGACTTGAGTAGACTAGTTGTGTCTCAAATTAATAAACACAAGGGGAAAGTACATATTTGTAAACGATGTCTCACTCATTTTATCACAATAACGGGATTCCAATCACATGAAAGGCTTTGTAAGAAAAATGGATTGTTCAGAGCAATCATGCCTAAAACAAATCCGAGTGGGGAACCTTCCATTATGCGTTTCAAAAATTATCAGAATCAATATTCACTTCCAATTGTAATATTTGCGGATTTTGAAAGTATTCTAAAACCTTACCATTCTACTCAGCCCTCACTTTCCACAGAACTATGATAACTTTCAGATCTTCCAATCATGTAATTAACACAGTTAAACTTAATGAGCTTTCATTATGGAATAAGGATGATAAGAGAATTATTCTCAGTGATGGCATCACCATGCTACCTTATGGTCACTATCTAGCAGACAGAATAGACAAGAAGATTTTCTCATGTGATGCTTGAATCAGGTATTAATTGAAGTTTTGTCATCTCATGAAAAAGCCATGCTATCATGATATTAGAGGATGTGGAGCAGAAGTATGAAATATTTCTGTAAAACTTGTGTAAAGCCTAATGATGTGATCATCAAGTGGCAATATAATCATATTTTCAAAATGTAATCACTAAAATAAAAATAAATATTGTATTGATAGAGTTAAATGTTATTTTGTAGTGGCTATTGGTGTGGCCAACACACCACAATATAATCATCATATTTTCATAATCACTAAAAAAATTTCTTAATCTCATGCAGTGTCTAATGAATATAAAATGTAATCTCAATAAATAATCATTTTCCATAAAAGATGTGAAAATAAAATGATAACAATTTTTGGAGTTCATATTCTTTCACCATTACCTTATCCCTTTCCCAACTATACTAGAAAACTTTAAAACATCATGCATCATACAACAATGTGTCATTTGTTGAATGATGCTTGAGAAGAATATTTAAAATATTAGCTCTGTAATAGTTGCAAATTTTATCTAGTTACATTATTTTTCAAGTGAAGTCTGAGAAACTTGTAGTGATTGAGCATGAATCAGTATAATGTAACAGTGGAAGAAAACAATGAAGATCTAATTTGTGCCAGATGCAGATACTATTATCATAACCATGGACTGTATAACAACACCAAATTAATGATAACATCATGTTTCATTCTGATATGCTGGGTTATTGTAGAGGTGACATCGTGGCCCATTATTATATTCTGTTTCATGCTTGTCAATGGTAAAATAAAAAAATAAAAAATGTATGATCTACTTGTTTTGTTTATTTTCTCCTTTCAATCTACTAGCTTAGCAGTGGAACACTTGCAACTAAGTGAGTCACTAGTGATTGTTGAGTGAGTCACTAGTGCCAGTTGAGTGAGTCACTAGTGATTGTTGAGTGAGTCACTAGTGACTGTTGAGTGAACACTGAGTGTGTATCACTTGGATGGTGTGGCAGATCTGATGAATGCTAAGTCTTATAAAGTCTAATGCCACTCTAATAATTAATACCAGGAGATTAGGGCTTTACCCTATATCTTTTTATCCAGATTGCATATGAGTTGAATGGTGTTGAAGTGGACCGTTCACCCAAGTTAGAGTCAATGTCACTGTCATGCTTGGAGTCACATTCTGCCAAAAAAATCTCCAGTTCATTTCTGATGCCTTCAGAACTCATCTTCATATATGTTTTAAATTGTTAAGAAACTTTTGAATAAGAGAACAATATTAAATAAAGTTGAAAAAGCTTAAATCCAATCACTGTTGTATGTAGTTGCGTCAACATGTGCTGCATAGTAACAGAGATTGTAGGTTGTTATTACAGCTGTGGAACAAATAACGCGCGAAACTAAACATTTAATATTTTGTCAACAGATGTCAGCACTTTGCAGAGCTGTTGTTGGGAAAATAAATCACTAGAACAGATAGATATTAGAGTATTACACTATGGCCACTGACAGTGGCCATGCGAGTGTTCACAGAATTTGACTCCGGCCACTGACAGTGGTCATACGATCTGAGTGAACATTCTCTACAGAAATAAGAACAAGTTGTCAGAGAAATAGCCGTGGCCACTCACAGTGGCCATGCGACTCCAGAGGAAATTTGTTGAAATGCTTCTCGAGTGCAAAGGGTTAAAATCAATCTAACTAAAATCAGATGGTATATACCGTTCATAGAGTTGTCTGATGAGAGGAAACTGCCATTGCTGAAAATTATTGATCAAGACAAGCCCATTACCATGGCATATTGCTGTTGGGACCTTTATGAATACCCCATCCTTCCAACAACCAACAAACATGTTTGGTCAGTGCGTACTACTTTGCAGATTGAAAAACCACGACTCATTATTATTGGTTTCCAAACAGGACGGAGGAATAAACCAGATATGAGTGCTTCTGTTTTCGATAAATGTAATGTCACCAATATAAGGTTGTTTTTAAACTCAACATTCTATCCATATGAGAATTTTCAAGGCAACATGAATATGATTTATGAAATGTTGAGCAGAGCAAACCGTTCTTATTATATGAAGAAGTATTCTGAGCCTATTCTAGCTCAGATACTTTTTCATCTTCTATTCCACTCTATGTTTTAGACTGCACACATCAGGTTGATAATATTAAAAGTGGTGCTGTTGACGTAGAATTGGAATTTGAAATGTCAACTGATGTAAATACAAATACATGTGCTTATTGTTTGATAATTCACAACTGCATGATGCAGTACACACCACTTTCATTGCTTGTGAAACCAATGTAGAACGATATACTGTATTTCTCATTTTTTTCCCACTAGAACCCAAAACTTTCCTTTGAATAATGGCTCTGTTGGGCTTGCAAAACTTTTGTGATGGTTAAAAGATGGAGTGTATGGGTGGATGCCTACACGACTCCTGAATATTACCCATACAGTACACTGAAAATATCAACTCTCTTTTAACCAGAATTATTTTAATTCTTTTTGCTGAAAATGTTCTTCAAAAGAAATGATTTAGCATGTAGTTCGAGCCCATGACTAGTGGCAATGTTGGCTAACAAGGGTTGAGCCCTTATCCAACATGTTAAATCACTTTTCACAAACACGGATGAAAAAAATCCTACTTTACCTTTCAAGTATTTAACCAGTGAAAAAAATGAGATTTTTTCTCAGTCTGCTGTTGGAAGTTGGAAGTTGAAGAGATTACATCATGGCTAATACCGAGTTCTCAATGGATGACTCCAATGTCATGTCAAAAGCAGGCATTGATGTTGTTCCCATAAGAAATTGACAGAGGGTTTGGTTTATCCCATTGACAGTGCGCAAATATTGTCCATGCACAATCAGGATATTGTTGTGTTGAAATTGTTCAACACAAAGACTCAAAAGCTTATTGATATTCTAATGCCTGAGAAATTTCTCTGTGTACTGAGAAAGACAGAATTTTGGAACAAAGTACTTTTTCATTGATCTAGTAGTGGAAACAGAGCTGGTAATAGGAATGAGAAATTAAATTCATGATTTATAGATAGAAGATTAATAGATACATTTTGGAAATTTTTGGTCTATAATATGATGTTACCCTTTTTTATTGATCACCCTTCAACTCTATAGGACAAATGCTATTATGATGGATTGCTGTATCTGATTGTGTTTTGAATAATTGATAAGTATTTGACAAAAAACACACTCTATCAGATTGATCTCCTTTTTTAAAAAAAAACACATTTAGCCAAGTGGGATACTGTTGTAGTGTCTTCATCAATGTATAAAATGTATTTAAACGATTATCATAACAATACTGGCATTAACCAACATAAACCTATATACCTCTGAAGATTTGAACCCCAGACCTTTGGAATGGTAAGCAGAAACGTTAACCACTACACCATAATGGATATCTATAAACTAGATGTTTTTGTTGTTTAGTTAACTTCAGCTCCTCTAGAGTTAAGACTTATATGTGTAGCTGATATTGAGAGTGATCTCCATTTCAATTGGAACTGTTCTTGAGAGTAGGATATGATGACAGCTACTCCAAGAGATGTATATGAATGATAATAAAACTGTCTTATTGAGAACAATTTAGTATTCTATTTTTTACCCAACCCCTTGTACATTAGACTAAGGAAGATAGACTAAGAAAGCACTGGTCTGAGTGCACACTCAGTAGTAAAGGAGTCCTTTCCATAACCAACACCCCCTCACCTACACCTCCACATCACTTCTCCACTTCACTTCACTTCTCCACTTCACTTCACTTCACCACTTCACTTCACTTCTACACTTCACTTCCACTCCATTTCACTTCTCCACTTCACTTCACTCCAATTCACTTCACTTCAAGTGGATAGGATAAGTGGATAGATAACAACATTGGGTAGGATCATGTGTTGCATCCACAGCCTCCTGGATAACATCCTCAGAAATATGTGAAATATGCGACAAGATCAGACCTGTAGCGCCCTCTATTCTTTTCAGATGTACAAAATGCATAATAATTATGCATCTGATGACTAGACCAGACCTTTCCAGCACACAATTAGCTTGGATCATTGTCATTGGCAGAACTGTTGCATACTAATATAGATGGCAGCACTGTACCCAGATGCTTGTTCAACACAAAGACTCAAAAGCTTATTGATATTCTAATGCCTGAGAAATTTCTCTGTGTTTTCAATTTGAAAACTGTGGAGAGCTTTAACAAAAAGAAAGGTTACTTTGAAAATCTTAAAGAGAAATATTTTGTGTCAAAAAATGGAATACTATGGGCATTATGATATACCAATCCACAGAGTAAAATCTTTTTAACAAAATTGAATGCACTGAAAAAATTAGAAAATCATTCTGCCCAAACTTGTGTCCCAGTCCCTGTTTATTTAGAGCAGTATAAGGATCTTGAGGAGCAAGCTACCTCTTCTAATGAACTATACCTACTTAAAAAAAGGAACCTGCATGCTATCTGTGCGATAGAACAAAAACTCATCTGCTTCAATGAATTGAGACAAGTATTCATCTTTTATGTGTAAGAAACATTCAAAAAAGCTTCAGCTTTAGGTGGGTTCCGAACCACCGGGAAGCGATTTTTGATTTTCATGAATGCATGATATTTAGTGGAAAAATGCCTATATATTTATCCAATATTATTCTAATCTACCTAATAATTATATGAATATTTTTCATCTGAATAATAATGACTATTTTCATTTGAATACTGTGTGAGTTTTCAATCTTATAATTCCTTCATATTGGGTTCTTATTGTGATCAATTTATCTTTTCCAATGGGTTTCACATTCATAAACTAATTCAAGGAGATAGAAATAGGAACTTTACAATCAATAAATATGTTTAGACAGTATACTGAGTACATAACACTAAAAAAAATCGATGTTGTACAAAGTACAACATGCGACTGCTCATGTGATTCAGTAGACTGGAACAAGTACAGCTATAAATAGTTACTACTACTTTCACTAGTTGAAAAATGAGAAAACAAGTATTCTTACACAAGGAACAGCAATTGAGAGCTAGCTCCACTAGAATTTAATTGGAGACTGTAATGGTACAGGAAAGAGAAATGACTTGAAAGTTTGCCAACATTATTATTACTCCTAACAGAACAAGATCTGTACAGACCGTTAAGTAACCAAATAGGCTTTGAGCATTTCATCTCTGTCAATATACAACATTCTCTGACACAATAACATGATTCTTTCTGGATTGAAAATCACCATTTCAGACTTCACTATCACCTATGATGTCAACTTGACCAACACAATCCTCTCTCATCAGAGTCTCAAATTTTGGTTGATAGTGGGAGCATGATAGTATGGTTTGGTTGATAGTAGTATGGTTTGGTTGATAGTATGGTTTGGTTGATAGTATGGTCTGGTTGATAGTATGTTTCAGATCATGGTATGGTTTGGTTGATAGTATGCTTTGGTTGATAGTATGTTCGGTGCATACTTACTCCCGGAGCATACTTACTCCTGAATGATGTCGATGAATTCTCCTATTTATACTACTAATCTGCTTTATTAGCGAACGTCAAGAAATTTCTCAAAATGAATGAATTTTGTGCTGAAAGGACACCACTTAAATGCCCCTTATTTAAGATTCTATTTATCAACACAAAAGAGGCTTTAGTCCAGGACTCACGCCCTTCATGCGAGGTACAATTATGTGGGAGGTATTCAGGTTTATTACCACTCTATTATTCTCATTGAGTGCAGAAAATCAAAATCTACAGAGTCTCCTCTACTCTCTAAGGATACTTCAATACTTAAACTAGTTGTCCTCCTTTGAGGAAAGTTCCTAAAAAATCTAAAACGCTTTGGTTAGCAAGATAAAGATGACAGAATTTTGCACATATTCCTGCTACAAGTTTACAATTTTATGATTTCCGATGGCTTGTTCGAGTGCAAAGATTATCGGTGGAACCAATCTCTAGTCAACCAACAGTCATAGTCAATCTAGTAAACAAAAATGTATCAAAACCTCAGAAAACAGGGACCTGCTTCATGGGAATTTAGAGGTAAAACAAGAAATGTAAAGCATATACTAGATCCATACTTCAATACTTGATCAAGTATTGGATAACTGCTGTTGCTATACAGGGTTGGTTAAAATATTATGAAAACGGCTTAAAATATTTCTTATACGAAGGTGATTTGACGGTAGGTGACATTGAGGATCGTACTAAAATTGAAAATACAACTTTACTGCGACTTCAAAAATCTGGTCCGCTATCTTGGATCCACCATATTGAATCTAACTTCATTTTTTTTGAATGGTAAGGTGGTCAGGTCATGTTATACATGATTTCGATACAGAATTTCAAGAGAAAATGAATGGCAAAACCCGCTCATTGATATGTCAAACCGTTTTCAAGATATTTTAACTATTAATCAGACATATTTACTCTAAATCAGTTAATATTTAAAAAACGGTTTGACATGTCGATGTGCAATTTTCGTCATCCAATTTGATTTAGAATTCCGTATTGGAATCATGGGGTTGACAGTCGTGAACTGCTGTTCAACGGAAGTTCGAAATAGTGCCTTGGGGAAAACGTAAAATTACTGTGGAAATATAAAGAAAATGATTATCCTGTGAGGGCTATTGACATTCGAAGTACTTGGACTTGTGAAGTGAAAAACAAACCTTCAAGGTACCTTTATACTAAGGAAATAGCTTTGCAAGTTTGTAAATTCAGTTTTAAGGCTAGGAAGAGTGAATTTGAAGAGATGCTAGTGTAGAATTTCCCTGAAAAGGGAAATTTCGCTCGAAGTGAAACAATAGACGAATAGACAGAGAAGCGCACGCAGCGAAACAAAGTGTGAATCGGTCATCGCCCTATGGTATGTTATCTATATGTGACCTTGTAACCCGTGGTGAAGCATGGTATACTTTACGCCACTTTTTGATTCGAGTAGGATCCTCAATCACCCCTTCCATCAAATCAAATTACCTTTGTATTATACGATATCAAGCCGTTCTAGTACTTTTCAACCACTATGACAATGAAAAACATCTTTTAAATTCACGAATATCTTTGATTGGAAAAATACTGTGATGGACTAACAGTTGAACTATAATAATATTTTCTCCTAGAGAGAATTCATTATCATGTATTTTATAATACTTAATAAACTATGAAAGTGCAATACCGGCCTCATGGGGCAAAAAACCCAAACAGCAACAATTAACTGACCCCCCCCCCCGTATCAAATTAGCCCCACCCGAAACCAAATCCTGGCTACATGCCTGTTTGTCACTGAATCTTCATTCCACTAATTTTCAGACTTTGCTTCCCATCACTCTGATTCAGTCAGTTTTTAAGAGGATTTACTCAGAGTTTCTGCTCATGCTCCAGGCTTTGCTTTGCTTCTGCCATCGCTGCTCTCTGTTTTCGTTGGCACTTAGTCATCTTTTGTGTGTGTTTCCCATTCTACCACTTTTCTGCAAAGGGTTCGAAATTCTTGAAGTGGGGAGCTTATAAAGCAGGTAGTGCCATACTGCATTGTCATTAATCTGAGTTGGGCTGATAATAGCCACTGGGAATACTACAGTTTACACTTACAGATAAAAACATAGTGGCGAGGGGAGAGTGTAGCGCTTTTAAAAATATTATTGAAATATTCTGATCCTGGATTTCTCACGCCAGCTCCAGCTTATCGTTCAAGTCATGTATTGTGTGAATCTGAACAACTGGATGATTAGTGCTGGTGCAAATAACTAACATTTTCTATCAAGTTGGAGATTATTAATTGATCAGGTACCTTCTAATTTCCAACAGTTACTGAGTTGGAAGCTCAAAACAGTTCATAATCTCTTATTCACTGACAATTAACTTTCCATAAACTTTCGTGAAAGAGTAACAGGAATATTCTAAAACCTATTCTATTTCTAATTCAAATTCAACAGTCTTGAAGTGGTTTTTACTGAGTATGATACCCACATGAGCCCTAGCATAGGCTTCTTTTAACTACACTTTAGTAAAGGGGGCTATGGCCCTAGTCGTGTTCGTGGATTATAGGAGAATTTTACTTTTTACTGTATTTTTATTTTGAATATGTTGTGCTACCAGTATATTCTGTATACCTGTGTAGATGTGATACGATATGAATTCAAAGAATCCTTTCTAGGCAACCGGGACCGACGACTTAACGTGTCTTCCGAAATAGCACGAGAAATATATTTCGGTCACACCGGGGATCGAGTCTGGGACTTATGGGTTATTATAAAACCAGCTATAAACCCACTCGCGGCTACGGCCACTCCAACAGTTCCGTTTATCAATGATGTTAGTCAAGGAAACTATGAACAAAAATTATGAAGTTTTAATATTAATTATGCCAGACACAAATCCACAAAACAAAATATGATAACTTCAGAAAACATTTTCTTCAATTGATAGTTGAATAGACCACGGAAAAATAATAGAAGTTGAATGATATTTCAATCAGATTTCTGTCTTGTGGAGTTCTATCTAGAAGAATTTTAACACGATCAAAAATTTCCCACAAGAACGGAATCAGGATAATCAACTCTAGGTACTGTGCTTCCCCTTATCAGTTCAAGAACTAAAATTCCAGCTACTGAATTTGAACTCCCTCAATGATGATGTATTGCTTGACTTTTCTATTCCAAAATCACATTCAGACTAATTTTGCAAACATGAACGTCGTTCAATGTAGTAACAAAACATTAACTATTGAAATTCCTTCCATTAAACAGTCTCACTTCAATTAGTCTTGTTGAATGTAAACTATAAAAATTTAATATATATATCCTTCTACGCTCCTTATTCAATTGAATGCATTGGAGGATTCAAGCATTGAATTCTTGAGTATCTCTCGATTGAAAAGCATTAATGATCGGGTTTGAGTTGCAAATTGAAATCTCTCTTTGGACAAGGAAACCAAGCAAACATTGCTGAGCGAATGTGCTGATAAGGCTGATGCGAATCTTCTCTATATTGAAAATTTGCGGTAAAGAAAACTATTATCTTATCATTCAATCTCTCGGTAACAGGACGGGGTTGTTGATGAAATTAGCTGAAGTTCTAATCATGTTATGAGAGGGAATAATATTTATTTATACAATACCGTACAGTAGACATTCCGATGATCTACTCCCATAGTATTATTCTGAGTTATCGTTATATTAATTAGAAGTAACATTATATAACATAGAGTTTTGATTTGTAAACACATAACAACCACTTCTTGTACTCGGTCTATTATTCTGGGTGCATTGCCTTGTCCAGAATTGATACTAGAGACTAATTTCACTAGACAGTAATTTCTAGTAACTAGACAGATACTAGTTACTAGACAGTAATTTCCTTTCATGTCCGGAGCTGACATTCTGTTTATCATTTTATACTTTTATCACAACATTGTAAGCGCTTATCAGTATAGATCAATCTTGAAAATTCTCAGAAATACCAATTGATCACATTATATATGTGCTTGAATTTTTAAAAACTGTAATATACAAATTCCGTTCGGATACTTGTCCATGCTGTCTTGTGGAAGTTTGTGATCCATTGTTTGGAAAACGATAATAGGATCAAGCAGGGTATTTTGAATTCTGCGAAAGCCAGGGAAAGGTGTCTCCACTCCAACAAAATAATTACTATTGAATTTTATTGGAAACAGTTATTCCTTTCAGGCTATTTAATCTCCGCCTCTAGAAAATTGATTTTTAGATTATAATGGAATTTAGCTAAGCACCACTCTGCCTTTCTTCATGGAATAATAATCTTATGATGAGAAGAGTTATGATTAGAAAATATGGCCTATCGTGTTCGTACAGTGATATATTCGTATAGTATTTATCAACCTGCGCCTGAAAATATAATATATTGTGTTCATCAGGTTGATAAAGGATCTGATTCAACAATAAGTTTTATTTATTTATTCAAATACGAAATATGTGAAGGCAAACAGGTAAAAACTCAAATATTGCCTCCTCAACACAAGTTACAAAATATTAAATTTATAATTGCTTGAAAAATATGAAGAGAAAATATAACATAATTACAAACTTCAATAAAACATACTTATAACTTAGAATAAATATGTGCAATCCAAGAAATAGCCTACATAAAGAAAATACCACTGTATTGAATTAGAAATCTAGAGAAAATAAAATTAGTTTTGGAAAGGAAAGAAGAGGAGAGCAAGAATAAGATTGGAGAAATCATCATTTATTGGATAACATTAAGTGCTTTAAAAGTGTTGAAGACATCTGCAAAAACATCAATTTCACTTCAAACGCTATTCATCAATCTAGGGATTCGATTGAGAGGGGAGAAATATCTATTAACTGACTTGGACCTGGGGATGAAAAATAAAGGGTGGTATCTGCGCCTCAAGACTGGAACGGAAAAGTATACCTCTGAAGTGAGATGCGGTGATTTTATTCTATTGTGCAGGATGTTGTAAAAGACAAGAACAGACAGCAACAGCCGCCTGCCTTTCAATGATGATAGCAGGAAAGTCCTTTTTAGTTCCGTTGATGGGAAGTCGATAGCACATGACTGTCAAAATCTCTTAAAAAGTAGGTGTAACTACTTACTACTTGAGTTATGGCACCTGACACTGATATGTTTCCAATAAGTACACGAGTAATCCCATGAATAGTACAATGATTCTAAAATTTCAAAGTAGAAAAGCATCATACTCACATTGTTGTGACGACAGTTTTGTCCTAATATCCTGTTCCTCAGTCTGATGATATCCAACAACAGGATGAAACGGTCATCACAACAATGTTAGTTTAATACTTTTCAAATTTAAATGTTCCAAATTAGTATATTTCAACCAATAGAAGAAAAGTATCTTGAACAGAATAACAATGAATGGTATTTGAGAATGGAATTGATATCTGAATGAAAATATCATGCGGTTCTCAATGAGGAGGGATTTTGTAAAAAATCCATGTTTTCCCAAAGTATGGAATCACTTTCCAAAATCAATGCATTGATCTAGAGCAATCACCTTATTTTCAATCACCTAATTATTTTCTGATGTACACACTGTGCAGAATAAAATTATGAGAGATTGATGAGAAATGAAATGCTCAACAGTAAATTAGTTCTATTCTCAGGGGAAGAGGCAGATGGAGAATTGGGTACAAAGTCTCTTTGGGGCATGTTAATTTCGGATGGACCTAGCTGAGCTGAGCCTCTTTAGCTGCACTGCTGAATCCAATTCAGTGAGCCGATCCCTTGGGTTTGCTGTTGTGTCTTTGGTCACTCGTCCTGAAAATTTTGGACTGCTATCCTAGTGGACTCGCTACGCGAGTTCAGCCTTGTGGCCTTTAGAGCTCGAATAAATGCTTTTAGCACTTGTCTAACTGAATGTCTCTTTCAGCATGGAATCTTACTTACAATCAGTTCATGATGTTGAACTTCACTGGGCTCATAGTGAGAGATTGTGTGTTTGTTATAGCTTAAAATTTTCCAATTTAATTTTTAAAATCAATTATTTATCAAATTTTCAATTTATTATTATTTTAGTTTACTCATCTCATATTCAATTTATTATATACAAGATTATGAGAGATTAAGGGCATTGTTTCATTCGATTTCGTGTATGTTATTCGTAATTATGTATTGCAGCACACAGTTATAATAATTCATTTCAATCACAATTATCATTATTATCATCAATCATCATTCAATTATTATCATTATTATCATCAATTCATAATTATCATTAAATTCTGTTGACAATATCGGTGAATAATAAGTTAGTCAAAGCCGACTGTAGTAACTTTAGTTTTAGCCATAGTACTGTGGTACAGTACCATAAAAGTTTTTAGTTCTTTGAAATTATTCAAGATCAATTAAATTTCTCTGAATCCACTATCAATTAAATAATTGAATTCTCATTATTCATTGAACGAAAATAGTACCTAGTAGAGGAGATTTAGATTGTTTTCGCTAATATCCAATGCAAGACAACATAATATTATCCGACGCCTCCTATCCAATAATGTCCTAAATTCTGTTTCAGCTGTATCAGTGTCGGTGGGTGTTTGGACACTGGTGGCAATATCGTTAGAGAGGTACTTTGCAATATGCAGACCACTGCAGTCGCGCCGCTGGCAGACGCAATTCCACGCATACAAGATGATCGCCTGCGTCTGGCTAGCCAGTCTCTCTTGTAACATTCCAATATTATTCGTGTCCAGATTAAAAGCAATGAGAGATGAAGGTAAGAAGACTAATGAGCAATTTTTTCTAATTTAATATTCTTCAAATTGATAAGTTTAGCAGCTCTCATTAGGACTACTACTTTTAAATACTAACAAAATAACATAGATTGATAAATAATTACATAACATAGAAATGATAATGATGTCTGTATGAGTGATGAATTACACGATATTACAAGAATTAAATAAGTACATTTGGTTGAAATTTTTGAAAATCATGAAGATAGAGTGACTCTTGCATTAATAGTTTTCCACTATTCACTTCAAATTCACTAGCTTGGTAATGTTTAGAGGGATACAAACTAATATAAGGGATTTGTTTGAACTTGATGTGTTCTATTCGAAGAAAAATATTTTAATGTGTAAAATCCATATTGTTGTCTTGCATTTGTGTTGTGGAGGGGGCAGTGGAACACATACGAGTACTATGAGTATTTTTCTTAGTAGTCTCCTGCCTGTGAGCCCGAGAGCATTATCGTTGCTCATGTTATGAGCATGCATTTGCATATGTCGTCGAGATTGAAATTAATAGTTCGTATTGTACGGTTACACAGACTCATGATTATCTTGTCATGTAACTTGAATCTGTGGTGTTTAGGGCGTCCGGAGGAGTTTTGGCAGAAGGAAAGGGATTTAATGCGTACTTAGCCTTTCAATATTGTTCTACTTTGCCAAACATGCCAGACAAATTCTACAGTCCAAAACTTGAGGTTTTATCGAACCAGCCTTTTCCTAATTGGCCACGGCCTAACAGTATATAAACTAGATAAAGTTCACCAGGGATCACCAGTATAGCAACTTATTATACATAGTTAAAAAAATTAAATATATTAAATATCTTTACACTACCTAACTTGTAGGTAAGTCTTTGGTAGTAAGTAGGCCTAGAAGTAGGAAACATTCTCATGACTTCTTACATTATTATTGTTAAATATAGGATTTCTCGAAAACCATGTAACATTCCTTTTCAAGCATTTCAGCGTTATTAGTAACAGAGGGCTTGTTGTTCAACAATCTAGGTTCAGTTTTGATTTGTCACTAACATTTTTCCATTTTTAGTTTATCACTTGATGATATTGATTTATTTTCCGGGTGAATGTAACACCACACGTTCTATCTGGGTAGGAAGTCAATTACTATTTTTATCCCAATGGAAGCTGAATTCGATGACTGTGACACAGGGTGGAAATGGCTTTAGGAAAACAGCAACATCCCATTGGGAATCTGTGATGGGAATCAAGGCCTGACAGTTATCGCGATATCAGTGAAAAAGTGGTCCGTGCTCAAATCGCCATTTGAAGCCTATGAGCAGTCTGCTTAATTGCGCCAACCCATTCGGAAAAATGAATCAGATGTGGTGGCTGTCACAAGTCGGCTTTTGAGTTTTCCGGTTCTTCTCTCGGCTTATTCATTCACAATCTTCAATTTCCGGAGAGTTATTTGAATAGGAATAATATTGCTTGCAGCCAAAATTGATCGATTGCGACTATAAAAGTTGCATAATTATTAAAGTATTGCGACTATATGAAAGTTCATAATCTTCTATCTATCTATTTATATAAAAGCGGAATGTCACTCATTCATTCATCAGCAGAACTAAAAATCTACTGAGCCAGATGCGTTCAAATTTTGCATGCATGTTCAGCTGGACCTTTAGACGCACACTAAGAACGGATTTTGATAACATACCAAAGATACGCCCAATGTTCGCGTTTTTATAGCGATTTTGTTCGTTTTCTCAGCTTTTTCGAGAACTATTGGCAGAAAATGTTGAAACTTGGTACGAGTTAGGCTTATTTAAGGTCTGAAAATGATAAACATGTTTGAGATTCTCCCAAAATTCCACCAGAAATCGGCATTTTTGCAGTTTTCCTTGCGTTTTCAATGCGTTTTCGCAGATTTTTCAACAACTGAGAACGTTTGAACCTTATAAACAGGTTCAGCTAAGGTGAAAGAAGAATGGAATTGAAGTAGGCTATTCAAAAACCAACCTCATATTACGCCTGATATTGACGTTTTTCGAGTTTTTCTTTGTGTTTTTCATGAGTTAGAAGAACGACTGAACTAAAAAAGTACGAACTTGATGTGCAGCGAGCGGAGCGAGTCTTCTGGTCTTATTGTTGGGTGATTCTGCCAAGGGTCCAGGGGGTGGAGCCCCCTAGCTAGCCCGCTAAGGCGAGCGAAGCGATCCTGCTGGCTAGTATAATTTAATATAAATCAATGTTTCCGAAATATATGTATTATTAGAGTTTCCAATTTGAATCATACATGTCGCCTACCATGTAATCATCATTTAATCTATAATAATGGGTGAGGTGAATAAAAGCTAGAAGTAGCTAGGTCTAAGGTTTTTGTAAGCAAATGCTAAGCTTCGAGTGATTAAAGTTTGTTAGACTAGTCTAGGCCTAGAACTTGCTACGCTTTTCCGGACTCCTTAGCTCTTGCTTAAAAACGAAGTGAATAAAGAGCGACTTCTAGCTTTTGAGGTAAGAACTATCTAATAAAATCAGTAGCCTAGTCCAGGGCATGCTAGCTTTTTAGTCAGTCGCTGTTTGTGCGTCAAAAAAGGAAGTACTATAAGCAATGAGATTTATTTATTCATTTATTGTTTGTACTAGGTCTGAAAAGACTCATTGCACAAAAATCAGTACAAAATACATCTTGAAATAATTCCATACATGATAAGCAAATTACACAATAAAATGATAGGATAGCATCATATCATTCAAACATCTCATAACGTAATTCAGTTCTAATTAAACTTATTTCCAAGATTACTACAGATATTAAATATTCCCAAGATTGAATATAGCTTTTAGTATTGAATATAAGTAAGATTAAAGGTAAAAGAGGGGAAGATGAAAGTTCTGATTTCCGCGATTCCAAGTTTGAGTAGAGCCTTAAAAAAGTAAGACTGCTAAATCGTATGAAAAACCAGTTCAAAGGGATAACAGAAGAGGATAGAAAAAAATAGTAATTTCTTTTGCACTGTCTGCAACTACATTCTGTTGCAGTATAAAACCCTACGTTTTTAAATTAGATTACTTTATTCATGTAGATAACAATTATAAGTACCGGTACATAGATTCTAGAAATGTCCATAGGATGTCCAAGGACATCTTTTCCATTAACACATGGCCGTGAATTAAAAAAAAATGTTTTCAATACCTGATAATAAAACCTAAGAGAATAAAAAAAGAGTTGGAGCTAAGGAAGAGATAAATTCTTTTTTCTTCTGTTTCTTGATCAATCACATTTTTGATTATTTTTCCTTTTATCTGGTATCACTTGTGTTTGGGTAGATGAACATGAGTTGGATGTATTTTTAATTTCCATCAACACTGTTGATATATCAACCACAGCAGGTTTTGTTCCAATGTTGAAGCCACCTGGGATTTTGCAGGAAGTAGGGGTTCCCTTGCAGCTAAAGAACTCGTACAGTTCTGACTCTCAGGAAGTTATCTTTTCTGTTTTCAGTCTCCTTCTTATCAGTTTTTTATACTTGATTTTATAATGATGAGCATCACATGAGAGAGTCGTTGAAGACTACAAAATAACATATGATTTATGATTAGACAGATCTAACCTTAGCTCATGCTAGCCCTATAGCACTTGCTAGAGTTTTTCCGGACTGTTCTAAGGTTTTCCTTAGCTTCTTCTAACCACAGTTAGCAATAGTTTATTCACTCGATTTTTAGCGAGAGCTAGATCTAAGGTCTAGTTCCTACCCCCTAGAAACTTAGTTTTATTCACTTCACCCATATGTCGACATACCGTATTGTTTCGAAGGACACGTCCCGGCTGTCCAAAAAGCAATTAATGTTTAATTCACT
Source organism: Laodelphax striatellus (assembly GCA_017141395.1). Classification (NCBI taxonomy): domain Eukaryota; kingdom Metazoa; phylum Arthropoda; class Insecta; order Hemiptera; family Delphacidae; genus Laodelphax; species Laodelphax striatellus. The sequence goes on along the minus strand of CM029531.1, from coordinate 37,676,773 downwards.
GCTCATCATCATCATCATCATCATCATCATCTCTTCATTACCTATGCACAAACCCAGAGCTTATGTGAGCATCATCCATGAAAAAATATTTCAGTGTTTCAATTAATAATAACCAATAACACTGTCTTTGTCATAATTTGATTTTTATGACCATCAACCTTTTTTCGTATTCTGGAATTGATCATTCCGATGGAAACAATCAATGTATCTGTATAAGTGTTGAAACTCATGTGAGAATGTTAAAACAAAACTGTTAGTATTGCTAGTTAAGCTATCTCTTAATTTATTATAACCGTTACATTGGACTTTATTACTTTATTTTGGGATATTGGAACAGCTTCAATGTTACCAAAGTTTCAGATTGAAGAGACTGATGCACAATATAAATGAACTTATAATATCAAATCTATGTCTCAACCATGATCAATTGCTTGTTTTAAACTATAATTTGAGCTGAAGTTTTCTCTACTGAACTCTGCTAGAAATCTCTGTTAGAAATCAATCCCACACCCTTTGTATGATTGTTGTATACTTTCATTTTCATATCGTGAAGAAAATTACAGTAACTTATACGAGCGGATTCACAGTAAGATTTTTGTCATGTATCTTTCACTTCTACCTCCTGCAGAGCATGAAAATCACAGGAGGCTTACATTGACAAAAATGTCATTCTCATGTTCAAAGGATTTTACAAACATGCTAATAACAAAGCATGTTACACGAAATTCAGAGGATACTCAGGGTACTCTTTCTCAAAGATGCGATGTGATTCAAATCCCCCCAAAAATCCAGCTCTGGAATATAGACTTAAAACCTTCCATGACAAAATAAAGTGATGATTTAATGCTGCAGAATGTGCATAAAATTTTTTTCAAGTATCGAAGTTTTTGAGGATTTTCATAGAGATTCATTCTAGATTCATATAGATCACTCTAGACTTTGAGTACCATAAAATAATCCAATGCATCATAACGATTATGATACCTGTATGAACTAGAATCTCAAAATATTCCTGACGCAACCGCATGATGTACTGTAGAAATGAAATCATTGAAAACTTAGAAAAAAATCGAGGAAAATAAAGGGCATCGTTAATAAGGAAAATTTAACAACAAAAGGGCAGGTGAGAGTGGAGGAAGTGTTAGTTAATTTGCATTGCATCCATTATGATTTAAATTTACCCTGGAGACCGGATCATGACGAGGTAAAAGTTCATTGTAATCTCGGTTTGAGCACGGCTGTGAAAAATGAGGAAATGAAGTGTTTGTAGGAGGGTTGATGATATTTCTCATCAAAAGCCTGATTTTATCAAGTTTCTGGCGATGTTGCTTTTTTGCGTGTTGATTGGATGGTTTTTCTATTCATCTGTCGGAATTGTGAAAGTGCCTTCTGTCTGTCTTATCTGTTCTTAATAATACAACACTGTCATTCTTTTACTTCAAGTAATGATAATAAATTAATGGAAATATCAAAAAGGCGGACTTTTGGAAGGGAAGAGAATCACTTTGAACATGTATTTAGAATTGTTTGATAATAATGAATTGTATATAAATTTGAATATAAAATGAGTTGTCACAGTATTGTTCAGTAATGAATGTTTTTCAAGCTGCTGGATTTAAGTTTCAATGGAATAATAATTTTTAAAAGAATGTTATTCTGATGTAGAAGTTGTTATTGCAAGTTAATGTTTTGAAACTTTTGTTGATTGAAATTGTTAAGACCCTAAATAAACAGATTTTTCTAGTTTGAAACCCACTTTCATCGAACATTAGGGATGTTTTCTATTCCCTTAGCTAATCAAATATTGGGTTATTCCAATCAAAATCATTATTGAAGTCCATTCTGAGAAACTTCCTTTTTTTCAGTAATTTTTTTGAAAATAGCTGAGTATTTTCTGAGAGATCCCTGTGGAAAATTGAATGCATTTACTCAAAACTCTTTTTGATTCAGTTGAATTAAAATTGTCCCATTCAATACATGATTTTATGAACCAGTGTCCCGTATTGGGAACCGCATTTGCAATCATACAGATGCAGCGAACTTGAAAACGGTGCTCTGCAATAACTAGGAATGCAATACATACTGCTACTGCAAATGTTAAGCGAAGCGTTTCTTTGAGGATGTATATGCCGTTATAGCTTATTCCTCGCAAAATATGTTATTTCTGTGTTTTTGTGAAGATTGACCTGTAAAATTGTAAGTTAGACTGTTGTTACAAGTTTACCCATGTATCTTCATGCAACAGCTGTAATATTACAATTTCTAGAGAATCTAGAAAATTTCTATTGTAGTTAAAAGTCTGCAATTGTATATTTGTAAAATTTGACCTGTAAAACTGTAAATTGGACTGGTTTTTACAAGTCTACACATGTATCTTTATGCAACAGCTGTTATTACAATTTCTAGTGAATCTAGAAAATTTCAATAAATTTGCTTGTAACTAATTATGTAGAATTGTAGTTTTATGCAATCTTCTTTCCATACACTCAGGTGGCGGAAAATTATCAGCTATGAAATCATCAGTTTTTTGTCTAAATCGATTTGATTTATGTGAGGTCATGTGACTCCAATTTGACTCCGATTTTTTGTCTTTTTTTGGGGATTATTCCTCCATGGATTTCAGATTTAATATTATTTTACAACCTTCCCATCGTTGATATGCATGTCCGAGCCAAATTTTATGGAAATCGGCCGAGTAGTCTAGGAGGAGTCACAACCGATTTAGACAAGTGGCCTGAGATATGAGCTTCACTCGACTTCGTCTTGCTCCGCTCAATAAAATATTGTTGTAGTCTGTACTGTATATTTTATTTGAAGATTGTTTTTCACAAAAATCTAATTCAAATTCTTCCGTTGATAAATGTTTTGTATCACTGTTTTGTTTGTTACAGGGAAACATAAATGTAGGGAGACATGGCCAACACAAATCAGTGAAAAGGTTTTCAACTTGTTTCTGGATGCAATCTTGCTGCTCATCCCGCTCATCATTATGAGTCTAGCTTACTCATTGATTGTATCGAAGCTATGGAAAGGATTACAGAGAGAAATCAAACACAACTCGTCATGTCGTCGGAGACGTGAGTCAATCCTATTCCATCTTATTTTGATATTGTTATCTTTGTCTGTTTTTATAGGAACGCAAGCTAGAAAAGAATAATCAGGAATTTACGAGAGGTATAAGATCCAGTATATAAATAAAATAAAATAGGGTTCAATTAACATGAAACATAATTTGATATAATTATATTATGTTTGATAATGAAAATATCTAAACATGTTTGATAATGATATAACTTTTTCTTTGTGAATGAGGATCAAGGTATATTTAGCTTGAAAGAAATTTCTAGCTTCGATGAGAAAAGGTATAATTTGAAAAATAGGAGTGATGATAAGGAGAGATATTTGCTTCTTTGCTTCTTTTGCTCCTTTAATGTATAGTGCGATTTAGATAGCATGGCAGTGTATAGAAAAGGAAATTTGTATTATGGGTATTTGGTAACTTTCTTTTTAATGTACGCCTAGTCTATTCGTTTTTTACTATAGTTTTTTCTCGATGGTGAATTTAATAAAAAGCAATAATTCGAGAATCCATGTTCCAGAATTTGTAAAAGAAACTTATAAAAAATACACTATTAGCCTATAACTCATATAATTATACTCATATATAGGGGAAAAAACAAATAGAACAAAAATATTGCATATTCTGAAAAAACAGTGCTACGAGTAGGCCTACTATATAGCTGCAAAAGTGTTTCAAATGATAATTTGCAAAAAGATACAATACAATATAATCAAACGGAAAGGTATGGTGCCTCAACACGATTACTAATGAGGTCACCTAACCACTTTTTCCAATTTTGTATTGTATTTATACATGTTGTATTATTGTATTGTTCTTGGAAATTGTGTGTAAATAAATTATATGAAATTAAATGGATAATAATTTTCGTCAGATGTCATTTTTATCGCAAGATTGAATCCTGCAAACCAAGGTTTGAAAAATACCGAATTTTTTTCAACTGATTTTCATAAAAAATATCTATCCACTACAGAAAATTTTTTTCATGTTAACCACTGAATTTCCACCAAATATTATCACAATAACTCTGACAAATATTTCTTTGATGAATGGAATTGATAATCACAATTTGTTCATTCATTTCAGGGAGATAACGTCTCTTAATTTTCATGTTTTTAACAGTCGAACAACTAGAAATATTCATAAAAACATTAGATTTCTGCATGCTTACGAACAGTGTTCCATAAACTTACACCCACATAATGTTGATTCGTTTTCATCAAATAAGGTGGTAACCTGATCAGATACCATCATTTTGTGGCAGGGTTTTGTTCTATTGGGCGATTGAGGTCAATGTAATTCTGAAGTTTAATGCGTCCTTTGAGACCTCAACTAGCGTTTATACTCAATTAATGGCTTCAGTAATCACAGAGCTTCAACTGATGGATAAAATACGTTCATTTAACGAAATGTATTCAGTGACTTCCAGAGACACCCGGTCCAAATTTGATATCGAAACATACATTTAGTATCGATAGTTCTGAGAAGGGCAACTTCAGATTTGAAGTGGAGTTTCAGTAAGTTGAAACGTTTCATCATCGTCATAATAATTATGTAGGCAAGTAACGAATTACTATCGTTCATGCCCGGTTTTTCAGTCGCTCAATAGACAGTAGTTTATGGATCCAATAGCACTATTGAATCATGTGTTTTAAATGTTCATAATCATGTGTTTTTAAATGCGAAAAAAAAGTTATTGATTCAATAAGTTTATTGAACGACTGAAAAACCGGGCATGATTTTCTTCTTCTTCTTTTAAGTTAACAGCCGTTGGGCTGGTTGGCAGCAACTCTCCACGCTTCTCTGTCATCCGCCATCCTTTTCATGATGCTGTAGGTGGCACATCTCAAATCCTTCAAAAGTTGTCCTTCAATTCATCCCCTCTATTATTCTCTTTGTCAGTCCCTCATGCCGAATGAGCACCGGGCATGATTACCTGGTGCTGAATGCACGTCAAATATTTTAAACAGATTTGTAGTGGGTTTATTAATTATTAGATAACCACTATATTAGGTTACATTACACATATTAGGTTACATACACCACATTATTAGGTTACCACTACATATCGCTCCACCTATTCGGAATTATTGTTTCTGGTGCTATAGGCTAAGCATTATTCATAAAATTTGTAGAAAATATTAATTTGTTTAAAATATTGATGTTGTGGAATATTTCCATAATAGAAAAAACTTTTTGAAATTGTCAAATGTTAAGGTGCGTTTAGACTATGTAACTTTGTTATAAAACATTTTTATTATGTGACAAGTTTTCTGTAACTTTTGTTATAGCCTATAACAACAGCTGACACTACACAAGAGTATTCATTTTGCTATATAACATTTGTAACATTTTTGTGAAACTTGTTATACAACAAATGTTTTCAAACAAAGTTACATAGTCTAAACGCACCTTTATGTGTAACATGAAACCATGGTCCTTGTGTAAACATTGTGTTTTTTAAAGTGGAGTCTGACAACTTCAAAAAGTATTTTTTATTATAAGCATTATTAAATAATATTACGCGATTATCAAAGTTGAGTCTAACCAGCTTCAGTTTTACAAATCTAAAAATGATTCATTATTCTTCATTGTAAACACTAGAAATAGTAATTTCATGTGGAAATGTAAATAATCTTATTGAGTAGTTTGGTAAATTGGAGAGGTATGATATGAAGCTCTCAACGTCAATCTACTCTAGTCCACCATTGCCGCTCTGGTCATGGGCTCCATTATTTTCATGTGAGTGACAGTGTCATCACAAAAAAGACATCTTTCATGATGTGGGATTCATCAAGATATCTGAACGTTTATTGTATCTGAAGTATTGATTCTACTCTACACAAAAGTCAATCTAATAAATTCGTTAAATCTCAAATCCCCTCACTCTACTTTAAGGTGGTCAAATAATATGTAACTCAGAAATAATATAAAATCACTTTGAATGAACTTAGAATTTTAAAATAAATATATAATTTTGATATATACATATATTGTAGATTATCACTGATATATTAGTTTATCATACTTATCACACTACCGTATACCTTGAACAAGATAGTGGAACAAACATAACGCCATAACGTGAGTTTCAATCACTCCAGAAAAATATTTCCTACACGTCATAATTTACTTATGTTTTGTGATAATCCGTAAATGTTCATAACGTAACTGTTAATAATTCGCATCATAATGAAACATTTATTAATCATTATATTTCTCTTCAAAACCATTTTCTGTGGACTCAGATTGGAATTCCTGGAATGTTCGAATCAACCAGCACTGTTATTGTATTTGTGCTATTCATACGCAGCTGAAGCTCAACTCTTCATTAGTGCAAGCTTTCTTCTTGCTCTCTAGTGGAAGCTATTTACGAGCTGATGATTGCCGGGCTGTACAGTAACAAGACAACCAATTACGAATCAGATTCTATGGGGACACTTTTTCTGCGGATGGTCTCGAAAATCTCTCTGCTTCATCATTTCTAGGCCTTATTATGGAGACGAATGAAATTGTCTACTGATTAAAAGATAAAACTGCCTCCAAGTTTTCTTAAAATTCCAAGTTGAACTTGAGATTCTAATCCGGCAAAGAGGATTATCTCATCAAGTAGGGAACTTTGTACTAAATTTCTTCTCCAGCTTTGTAAATACTTGATTGTATTTTCAGCATAGTTCGGGCCATGGGAAAATGTGACAGATGCTGTCTGTCTAAAGTTATTCGAAAGTGAAGTGCGTTGCGCTGGAAATTCTATTGGAATAAACAGAGATTCTCAACTCGTGGATTGTAAATTTAGCGTAAACAGTTCAGCTCCGATTCGGCTCTGAATTGAATGCTTCTTGAGCATTTCAAAATAACTCCAATATCAAATGGTAGCTTGGCCTCTTCTTATTGACATCTTATACATGAGCTTTAGAAAAGTTCAAGCCGGATTTACGGCTTTTAGTAGAATTAGTAATAGCAGAGATAATCCATTGATTATTTACTTAGTCTTTGGTAATAGTGTATAGCTGGTATACTACTATTATGTATCGGAGTATCATATACTTGCCTAATGAACACTACCACTACCTCAACAAAATGAAACATGAAGAATCATGCGATCATACTCTTCCTCTACAGAACACCTGTCTTCATACGAAGTTATTTGCAACTTCTCGTAGTTTGCAACGGCTCGGGATGGTTATATGTATAAATCGAGCATTCAGTAAACAATTAATAGTGTCATAACTATATCGAAAGTCTTTAAAAAATTAAGGAACTGAATTTTATGCAATAAAACCAATAGGAGCAGTTGATGATATTTTTCGAATTCGTCAAAGGTCAATGTTCCCAAATTCCGCTGATCGTGTGTGTAACTCATGAATTTAGTTGATACAGGACTGGGGCTTTGCATGACTTTGATGGACCTGGAATAGTGATGAGGGTCATCGGAATACGTAAGATCAAGCTGTTTGAGTTTGCATTAAGATAACACATGGAGATTTTAGTACCAAGTCTATACAACGGTTGTGGAAATTCAAATAAAATAGAATACAAATTCCTATTGTAATAGGATATTTGGTCAAAAGAGATGCGTCTTGGAAACGTGACTCTCAAACGTAAAGGAAACTAATATTCCTTGTTGAATGCTCGCTTACTCTTCAAAAAATTCTTTCACCAATTTCTCAGGTTACTCTTTCCTTTGGAGCTATTAAATTACTGATCTTATTCTATTACTTTCACTACGTGATATTCAGAAATTTCACTTGGAAGTATTTGATTGGATGAGGATAAAAAGATACTGATGGAAAATTGACAGAATAATATTTAATATTTTTGTCATATTTTTATTCCAATTGAGTTAATTCAACTCAATTACTACCATTCATAGAATGTAATTTATTTCATCTTCATCCAACATTTCTTTCCGAAGGAGAAACATGTCCACTCTTCTAATTTATCACCTATTTCCTACTGTTTCTACTGTTTTCTACTATTTTATCTATTCTCTTCAATTTTGTGTTTGTGCATGAAATTCTCAAAGTAACTTAATATAGAGTTCGAATAGAATTTGAATGTGTGAGCTAATGTCCAATAACTCACTTAATTATTTGATTATTTATTCATAACTAAATTCATCTGATAAGTTATTTATAACAATAAAAGATTCAACTACTAAAGCTGCGTTTACACTATGTAACTTGCTTTTAAACTTGTTAAGGTGCGTTTAGACTATGTAACTTTGCTATAGAACAAGTTTTCTGTAACTTTTGTTATTTAACAACAGCTAACACTACACAAAATTATTCATTCTGTTATATAACATTTGTAACATTTTTGTGCAACTTGTTATAAAACAAATTTTTTATAACAAAGTTACATAGTCTAAACGCACCTTATTTACATTCAACAAGTTTTCTGTAACTCTTGTTATATAACAAAATTATATAGCTTGAAAGTATATACAGTATTATGTTATACAACAAGTTACATGTATTTGTAACATTTTTGTGAAACTTGTTATATAACAAAAGTTTTATATAAGTTACATAGTGTAAACGCAGCTTAACACAGAGCAGCGAATTGTCAACAAATATGTCATTGATGAAGCAATTATTATATGTTGGCGAGAAGAGAAGAGGAGCAATAAGCAACTAGCAACACATGGATCACATGATCGTCTACTCTATACAAACAAATAGTCCAATGCACACTGAAACAGCTGCTTAGCAGACATATTGAACACACACCAGCCCCAGAAAGGAAGGGGTTGAAGAGTGACTTGGTGTGACCAGAGATTGAATTTAAGCGGGACACTGCATCCCGATGATTGATTCACTCCCATTGACGTGAGCAGTTATTAAGAGCGATGAGCGATGAGCAGTGAGTCTCAAAATCCAATTAGACATTTATGTACCCTGAGCTCTTGAGAAACTGGCAGAGAATTGCAGTTTCGCATTACATGTGGAGAGTCTGACCAGATATCACCATCACCACTCTTGCAGTCTCCAATTAAGTGAATCTAATCATTACTCAGTCTGATATGAATAAATTGAACTCCATTCACTATTCATATTAGATTGCAAAACTTGATTCAGTATTAGGTAAGCTGATCAATAACGTTTGATTATTCGAGTTTGTTACTATTTCTAAAGTAAAATGTATTTCTAAAATTATCATTGAATCCGATCTCAATCAAAGTCAAATTCAAAACCCAAAGCTGAAGCTGAAGTTTAACCAGTTTAACTAGTAGTTATGGGTGGAGAATGTCACAAGGCTTCAAGACTCAATAGCTCAATTGATGTGATGAATTGTGCTGATTAATGTGCTTTTTATGACTGTTCCTTACTCAGGTGGATGACTCACGTAATGAGCGAAAAAAGACGGCAGCCATACTGGATTTTTATTTCATTTGCAACATAAAGTAATGTTAAATTCGGAAAAGATTCAAATCAATTGGACGGTCCCCGGGTAAAAGGGAATAAGTCAAAAATATACCTTTAGTATCTGGTTCGAATGTGCAGAGAGATGGAGGGCTTGATGTCGAAATACAGCATAGAATAAATTGTGGATGGATGAACTGGAGGAGAATGAGTGGTGTTCTTTGTGATAGGAGAGTGAATTGTAAAATGAAGGGGAAAGTATACAAGTCAGTAGTGAGGCCAGCTATGCTGTATGGAACGGAAACATGGCCCATTTTAAAGAGACAGGAAAGGAAGATGGAAGTGACTGAGATGAGAATGTTGAGATGGATGTGTGGTGTTACAAGAAGAGATAAGATAAGGAATGAGTTGATTAGAGGCACAGTAAAGGTTGGTCCACTGGGTAAGAAGATGCAGGAGGCGAGGATGAGGTGGTTTGGCCATGTACAGAGACGGGAGGCAGATTATGTGGGGCAGAGAGTGCAGGATTTGATTTTGGATGGAGTGCGAGGACGTGGCAGACCGAAGATGAGATGGAAAGACAGAATAGCAGCGGACATGCAGGAGAATGATTGGAGGAGAGAGGAAGCATTGGACAGGGTGCTGTGGAGAAGCAGACTACGAAGAAGGAATGCCGACCCCATTTAAAGGCAAAGCCAAAGAAGAAGAAGAAGAAGAATCAATATCTTTTACCCACACAAAGTTATCTACTAAATACTTATTACAATATCCACATGGGTAATTACAGCTGTTATAGTAGAGTATGGACTTATTGCCTTATACCCAAAGATAAAGCTGTCAAAGAAGTTGATTTTCAATAAAATAAAAAAATTGAAAAATTGACTTATTCCCTTTTACCCGGAGACCGTCCAATTCAATTTATTCGTTACTCTTTTGAATAATCCTCACTTCATTAATCATTCTAGAGACGTTTCAGTTACCCCGAGAGATTTGAGTCGGATCATGGCTATATAGATCACGTACAAAAAATATAAACGTGAGATTTGTTCAGAGATCTGTTCAGAAAAACTTTGATCGTAAAATGGATGGTAGAAGCTGAAAGGTGAGTTGGTACTGCCAGAAATTTTTGATAGAAGGAAAATTTGGTAACCAAGAATGAAAACTTCCATCTGCAAAAAATATCAAGGTAAATCATGCTTGTTGGTTAGAAGAAATATTGAAAATTGATAGAAATAATCAATAATATTATTAATTAAGACGAGTACAAAAGATGAAGATTCTATTTTATTGTATTATTTTTTCTCTCTCCTATTCATCAACAACTAAAAGTTGCATGGAACATAGGAAATTCTGTAGTTTTGATTTGAAATAATTATATTTTTCGCCACACTAGCACGTAATGAACTGTTTTTCATACCTCTATTGGAGGCCGAAAATGTTCGATTTCCGACGAGGTCAGGCTGGAGGCCTGTAAACGTTTACGGCCCCAGGGCGGAAAAGAAAATGACCTTGAATCACAGCTGTTTCTATCTGAACAACAGCATTTATGTGTTCTTGCAGGTCGGAAAAGAAAATGACCTTGAATGACAGCTGTTTCTAATCAAAAGCATTCATTGTATGAGTGACTGAGTGTTCTTTGTAGAATACTAACCTCAAAGTTTTGTTGGTCACGAAGTTGATATTTCCATTGGTTGTTTTGCATTATTTTTGTTGTTTTGTTTGTTTTTTTTGTGTTGTGGCGAAAAATAGCGTTCGCAACGCGGGCATATTTGCCGGCTCGATCGCTTCAAGTTCTCGACTTCGACTCGAACTTGAAAACTGCGATCTCAAGCCGGCAAACACCCATTTTCCGCCCTAGGTGCGAAATATACTATAGTGTCCATAAATTTTTTAATTGAATTATTACACACCCTTGAAGTTTGATACTCTCTCACTCCTTTCATCAACACTAATCCCATTCATTCTGTCTTATTGAATGTTACCTGCTCCCTGCAATAAAGCATATCACTGTTGTACTCAGCATGTTTATTCGTTCATAAAACAATCTCGTTTATTTTATTACACATTATACACATTTATTCATTAAATGTGTAATTTACACATTTTATGCGTTCATAAAACTGCATTCATGTTGAGTACAGTATATGATCACAAATTGAGGATAATAATGGTCTTAGTGCGTTACTGGATATGTTGTAAATGGTGTAACTATAAAGGACTAGGATGTGATATGTGGTGTAACACCACAGCTGTGAGCTATGTTGTGATTAAACCTGCAACCATTATAATATGGAGCACTGTACGCTGTATACGTTGTCAATTATAATTTAGATTACTAAAATCTCCAGTAATCATTGTTGAGATACTTGAAATGACTAAGTATCAATAACATCCATGTAAGAGAATAGAGAATGATTATGCTAGTCATGGTGATAGTCACTTGGCTAGAACCTGAGCCTTAAGCAGTACTCATTGTATTATCAATTTCATTGGTTCTCAAACATTATTTCAGCTCATGGGAATATTAACATCGTAAGTAGAAAACTCATCTGAGAATAGTGTCTTCATTTCCGAGTTCAATGCATGGTCGCATTGAGATGGTTCAATCGTATAACTTGTATAGGCCCATTACAATCTACTGTTGTATCAAAACTCGTATTAACGCGTTAACTGCCCCGTGAGCCCAGGTTGGCATCACAGCGAGTGCTGCACTCTGGCCCTGTGAGTCCACAATGGCATCACAGTGTCAGTCATTACTTCAAGCCCCGTGTGCTACAGTTGTACCATCACAGTTACTATCTATTTCCATTGGGATGCTAAGAGAAGGGCCACATCGATGTGAATGTGCCCTTGGCCTGTGCAAATAAAATAATATTATGCGATATTATAACCAGGGCCATATTATATTTATATTTGGGCCAGAATGACATGCAAATTTCTCACTATTTGGGCAGTTAGTAAACAATGAAATGCATAATTCGAGTGCCTCAGATAAATCATACATATAATTGATCACACCGTAAAATAGAGAGCACGCTAAAGATGGTTTTCATTTGTAGAATTTACAGGGCAAATACGAAATATCTTGTCAACTCCTCTAATATAAACCTAAACATACACAACATTAGGAACTCACTGTAGAATAGGCTACATGGCAGTACCGTGATAAGGCTACTCTAAGCTCATAGCACACCGGAGACGCGCCGCGCCGCGCCTCGCCTCGCCTCGCAAATGAAAAATATTCCGGTTGAATACTTAGCATGTAAGTAAGTTAGAACAAAGCAAACTTTGGGAGAATACAGAGGAAGTGGAACTTTTCCTTTAGTACCTTTATACCTTTAGTATGTCAGCATCTTCACCTCTAATTTGTAATTAATGAAAACTTCAATTATTTAATACCAGTTAGATGTAGATAGCCTACTAGTCCCAAGTAGAGTGATTGTCACTAACTACAAGTCAATATCTCAGTCTGAATACTGCGTTACTTATCCAGTGAATTTTCCTCTTATAGTTCGATTTTCAGTGTTTTCATTAGTCATTAACAAATCTTCTGTTACAATACAACTATTTAGCCCAGTCGAATGGGTTTAATGGTAATTTTTCGAGAGAAGATTTTTCTCAACGGTGGACATAGTAGACATTTCTCTCAGTAGACATGAATCCAAATTCTACTTCAATCAGAGAACTAAATCTGAAGGTAATTATTGATTCTCTGATCCCTGAAATTCTACAACCTCCCATTCATTTTTTGGGAAGCACTAAAACGTCGTTACCAGCTCTAATGGAATGAGCTTGCGAAAGAAGGATCAGCTTGTTCCAATCAGGAGAGTAGTTAGGCAAGAGGACAGCTTTGAAGCAGCCAGTAGCAGGACTTTACAGTGACAATTAGGTTCCCTTGCAAAAGCGTTGCTTAGTAGCAGTTGCTGTAGCTCATCCACTAATTAGCGAGCCTGCAACGTCGACAAAGAACTATTTGGGTACTTATCTAACAAATTGGTTTGTAACATTATACAGATTGAACAAATTATACTCTTACAATTAAAATGATTCTCCTCCAAACTCCCCCCCTAGTGGAGAGTCCCTTGAGATGTGATGGGGGAAGATTTGTCGATTTGTGTGAGCTGTGCCTGCTACAGTCCTTTGACAATTTGTCATCATAAATTAGTGAGTCAATTGAACCCATACCTTTGAGCTCTTCTCCGAATGTCATTAATTATATTCATCATCCTCGACATTTCTTATCATAATATTATACCAAATGCGCTGTGGGTAAATCCTGTTTGTTATCTGCAAAATTTAAGAAAGGTGAATGGCTAGGTAATTCAATAGCCACCGCACTCTCCTGTAAATTCTTAATTCAGTAAATTAAGTTAATTCAGTAAAATTATATTTGACAACGATGAATCTTCAGATAAATCTATGACTAAAAGAAACCCCATTGAAGTTGATTCAAATTTTAATTTGATCAGCAAATCGAGTTTTGAGAAGAGTAAGTATTAGAAGTATTCTAATTTCAATTAACGAACCACCGAAGGGTAAGGCACCTCACAATATTGTAAGTTCCAAAGTTAGGAAATGAGCCGCATTTTAGAATGTGACTACTTCCAGTAAAATTAGATGGATATTGATGACTTTTGGGAGGGAATTTAAGAGTTTATTGCAAGGACTCTGAGTTGACTATGGTTGAATGAGTTACATTACAAAGTAGGACTCAACAAGCTAATAGAAACCCAGAATAGAAACCCAACAATAGAAATCCAGTCCCATTTTGTGCTTAATTTAGCTGCAGTAATCACAGAATCCTTTTATTAAATCGAGTTATTGCAATACTGCCCATGTAATTGAATAATTTATACTCATTCAAATAAATACAGCTTCTCGTTTTCTCCTTCCTGCTATAGTCTCTTTCCACATTCTACAACGACAACAGAAGCTGAACTTTTCGCTTATTCAGTGAGGCTCCTGAGGAAAAGTTTGCTTCCGAAAGGCTTCTTATGGTACTCAGTGAGCTTTAAAAGTTGGAGGTATTGGAACAGAAACTGGTCCATCAGCTTTTCCAGTATCCAAGCTACCAGCCTCCAAAGTCATAACATCAAAGATCTCGATCAATTTCGAATGCATTCAAAATTATTATAAATCAAAGTCCAAATAGTGAGTATTGGTAGTGATTGAGTATTTCAAACTCAAAAACATTGTTGACTGTAACATTTCATGGCCATTTTTGAATAATTAGAGTAGAATGATTCAATAAGAAAATTATTTCGGAAACTTTTAAGAGAATTGAGGAAATTTTCATATCATTGCTGATAGATCTGTTGAAATTGACTCCAAATAAACTCATATCCATGTAAAAAGTGATAATTCATGCAAACCTATTGCGAACAGAGAGCTTTAAACACATCATCTGGAGACTGAAAACAATACTGCAGAGAAAACTCGTGATTTATATGGAATAATAATGTTTCCGATGAGAAGATAGCTCACCATAGACACTGATGATGACGATTATAGAGTATTTACTCATTTTTATATTTCAAGAAATAAATGGTATTAATTGTCTTATATCAAAAATTGCCTTACATATAAATGTTCTTGTTTCAATTTTTAAATGATCAATTTTTATATGTGAGTTACTCAGACCTGTCTATTTATGCTGTTCATACCTCAGGTTAATTCCATTTTGACTAGTCCTTAGTTTCCCTACCATCTATTTGCTCAAATCAATCTATTTCGTAGTTTTCTCATTGAATCCTGCAACAATCCATTAGCTAAGCAATCTTGACAATCATAAGCTCTGGTTTATTTACTCATTTTCTTTCTCCACGTAAGCTCTCTTTACACTCTCCCTCAAAATTTCAACTCATAAGAAATTCCCTTACTCTCACCCTCGAGGGAGATTCGACACTCTATTTTTGCAAGCTCAGTTCTTTTACGGTCCCCCCCCCACGAGCCTCCAGAATTTTTTCTTCCCTTTATGCTTGTTCAAGAATGATCTTTTATTCAACACCCATTTCATATGACTAAATCTTTTTTCCATAGAATGTTGATGTCCCGGACAATGTGCTACCATCTCAGGTGTGTGTATACATTATTATTATTCCCCAGTACAGTAAACCTTCCACATCTTCTAATGCCATTTTTTTTATAAATTAGGTAGCTTATTAACTCATCAACTTGGTTACGTAACTTAGTAACTGATATCAGCGTTGAATTTACTACGATCGAGAATATGAATAATACTTACCAATCTGTACAGAATTAATTGAGTGATCGTATGTGTTTGGCAAACATTCTCTTCAATCATGAAGTTGAATAACATCGACTTTGACTCAATCAAATTCAATCAACATTGAATGTTGACTCAGCATTCAATCTAATATTAGATCAAGCTGGATGCTTCATACACTTATAAGTGTATGCTTCTTTTATAAGTGGATGCTTCTCATATAAGTGTTCTCACATAAAGTAAAAACTATCATGAATACGCTGATAAAGTACTGTATCTTCATCCTGATCATTGATGATCTTGTTGACTTTTCATCTGATGGTAATAGATGAGTTTGGATTAAAGATAGGAAAATATTGCATTCTCGAAAATTCTTGCGGGATCCATGATATTCAATGAATCGATTTTCTCACAAGTGGTGAAAGGTACACAAAAGAATACTGCACAGGGATTATCTATATTCAGATATTTTTGGCCAAATAAATATATATATTTCTATTATTGAATTCAGACAGGTAATGGTGCAGGCGATATTGTGTAAAGGACTTTGAGGGATTCACGGACGGAACTGGGAGAAGGATTCCACCGGATATGCGATTCAGACTCCACTGAATCGTGAATTTCAGCTTCAACTGAGAAGATTCAGATATATTGAGCAGTTCGAATGGAAAAAGAAGCCACATTCAATTTCCCGCCTTTACATCATATTATATTTTTTCTGAGACTCTTCAAATCACATCCAAAAAATAATGAAATAATGTCTTTCATTCATGTTACTTTGTTTCTTTTTGTATTGCTATTGAAACCAACTAATCCAAAACAGAGTACACTCTGATCAAATGAATCTCATTATTTCCGGCCAATTATTTTTCCGTCCCTTCACAATAGCTAGTTGGCTTTTGTAGTTGAGTGTCTTTCAGGTTCTCGTTACTCATTGTTTTTGGGTTGGATGATAATTGGTATTCCGGTCCGTAATCTATCAGCACGTTCGGTTCCCGGGATTTCACAACAATCATGAATATTCAGGACTTTAAATTCCCATTGTTCGACAGACGGGTTTCAAGAAAATCGATATGTGTGATACAAATACAAAATGTCTCCTGTTCTTACCTTCTTGGTTTGGTTTTCTGTTCCTAAATGTTCGTAATGGAACCTCAATGGAACCTAATTTCCATGAGATTACGTCTTGGAAGGAAACAAAAATTAGAATTTCGTTGAACAGTAGATCTCGCGCAGTTTCATTCAATTCAATTTGACGTGTTCAAGTGGTAGAGTGGACATCATTGTCCAAACTTCGCCACGTTAGTGAAATAAAGAAGTCATTCTATTCTATTCTATTGTAATGCTGTTATTCACTGTGAGCAGTTATTAGGTAAAAAGGAAATCGTTAGAATGTCGGTAACACCCGTGGTTGAATTTTCGTGCAATAAGTTTTTAATTTGTGATTTAACATGAGAGAGGATAGGGTCTCTGCATTTAAAATTGCCTAATAAAAACTGTTGCATTCCCAATTATGTGAAAATACAGGTTAAAAGAATAAAATAGTTATGTCTCAATTTTCTATGTAACCATTATATTTTATATAAATCGATTTACAGATGAAAATGAATACCAGCTTTCAATACATTTCAATGATGTGTGAAAGAAACATCAAGTTGGAATGCATAATAAAACTTATTTTAAAACTGAAGATAACACTTGTTGTAAACTAACTAATAGTTAGTAGATCTCGGTTGAGTGGTTTTTACATCACATTTATGTTCAGAATTCTTGATGACCAATGTTTAAGACTGACTTCAAAAGCACTGACAACCGTAGGGGATTGAGATACTGAAAATTACTGGTGGTCGATAATTTGTAGGCTCTTTCAAACTGTGATAATCTATCTATTCAGCGGAAATCATGATATTGATCATGAACACAGTAGTCTTTTTGAAGAAGCCCATACACTGATCGTCTATTGCACGTCGTGCCATTTTTTCATATTGACTTTCATATCTATTTAGCACCCATATAGATATAAAATCCAATATGAAGAAAATGGCACGACGTGCAATGCACGCGAGCAGTGTATGAGTAGCTTATATGTGCTTCTTTGTGAGTATTTAAATATTTGAATAAGAAATATATTATATTGCATGAGAGAAAGCCAACATTAGTGAGTATTCTTCTGAAATCTCAGTAGATTTTGCACAAAAATCCTCTTCAAGCAGTAATTCTTATAAGAACGTACAGTTAATGCCTGACAAATCATAACAGATCCTATAAGAAAGACTTTCCACGTTGATATGCCAATCCAAGCGAAAGTGCGAGAGAAATGTTTTCCACAACAATGCTGTATGAAAAACGGAACAGTCACAGCTTTTGCATCAGGAACAAATCGAATCAAGTAAGCTGCTACGGATCAATGTTGAAAGAAATCTACTTGGGATGAAAAATGTGTACAAATTGAATACAAAAGTTGGTTGCACGAGAGCCAAAAATATACCTGAAAACGCTCAATACGGAAGTCATTGCATTGGTCCAATTAGATGACATCATTTCAAAGTGGTTGAATGTTTTCAACCGCCCTGGAACTTGAAAATGATGGAAACTGATTGTGCAGCTGATGATTGAATCAATTTAATTTTCAATCTTTGCTTCAAATTCAACAAGCTTATTTGAAGCTTGATTTCCCTGGTTTTGAGAATTCATAGTATGTAGCCTACAAAATATGGAAAGCCGATTTGGTGAATCGAGAATTTCCTGCAGAGATGCACGGTGTGTGTGGTCGGACTTCAATAACGATGTCAAATTATTTATGTGATTGGTGATGGTGGTAGCTCAGGGAACTTCGCTTCAAAACCACATCGTTGTGGTTTAAAATCCTCACTGAATTGTAGGTGTTTTCAATTGCAGGACCATCTATGTTCTACAGAAGTTCTAGCAAGGCTAGTTCTACAAAATCGTATGATTCTAGCTAGATTATAATTATGATTATGATAATAATATATAATAATTATTAATAATTAACTATAATTAAATATTATATATAATAATATAATAGATAATCATATTACGGATTATAACAAGCTTAGAGCTCATGTGGACATCACCCTCAGAAAAAATATATATACTAATAATGAATTATCCTTTCAAAAGGAGCACCTGACTAGATTCCTAGATTATTCTTCAGCAATAGCAACGATTCTATTATTACTATTATCTATCAAAAACAGCTATTCTATTATCAATATACTGTACTAACAATTCACTCGCTCTTACCTCTTACAGTCAGGAAATCTTAGGAAGTGAAAGGATAAATCAATTAGTAGAATAGCATGCTCACTCCAGTTTTCTATCCAATTTCAACTTTTTTGTCTGTGTGGCTACAGAAAATGCTGCAAAAATTCGAATTCTCACTAAGACATTGTCAAAATCCTTTTTAACAATTGCCTAAGCCCTAACCTTCCTGCAAAACTTCAATGGTTGAGTTATTTTTGAGAACTGTTTCATAAAACTTATGTCACGTAACATAGAATCTTCTGTAGTAAAAGGGTTTTTGTTTCAATTAAGCTACTCTCTACTGCATAAAAAATTAGTTCACCAGCTAACTTTTAACTATGATCTTCACGGTTCTTGATGAATAAAATTGATGTTGAATATTTTGAGAACTTTCTAACCAACTTTAAGATGGATGTTTCATAAGAAAGTGATCAAGAGGAATGAAAGGAAGTGAATATTTTTGACGTAAAAAAAGCATAATATTTTAAATAGTCAGTTATCTTCTGTCGTTTGTCTTATGACCAACTAATAATTTTACTCGTTTTTGATTTAACGCATGATTACTCTAATGGAAATACAGAGTATGATATATTATTAAAGATAAAACCATGAATTTTGGTAGTACGTTTAAATGAATAGATTTGACATGAGAGACATGAATGTATCTCGTGACTTCCTTGTTTTTTGGAAGAGGCCTCTGCTAAGAAACTTACGATAGCTATATTCTGCTATGAATGTAGATTCAGTATTTGAAACATTTACGTGTCTCTTTGGCAGATATACAGGACTACAGTATCACAGTGTCTGTAGGAGAGACTTGAAAACCTGGAGTATGATACATGACTTTCTCGTTGACCGTGTAATGTGTGTCTGTTCAATCCGGGATAACAAGCGCTCAGTACTACCAGAGACATTTGAGACAATCAAGTCTACATAATATTTTTCAATAAATATTATGAATATACTCCATAATATTCCATTTTCATAGGTACTACCGCTGAATGGGGACGCCTTGTTGACCAGCGCCAACTTTCAGTAACACCTCTTAAAAAAATTACTTATCGTCATTCAAATTCTTAGATCAATTTATCAAGCTCAACAAATAAAAATATCGGAAAATTTGAGTGTATTGATTAACTTGGGCTTCGTCCCTCTGCACTCCACTGGGGGCTTTGCCCCCCTAATTTGTTTTTGAAAAGTTTTTGTTAGTAATGTTCAAATATTGAGAGAGTGAGCGCTCTGCGCTCACTAGGGGGCTCCGCCTTATCCTCTTTTTCCCCACCCCGTGGATCCGCGATTGTTTTCTATTAGATTAGGTTAGATCCATAGGCCTACTGTCCATTAACCAAATGCTGGATTTTAGTCAAACTTCATTATAAAAAAATCCTGAAAGTCTCCACCTCAAAAACTAAAAAAGAGAAAAACCTTCTCATCCAAAGTAGCCAATTTCTTGAAAGCTTTTAAGAAAGAGCTCAAAGAAGGTAAAGCTGTAGAAGTTGATGTAGGTGCCTGAAGTTTCTTTAAAGCTTAGACGGTAACAACTCAAAAGGCTAGTAACACACATTCGAATAAGTAGCCTAGCAACAAAACTTTCCGATACGAAAAGTTTCAAGACCCACAAGTGTATTGAGCAATCAAACATGAGAAGCTTAATATCATTCTCCTTGATTCCAATTGAGGAAAGAGTGATCCTGTAATTCATTTCAGTTCCCCTTCTTATGTGTTCGGGTTTCTGACCTTGTTTTTACCTAAGAATTTTTAAGTTCAATACGTTCTATATGATAAGTTCCATGTATTGAACTTGTAGAAGGTCGGCTTAAATGTAGAATTCCAGTCTCATTGATCTATTTGTGAATCTTATACAAGACTCACACTTCCAAATTCCATTGTATTTCAATAGAGACGAAGAAAATAAGAATAATAACAGAAAATAATAAATCAATACAAGTGTAGAATTATTTATATTTCATAATTTATAATAATAAACCTAGATTGAAGTGAAAATTTTATGAACATCATTGAAGTGTCATATAATATTACAGAAAAGAAAAATCACAATAATTATTTAGCTTTTTTTAAATGTGACTTCAACAATGAATTCTTGAAAGTTAAAAATTCATTCATTTAAAAAGCTAGCCAATTCCAAGTTGGAGATAAATAGTGTAGCTTATCTCAGCATGATAAAGTCAGAAAGTGTAATACATTCAAGATAATACATTTATTGATGTATTCATGTAAACTATAAATAAATAATAGGTGAATAGTATGCAAAATCGGGGTGATGGGAGTATTGAGTTGCCTGGCTTTTCTGATACAATCATTCTGAAATGAGCAAGCATCATGGCACCAGGAGTAGGGAATCCATATTTTATTTATTTCAATCACATGATTTCGTTCTGGAGAATTGTTCCGCATAGTTTCTCTCTGGTCCAGTCATCGAAGCGTTCAACTAATTTCTCAGGCATTTCATTCTTATATCCGCCCACCTGAAATAATAGAGAGACTTGGTTAAAACATTGAAACAAAGGTTCTAGGAATTCCTTCTCCTTTCAGCTCATAAACTTCAATTAAGTCCAGATTTTCCTCCTTGATGATGGTGATGAATCTCTCAAAGTAGAACAGTTCAAAGGCTAATGTTGAATTAGCTGCTTGTCTTGAACACAAGAATTCAATTATATTAATTTATTTGCGTTGGTTGGAGATGCTACATTATTTTCATTTTTATTTCGTTATACTGAATTATGAATTGGGTTTTCATCTTTCAATAACACTCTTCAAGAACTCATATATTATAAGTTCTTGATTAACGCAACCACACTCCCTTCTCCACGAACTTCGATACGAACTAACATAGTCTAAGTAAGTAACCATCCTTAATAGGCTAAGCAAGTAACAAAATCATATAATATCTGTGATACTATGAATAAGTTAACTAATTAATTATGAGTAAACTGGAACAAATATTGAACGGAAATTAGTGGAATCATTCAAAATTGTGGAAAAATTCAAATTGGAAGAGTAGAGCAACTAGCTTCTTAAATAGATAGCTTCGATAAAATGAATAAAAGTTTCAAATAATGATTTATTAATCAGCCAAAAAATAAAAATTCTAAAAATAGTGGTGAGTGCCTAAGGATTTTGCTATTTCATCAATATTTTGCTTATTCTGATATTAGCTTGCTGTTTCAAACATTCTAGAAATAGATTTGTTATCGAGAATGAATATTAATTGGAGTCTACTCCGGATATTTCTATTGTATTTTTCCCCGAACGATTCATGATTGATGATCATTAGTAAATAAGACATTTTATCGTAGGGTCTTATCAATTATCGAGTTCAAGTGGGTATTTACCTCTCCTTTCCTTATGAAAGTCAACTCGGGATCCTCAGCCGGCATTTCGTGTTTTTCCTTCACCTCTTTGATGAACTCCTCGCCGTTAATGGCCGAATTCACCTTCATTTCTTTGAAGCTGAGATGGTGTGTCAGTATTGAAACCTGCTCGTCTGTTAAGTCTTTTTCGAGAAACTTGGCGGTACGTCTTATTACACCTGGCAAATCCTGAAAGGTCCAGAGAACAGCAATTAATTCTAATCTTGTTGCTACTGAAATTTTCAAAATATCTCACGAATGAATGAACAGACATTTTTTATCAAGGGTATTGAATCATTAAATGCTTCCCTTAAAATTCAATAAGATTCTATTTACTTTAAGATTCTAAAAATACTTCAATTCAACTTTAATTTAACTTATTTCAATATAACTTTAGAAAAAAGAGTGAATTATTCTTCCACATTAATTTCTGATCACGTAAAGGACGTATTTTTCTTATCTATATTACACAAATAGGATTCATTCTCCAGCGTTCGATGGTTGAATTTAATTTAGAACATTTCCAATTATAGTGTGTACCCAGAAAAAAATGACACTATCATACAATGCAATTTTTTTTTTAAATAATAAATTCTCCGCGATGCAATTTTCCACAAACTTAGAAATACATATACAGCTGAACTAATTCAAACTGTCATAAGTCATGATCCAGTAATTAAACATTATTTCGACACAAAGCAAAGGCGAATCTTAAAAGCATCTTCAAAGATCAAACCTTTTATTCCATTTATATGTGATCATTATAAATTCAACTTGTCAGACAATGTTTCAAAGATAATATCACAATTTTAACCTACAAATGCTGAATTGCAGATTATTGAATCCAGATTCTTTATGTTATTTGTTTGAAAGGTCTTTAAAGGTCTTTTAAAGAACTCTAGATGGTATTTTAACAAAGTTATTGATTATTGTGTCGAAATCACTGTTTAATTATTTACTGATCAATTTGATTTTATCCTAAGTTAAATCATATTCCCAAAGTTATTGAATATCCTATACATTTGGTCTGGTCATGCTTCCTATTCGGAGAATGGAAAACTATAGAAAAATGTATTAAAATATTTATTTTGTCTAAAGTTCGTTGGAAAGCGGCCAACAGTAATGAATTAGTTTTACCTTTTTACAGATACTTTTATTTGAATTCTCAAGTTATCTAGTGTATTGAGCATTAGTACAGCATTCTTTTCAATTCAAGAAATCAACTATTCACTTCAACAGACTTTCAATCAATCAATGACACTTCACCTGATTAGTTGAATACAAACTCATAACCAATCAGTTTGTAGTAACGTAACTTTAAATATAGTTATTAACGGTAGTACGAAAATTGAATGAAAATCAATGTATTAAATGTATAGTCATCCAATCTTGAAGCCTATTAAAATATCAATTTACCTTCTTCATTTCTTCATAGGAGTTAATGAGGACATGCGGTTCATTCTCCAGTTTCTTGTATTCGATAACATGATCCCAGAAAGGACTGTACACAACTGAAAAAAAATCAAAGGCCCATGATAAAAAATTTTCAAATTCTTTGGAAGGAACGAAATACGATGATAAAGTCGCTCATTTTAAACTGCAGTTGTGTTATGAGAAATTCTACATTATATATTTCACTCGAAAGAATTTTATGGAAGCGAATGTGTTCATGAATATTAAAATGGGTTCAAAATTGTTAGTTGAGATTGAGTCTCATCAAAAAATTCTGAAGAAAATATTTGTTTGGAAAATAAGAGATTTGTGAGAAAACCTTTTTGGCTTTTCAACAAGGATCATAGACAATGATAATTGAATCATCATGAGGTACTGAATGTTCATTATGCATGTAGATTATTCTCACAATCCATTGTACAAGAAAAAATGCGAGAAGTTCTAACTTTGAGCAATTCCAAATTAATCTTTGAACTGTGGTTTGTGTATCTACAAGCCAATGTAAAGAGATGAGCGCTGAGCCAATCTTCAAACAGAAGGGTATAATAGAATAATTAAATGGGTATAGTAGTGTAATCCTACTTGCAACTTGCACTGAAATGTCAACTTGCAGGTTTGGCGCTTTGATGTCAAATTGAACTGAATTTGATTATCAAGGTAACAATCAGTTCAGTAACACACAGGGACCTCGAAAGGTCGTCTGTATTGCTTTGTTTGCACGTGTAGCGATAAACTAAGTAGTGATGAATGTGAATGAGTTAAGGTCACGATCATCAAATCATTTAATAAAACGTTATTTATTCCAAATTCTCCACAGCCTTATAAAAGAGATCAAGAATACCACCAAGTATCATTTTCTGTACGTAACCCATTCATGTTTCTGAAGTTACGGTCTGATAAAGTGGAGTTGAAGTACAAAATGCACTCAAATTGAGTTATGAATCTTGTAGAATACAATATAGCTATACCTATTCTCACTACAATATTATCATAGGTGGAATACGAGAGAAACAAGAGAATTTAATGTAGAAGCAAATATTCTCTCACACGTCATGAAAAACTAGGATATGTTGACATCGTCAACATATTATTAAACGTAGTGTGGAAAATGAACTCATCACTTTGAAACAAATATGTACTGATGAATGGTCTTGTTTGTTGCATTACAGAACTGATCCTAATATGGGTGTGAAAATTTGATTTTTGATTTTTCACTGTGCGTGAAAAGATTGGCATAATACAAAATGATAAGATTTTCCCAGAAGAATTCACTCAATCTAGAATAAATCGTCTATATGAGTATGATTTCAATTCAATATTAAGCCCACTGATCAGACTCACATAATTGATATGATGAGCGTTCTCAATGGTGAATCTGAAGCTGGTTGAACTTGAATGAGTAATTCCAATATCATCAAAATGCCTTAAAAAATAGCTCCAATCCTCGAAAGGATAGGTAAGTGTAAAATATAATGATCATACTCACGTTTATCTTTTAGAAATCCTTCCATAAAGGTGTCATAGCCTCCAGTGTAGCCATTCCATAGACGATGGTGGTGATAATAAGATATTGCAGCATCTTTTGGATTCCTGGTCACATAGATTATCTGCGGGTAGGATGGATTAGAATACAGTATGTTATAGAATGAAGTTTTTTTCATCAAGAAAGTAATAATAAATTTTTTAACAATAAAAATAATAATTAATTGAACGAAATTCCTAATTAATGGCATACAATACTGTGAAGACATCTGCTACTGCAAATGTACGCTGCGGTATGTTGCAGTACGTTTATGCTGAAATTTCAGATTCAATCAATTCATAATTCATTTTTGTTGCCTTTCTTATAATGGTCACGGTGGTGAAGTCGGGTGGAGTGTTGTTTATGATGGTGATGAGCCGAGTTCGAGACCCGCTTAGTGGAGAATCTTTTTGCAGAATATAATATTGGTTTTTTATAGTAATTCATTAATCATTAAATTGGAAAATTAATCATTTTCCTTGAGAATGTATCGAATGACAATTGAATTGATTGAAGAGATGAATATTATATCTTCAGTGAACCTTCGAATCTCATCATTATACCAAAATCTTGAACTTGATCTCTCTAAAGATTGAGATTGAAACAAACTGAACGACGTTCGGATTCTCTCTACAAAATCGAGTGAATCCCTATTAGGACCAGGAAAGATTTTTCCTCCCTATAATAGTCATCATTTCATATATTTTTGAATCCGGAATGGAGGTAAACACTGACATCCACTAACAAGATGCAAACAAGCTCTGAGATTCACAGTGAAAAATCACAAAGTGAACGTCTTTAGATGACTAAGATACCTGAATGAAGTTCATGTTTCACTTCTTTCCTCTAACTTGGCCTTCTACAGGATGATAAGATAATGAGACTGGTGCTGCTCCAAGTTTTGAATTATTGTGGTCTACAGTCATCATAGAGTTTTTCTTTTGAAATAATAATGTCATTCTGCTTCAGGTCACAATTTATTTTTATCTATCCAATTTCTTAGAGATTCTTCCAGTGAGTTCAATTTTGATCTTCAATTTTACCATTTTCTATCCAATCACTTTTCTTCAAGCACAAAAAAAATACTCTGTCTTAGACAAAATGAGAGAAATGGAGATGAAGGATGATTGAAGCAAAGCAACAGTTTTAGGTGGGATCCGAACCACCTGAATGTGATTTTGAAAGAACATAACTAAGTTTCAGCGGTTGTGGCTAGGCAGTTTATACAGTTATAATCGGAAGAAATATTTATGGTTTCAAGAATACTGAAGAGTTCATAGAATACTTGAGTAAACTTATAAGTTTTAAGTTTCAGGTAAAATATTCCAGAATAGACTAAGCAAATATGAATGGAATGTATGATCATCTCTGGTTTTACTTTTTACATTATATTACAGTCAGTATATTATGGTATAGAATAACTGAAATTTTGGTTATTGATTCATGTTTCTAGTCCTTAGTAACCAAGCTGTATCGGATAGAAGCTCACCTTAGGTTTTTTAATCCATATTTCTTGTGGAAGGAGCTTAGTAGGTAAATGGGTTTTGATGAAACGGGGCGATTTGGCTCCTCAGTGAATGTGATCGTATCGGCCCCCAGCACATTCTCATCATCTTCTTCTTCACCCTCAATCTCTTGTGAGATAATACTCACTGCCCTGTAAAAATCGATAAATCTCATTACAACGTTGAACATTTTAAACTGATTGCTAGTATCTGAATTTCAAAGTAAGTTAAATGGAGTGTGATTATTGAGTAGGCCAACAATCAGATTATTATGTCTAAAAAGAAGTATTTTGTTCCTTAGCTTAATTATTATTGTATGATATTCCAGGTAATCAGGCCTACCGACAATAGTCCAGAATAGACTTAGCAATAGTGGCGAAGCGTAGTATACTTATTTGGTCATCGCCGGGTATATTTCTGCGTGAAATATGCTTGGCGATAATATCTTCACGACTTTTCAAATATGAATGGAAAACCCAAATGAATGAATTCTGATCATCTCTGGTTTCACTTTTTACATTATATTATCTGTTAATAAGATGATTAGGTTCTCAAATTTGATTTGTCTACAAATGAATGTTTCAATCTTATACTGTAGTACTGGGTCCGGCAGTCAAACCTGACGGTTTTTGATATTGGATAAATTAAAAGCTGTTGAGATATATTTATATATTTTTTATTGTAAAGAGGAGAATTGAAATTACATTTAGTATTAAAAATTTTAGAAAAATTATCATTTAAATGTTATTCCATTTCTGTACACTGTACGAGTCTCTTAAATTGTCATGACTCTCTAACGTTTGATGGATCTCACGAATTCTTTGAATATTCTCCTTCAGTTGATCCAAATTTCTTGGCTTGTCAACATATTTTTGAGAACAGATAAAAGTCAAGGGGACAAGTCAAGAACATTCCTTCAATGTCACTGCGAGATCAAGCCCTAAAATCCTCTCGTGGAGCCATCTATCTGTAGCTGCGTCCTCTGAAACCATTCCTCCAGTATGCATCACCTAACTCAAATGAAAGTCACGGATCATGGCAACTAATCTGTTCACTGTCACTGTGTAAGCACCCCTCAAAAAAATAAGGCCCTAAACTGTATTTTACCTGCAGCCAGACAGTTACTTTTTCCCAGTGAAGCCATGATTTGATTTGCATTTAATAACGGAAATTTTATTTAATAACACATCCATTAAGGTGAAATGAGCTTCGTCTGTCAAAACATTCAGGTTCAATCTTTCTTAACATGGTTTCAATATTCAACCTTCTGAAAATCTCCTGCAACTCTTGAACAATAGCAATCTCTTGTAAAAGCTCAAGTGTCATGAAGAATACGTCTCACAGACCGGTCGGAGATCCGAAGAGCTTCTGACAATCAGAACTGTTAAGCATGTCGAACATATTATTCTTCCGTTCGGATCCTCCTCTCCTTCTTGTGGTTCCAAAATGTTCAGTTCGAAACAGAAGAATTGTGTTTCATGACGGATACCACGAAATGTTAAACCGTATGAGAATTTTTGCGTTGAATCACAGAATCATTATTTCTAACACGTCTGACTACAAACGCACGATGATCAGCGGTCCAACGCTCATTGTTACTGAACTAATGAACTTCACTCAAGTGAACAAGATGGCGCCCATAAATCAAACCATACTTAAAAGTCAGGTTTGACTGAACCCATTTTTATCTCATTTTTAAAATAAGACTGATTGTCAGTGTTTGAAGTACAGTACTGTATCTCATTTTTCCGCGTCTGAATTTTTCCGCAGAATTATCATTCGATGATACTAGTATGTGGATTTCTTCGAGGAAATATTATTCCATTTCTTGAAAGATTTTACAGCAATTCAGAAAGTTGAATTTTTGTAGATAAAAATATGTTGGTTGAGAAACCCTCTTTCATTTCACAAATTATGTGGAATCAGAATTTAATATATTATTCTGATTCCACATACGATAATTATTTACTAAATTTTGTTTTTTTTTTTTTTTTGTTTTGACCACAATGGATCACTTTAGTCTAATCACGGGCACGGGTCCGTCCTCTGTGGGCTCCATTGTCCTGTAATCTCCTCTCCCAATACCTCTTCAAATTTTTGATCTCGCTCGTCTCTGCTCATCCGTCAATTGAACATTCCTTCTCACTCTATCAACCCTGAACTTCCTTGTCCTCAAACAATTGTCTATCTTTGGCCTATCCGTTGCATCCTCAATTCCTAATCCAAGCTCCTCCAGATCCTCCCTGACCTCCACAATGTACCTTCCGCAAGACTTCAAACTAAGTCCTCTGGTTATAAGTTGCTTCAACAACCTATCCTGCAACATCCTCAATATATGTGTAAGAATTGCGAAATTCGCCGCTTTTTCATAACACTGATTATTGGCTCTGTAAACTGATACACTGTTTCGTTAGTTGGTATTCTCCAAACGCCTTTTTGTAATTTTATTGATACACTTCCGAATAATTCTGCGTTCTGTTTTAATAATCTGGTCACTTGCCATCGTTTTTTATTTGTAGCAGAGTTTCACTAGCATAGAGAGCTTCGGGGAGAATCACAGTTTTATAATGTTTTATCTTCGCATTTGTTGAGAGACATTTCTTATTATACGTTGACTTGGTTAAAATGTAAGCATTTCTCATTTTACAAGCTCTGTTGTTCCAGGAAAATCTTTCTTTCAAGCCAATATCAATTATTTCACCCAAGTATTTGAACTTTTCTACCAATCTTAAACTCTGATTACCAATTTGAATTCTATTTATACATAGTGGCTGTAACGGCATTATTTCCGTTTTCTCGTATGATATCTTCAATCCAATCTTCCTTGCAATGTTCTCCAAACCAATTATTTGACACTTCCTCTTCCATATCTCTAGCTAATAAGGCTAAATCATCAGCGAATCCCAAACAGTTAGTCTTAACAGATTTTTTACTACGGCCAATACACACCTTTGATGGATTTTCCATGAACCACTTTCTCATGATAAAATCTAGGGCTATGTTGAATAACAACGGTGAAAGCCCATCCCTTGTCTTAAACCAGTTCTAATCGTAAATGATTTGGAGACTTCCCAAATTTAACCTTTGACTCCGTATTTTAAAGTTAGTCCAATAATTTTGACCAGTTTTGGATGTAAGCCATAGTGTCATAATATTTTCAAAGACTCTCTCTATGGATACAGTCGTACGCTTTCTTAAAATCTATAAATGTATATGAATAGTTGTCCGGATCTTTGCCTAAAATACTCCATAATTAGCTTTAGTGTCAAAATTTGGTCAGCAACTTCGATATGGACGAAAACCCTTGGTATTCACCTATCTGAGGTTCCAGAGTGTTCTTAATCCTGTTTAAAATAATACGAGACAAGATTTTATATGTACAGTCCAACAACGTAATGCCCTAGTTGTCGGGTTGGTTTATCACCCTTTTGTAGAGAGATGAATGATTCCTGCGGTCCAATGCTCACAGCAATTGCTCTTTATCCCAAATTTCACAAAAATGGCCGTGCAGTTGTAGAAATTGTGACTTGCGTTCTTCCATATTTTGCAAACACCTGATCTTCACCACATGCTTTGTAATTCTTTAGCTCCTTTATGGCCTGAAGCATCTCTTGAAATGTTGGCGAGTTGATGTCTGACGGCCTTGATAGAATTTCTGTGTTCGTAGGCTATCCACTTCCAATAACTCGGTTGGCTCCGCACAATTCAACAATCTATCAAAGGAATTCGCCATTATCTCTTCATTCTCCGCATTGTTATGAGCCATTTTACCATGTTCATCTCTCAATATCAATGTGGGTGGATCGTATTTTCTAAGATGAGTTTTGAAAGTCTGATAATAATCGCGAGTTTTATTTCTATTAAAACCATCCTCAATTTGTGTTAAAATACGTTTATGATACAACTTTTGGCATTACAATTACTTTGCTGGAGACTTTTCTAATCTCAGTCATATACCTATTCGTCTCTTCAGATTTCCTGGCTTGATGTTTCAACCACGCATCTTGCCTCTTTTCAACTGCTAAATCGCAATCTGCATTCCACCAAGCATGCCTCTTTCCAGGTCTGAATGGTGCAATTTCCTTAGCAATTGATTTCATATTCAGGGTCAGCTCTTCCAAAGTTCCTGTGTTTTCAATCTCTTGTGTTTTTCTTTCAAATACTTTATTATTAATCAGCATTGTCGGGTCGAAATCTCTTTTACTCCTTTTATTTGGACGTTTCTTTCTCATTGGTGTCAGCTTAATCTTTATCTTGACAATGTAATGATCAATGATAATATTATTATGAAACCTACTCTACAGTCCCTACAGTATGAAAGCATTGAATGGCATATTTTCAATCGTCCAATTTATATCGTTATTATGTAATATTATACTGTGTGATATGATTTCAAAAATTTTAAGAAGAATTTCAGAAAGGCGATTTTCATCCACAGGTTTTAATACTTTCGAATGAGATTGTTCACCTTCAATGAACATCAAATGATAGTAACATTCTAATAAACTATAATTATTTATGTCTATTATCTTTGATCCCTTTTAAAAGATTAACATATTACCGAAATTTGTCACAAACGAAGGTTTTGATACCAAGCCCCCGTAACCCGTCTCCGTAACCTGAACAAACATCAGGTTCAGAACAGTAGCGTCCAATTTTTATCGTTATTATGCAATATCATACTGTGTGATAAGATTTCAAAAATTTAAAGAAGAATTACAGAAAGACAATTTTCAGCTACAGGTTTTAATACTTTCGAATGAGATTGTTCACCTTCAATCAACATCAAATAACAGTAACATTCTAATATATTATAATTATTTATATCTATTGATTCCTTTTAAATAATATTACCGAAATTTGTCAGTAACCTGAACAAACATCAGGTTCAGAACAGTACTTGAGAACAATGTCACACATTCTGGCAAACAATGTAATTAAGATCGTAATTTCCTAATCCTTTGCCCTTGTTTTGAAGTTGAAAGAGGCTCCTGGCAGTTGAGAGATTTCTGGCTTGTCATTTTGAGTTAGTGTAATAATGGCAAATATGTACTGTCTGTAAGCGAAATTAGAACTTGCTTATTAACCGAAGTTTCTCGTCAAATGAGCTTCTCATCTTCTAATAATTCTCTGCTCCTTGCAGCCTTCCTATCCATTCATGTAAAGTTCTGAGGGATTTAGTGAATACGTACTTCGGGTTTGTATGGAGGAACAATCGCATATAGTTCAGTAATGAAAATGATCAGATCTATTCAGCCTAAAACAAGAGATAATAACATAGTACTGTATATCATATAGGCACTACTCTTAATAATTATACCTTCACCCATTCGGTGCTGTACTCATTACTAATTCAGCGACTGAAGATTGGAATATTGATTAATATCAGTAATCAATATTGATCTATAATATCAGTGACAACGTCCAAAAAGGTTGAAACGCAAATGACTGAAATATTAGAGGAACAGACAGGTCTAAACAGCCATCAATTCTGATTCAATTCGATGTCTTTTCTCTTCTAGCATCATTATGTGAATAGTACTTCAATTTTATTCATAATAATTCAATCAATCGAGGAAAAACAACATGATCAATACAACAATTGGATAAGATCCAGAAAGGTTTGTGAACAGCTTTACAGTTACTTCATTGCTGTATTCTAAACGTAGGATGGAAGTCTCAGTATGAGATGAAATTCCCTTACTGGAGGTAATTGTGTTTTCAACGAAATAGGATCTGTGATCAGGAAGTATTGTGTAACGTCCTCTGAATCCTATGGAAAAACACGTTGTGTCAGAAATCTAATTTCCAAAATGAGATGAGAGACTCTCTCTTCCACATCCACCTTCATGTTTGGAATCGAACTAGGGATCAATATACCGTTTAGTCAATATACTAAAAAAGATCATCCAATATATTCTCACAATTACTTATTTATGGAATATATATCGGCGTTTACGTTAGTTGAATTCTGTTGGAAATTCATTATTGGGTCGAAACCCCAATGTATTAAGATGTTGGTACTCTTGTTGGAGGGTGATCTCGCATTATCCTTTACACAAAGGTAAAAGCTTATGTGGACATCGCCCTCTGTTGAAACTAACGAGAAACTCTTTTGACTCTCTCTCTTCGTATTTCATTGCGCTGTTTTCTGAAATATGGAGGCTCATTATCTTTGGATAGTAATTATCCAAAGAGTTCCAAGAAAACCTGTATGGTAAAACTAATAGTGGTAAAACTAGTAGCGACTATTAATTTTGCGGTACTCCACGTATTGAACTTCAAATAAGCTTCAGCACTTGACGCTTCTAATTATTGTCAAGCAAACGTGCGTGAACACGAGCAAAGAGCACCCTCAATGACCACTTCTCCACCGGTGATCGAACATGATACGTCCAAATCACTCTCTCAAAGTTAACATGCTCGATTGAGAGATTCTGAGCGGGAGATCACATCGATTAATTGAACGTTATTAGTTGGCGCTTCCCTTTGTTACTCGAGAGCTGGCCGAGTACACGAAGAAGTTGTGGCATAGAGGATTGCACAGGTCTTTGGCAAGAGTTGAAAGAGAGAGGGTGAGAGATAGATAGAGAGAGAAAGAAAGAGAGAGAGAATAATGACAGTTAGAGGAAGATAAGCCATCACTGCTTTATACACAAAGCAAACTAATTTGACTGAATGGTAATCGGTATGGAGAGTTTGGATACGGCTCATTGATCACCCTTGTTCACATACTCTGTTATCAGCGATATTGCTATGGTAATAGTTTCACTTGGAAGCTATTTCAGTAATCATAATAAATATTATTATTGAACTCTGCTCTCAAAATCAATCATCAATGTGCTGGAAATCATGAATGGATCAATAACGATAGTAAGCCAAAAACAATAACTGGGTATCATTCACATGAAATTTCTGTTCGTTTTAAACAGATAGTCAGTGTTGATACTCACACTGATAGGCTATAAAAAGACTTCCATTTTGCTGGTGTATTTGACACAACAACAGAAAAGGAGAGGTGCAACTACCAGAAAGGTGCAAGAAGGAGAGGAAAGGAAGGAGAGGTGCCAGAAAGGAAATTGAGATGATACTCAATTATCTCTGACACAACCTACCTCCTTCTATGGAATATTGAATTAATGTAATAAAAAGCATTACTAATTTATTATTCAATTGTTATTTATCATAATACATAGTAGATCATAGTAGATTTTGTTTTTCATAGTCAAGAGACATTTATTGTAGTCATTAATAAATTTATCAAGCTAAGTCAAGTTGAACAAATTGAAAGTGCGATCAGCCTTCTATTAAGTAATAATCAGCCTTACAAACAGTTACTTAAGCATTTTTCAAAGCTTTTTGTATGAAACCCACTCCACGAATCATAACCGTCGATGAATGTAAAGTTTTTTGTTGAGTATTTGCCTTTTATCCCCACTTTTGATTCAAGCAATAAACGATAGGATTGAAATCGATGGAATTAATTAGGTCATATATTACTCAGTATTATATTAGTTCATACCTCTACGCTTTTACTTCTCTAATATCAATTTTTGTAATATCGTAAGCGAACATCTTTTTTCCCCTGACTACGAAAAAGATCATGACTATGACAGTCAGACAGTCTCCCTCCTCTCAAAGTTGTCATGTACATAGAGCTTTTTATATACGAATATTTGTTGCTTCCATGCTCTGGAGAAACTTTGCTCTTTGGCACTGAGATTGAATAGCTTTTCCAGTCCTCTGCATATCAGAATGAATTTTTTTCTCAGGTTGTGTGTAATAGCGCTGTGAATTGACATCTGGAAATATAGGAAAGGGAATATACTTATACCCTTACAAATTGAGGGATACAAACGTATCTGACATTAAATTTGTATCCAGCACTTTGAATTTGAATTTCCATTTGAATTTTTCAGCATCATTCATTTTCCCAGCACTACATTCCCACTCAGCTCTGGGAATAAATATTATTTATTTTTATCATGGGCACACAACCCTTCACTGTTTCACAAGTGAACAGTTCTTGCATAGGTTTTTCAAACCTATGTGACACAACTTACCTCTGTTATGATTTTTTACTGAGTGCTTTAGTCAATGAATATTTCTGATTTCTCTCAAATGAATTCTATCTGTGAAGAGATCATATTCCTGGCTGATCTTATTTCTAGTTAATTATCAATCTGTCGCATACGATCTGTCCAAAGCTTTTATTACTGACTTTCTATTCTCCTCACATTTTTTAACTCAGTCCCCAAAGTACAACATACCTGAAAATGAATTTGATTCTCATTTCTTTCAACACCCGTATCAAACTCTCTCTCACAAAAGCTGACATGCGGCTTAGCTGCAGAACGGTGAGATTCGGCTCCTTTCTCATCACATTTCATTGTATGCAAGAGATTCTTAATTAAGATACTTGATCGGTTGACTGCTCCATCACAATCAACCATTAAATTTCCATATTTGTTATCCGCCACACCAACTCGAGCCTGAACAACTTCATGAAACGCTGTCATGTATCACACGTTCACTCTTTCTCTCAAGTATTGTGCTTCGTAGTTTTCTGCGTGGGTTATTTCAACAAAAGCTTCCTTTTAAACCTTTCTTGTAGAGAAGAAACCACGTTGCCATAGTCCATGGAGAGTGAAATCGCCCAAGCACTCGTTAAACTTGAAGTAGGCTACTGCGCCTAACAAAGCAAACCACTCATATCCCTTTCAATGGTATTATGTTTAAAAAATCATGAACAACAAAATAATCGAAACCCAATACAATAACATGAATACTGATTATTATGAGAGTTTTCGTGGAAGTGAGATGTGGCGGATTAGATAATATAACATTGTAGAATCCTTTATTCATAATAATTATATGAATAACAAAATTGATATTTCTGCAAATATTTTATATTACGATAGTTACAATTGTATGAGTTATCAATTATAACTGTAATATAATCATAGTTATGTATTGATAAATATTCTATGAAATTTTCAAATTAAAATCTTGATATAATCAGGAGAACGTGGTGGTGGAGAAGAAGATGGCTTAGAGAAGCCATCTTGCACTTTTTTCGAATAATTTATTCAAGAAAGAAAGTACAATTAACTTATGAAATGAATACAAAGACATACAAATGATTCAAAACGTCTTGTTTTTCTAATTTTGGTAGATATTTCAAAAGGAGATTATGTTCACATTCACTATTAATCACAAATTTCCACATGCGAAACAAGGTAGCTGAGAAGACAACCTACAACTTGTGAATAAGATTTTGTCGATTGTGAGGGGATGGAAACCTATAGGAATTCCTCCATGATGGAAGAAAAGTGAAAAGCAATCCTAAATTAGACGGCAACAGTTGACTTCGATCCTCCTGAATGCTCAATATCCGAGTGATGGAATAAGAAAACAGAAGAGAGAACCGTTGGATTCTAGAACAAGCGTCGCAATATGTGGAAGATTGACTTGAACTCTTCACTGACTTCAATCATGCTTGTCGTTGAATTATGAGAACTGTTTCAGGAAGTAAATTTTTGGCTCTTATAACTTACTCAACGGTATGATTATGATTATGTCTGTCTATTCATTATAATTGTTTGAAAATTCTGCTTTTCCAAGATTTCTCAGAGAGCAAATTAAAGGGGTTTAAAAAATAAAAATTGGTTTCAAAATGGTGACTCGTTAATTTTTTAAATTTAAAACAATATCTACAATTATTCCCTTGTACTAACCGTTCATTCGTTAGCTTAGATTTAACTTAGTTTCGTATTCGACCTCTATTCAAACATAATCTTCAATAATAAGAAAGATACGTATATACTTTACTCGATTGAACTCTTCACAGAAATTCCTCTACATTTCCCCTATTTTGATTCGATAAATCATTCATATACGGTATTTATAATATAAAAGCGAAATGACACTCACTCACGTATTCACTCTTTTATCAACAGAACTAAAAATTTACTGAACCAAAAACTTCCAAATATGTCAGGTATGTTCGGTTGAGGTTGAGCCTTTTGACGGGCACTAAGAATGGATTTTAAAAATTTCCCAATACTTTTACTTGCATTTTTTGGCTTTTCCCAAAATCTAATTGACAGAAAATGTTAAAATTTTGTACAAAGGTTCAGCTATGGAATGCTAGAAGTTCTTCAGAAATGGTGCGTTGAGAGAATTCCCCCCGAAATAAGAAATTGAGCCCGATAATAACGGGTTTCCAATTATTCTTTGCGTTTTAATGCGTTTTTCTATATTTCGCAAGAACGAAAATAATATTCTCAAATAACCTCAGATGTCGAAGATTTTTCAATTATTCTTTGCGTTTTCCACATTTATTGAGAACTACTAAAAAGATTTAATTTGATACAAAGGTTGAGCTGAGGGTTTGGGAGAGTGAGATGAGAGGGTTTCTAAAATATCGTGAAAAACGTTTATCCACTTTTTCTATGCGTTTTCAATGATTCCAATTAGCTTTTTCATGAAAACGTTGACTCATGAAGTCAAACTTCGGCACTGAGGCTTAGCTTTGACCTTGGATTTTGTGTTATTACTAAGGATTCGAGAATGTCCACCCTGACAACTGTCCCCCCTGAACTACCCCTGAAAACGGTTTCTCTCCAAGCTTTTCAATGTGTTTTCTCAGCCTAAGACCGACTTGGCACTTGGTATTTCCTACGCGGTTGAGAGTTTATTTCGAGAAGAGATTAGTTTTGACAAGTTTTGACATTGAAAGAGTTGACAAGTTTTGACACATTGGAAATTTGTTTTGACAAGTTTTGACACATTGGAAATTTGTTTTGACAAGTAATTAGCTTAAAAGAGTTAGATATGATTGTGAGTTTTCAGAATTGAAAATCTTGAAAAATATCATTGAAAATGCAGGCGTGCGAAGCGAGCCTACATTACTTGTTATTTACTGATTTCGCGGAAACCCTGGCTAAACGGATAAGACGAGCAAATTTGAGTATAATCGTCAAATCAAACAGTCTTCTGTTCAAGTATTGCGGATCAATATTTTACTTGAAAACTCTTGGATTTCACTTTCTGCTTAATGGGTTGAGAGCATTCTAATCAATTGAAACTGTTCCAAAATGTCTGAGTTATGAGACAAATCTTTTTTATTAAATTCACTTAACGTTATGGATTATGCTCATTGCAATAAAATTGATCCACACTGTTCCACTCAGGAAAGGCATTCAAATTTATTAGTCTTATATTCCAGTATTCTGATATTACAATACCTTCGTTTGTTTTTGATGAATGGAAAGATAAATTATTTTTTCCTTTGATGTCAAAATTGAAATGTTCTTTTGTAACTGACAATCGGAGATTTCTTCCATGCCATCGGGACATCCGAAGAATTCCAGTTGAAGCAACTGAATAACATTATCACTTTCTCGTACTCTTTCCTGATTGGCAGGTAATAATCTAAGGAATGGAGATGGACATATTTTGTGATATCCTACTCAAACAAGTCCGAGAAAGCATGAATTTGTGTTGAGACAGAATGGAGGCTTCGTTTGATGAGATTGAAGAGAGGCAACTACTGAGGTTGGGTCTACACTACACAAAGAATGATTGACGAAAAGCAACCAAGAAAAGACATCGAGTTGGTTGAACATCTAGTTGGTTGCTGCATTATGGATGAAGTGTATACTGATATGCGACTGTGCAGGCTGTAGAGGAACGTTAGGACATTTTTGATACGGTGAGACAAACAATTTTTAGTTTCAAGAAGAAAAATAAAATACTAGAGACTATAGCTGTATCAAACCACATCTATGTAAAAGATTTTATTAGTATTATTTGCATAAAGCGACTCAAAAGTTATTGAAATTTGGTTTCATACGCCGTATCATAGATAAGATAGTAATACTACCTTATCTGTGACCGTATGAATGTATGTATATTCATCGTGTATGTATATATCCACCGTATGTATATTCATTGAAGAATATATGAGTGTACCACAAACATGTAGTACAAAATATTCTCTTTTCCACGGTAAGGATTTGAAATTGATTATCCCTGTTTCAAATCTCATCCTATTAGAAATATATTTTTCAACCAAAAATGCAATAGAAGCTCTTATTTCGAATAGACGTGGGAAAAGTAATGCAAGTGGAATTGAGAAAATTGCAATAAATGGACTTGAACAATTTTTAGCATTAGGCTTCAATAGATTAGGGCCTCCATATTTAAGATATTTGTTAAATCACACGATAAAAAATATGATGAATGTGACCTATTTGGAGCTGCCTTCCGAGCGAGTTCTTTCAAATAGATAACCATTAATCAACCCAAGTACTCCTAATTTCTATTTTTTACAATGCTTCAAAGAATTCTCAGTTGGAAATGTCATATTACACATATTTGAAAAATATCATATAATAGAAATATTAATATTAATAATAAGGATTTGAATTGAAAATTTCACCATATTCATTTCCATCAATGACCTCAAAGTTAGAATATATTATTGCTTTTTCTTTGCACAATTTCATCACTGCAGAGGATTCCCCTTAAGAAGACTAAGCGTCTGAATGTAGGGGGTGGAATGATATGATATCCAAATGATAATTATAATATTATTCGTCACACAAGGAATCTTATTACAGTTGTAGTTCACAATAGAATAGAATCTATTCAATAAAGTCTCATAATGATATTCCAAACGAATAGCAGGTTAGCTTAAAAGATTTTCACTTACTTCCAGTTTGCTATCCCCGTCTTGAATAGAGTTAAAATATAACTTCAACAGTTCAAATATGGATAGTCAATTTTGGAATAATGATAACTCTTACAAGCAACCGGGCTCAATCTCACTTCTTCGAAAGTAACTTGGCAAAGAGACTCACTCCAACTTTATACTGATAGAAAACTGTTTCTACTTACTCAAGGAACGGAAATCTTTGCAGTAGCAACTGGCTTTTTGCT
Source organism: Laodelphax striatellus (assembly GCA_017141395.1). Taxonomy (NCBI): domain Eukaryota; kingdom Metazoa; phylum Arthropoda; class Insecta; order Hemiptera; family Delphacidae; genus Laodelphax; species Laodelphax striatellus. The sequence continues at coordinate 37,637,044 of CM029531.1, read as the reverse complement.
GCTTCCAGATCGCAATTATTTCCAATCAGCCAAACCATTTCTTGGGTCCATGTGGTTCCTGTCAAACACATGATTATTATTCATAAAAATTGTCTATTGTCTGCCGGAGATTTGGGAGTTTTCAAATAACATTTATCCCATTAATTTCTCACATATACTAACTGATTGTGATAATAACGATTGTGATGAATCTACATGAGACGGCAAAGTTCAATCATATACTATACTAATAAATAGACAGAGATAACAATATGGTAATTTCTTGTCATATAGGCCTTTATAACTTGTATGTGCTTTATAGGTACTATATATCATGCATGGTTCCTCAAGATTTCCACTTCTGTTTCAGAGTTCAGTTACGATTGGAGTACAATATTATTACAGTCATAGCTGGAATACATTCATTGGACTGATATCTTATTATCACTCACTTTGTGTGAAGATGTAAATCTATTTTTCTGTGTGTGGAAACGTTTATGTGATCTCATTCTATTTAGTACACGGCTTCTTCGTTTTTCTTGATTTTCACGTTATGTTCAATCAACTCCAATATTCTATATTTATATTGTTAGCATTTAAATCTACATTTTTTTATAGTGTTTTATAGGTGTGAGAATATCTAGTTTGAATCTTATATCACTCCTTCAATAGTAGAGCATTTGGGAAATATGTTTGGGGAATGGGAGCTTGCATTCTTTATCTCGTGACTTAGCTTGCATCCTCAAAGGAAGAGTAGCAACAAGTCAAGAAGCAATAAGGCGAGTTTGACATGCCTTAGAGTCCAGAGATGTTATTTTTGATAGAAAAGTTTCTGGTTCCGGAAATAAAACAGAGACATTGCCTTTTTTTATCATACCAGGAAATAAATCAGATTGAGAGAGATATTATGAAGCAGTAATAAAAACTGGGCGTGATGAACTCTGTTAAAAAATGCATTTTCAATTATCTCGCACATAATGAATTCAAAGATTCTAAGTAATTGATATGCAATTTTTACAATACAGTAGGTATTTTCACAGCTCTGAAGTTACTTCAGTAGTGAAGTAGAAGGTGTTTGAACTGGAACTTTACAAACAATACCAGAGTAGACATTTGTTGTACGTGTGAACGTGTATAGTATTCATGACTAATATAATTCATATTACATAGAGTCATTCTCTTGTACATTATTATCATTGATACAATCTGAATTTCCATAAATCTAACTTGAAATAGTTTCTCAAATTGATTAGTGTTTTGAACTTGAAACTGTCACGTTGTTACTGGAGCTGCTGGACTCCCCTTCGATACAGACATGTGATGTGACAGAGATTTACATTCTTCATGGATATTATCTTGACCTTGACCTTTCAAAGCAGATGTGAATGACCTTTCAAAGCAGATGTGAATGACATTCCATAATCTACCTCAAGTAAAAGCGCTTCTAAAAATTTTCACGCTTCTAAAATGGTCAGGTTTGGAACTGTCAACATCAATAACTTCCTCGAGAGCCAAGGAGTAAAGGAGCGTATCATTCACTACTAGAATCCAGCAAAATCGCACCTGCATTAACGTGATTTTCTAGACAATATCTGTCGAGTTTCTTAGTTCATATTTCTCAGTAAGGTGTGTACAAACATCGTGAGAAGACTATACTTTCGGGCTAGCTACGAATGCATTATTAGGTGGAAAGAAACCTTTTTTGATAATATTATTGAATCATGAAATGACATTCTGAATTGATGATTTCTCTTGATAATACAGTATAAGGCCTAAAAACCTGAATAGAATTAAACATTCACAAACTGTTTTTAGATGATGCTTCATTCGCATTTTCAAAATTGAAATAAACCGATAAAAAATAAATCTATCTTTTTTGGGCACTTGGAGACTAAGTCATATTCAGCATTTTTATTTTACTTGTTCGTAGTACAGGACATTTCCTTATTGGAGTGCTCAATCTTGTGAACAATGGAGGAGTTGAATAGTTAATAAAACGTCCATTATGTTCCTCTGAACGTCATCAACTGCATTTATGCAAGACTACTTAATAGTGGAAGATCTGGCCACTTTCTAGCTAACTTGCTGAGAGAGGTTATAGCTTCACCCAGCAATGTGGCAAGTAACTTTCCTAGTGTAACAATCAGCCTTCAACTAGGGAATACCTAACTAACTGTTGCCTAATTGACGCGTAATGGAGGAAGCAGTCTCTCACTGACAACTTGTAATAAATTAATGTCTGGATACCTTGGGAATAATGAACGGTTATGGATTGATAGGTTCAGGTTCTCTAATGAACCAATATAGTATTATAGTAGCAGTACTGACGAGATATTACAGAATAGTATTAGCACGATGGAATTTGATAACAGATTGATAAAATCTTCTATATAACAAATAATGATAATAATAAAAACTGTTACGTCTTTAAAATTATTATGTTTCAAAAAATCATGAGATACAAATAAAAATTGATAAATCAAATGATAAATTAAGAATATGGAGAAATTCTTGAATCATTGAAGTTTGGTAATAGCTCTCAATCTTACGTTGCTTCCTACTGATTAAGTCAATACAGCAGATAAAATTGGTAATAAGGTATTTTATATATAAGACATTCATGCAACGGGTAGATTATTTTCGAGGGAAATATATCATATAATAAATAAACGGTGGAAAATGGTATATTTTATAGAAGCGGAAATTCCAATGACGTTCATTTTTTGAAGGCTGATTCCATCTTGAATACAACTTTATACTAGGCCTAACAGTCCAACATCCTGGATTGATTTCTACAATAATTTCTGCAGCACGAAGCACTCCCACAGATAAGCCGATTTGCTGCCTGCCAGATTTTAAGCATCTTATCCTACCGACAAATCAATCACGGAAATGTAGAACGTGCAATACAAATGGGAATGATCAATTTGGATGAGCTAGTGCTCCATTCACTTTGCAATGTGGAAAAGAGCCAAAATATAAGAGATTTAGAGTTAGAGTGTCACAGCAGCAATCTAGATACAAGATGGTTGTAGATGTAGATAGGACTGGATCTACTTCCTTACCACATCATTATAAAATTCGAGATTCCATTCATCGAGATTTATCATTCAGAGAATGACGGTTAATACAACTATTATATCATAATAATTATATTATTCGCAGTCGAGGCACTTTTTTCTAGGATAATGTGCAAATTAGTCCTATAATCTGTGAGTCCTAAGTCTGTGAGTTTGCATTTGATTTTGTTATTTACTAATTTATGCCGGCATTATGCCCATATATAAGAGTTTACGTTTCAATTTTATTCTAAATTATGATGGTGAATATTTTCTGAATTATAAATTTTTCAACGATCTAAAGATTTTTGATGCAATACAGTTGTAGGCCTAATGATGATGCCTCACTGATTGCGATAATAATGATTGTGATGAATCTTCATAAAACGGCAAGGCTTGATAATATTGATCGTTGTGTCCATTTTTTTAAAGGGTACTTGGTGTTCATTAAACTTGACCGAAAGAAATTAATATACAGTCCTAGGTGGCTCTGAACCACCCAATAAAAGTAGTTTTGAAATCACATATAATGTAACAAGTAGTTGGTTCTGTCAGCATGTACAGACTTTCAGAGTCTTTTTATCAAGAAACTGTTCGCACGATTCTGATCGAAATTATTTTATAAATTGAGCTATACATTGAGCGGTTGTCTATTTAATCTTCCACCACCTTCCTTCCCATTACCCAAAAATCCTATAATTCATGTGGGCATCACATCCTTTGAAAAAAATTGTCGAAAATAAGCTCTATCAAGTGCCACAAACTGTCATATAAAGGAGCTTTGTAGCTGACAGGTGTAAAGGTTGCAGGTTCACTTGTTGCAAAGGGAGTATAATCGCTTTTCACTTGTGTTTCGATTGAGCAGATACAGCGCTGACCGCTGATCCCACTTTTAACCACCGTTGAAGTATTACACGGTCTTGGTAGTCAAAATATTTATAATATTGTAATGTTATCATGTGGAATTGTTATATCTATCTCTTAAATTACTTTTCTGTTATATTTGATAGAAAGTAGCCACTTTCCAAGAACTTGACACATATGAAAAGTGCCTTCTTCCGTACTAGATAGGAGAAATCAGGTGAAAATAATGGCCTTAGATATTGAATACAGTAATGGCCTTTTTTAGGTATTAGAAATGAGATCGTAACCGATATGATTAAAATTAAAATTAGCCGTATAAGATAAAACCATAAGCTTCCGTGTCCCAAAATTTTCATTTGCTCACATTATTTTATTATCATACCTACGGCTATAAATCGATCTTTAATATTATATTTTGATGTATTATCCTCTTATGGATAAATGTATAATTCTATTATGTATTATTTAAATGTATTATCCTCTGATTCCATCCAGCCTTTTTATCAAGTTTGACAAAATTATCGTACGTTATAAGACTGGAAAATTCAGCTAATCCCATCTTTCTAGCATTTAGCAGGCGCTTCGTGCATAGAATTCCGCACGGTTACTAGAATACACGGTGAGGACTGCGCATATTCTAGCCAAAACGCAGATAGACGTAAAGTCGGCAGTAACCGTCAAGATGTAACAGCTGTCAATACAAAATAGTTTATTTGTTTATTAGTAAGAGACAGATATGCATAGCCACGTTATAATTGCATCAGATTTCTGCGCATCCAACTCCTTACCCCCCCCCCCCCCCGTTTAGCCAGTCGAGCATACGGAATCACACTGTCACTAGAATACACGGTAGGTCGGTGAGTATAGTATGCACTGTAGAGTAACACGGTAGGTACAATATAGAATCCTACTGCTACGGTCCCTAACGTGTTAGTATGCGCTCTACTGTCTGAACTAGTAACGTAATATACTATTCACTGGGCCAACCATAAAGTATCGAAAAATATAAGCTGTGCTAGACTTACAGTAAAGTATCAGTACACTAAACTAACTAAACTGCGCTAGTTTTGCTCACCACATTTCGGGTAGGAGATGACCCACACATCATCAGGTCTGACAGTGAAGTGGCGTAGCCTCTCTGCATAGGGCACATACTCAGTGGGCATGACACAGCCCGAGGGGAATACACGAACACCCCCCATTGGCATGAGGCCCGGCTTACATGACAGCTTCAACTTCTCCGAAAGGCTGTCACAAAGCGTCTCGAGGCGGATCGGCTGTAGACGCTTCGCTACGGGCATCCTGCAACACACGTCACAAAATAATAATTAATATCGAGAATCAAGGTTGCAGACAATCAGATGCTCAAGTTATCCATGCATCAAGCATTATGTATCCATTCATATGAGAACTATCATCCACTAGAATCTGCATTATGTGCATTATGAATTATATATTCATAACACACATTATGAATATATATTCAGATTACATTATGAATTCATAGGTCACTAACCACAAGTCCTTATCACCACAGACCCCTGAGACAAGTTGCAAGACTATTATTACTAGACCTTATTGTAGACCTTATGCCTCTTGGGTGTCGCAAGGATGGTTGGCGGGAAAGTCCGCCAGTGTCAGCTCATTCCACATGGCTGCTGACCTCACGCTACAGTGTCAGTTCATACCATATTACACAACTTTTGTGATATATTCAACAAGTGATTCAACCAGTGATTCCGACTTCGAAGAAGCAAGTCTTATTGTGGTTGGAGTAATCACGAAGACCATACATGTCATGAACCCCACCCCTAATATTTCTGCAATGGATAGTTTTTCAAATTCTATTGTTTTGAAAACTCAAGTGTGACCCATACTCATGAGGGAAGGTGAACGCTTGTTATCCAGTACCCTTATCATTATAATCCAAAACCGAAACCGTGATATTTAAAAACGTCAACTTATTCATTAACACTCAGGTTTATTCGTAAAAAAGTTCAACGTATGGACGATGAACAAGAAGCACAATGCAAAAATAATAATGAGGTGAACTAATTAGGAATCATGTTGAGGAATACAGTCATGATAATCATGCAACTTCAGGTTTGATACAAGAGTATCAAACTTATAGGAGCATTATTTTCTGCGAAAGGAAATTGGAATAAAAGTGCCGTATTGAAACCTTCAAGTTACTAACATATTAATAAAGGTTGTTATGATGTGGATTTTTTTTTAAATTCTGATTCATCATCAATCAACATCTCATCTTTCATAATGATCCACCATCATGAATTATTAACAATTCTGTTTCAAAATCTAGTTAGCCTAGATAGTAGTAACATGTGACATCTCACTTCTCAGTAACATGCAATTAATAGTTCAGAGTAAGCTCTCACACTTTGAAGAGTTCGAAAAATATTTCACAGAAGTTGTGATTTAATAATTCAGCAGAGAGTACGAAGGCCGGGAATGGCCTAGAGCTACCTGCATGTCGAATGCCTCATCCCTATTTCCAAGTACTTGACGTGCTGGAACACATCAGCAGTATATTTCACTTTCTGTATATTCATTACTTCAATCCTCTAAGCAGATTAAACCGTCTGTTTACAATCCTACACAGAGCTTTTTGTCACAGCAGTATTAAATTATTTTCAATTTGAGCCATGTAAGAATATTACACTTCACGGAAATTTGCGCAATGTAGGAATTCCCCGTGCCTACATGAATTTATTTTCAGGTTTTATTTTTATGAATAAAGGACGTGAATATCAGCTATCTACTTGGAAATCATTTTGTCATCATTATCTCAGTTATTTTCATGTTAATTTTCAAATGAGGTACATCATATCACCATACCTCTTCGTACATCGGTCCCTAGCTTGATTGAGCCTTCTACAATAATCAGGGCCGCTTTTCTCAACGCTGCTTAAGCTATACATCTATTTTTTTTTTTATAGCTTAAGCCTCATTTGGAGAATAGGAGAAGTTGAGAAAAAAAAATTGAGCAACAGCTGTTGCACTTAAGCAGCGTTGGGGAAAGTGGGCCTAATAAGTTCCATTACTAAACTGAAAACTGGAGGGAGCATTTCGCAGAATATTTATTTATCTTTATTTAAAAGTGTGTAATATTTTTTGTAAAGGAAAATTATTATTCGAAGCGTAATCCATCGAACCACATACGTTCTAGGGTGCAGGCACATTCCTGAGTGGAGAATAATTTTTACTCAAGTTTATTTATTTATTTATTTATTCAGTAATTTACAAATAATACTTGATGGTAAGGTTCAACAGGCTTAAGCCCAAAACTGTCCCTTTTCCAATTTAGAATGCAGTCCAAATCTAGGTTATGTTGCATATCATTCACAGTCACAAATTTTCACTTCAAAAGCAAACATTATGATTTGCTTCAGGTTGGAAACACGCAAACTTATCACTGGATCTCTATTTTATTACCCTCGAACCATCAGCAGAGTAATCCAGCGTAAGGTCACGTTGCACTTTTGTGAACAAATGCGCTTCATTTTGTGCACTGTGCAAAAAAAAGATATTTATTTCTTTTAGACATAGGCTGTAAGGCTGAAATTAGTGATGTTTGTAATAACAATAAAATATTCATCACGAAACCCTATTCAACTACATTGAAAAGTCAACTACATTCAACTGTCATTGAACTACATACAACAGTGGTTCTCAAACTGTGATACTTGCACCTCTTGGGGGTACGCGGAAAATTTCGAGGGGTACGCTACCGGCTAGCAAGAACGTGAAACAAAATAATATAATATGAAAATCTCTACTAATCATTACAATTGTCCGTATTCTCGAACTGTACAATTTAATTATAAAATAATACAAATATTTTATGTATAATAGATTCCTATTATTTTGGACATATTTTATATATTTTAGATTTTATATATCATATTTATTATAATATATTATTTCAAATAATATCAAATATACACAACTCATTTATGGTGTATTTCAATACACCGCGTTCCAATTCGATAATATTCACAATAGGTACAATATTGCACTACCAAGTTGTGTGTGAGACAATAATTCTCAAAATTATGGATGACAAGCCGGTAAGATGACTAAAATGACTTGACAAACGTTTTGTTTTCAACCTTTCAAAATAAATCAAAATAATATGCAGGGTCCAGTCAGAATGGTAAATATAGAATCATTTAAATCTTATGAGAAATCCAAAATCATAATTAGACAACTTCAATAGGCTCGAACACAGCTGTAGCCTTTGCAGGCTTTCAAACAATGAAATTCTCTCAATAAACTCGGCATTGCTTTCTCGAAGATGGAGACCGCCTGCTGGAGGCAGGAAATTCAACTTGCATCAGTAATACACCATAAAGCATACGCTTTCCACTAATTGACTGTTTGAAAACGTGAAATAGAAACCTTTTGAAATCCAGATGTCTTGCAGTCCTATCAAATAATCAGATTTACAAGCTTTTGCTACTCAATGATTCTGTGGAAATGAAAAGGCTTTCCGTTACATAGCCGTTTAAGAGCTTATTTAAATTAATTAATTAATTTTCCATTGATAATGGAGTACCTTTCTCAAATAAGAAATAAGGCGCGTATTGAATACTCATTTCTTTTCCTGAAAATGGAGCAATCTATGTTGAAAACACAATTTAAAGCAATATTGAGTTTCCAGCTTAACAATTGCCCGTTTTCAAAGAAAACAAATGAAGCGGGAACAAGATTTGAATCGAGAATATTGTTTTCAGAAATATTGTTGAAGTTTTCCATGATGAGATAATTGTAATGGAATATCCTGATAAAATAATTGAAAATGCTGAAAAAGATTGGTTGATAATAAAACATCCTTGGTCTTCCTCACACAATTCCTTATTCATTTCAATAAGTTTTCCCATAGCGTCGAATTATAACGTCGAATAGAAAAGAAGTTCTCTATTCTGTGACATTATGCTGATCATTTTTCGCTTTTCATATATGAAATATTCATATGAAACGAATGAACATTATTCGCTGAAATTCAGATTTTAGATAACCTTTCATAGATATAGATATTAGCTCAGAACGAGAAAAATTAATGCGCTAATCAATGAAAATTTTTACGTCAGTCAAATTAGTTAGTGAATTTGAAGTGTGAATTCAATATTTATAACATTGTATCGATAGGTGCTGATCATAGCTTGAAACGTAAAGGTGAATGTAAACCAATATGAATGACTTTACCGTAATCGCGCTCCATGGATGCTTGGCGCTTGACGAAAGGCCTCGTCTGACAGGGGCCTAAGTAGGCAAGCATTGCATCAATCTCAACTCGTGTGATTGATTGGTTGAGTTCCCACGTAGTCAATCGTCAATAATGTCAGCACCTATCAGCTGTCACTATAATATGAGGCTGCAGCAGGCCAAATTTGGATAAACTGACCTCGAGGTAGTCGATCAATCAATTGAAATTAAAATTATTACTCTCTCCTTTTCAATGGAGCTTATTCATAGCAAGGATCAGCAGAGTTTTTGACGCCAATATTTTCATGAGAATGTGATCTGTCATCTGGAATATATGGACTGAAATTATATGCATTTTATCAATATTCAGTTGAAGATGGATGTTTAAAGTTTTTACTTCAAAATGAAATAATAAAACCGTTTTAAGCAGTGTACAGAAGTATTACTGCAGTAAAACAGTACAGTACCAAGCTAAATTTCTGGCTTTTTATTTCCTCTTTGAGAATACCTCCCTATTCTCCAAAAGCTTGAAAATTGAGTGACTATTAGGGGAATTGGTTGCAAAATAATACAACACAATTATGTAAAATACATAACTCGATTGAACAAGTGTCATAGTTGTGAGATTGTACATAGCATAAAGATGTCCTCCCATTTCAATAGGTTGAGAAGAATATTAGCTTCTCAAAGCGCTTTTGATGAGCGCTTTGATACCAATTATGATTTCAATAGAGTTGTTATTGATGAGATTCCAAGTAGCACTAGGTATTCTCGATGTACCATATTCATGAATGTTTGGAATGTTCTAGAAGGTTCAGTTTTAATTGAATACCAGCAACGTTTCTTAGTAATTAGCATCCACCCACTGACTACTGTTTGAGCAATTAGAGACCAAAGTCGGAATCTTTCTTCAACGACCTGACGTCAAACGTTCAAAATGATATTCTTGTGATTCATATACAACGGGGGGATTATAATTAAAATGTATCTACCACTCTTGGTTGAAAGATGGTTTTCCGGTAGCCTTCAGTTTATTAGAATGCTAAACCACAATGTTCATCCACTTCTCTTCTGTTTTAGAATGAACATGGAGATAGTTTTTGGAAAATGCTTCTTCTTTCACGAACGATGAAGAGTGAACAAGGTTGGATGAACCACTGTAGGAAGCAACCTACAATTCTAACGGAAGAGAGAACAGCTTTACCGTCATTTCTCATGGGTTGTCTGAGCCTGGACGATAAAAAGAAGACTTGGCAGACGTTTGCCCACGTGGTGGGAGATATTCCTGAACATTTATTTCATTTCTATGTGGATTACTGAAATATTCCTTAAAATATCCCTGTAGACAGTCTTCTCGTTCGTTTACCTTTTTATAAAGTAATAACACTAGTTGCCATTAGACAATTAAACTATTACATGATCAAAGTATTACAGGAAATATAATTATGCGATATGAGTTTGTATGTGTGCGGAAAGATTATTTGTCTATCTGATAAGCGTTGTCTTCAAACAAGCTATTTCAAAGATCCAAGTCTGTAAACATGTTATTTACCCACACATGAATTGTATTCTCTTATCTTCTTCTATATTAATAAAAGAGAGTTGGTGTCTGTACGCTCGCTTATAACTCGAGAACGGCTGAACCGATTTAGATGATTTTGGATTAGTTTGAATTGTTACAGCACTGGTTAACATAATATGTATTAAAATATAAGAAAATCCCTTTATAATTAATAAATAATTGATACATTAATGACCTAACCTATCAAACATTACACAGACGTTTTGAAATTGCTGGCTACCGAAGAACGCAAAGATGATCGTGATTCAAGACCAGAAAAAATTGCATAGTTATCTCAAGTCTCCGTGGCTCAGTGGACAGCGTTTCGGCCTAGGGACCTAGAGATTGGGGGTTCAATTCCCGCTCCGAACCATTTTTTTTGTACTAGGTTTTCTGCTCTAATTATTTTTTACGCTAGAATCATCAATTATTAAGAATGAGTTATCGTTCGTATAATACATCATGTTCTATCGTTTCAAATAATAAAATTGAAGAACGGAAATAAAATAAAAATAAAATAAAAATAAAATAAAAATAAAATAAAATAAAATAAAATAAAATGAAATAAAAATGAAATAAAAATAAAATAAAATGAAATAAAAATAAAATAAAAATAAAATAAAAATAAATAAAATAAAATAAAAATAAAATAATAAAAATAAAATAAAAATAAAAATAAAATAAAAATAAAATAAAAATAAAATAAAATAAATAATAAAAATAAAATAAATAAAAATAAAATAAAATAAAAAATGAAAATAAAATAAAAAAATAAAAATAAAATAATAAAATAAAATAAAAATAAAATGAAAATAAAATAAGAGTGGGATACGAAGTTTGCCGGGACAGCTTGTTTCCAATAAAATCCCATTACACTAATAATAACTTCCCTCTACTTCAACAAGAAACAATTTTTTTCTAATTTTAAAAGACATTTATAATAATACTCAAATTCAAATTTATTCAACAATTTACATACAATACAATTAAATACAATTTAGAAAATAAAGCAGCTGCAAAGAAAAATCTGAGCGTGGATGCGAGCCGAGAATATTTACCCAGTAACTTTTCTCCAACAAAACTTAACATTTTTTGCAGTTTTATTCTCACTTTGACGCTTTTAGACTTGGACTGCTAAATCATTTGCCTCGATTATTGTAGGCCTGGAATCTTGTCAGAAGCTCTAGTATTTAAAAAGTTTATTAATAATTATACATGAAGACAATGTAGGCTATCATGCATATATTAAAATAAATGATACGCCATGTTGTTAAAAGTAGGTACTTAAGTAGAAGTTCATTTTAATCTGATCTGCAAGATTCTTGATAACAATTGAAATCCATTCACATGTTTCTATGGTTGTCTTGATTATCAACGAATCACAACGCCCCAATAATATTGTAAGTACAGTATCTTAATTTAAGCGGTTGAAGTTCAAGATCGTGAATGAAAATTATTAATTCATTCAATCCCTGGTTCGTTGTTTCCATTGTACCTAATCCATATCCTTAATCACTTAATCGTTCATCCTTAAAATCACTCCATCGATACTAGTTTACCGACCACTGCGACTGCGGAGATGATTCAATTAGGCTATTCATTATTATAATAGTATAATTATGTTGATTTTATCAATGACCCTCGTCGAATAGCCTGTCGGATGCAGATGCGGCGTCATATTCTTCGCTAACTTGGACTGATAATAATACTCGAATTTCTCATCCATAAGCTTCCAAGTGCATCGCGTAAGTACCCTGCAGCTCCTTACAAGTTGAGCTTTGGTGGTGGAAATCCGTGTCAAGATCATTCAAGTTCGGGCTAAACTGTTGGTTCAACTTGTAATCTTGGGACGCATCCCATAAATAAACAACCTCTTCCTGCTTTTCTCCCCCACCCCACTCAATGTTGATTGGAGAGAAGTAGCGCGTCCGACTAAATTTCAATTAGAGCTTTAATGCCCTCAAACAGACCACTAGTTCCGGGAATCTTTGTAATTTATACTTAGTGGGAGTCGAACCACAACGCAAATAAATGGATAATTGCATCTCATGGATCATAAAAACCTAGTTGGAAAAATAATAAGAGGTATTGGTTTTCCTATTTCCTTCATTTTTCCTTTTTTCAACTTCTGCTTATTATGCTTCTCTCGTTAATCTTCTCTCACATTTATTTTTCATTCATTAGTGATTACAATGATATATTGATCGAAATTCCTAATTAATAACGCTATATAATACTCTGGATACTTCTGCTACTGCGAATATTGATAACAGAATAATAGCTACTAAGGAAAAGCAATATTGAATAGTTGCAATATCAAATTACCTCAAATTTTTATGTTCATATTCACTGTATGAGCCTGTTATTTTTTCATTTTGTATAATTTCTTTCATTGGCAATAAAGTTTCTTCTTTCTTTCTTTCTTCATTGTTCCCACGCACAAGTGATAATTGATTGTTGTTTGCATGTATCTTAATGATAGAACGTACAGCGTCCTGCCGGCAGTACGTAAAGTACTCAAAGTCCTACCAAGTTGGACATATATTTGAGTACTTTCCGTCCTTCTGGCAGGACTGAGAATTTTTCCATTAGAAAGAGCGTTAAATTCCCTTTATAGCGCAAAAAAAATCACGCTGGTACGACTGCTTGATCAGAAATGGCGACATGTTTTGGAAAGGCCAACATGTCTATGTTTTGGCTTCATATTTTGACGCGCCCAATGGATTTGCTCCACTCATTTTCGGTGTAAACTGGGAAGTAGAAAAGTGTTTCGGAACTATAGTTTTACTTAATAAAAGTTTTGGAAGTATAAAGTGGGATATTGATGGCAACACTACTAAAAGTGCGGTTAGCGGACATCAGCTACACAAGCACGAGGCAAATTATTGTGCAGTGCAGCCAGTTCTTCATAATATACAGGAGGAGAATAGACCCTCTGCTTCGAATGGTAATTCATATTTTCTATTGTTTTGTTTACAAAAGATAAAGTTTCTATTTAAATTTCATTTCAGTGGCAAGGCTTATTTTTCAACTTGACATTCCAAAATTAATAATTCATTCTGTGAAATGTAATGGCCCATTTTTCCTCGACTTTTTGTAAACTGCATTATAGTTTAGAATTTACTTTATTGCGCTTGATATTTTTTAAATCATTGGAAATTCATTGACTTATATAGTCCTTTTCATAAGCAATAAGTCATTTCTCATCCTGTCCTATGAGCGGTTTGATGCATTTCTTCGGCTCCTCTTTTCATGAAACTGATCTATTATAATTATATAATATAATGTATTATGTATATAATATTATATAATATATATATTATATAATTATATGTTTTATCCTATATAATTATCACAATAAACAGTAGTTTGATATAAGTTATGTTATAGTATGTAAGTATATTCAGTATATACTAAAACACAAATCATATGATTTAGTAGTTTCATATGTGCTATATCCAATTGAAACGTATTAATATAGCCTACATTAATTTGATATGTTGTGTTATATTTAATTGAAACGTTTTACCACAATTGTACAGTAGAACATTGAAATCTCACATCAGTAACAGATAGTTGTTGTTTACATGCTGTGGAAGTGATGTACTGCTGGAAGGTTTGCGTCCTGCTGGAAGGACAGATTAAACATTTTCCATAAACATCAAGAGTCCTTCCAGCAGGACGCAAGGCCATGTACAAAAGTACTTCCGGAAGCTCCTTCCAGCAGGACAAATGCCTGTACGTTCTATCATTAAGCCCGGTCTAGACGCTACGATAAGCTTGTCAAACTTATCGTTCAAACTTATCAGGATTATTTTAAATTGTCATAAAACAGCTGATTTAACGTCAGTAAACAAGCCTACATCAATCAGATGTCTTCTGATAATTTAAAATAATCCTGATAAACTAAACGATAAGTTTGGATTATTTAAATTGTCATAAACAGCTGGATTTAAGGTCAGAAAACAAGCCTACATCAATCAGCTGTTTTCTGACAATTAAAATAATCCTGCTAGCAGGATTCATTTAACTTGTCAGAAGACAGCTGATTGATGTACGCTCGTTCACCAACGTTAAATCAGCTGTTTTATGACAATTTAAAATAATCCTGATAAGTTTAAACGATAAGTTTGACAAACTTATCGTAGCGTCTAGACCGGGCTTTATACTTTTAAGTACTGTAGTTCATTTAGAACTTAGAATAGCAGTTTTCACTACTCTGTAATATACTCTATACTGAGTACTGTGGTATTCTTAACCAATATTTCAAGCAAATTTCTCAATATTGAAAAAAAGTGTATGAAATTTGGATTTAAGTTATAGGAATCTTTTTTAAACAAGAAGAAGCTTGTTTGCTTTCGTGAAGAATTCTGCTTTGGTAACATTTTATGCCAAGAGTTTTCAACTCTTTAAAATTGAAACTATTATTAGCTTCTCGTTACGATTGAGAACTATTATCATCATAGACAATAGACATTGTTTCTTTTCTCTATCAAATATTTTGCTATAAGATCTACTGAGCTAAGGTAGGACATCGGTTTTGTTTTCAATGCATATAATTACAACGTTGATGTAATGTTCCGCTGACAGTGTGAACACCGTTCAGTGTGTGGACATTCAATATTTGAACTACTAACCTTGAAGGGATATTTACCTAGCTAGTATAGTGGGGTTCTAACAATGTAAAGCTGAATGGAGGCTGAGCTGATATTTGTAATGGAACAGAACAGACAATGTATTCCCTGTTGTAAAGTTTGCCTACTGAATCGCACAAAAGATACAATGTCACGCTTGGCTCTACGAACTGTTTACATAATAATATACTGTATATTGTGATTTCGCAGAAATATCATTTTCGGCATGCAGCGCACAGACAATTCCATCATGTCGTGTGTGAATTGGCAACTGTGAATTATTGGTTCCTGAGCATTCTGAATTTCGAACCAACGAGCAATTCCACGACATTGAAAATTTACACATTGCTACTTGAAAAAGTTTTGGTTACATGGGAGAAAATGAATGAATTTTATTCAATGAATATTTGTGCTAATATTATAGTAGGTGGAAAAAGTTGTTTAGTCTTAGCACTTGGGTTTTTATAGTTACTTTACTGAATAGGAAGGACATGACAGAGAAAAATTTCGAGCATAAAAACCTAAGCTAGAGTCTACCTACACGTTTTAAAAGTCCAAAAACAGGTTTTATCAGTGGCGGCGCTTGACCTGAACAGTAGGGTGGGCCCGTGGTTGGACTTGTTGTGTGTGTGGCTGGGAAGGGGGGGCATGCTTTATGAAGTATATCCAATTTTACAAGTAAATGTAGTTAAGATTAAATCTACGACTATATATAGTTGCGATATTGAACAAAAGTATAGGAATCGACCTGCTGAAAACTATCCACAAATACATACAGTTAGCCTGCGAATTTACTACAGAATTAAAAACATGCCAAGAGCTGAATGGGCTGATTCGTTTATTAACAAACTCACAATATTATTCTGAAGATTGTACCGTTGAATTAGGCCTAACCTAATTTAAATCATGATCACTTTCACAATAACACGGCACTTCACAATAAAATCACAATCACTACAATGGATTATGGCTAATCTAATAAACCTATATAAATATTAGCACAAAAGTAACTAAAAGTATTAACTTATTACTTTATAAAATAAGAAATTCGCATGACAGCATTTAAACAAAGCTACTACTAGCCTATCGCTGAGCATTTCGAGCGAGAATATTGAGAAACAACGTCCAATGTTGTTTAAATCCTGTCATGCTCATATACCAATCATATACCAATCATGCTCATATACCAATGCATTGCTCTCCGACTAGCCAGCGCCGCCGGCTTCCATAGCCTTGCCATTACGTTCTTATGATAGCTAGAAGGGCCCAAAATCCGTGGCCCTTCAATGTGTTACGTGATGATTTTTGACCCGTTTTACGAGAGTTTTGACCCGCTGACAGTTCAAAATTAATTTACATTGTATTTTATTGAATATTAAATAATATTAATCACAAAACTGATTTAAAAATGTACCTTACTGTTTCATTTGGGTGGGCCCGGCCCACTTGGCCCTTATGGAAGCGCCGCCACTGGCGTTTTATAAAACAGCTTCTTCTCTTAATGACTTTTTTAGCTACATTATTATCATATTAAATGCATAGAAAAGCAGTTTAGACAATAAGTTCTCAAATTAACAACTTCCCAAAATTCTAAAATTATTCTAAAAGGTTTGAGTAGATTATCGCTCTTCAAGTAGGCCTACTATTATAATCAAGTTCAATCAGTAGTACTAGTAGCGTAGGTAATTAAAAATTTTTGATGTTATTGGTCAGAGGAAGTTTTTTGAAAAGTAAATTTTTCTTGCAAGACAATTCGTCAGGATAAAGTGGAAAAACTATATCATGAGAGAAACTTTGTTGTTCATTGCGCAAATTGTCAGTATTAAAAAACCATCAATCAAGCTCGAATCTCTTCAAATGACCTTGAAGTATGCTCTAATATAACTGACCGGCCTTGTAGCTTATAGGCATTCAATTATTGTACTGTTTATCACAAGCACAATCGCTGCCTAGTTGAATATTTGATATCAAAACCGTTTCTATACGGTTTCACAATATTTTTCATCTTTTTAATGATTGGTGAGAGAAATAGTCATAGAACATAGAGTGAATATTATCGTAATGTATCTTAAAAAGTTGTTCAAACACAAAAATTGGAATGAAATTTTTTTAATGATGGTTACAGTTTCAAGATTATAAGGAATGAGTAGGCTATAGTGCGATTCACGTCAAGAAGTCAGCATTGCTTAGATGGGAGTTTGCTATCCTTGTTCAGCACAAGGCAGTTGATGATGTTCCTATCCTATTCGCACTGTGCATAGTTGCCGGACTGTGCATTGTTGTCGTACACAGTCCCAACAAACAGGTTTGGTGAATTTTTCTCTTTCTCTCTCAATGAAACTTGGCATCAATTCTCCTCATATGAACAATGCTGACTTCTTGACGTGAATCGGACTATAGGCATTAGGAATGCAAGTGTGGCATAGGCTACTTGTATGTCAGAAGTAAAATTGCGCTCGGGGCTGTGAAATAGGATTTTTTGATGTTCCAAACTTTTATTAATTTTTCTAAATTTATTTTTTGAATGATATTTTTTTGCAAAAAATTACATTTTTGTTTTGTATTTTATTCTCAATGTCGAGTGTCATCCATCAGCGTCATCCATGAGTAACATGAGTGTCCTTCACCATGGATGATAGCGACGGTAGTTTCTTAATATTCTGGGACATGTGCACCACAAATTCAAGGAGCCCGGAACAGCAGCTATTGCTGTTAGAAGATCCAAAATTTCATTTCGCTGGTCACGCCACCGCTTTGCACGACGTCCTGACTAAACACCCCCCAGGGCTTTCCAGTGCGTTCTTCTCGTTTCCATCATCATCACCATCCATTCAATAACGTACACTGGACGCGTCGAGGCTGTTGTTACCAAATAAGTACTAGACCGACCTCCAAATAGTAACGGCATTTGTTAGCCCCGAAAGCTTGATTGAATCTCATCTATACTGATAATTTTGATAATGTTGATTCTTTCCTCCTGAACAAGCTCATTCTGTTGAATAGGTCCCTTCTGGACTCATGAATTAACCTGTATCCTAATTTTTCTTCAACTTCCTATCACAAACCAACCATAAATAGTTATAATATGATATGGTTGTAACATAAGATATCATTAGTCTATAATTTCTATCAATCAATATAGTAGCATAAAAGCGTTTTCTCATTCTAAACCCTAGTCATTGGTAATTATTATTCACAATGATTTCGAATTTTGAAATTCTAGATACGTTCTCTATTATTGTATCTTTTGGATATCAACTCCCTTCAACACAGGCTTGCCTATGAAGCGATACATCCTGTAATTTCATATGTCAACCTGTATTTTGCATTCATGTTTGAAGGATGATCAAGTTATTTAAATTTGAAATCGAACTTGACTTTGAATTATTCAGACTATTTAATCTAAATAGATTATGAACACTTACCTCAGGTTCAGTTCAACTTCCATCTATGTGGATACTCTGGCAGAATAACTTGACAAAATATTGAGCACATCACGAATTTATAGAAATAGGAAGAAAAGTGTTGATAATGTTTTGAAAAAGCAGATTACTGACTACTGTCTGTAAACTAACATTTTTGTCTATTTAATTGAAAAATTCATGATTAAGTGAGTATGCAGTCCGTGACGAAGCGTGGTATACTTGAACGGTCATCGCCGGATATAATATATGTCCTATTATAGGAAATATACCCGGCGATGACCGGTTGAGTATACCACGCTTCGCCATGGTATACAGTGTGCAGAAATTTCCATTGCTCCAAAACTTCTTCGAATCTTGTATAGAATAACAATTTTACACCCAGCGTTTGTTTGATGAACAATTAATTTGAGTTCAGTGTTCAGGGGTGATAAAAAAATCGTCATCTCAATTTGAACCTGAATGATTGCAAGGAATGAAAGGATCGCTTGGAAATGTTCTGATAAACTAATGAAAGAGCATCCATTATTGTTTTACAGTATTTTACAGCGGCGCACAAAATTTCCTTCCAGGAGGGTGGGGGTTTTGGGTCTGGTGAGAGGGGAAGTTTTTGAAGTGCAAATGAAAGTCTCAACCCAACATTTTTCGGCAACGGGGGGGGGGGAAGGTTTAACCGCCAAAATTCCCCCTCGGTGCGCCACTGGTATTTATATGCCCACAATTAAAAATTTTGTTTGAAGGCTGAACAATACTTGGTAACCTTGTTAGCAATATTGCATTATGAATTCTTATCATCAACTAATAGATTATCACGTTTGAGTTTAAACTACCCAACAGAGTTGTTGATAATATAACGTGGAAAATATTATATTAAAATTAATATTATTGCTTTCTGCGCTAGAATGGAAAAGACAAGCGTCTAGAAGCAAAACTTGATGTGAGAGTTTGTTGTGTTCACGATGTTGCTCAGAAACGTTCCATGAACATAAAACCGTGATGGACCATTTTTCCACGACTCAGCAAATAAAAAAAAGATGTAAACATTTCCTGATTGGAACGCCCACACTTTTCCTCGCATGAGTTTTTCTTTTCAAAAGAAAACTACGTCACTTGTTTGCTTTCATAAAGACTTTCGCCACGAGGAGCACACGGCCAAGATGCAACATAGGAGATATTTTTAAGATCAACATAGGAGACATTTCAAACCTTAAACTGTATCTTGGGAAATATAGATTCTTTGAAAATGCACAAATCTACAAAGTGAAGTTTATGAGGAAATGTTTCTCAGATGGATAATCCAGTTATCTAGTTATATAGGCTATGGGGTTCTTTTCCTCATAAATAAAACAGTATTATGATAAGATGAATAGCAATAGATTCAGATTCACGATAAGAATCCAATAGAGAATGCCGTTATAAGTCTTAAAGATAATACGCTATTCAAATTTGCTCAGAACTGTTAACCTTGCACGAATTCTTGTCGAACTTGAAGTAGACTCGAAGTTGTATCAAGATGTAATAACTTTCACATCTAACAGACTACATTCATTTCCTAAACTCCAGACATTGGTTTTTGCAAGCTGATTGATGAATTTAGATGTAATAGGTGGAAGGGCAAATAATGGAATAAGGAGATAAAAACGGATTCTTCAGAAAAACTAGCTTTAAATCTAGAAGGTAATGTAGCCCTAGACTTTTCATTATGGATTTTTTTTACCAGTGAATATTGTAATAGCTCCTCAAATCAAGTGTTGTTGTAACAATGGATTGGTATTATTATAAACTCACTCATGATATCAACTCACTTTGTATTAAACACAAATTCCCTGATCTAACAAACCCTTCATTGATTGAATATATTACGGACGATCTGAGATTTTCCTGCTGTGATGATGCCCACATAAGCTCTCAGCTTGTGCGTGTGTGATGGGACGGATGATGATGATGATGAGAGATGAGTGAACCTATAGCTTTTAAGGTGGGTTTTCATTACTGCGACAAAGTGCCGCAGTGGAGCCTAACCCAGCGTTGCCAGATGCAATTGATGAAAAATCCCCACTTATAGTTGGATTACCCTCAAGAAAAAAGAGGAAAAATCGATTCAGCTTGTCTCTGTTTTCCTGGTATATTACAGTATTGTAGGCGACTGGTAATCGCAATCCCATGTCATTCAAGCAGAAAAACATTATTCACCTCATTTTTCAATTAATTTGGCTTTTTTTGAGTGAAGAGGATGAGATTTCGTTATAAATTGATCTGAGCACTCACGCGATTAATACCCTCGTTAATTGGAAATTCAAATTTTACCTAGAGCTACTACTCGACAAGTTTGAATTTCTAATAATGTGAATTTTCACGAAAAAAGCCTGAAGGACTGTACATTCCATCCATTTTTTTATTTTTAGGGATAAGACTTTTGTTATGAAGACACAGTATTACCAGTATCTCAATTCATGAACATGGATAAAATTATGCAAATATACATTGACTAATTGACTTTTTTAGAGCAATAATTTTCCATGGAAAAAAGTAAAAAGAGTTAAGTTATTGTCTGTACGTTGATTCCTGGAAGAACCTACTGCGCAATGTTTAAAATAAACCATTTCCATAAGTATCAGGTCGTTCAATTTCTGACTTCATATATCTTCTTTTTTAAACCAATGAGTTCTTTTAAATAGAAGAGTGGAAAGAGTCAAGACTGAGTCTCAATAATTTGGTTCCTGGATGAACCTACTTCGTAGTGTTCAAAAATAAACCATTTCCAAACTTGTCAGGTCGTTTTGAATCTCTGCGGACGACATTTGCGCGTGCTTTCAATTGAATTCTTAATAATTATATGTAAATTGAGTTTATAAGATAATTTTTTCTATTCGGCATCTCTCTCAAAAATCCGGTTTTCATTTCACTCTTGAGTAACGATAGTAAGATTTTGTTCTTGAACACAAAATTGCACAAGTTCTGTAGTCTCCAAATTAGTACGATATGCTTTCAGCATAGTAGAGCTGAAGGAGGCTTGTGCCAATTTGAACAAGACAATTTGAAACATCAGATTCTCCATTCCAATGGAACTATAAAGCGTGTTGTGAGGAATGGAAATCAAGAAGATATTTTGTTCAATTGAACCATTGGACATAGTCATTCAAATTTAGGATGTTCACACAATAATTAGGATGTTTCATTAACTCTTCAGCAGTCAAACTCCCACTTATCAAGAATTGATTTCTTTTATATAACTAAAGAATAGTTTGAGAATCTCAATTATCGCGTTCAGCTGATAATAGAATAAGCAGCATTGGATGTGAAGCTCAATGCAATTCCGAATTCTGTTAGTATTTTAAGGCAACATCCGGAATAATCCAACACGTAACTGGAAGTTGGGACTTGAATATTTAATCGGGATCGACCTGTCATCAACTGAGCAATCCATTTTGAATCCAATTCCCACTGAATGCTTCAACCTTGCTAATTCCAGAATTGGGAATCCCCACTCTTGAAATTTATAAATGCACAGCTGTGGACGATAATTTACTCTGAATCGTTAATTAAGATGCGAAGTGTGGAAGTCTCCAAAATGGGAAGTTTCTTATAATTCGATAGCAGGCTGTTTCTTATTCCAGCCAGGAATGATTTTCAGATAATCTCAGTTCTCTTAGATTTCAAATAATACCATGTCATTGTTTATAAATATTGATTTGATTCTCTCTTCATTCTTCAATGATATTAAACAAAACTTAAAACTAAATTCCCCGATCAGTTGCGAACCCTTCAAACTATGATTGAAAGTACAATTTGGCAGTCATTTTTATGTTCATGTCAACTGTAACTCGATTTGAATTGAAGCTATTGAAGCTAATTATCTACTATTATCTGAAGTAGACAACGACCATTTAAATAAGCACGACTAAAATGTTTTAGTAAACATTTTATTGAAGTTACAGAGGCACTGAAGTCTGGTATTAGCCTACAAATTACAATGAATCAACAATAGTATCAGCGGCTACTAGACCTTGAGAATTTCCAGCAGAGTATTTTTTTTTTCTTTTTTCTTAGTTAATAAGTACAATTTTTAGTAACTTTCCGGTG
This sequence comes from Laodelphax striatellus, assembly GCA_017141395.1. NCBI lineage: Eukaryota > Metazoa > Arthropoda > Insecta > Hemiptera > Delphacidae > Laodelphax > Laodelphax striatellus. The sequence continues at coordinate 37,614,216 of CM029531.1, read as the reverse complement.
GTAAAAAAGTAGGTTGGACTACAGTGAGTATAGAATTCTATAGTCATAGTAAGTTTGACTGAAAGAGACCAGGCATCTCTATTATTGTTTCCTTGATCGTTTAAATAGTCTTCAGTATCGTCCTTGATCGTATGGATGAAATACATAATTAGCTAAAACAAAGAAACTTTGCAGATTTATCATCTATTGACAAAAAATGATGAAGTTTAATGAGACAGTAAATCATAGCAGGAATTCTTATCAGAAACCAGTGATATGTTACAACATTTGCACAGTTTGACCAGTTGCACAACGGTCTGTTTGAGCTTAATCTACAATTAACAATGTAAATATGTATCAGTAATCGAAGAGTTATTTGAAAAACCTTCTGTGGAATCGACCCTTAGCTTTAAATTTCCCGAACGATTCGACTATCTTTATTCAGAAAAATCATGTCATCAAGTTTGTAACTCACCAATAGATACCAATATGCTTTATACAAAGTATAAGTACATTATTTATTCATACATGTATTATTACGATAACGACATCCTGTATTATAAAATGTTGTGTGTATGCTGTCTTCTCTTCAGTTAATATGAGCAGTACAGTTTACATAGAATTTACTGCTTTACGATATCTTTGACTGAAGAGAGCTTTCCATTTTTCAGACAAAAAGAATATTGCATCATTGACAGCTGCGGCACTTCTCATTTTTGCACGTTTAAGTGGTGGCCGCTCATTATTCCGACTCGCCTAACCTGAATGATTCTAGCCGAATGAAAATTTTTCCAATAATGGAGTCATGATTGTTTTTGGAGACTACTTGAACGGTCGATGGTTCAAAATCACACTGCACACTCAAATGCACGGAAACTCATTTTGGTTTCTTCATGAAGAGGGGGGCGTGGATTGATCACAACTTCTAATCATGCTGGAGACTTGAATACGCCTCAATTCATCAGTTGGATTCAATGTTCCATGAAAGAATACTCGCAATTCGCAAATGTTATCATCAATTGAACTCATTGAAGAGAGACAATAATTGTTAAAAACTGGGTTTTGATTTTTTTGTCTCAATCGTGGTCATCAACAAAATGTATTCTTGTAATGGTTCACATAATCTGAAAGCCTGCTAATAGAGAGTAAAATTCCAATTTATCTATTCACACACAGAATAAAAAGCAAGAGACAAATAAAAAAGATGCAAGTATCAAAAAAATTCCAATATTATAACCAGTGTTAAATATATTAATATATTTATTAATAGTGTTATATTAAATTCCAGTGTTAACCTGCATGTGTTTTAGCTCCCATTAGCAATGTGTTTTAGAAAATTATAGTGTTAACCTGAATTAACTGAATGAGGAAATGTTAGGAATAATAGGAGGAAATTATTGTAATCTCTTCCAATTATAGTTACCCTTGTTCTCATGTTACCCTTGTTCCAGGGAAGCATTCAATTTATGGAATATCAGGATGAACAGAAGGGATGGGATGTGATAGTAGGGATAAACAACAGTTGAAAACTACAAGTTTTAATATTTCTGCTGTTACTTGACTCTGTAGTATATAGGCTACTAGCTGTCTCTTGATTGATTCAATGCTGAGTAACACAAAGTTGAAAACAACAAATTCGCGTCTAACTTTGTGGAGTTTGATAACATCTCTCTCGGTTACGTAACCGCTGATTAGAAATAAGAGTAGACACGTGAATAGTAAATTATGGTTAGTGGCCGAATTTCAAGGCCAGTCACTGTGGCTCCTTAATGAATATTCGTAAATGGAGTACTCACCAACATTGAACCAAAACTGCGTTTGCTTTACCATTATAAGTAATTGAAGTATTGCCTTCCCAAAGGATGTTGATGAAGGATGCTAAGAACAGCTGGGACCTGACTGAGTTTCTCGATTCATTAATCAAATCCCATTTAATAGCAACGAATCTACTTTGCAGGTTGATTTTGAGATGCCAACAACAATAGTAATGACCCATCTGGGTTGTGGGAGGGTCAAGATAACAGCCTGAGAGGTGGATATGGGGATATTTATTACAACTTCTTTCACCCATAAATTTAAAATACATTTTCAAGCTATTGTAAGCTCAGTAACAAGAGAGACCTGAGAATTCTAATTTATGGCATGAAATCGTGGTTCTAATCATAATAATATTCTCTATGTACATATTGTATGTAGACAAACTTACTAGCACACTTGACAAAAATGTATTTTCTATCTTGTGCCTGAGATTCAAGTAATCGCTCCTGGAAATACATTCAATACAAAGTACATTTTTGTACATACATTATTCCCAGAAATGGATCTCTTGCAATATTCTGTTGCCTAGTTTATAGCTCGACTTATATGGATTTGGAATCAAAATTTGTGACACATTTAATATTTTAGCCCGTGATTGAATACAAAAATAATCTCGAATAATGAAATTCAATATGGGATGGAAATATGAAAGTATAAGATTTCACAACTCCCACTAATAATAAAGCTCTAGACGACATAAAATTATGTAGGTGGCTCATAATTATGGAACCGTTGCAGATAATCCTTCTCCAAAGTTTTAGAATAAGTTCCATTAAACTGTCATTTACGGTCACTTACTCGTGCTGAGCTGAGAGCATTTATCACAATAATGGAAATCAAAGATGTTCTCTTTGACTTAAAATAGATTCCCAGAAACACGAATGAAGATATCTTGGAGTATCTGCTGAATTTGAATTCTCAATCTTTGTGATCAACAGCAATAAGATTCCATGAGAAAAGAAGAACTATATTATACCGAACATTCTACTATTTTTTATCAATTTCCTATTTGATTTGAGTCAGGCCAAGATATGGCTGAGAAGAGCTTTATCCTTCTTATCTACCCTTCTCTGTCTTTCTCATCCTTATTGCATGCCATTGTAATATCTCAATCACATCAAATTCTGTCAATAGACAACAAACTTTTTGTACAGAAGTGGAGTTGATATTGTTATAGATATCCTTCCACAACATCATAACCACATATTTTTATTATTTCAACCACAACACTAGAAACAACGAGGTTGTGACAATTCCTAGTCTCTTATTAAATCTGAATAGACTCATGCCCGGTTTTTCAGTCGGTCAATAAACTTATTGAATCAATTACTTTTGCATTTGAAAACACATGGTTATTGATTCAATAGTGTATTGGATCCATACACTGTATATTGAGCGACTGAAAAACCGGGCATCAGGAATCTAAATCTGATATTACTCATATCACTGATCGTATCAAATACTCATATATACTCCTACTGATATGGAATATTCATATTGCTCATATGTGATATAACTCAGGAATCTCTTGATTTAAGATACGTAAATATTTTCCGAGAATCTAGATGAATGTGAAGAACATTAGGTAATATATAGTATAGGCTAAATTATCATATCAATTTTATATTTGATTAAAGTCATAGCGTCTTGGAGGCCAAACAAATCAATAGAAATTCAATTAAAATAAGTAGAGTCGTGATGAGATGAGCAAAGAAAAAGCTGCTTAAAACTTACTTATTTATTGGCTTCATGGTTGTATTTAATCCTTTGCACTGAGCTACACTGTGAGGACACAAACGAACGATACAAGGCACATCTGCCCGACTGAATGTCTTGCTTCTTTGAAGATGCAGTTGAACGAATTCATTATGGTGTAGAGGGGCAAGAATCCGGTTCTCCTTATCCCTGCCGCTCGCATGAATTAATCACTTGATGACACTCACTTTATTTCAGCGTAGTTCTGTCCGAGAAATAAGTGAATTGCCAGCTAATCAAATAAGAAGAGAATGTAATAGTTATGAGATTTCATTGCCATAGATTGAGATCAAGGTGTTCGCAATTTCCGTTGTTAGCTCTTGCCAACACTTCCGCTCACGTCAGCTGATTGATAAATAAGTAGCAGGCGCCTGAACAGTGACGCTTCGCTGCCAGATTGCCCGGGAAAAAGTACTAATATCCACGCACTGTTGAATTTCCACCAAGTCCTTGGTTGTATTGCCACGAGATATTCATGCTTCATTGTACTTCAACTCTCCAAATCGAAAGTTCTTTCTCATTTGAAACGCCTAAACCACATCCGCATCATTAGTACAACTAACACCACAAAGAGGATCAGAGAACATTGAGAAAACTAGGATATTTGAGCGATCACATGCAATATGTTGTTGTCAAATGTCAGTTGATATATTCAATTAGCTGAGTAAATTGGAAATAAGTGAGAAAAGGTTCAGGAACTGAGATCTTGCTATACTGAGATGACCAAACTTAAACATAGTCTTCAAGCGACTATATAGTGATATAGGCACTATAGGGATGTATTAATCCATTATACTGTACTTTATAAGGTATATTCACCCAATATATCTCTCATACTGTCTATTAAACATCTCATCAAAGGCTTCAGTTCTACATTTCTTGCACGATTAAAAAATAGTAGGGAACAGGAAAGGCAATTTGGAAAAGAGAGGCTACTGCCCAAACCAGCAAAATCGATAAGTGATTAAATCCGATGATATATTAATAATTGTAATTAACACTCCTTGAAGAATACAGTTGCTTGAAGACTATTTTCAAGTTCAATGACCGAGTTTACAGTTTAACAAGATCAAAATTGCTCTTGCATCTTCTGTATAAATGTATTGAGTTATCAACATATTTAATTACTCATAGTTTTTTGCTGATTTAAGCAATACCCTCATACACATTCCTTGCCCTACTATTTTTAAATTGTTTAAGTAATAAAAAATTTTCATAATCATCACCAAAGGCCTTGCTTGAAGTCCTTTGAAAATACATACGTTATGGAGGTTGTATTAGAAGAACTCTATCATAATCAGGTATTATTTCAATTTAGCTTCGAAGGTGAATAAATAACTTGGGGGGTTTTCCATGATCTTGCTTATTTCTTTATCAGGTTTGATTGTAGATGGTTATTGAACGTTATTAACGAAGGAAGAACATGAAGTATCTATTTTCGCAAACTGTTGATTTGTAATTAAAATGAATGAAGTCTTGAACATTCTCGTTATGATTCTGAGGGAAGCTCTCAAAAAACAATTAAAAAACTTATTACATCTCTTTCCCTGGAGTAAACTAGCAGGATCAGACTAAGCAATCATGGTGGAAACAAAAAATAATATTTTCCAAGTTGCCCCAAATCTTTCACAAAAAACACTCTGCAATCACTGCTTCCATTCACAATCTGCATAATGCGAGACTTTTTTAGTATGGTATCGGGTTTTTCAGTCCATTAAGTTTCATTGTTGACTAGGTTTTCTCTTGAACTAGAGTACCTACTTTCCATGAATAAAAAAATGACGACTTGGATCTATATCATTCACATTATTAGACTATAATTAATATAGTTTTTCATATTCATTTAGGATTATGTGTCTGTATAAATTATTGAATGAATAATGAATATATCAAAATCAAATCGTCAAGAGTTGGAGGTAAGCCCACAAGTTGTAACTTACTGGGTAAAGCAATCTACATAAAACCACAAATGAAACATAGAATATTATGCTTTTGGTTAGTTTATGGTGGAAAGCATCCTCAAGTATTTGTGAATTCATGAAGATTCCAAGATACCAAATCATTGTTACTATTCTCAATGGTAAGCATGAAGGATTAAATCAATGAAATATAGTTTTATTCTTTCAATGAGACATAACGTTTTTTGGTTCTTCAATCTTCAATAAACCATGAATAATAAATTCTAGTCATCACGTATTAGGTGTTACGCCTTATAGCTTTCTAATCTAAACTATTGTGAACTGAATAGGAATTAGATTACTGAATCGTTGAAAAAGTAACTATTCCAGGTAGAGGGTATATAATAGTTATATTCGTCATTGGAAAAAATAAATGTATATAGCCTATGTGTATAGAAGGGAGTTAATTTTACAGCTCTAGCCGTTTCTCGCATCCCATCTGCCATCTGTCTCGGTTCATCCAATCACCATCTACAAGATTTATATTTTTCATAACATCATACAGTTGTTTATTCCAGATTTCGGGCGGTTTATCTATTTTTCTTATTCCTGGTGGACTCCAATTCAGCATCCTTTTGGGCCACCTTCCTTCTCTCATCCTTTGAGTATGTCCCAATCATATTATAGATTGCTTCTTCTCAATTTCCTCTACTGTGGTTTCCCTATTCTGTCCCGTCTCCAAATTTTTACTCAAATAAATTTCAAAAATATTGTATTTATTGATGATTTGGCTTATCGAGAATCACTGTTGATGAAAGTCAGTCGGAGCTCCATTCGGTTATTTTTGTTCGATCATTCAAACGGAATCCGATACTTCTTCTAGAGCCAATGTAACTGACTGACCAAGATAAACTTGATTTTACTACTCGTGTCGGAGATTTCCACGTGCATAGTGTGAATCATTTCCTCATGACTTGTTCAGATGCTGTTCTTTTTTCATTCTATATCAGATGCTATTCGTGTGAAATATTTCTATTATACGAAATCGAGAGGAACATTTTTCTATTTACTTTTTCACAGTGCAAATATTGGATTATTATTGAAATATTGGATTTATAATGTACAGTATTCGTGAGATGTCTTCGAACATCAATAATATTGAGCTGAATGTTTTGTAACTGACAAATAACGTCTATAGTTTATGACATACTGGGAAACAGGGTTCATTAATGATATATAATTATAGTGTCCATATATCCTAATAATTTTATAACTATTGATGGTTAATAGTTCACATCATTGTAGAGTCAGAAAAACTACTATGAAAACCTGAATTAGACAAGTTGTTCGTGGATTGATTCATTCATCAAACCCGTTCCCTTCAACTACTAACTAGATAATTAATTGATAATAGTAGAGAACTCTGTTATTTTGTAATCAATTGTTCAATGGCCTCATTATCAGCTTTTTAACTGCACACTGATTCGTTAATTATTATGAAAAGTTGAGTTCTTACTGTCCATACCCTAGTTGATAATGGTTAACAACTAAAAACATACTTCAAACTTTGAATAAGTTTTTTTTTAATAACTTTGACTATTCTCAGAATTTGAAAACTTTCATTGTGCTAATTAGCCAATTCTATGCTTAATTCTCGTTTCTCAGTTATCCCCTTGACTGTCATTCCTCTTTCCCTCATCCACAATTAGATTCATCACCAAATCATAATATATACTGAGTAGAGAAATCAATGCTGAATTCATGTTGATTTGGTGTTATAATATTGAATATTGTTGAAGTAAATCCTCAACCGAGCATAATTGATTCATGAATATCAGTGGCTTCTCAATTCAATACTGGTTAGCAGTTATTTCTCATTATTTTAGTAAGTTTCGAGTTTAAAAATATTATTCTAGTTCTGATAACAGCCATTGGAGTAAGACGTTTTAAATCGAGTTATTTCAAGTTGCTTGAAAAATGGTGGGGAGATCAGAGTGTCACAACATAACATGCAACTAATCTAATTTAAAAGGAATATGAACTACTCATCCATCACCAAGTCTCATCCATCTTTATAAACTTTATTTTTCGGTCAAGAAATATCACCCAACTCATCCCTGTTCCAAGCTTCAATGATTTCTAAAAATCTTAATCAGATAGAATAGGATCAATAAAAAAATAAAGTTTTCGTATTGCACAGGATTCGATAAATTCAAATAATAATTTTATTCAAATAATTTGGTGAAGAAAATTCTCCAAATAGAATAATGTTCGGATTTCAGCTATCGCAAGACGTACCTTAAAAGTAGTCTAAAACAGTGTTATGTACCTGTAAAATATTAAAATTCCTCGAGGGAGGGCCCCCGGACCCCTCTTATGTCTGGGGGGTTCCATACCACCCAGACCCTCCGGTGTTGGCACCCCCCCCCCCGAAGTCAATTTCTGGCTTTGCCACTGATCCAAATCAAGTACAACTGGGAAATTCACTTTCTTTGAACAATAACCTTCCATCTCTGTTGCATTGATGTCGGATTATTATAAAAAATTACGGATTTTAACAAATTTTATGTAATCCAATTTTGGTTTTGAAAGTTGACGAAATTCAGTTTCGAATAAGAAATTCCATAGAAAGCTCATGTTCAGAGACAGCAAGTTATGCATACATCCAGAAGAAGCATAATGTCCAAAGACCATTCAAAGAATAAGGAATAGAGCAGTAGATGCTTTCCGGTTTTTGGGATGCAAGTCCGTATCACATACAATTAGGTGGGATCTGATTGTAAACTAAGTTAAAGTGGGCCTATACATTAGTCTACAGTAATCCACTACTGTAGAATCCTTTCACTGAATAACTAAATGAGGAACAAACTTTTGTTTTTTGGAACACAGGCTCGTTCCTCTTACTTTGCAGTGTTAATCTCCAGCAGGATTTTTGGTTACAAAATGTGAAAAATCTCTCACAATGTTTTAGGATCTTGTTTGATCATTGATCTGGATCTGGATCACTATTTTAATTCTCGTTTAAAGTTGAATTATATTAATTTTGACATTTTCCGAAGACTCAATTCCTATTACAAGCTCTTTTATATTATCTAATCATAATAAGTAAAAGTATTGAATCTAGAAGTGGAAAATGAAAAGCCTGTTCACACGATTCGATGACTAAGGGTATTGAAATGGATTTCTAAAGCGATCCATTAATCGTTTGATTGATGACCTTCCACAGATTAAAAAAATGCAATCGTTTTTCTTGTTGAAAAATGTGAATAATAGTTGCGTTCATTAGAAATGATAAAAAGTTCTACTAATATGCATCTGGATGCAAGTAATATATCATTTACTTTTTTATTGACGCAATGTTTTATTAATGGAAATTAGAGTGCACAGATATCGACTGCAATCGAATGTTTTTCTGAAGCAAGCAGGTAGCACGAGTGGAGTTGAAAGCTCTTCTTTTAATCACATGGAATCATTGTGTGCAAATTAATTTAAAGAAAAGGATATAAATAATCAAAGGTATTATGGAAAATTCAATAGAATTCACATGTTTCTCCCATTGCGAAATGAATTAACGGTAGTTGCAATGCAAGGTCTAGAATGATGATTGATCATGTAGAATTTACCTTTATAGTAACAAGTTCACAGGTTCTACATGGTCTCTTATCAGTACTTGGTATCTTATTATGTTGGAGGGAATTTCCATATCTACTAATGATGAGGTCCCTTGATCAGTGATGCTGCATATCTTAAAGCTGGGACGGCTGCGTCACCCAGCTAATGGGCATTCAGTTACTGTTGAAACGGAATACAAACTGAGAGCATGGTTTACCGAATCATTAGTGGAGAAGATACACTGGCAGGCTCTGGTCTATTCCTGCCCTCGGGCGTCTCAGTGTTCCCACACGCTGACTGGCATGTGAGCAAATAACGCAATCACTACCCTAACATGCTGAACCTACCATTCCCAACACTGTTAAATGGCATCATATCCAGCCCACTATCAGCATGAGACCTACTTAACATCACCTCAACTGAACATGGTATATATCCACTCAAATCTTTACAATATTATTTGGGAAAACTGTTCCAAATTTTCACGAAAAACCTAGTAAAACTTTTCTCATTTGCAAGTTGCTCGTAATGTGAAAAAATATGAGCATTCGATTGTTGATGACATTTGATAAAATTCACGATTTATTTATTTCCACACAACCACTTGGAAAAACTACCTAATGAATGCTCTCTAATACTAGGAATGGTGCTCTCTAATATGCGACTCAGGGCCGGTTTCTCCAACGACAGTTAAACCAATTTTTAGTTCAAACTTAGGTTTTACCACTCAGTAGAAACTTTTTTGTCAGAAAGTTCGATGTCCAAACAGCTGACCATTTGATTCAATGATGCTAACATTGAATCAAATGAACCTCGAACTTTCTGACAAGTTTCTAGTGAGTGGTAAAGTAAGTTTAAACTAAAATTGGTTTAACTGTCGTTCTAAACAAAGTTTGACCCTGCGTGTCTTCTAAACTCACCCTTTCAACCAAACAAATTGATGGTTATTCATCGATAAAATGAAGTTTTAATTCATCATGAGGTTCTATAGAAGTTTGAATTGGTAAAATAAGAGTATGGTATCAGATTATGTAGAATACTTCTTTGCGGTGTCTCAACTTGTGAAAATGTTTAATGGTGAATGGTCAACAAAATGTATCAATAATTATCATCAATATAGTGAAGTACTACTGCAGATGATTGAGTATTGAAGTAATTGATGTATAGAATCAGAGACAAAATGAATTATCAATTATTATCAATACAGTAAAGTGTAAAGTTCCACTGCAGATGAGACACACAATATCGCAAGTCTCGCAACTTCAAAATACTGGACGAATGAAACATTCTGACCGACGTTCGGAAAAAAGTGATGAGACTGGAAGGAAGACATGAAACAAGACATTATGAGACTGTGTTCTTAAGAAGTGACGGGTTGAGATTGATGACTCTAGAGCTGCGAGTAGAATGATTAGCAACGAAGTTCAAAACAAAGTCCGATCGACTCAACTTCTGACTCAAGAAAGAAATGAACTTCCAACAGTTGAAAGAGAGATGAGAAGAAATTGCGAATGAGTAGAGACTTGAGTAAATTCAGCCATACTGAGTTCTATACTTGATTGAGGGCGGAAATTTATTGTAGAACTGAATTTTTAAATAATATGTTGATTGGACTCGCGTAAGTAGTCTGTATTTGATTTTGTCTTGTGCTCATCTAAAAATCTCGATTGAATAAAGTTAGAAGATCGAATGTGAAATATTGTCGAGTTATGTGATTAATGAATGTGAGATATTGAAAGACTCTCACAATGGAAACTGTAGACAAAACCCCGAATATTATGTCAAGTATTAAACTAATAATAAAATTTGAATATACAGTAGAATGATAACTAATTTCTAATAAATTTTCAAATAATAATTAGTGAATTAGAAATAAATTTATATATCATTTCAAATCATAAGCTGCATCTAAATACCCCTGAAAAGTGGTAACAAATGAAATGCCGGGGGAATCAGTCCTTGTATGAGCTGGTCGTAGCGAGTTGGTCCTGCAGCGAGTTGGCCGCGGCGAGTTGAGTCTGCGACGAGTTGGCCGCAGACCAGTTTTTTTCCGAAAACGTCTCATATCAGTTAAAAGCTTGCAATGTGGGAATGATATTCTTCACTGTATCAAAATCTATTCTCTGTGAGAGAGAACTCTCACGATGTTTCCTGTGACCAATGAGCTGATATGGTATTCCATTCTTGCAATCGAGCTGCAGCAATAACTTAGATTTCAAATTGGGCTAATAAAGCAACTGAGCTCCTTCTACTTTGTCTACATTGTAAGCAGTCGGTAGTTTGTAATTAGATTATGTACTGAGATCGGATCAGCTAATATAGCAGGCACTCTTCATGCAGTGTCAAATATTTACACTGATCTTAGAAGTTATCATTTTGGAGTACATTGCATTGATGATGATGCATCAAAGGTTGGAAGTTGGATTAGGTCCTTATCAGAGCATTAATTTATTAATTAAATTAGTATGCTCATTTCAGATTAGTGCGCTCATTTCAGTAATCCAACTCATCCGCCTCTGAGAGCCAGGACTGTAGAGAGGCGAAGTGTCGGCTTCAAGCACCTGGATATGACATTGAACCAAAAGCGGGAATTCGCTGTTTCAATGAGGCCCTTTCTGAGCCAGTCAATGTTACAACATTCTATAAAGGATGAAATATTATATTAACGTATGCGTTCTACACCAACACCATCAGTTCAGTCAATTAAGGGTTACAAGAATGGCGAGATCAAAGTTTTAGGGTTTTGTTCACAGCATTCACAGGCAGTTGATATTAATTTTGTTTCAAGATCATGTGATATAATATTAAAAATTAAAAAATAAGAGACTGTGTATCAATTTCCAGCGCTTCGTTAAAATGATTGAGATGTTTGAGTAAAGTAAGAACAAATAATCTTGTTCGCGTATCCAGTACAGAACAATCAACACAATCCCTATTCTAATATAGTTTGTGATTATTACAAACTTATTACGAATCATTATCATAAACTAACCAAATATTGAGGAAATATTGGTTTAATCTAAGATTTGGATTATCTCTGACATTACGAGTTTAGAGCATCAAAACTGTAATAATGATAGAAATTATCAGGTGGAAGGTAAATGCAAGTTCAATCTTTATCTAATTTCCAAAGCAATGTTCAAAAATCTAATGAAGTTGATAACTGAGGATCAGGACGGCCTATGATTTTTGAAGTCAAATTAGATTCAATTCAAATGCATTCTTTGATTTGGAGAAACCGTTGATTTCATTCATATTATTACATTTTTTTATACTTGTTCCCAAATATATCATTAATTTAATTCAATTTTTTTCAATAGAATACACCAAATAAATGAAAGTTGAAAGATGAATCGAGATTAGAACTGAATATTTAGAGATAATTTTTTTCGCCTCAGTGGAAGCATCTTGTAGGCTCATAACCTTCATGTTGTGATAAGATGAAAGCAGAACCTAGAAGAAGAGATCAAGTTTTAGCGCTTTATCAAAATTATTGGAGTTCTGAGTAACTTATTTGCTTCAAGCATTCAGCGATGGATGAAATAAATCTCATTCGATTTGCAATCATTCTCACAAACTATAAAACATAATTATATATAATAATATATATATAAAATATGTAATGTATCGAAGATTATCGTGAAATAACAAGCAGAGTGGATTCGGATACATTAAATCAGACTAAACGAAATTGCCAATAAGAACTGTAACACATCGAAAATGGTGAGGATTTTTAGAGAGAGGTGAATTTATTCCTAATAGCCTATCAAACTGAATATCGATAGACTATCCTCATTCGATTAATTCGTACTTAGGCCTATATGAATGAGAGCTCAATCGCGAGAAGCAAAAGAAATTATTTAATTAATTGGCCGATTGCAAGAAATCTCCAAAGAATAATGTCAATTTAAGAAAAAAATACAATAATTATATATTTATATTCGCCGATGATATTTTATATAGATAGTTCATCTTTTATTTTTTATTGTTTATTTTTTATGGATGATTACGTCATACGACGACCGTTTAATTTAATTGGCTGTGATGCAACCGGACGTAATATTGTGATGGACGTGGACTGAATAATCTATCAAGAGCCTATAAAATTGTTTACCTTTCGGTTCAGAAAGTAACAGTGGTTGTTTCAGTGCAAGGGCAAGGTTGATAGACAGCCTTCTTTCTTCCAAATTCTATCTTTCTATCTCTGGAGTATCAGATAAGCGCTTGTAGTGGAAAGTCGTGCTCTTGTTAGCTCTGTGTTTCAAGTTCGATTTCGATTAATTCAAAGGAGGTGAATTGCCAAAACTGTACGCCGATCGTTAAGTTAATGTGCTGTGTATCTTATGCATAATCATCGGCTTTGTTTATTACATAATTATTAAGTTATAGTGTTTTCAATCCATAATATTCATAGTTGAGGTTATGTTTTAGTTTGCTGAAACTCAATACGTAGCTGAGAAAGTATCGTAGGCGAAGATAAAAAACTGTACTTTGTACCGCACAACACGGTTCGGAGCCCGTCTTCTACAGCTGGGTGAGAGTGTTCTTATCTCGTAGTATTATTTTTGCTGTTGTTTCGGCCGAAAATACTGCATAGAACTTGGCTTTTTTTATCGTACTACCTACCGATAAATAATCTGTTTGAAAACGGTTTGATTCATTCATTGCTCGTAAAATCTTTCGTCAGTCATTATATGTATAAGGAATAAATACTCGAAATGGAAGCAAAGCTGGATGAAATTCTCCAAAAATTAAATAAATTAGACTGCTTAGAAATGAAACTTGATAATTTCACGAGTAAATTCAATGATGAGTTGGAAAATCTCAAGCATGAAGTAGGAGAGGTGAAATCTCAAATGAAATTAGAACGAGAAAAAAAGAAGACTCCTATAGGAACAAGAATGTGATAATTTTTGGTATGAGAGGTGGTAAAAATTATTGGACTTTGCGAGAAGAAATAATGAGAATATTAACATTTATAGGTGTCGCCATCAGAAATCAAGATATAGATCATTTAAAAAGGATAGATCTTACCAAAGATGACGGACCAATTAGAGCAACATTCACGTCAACTTATACTAGGAATGAAGTACTCAGGAAAAAATTCAAATTATCAGAAGAGAAGGATTTTGAACAAAAATAAAAATAAAAGAAGACCTGGACAAGAATATCCGCGCCACCAAAAAAGACCTTTATCCGTTTATGATCGGCTACGAAAAACAAGAAAAGAGGGTTTCCATGAAAAAAGATAAATTACTAGTCGAGGGCGAACTCTTTAGTCTGGAGAATTTGAAAGAATCGAATAATAAGGACAAGAAGAGAGCAAGAAGTGAGGAGAATTCTCCCATTGCAAAGGATGACAGTGATGCTGATAGCTTGGGAAAAGACACCGGAAGACTTGGAAAGAAAAAGAATATAAATACTATGGAAACATATATTACATCTAAAGGAAAAGAGAAAAAGAATGATGTAAACACACAAAGGCCCTCTCAATCACAATAGCAATCAAGATTTAGAGCTGCAAGCGGAAATAAGGACAACAAAACGGAATCAGCTGATAAAGATTTTGGAAAGGACGGGAAAACTATCGAAAATATGAACAAGCAGATAAAATAAAGCTATACACATATAACTGTAGGTCTCTAAGAGAGAACTACAGGAGGTTTGAACAGCTAGTAGAAGAACTAGAAGATAAAGAAGCTTAGAACTAGCGTGAGATCGATGGAAAGAATAATGGTCGTAGTTAAAAGAAGAGACAGGAAAAGAAATACATGGATTAGGAATGAAACAACGTGGCAGAGAGTCGCTCGAGAAAGAAAGGAATGGGAGAGGATGAAAAACGTGTACAGACAAGTCTGGCTCTACAAAGGATGAAATATTGAGAAGCTGAAATGAAGAAATTGAACTCGGAACGGAAGATACTCATTTAATCCTAAACAGGATACCCCAGCAGCTGCTGAATTGCGAAGGATGAAAATAATGAAATTTGTAATTATTATGTATATAGTTTGTAAAATTTGCGCAATAAAAGGGTTATTTATTTATTTATCTATCTTTCTTTAATCATATCATCAATCTATTTCAGCGCAGGAATATCGTTGAACTTGAAGATCATCAGATTATTGTAGCAAGTCAATTTTAAGTCTTCGAATAACTTTCTAAAAATAGTGTTTTTTGTCTAAAATTCAGTCCTTCTTTGACGGAAAACATTCTTTTTTTTTCAATTCACATAATTAACATAGCAAGCATCTAATCAACACTAAAAGTATTTTTGTAGTAGTTCTACAGAACTTCTTTACTAGTAGTTACAAAGAACTACTTCTCTATAAGTTATTGTAGTTCTGTCAACAGTAGACCTCATATCATTTGCTCATTCATCATGTACAAAATAGATCCTGTCAACCGGGCATTCAGCAAAATTTTACTATTTGCTTTTTACTATTCTTTATCACATTCGTCTCAGAAAACGATATCCTTGGTAGTAACGAAGTATAACATGATAACAGAACATAGCAAACAAGAAAACCTCTCTCAAGTCTACATTAGCCTATTGAATAGAGGATCTCATTAATTTTCACCCTCACTTTTTAAACAATCCTATTTGATTTCAGATGACCAATAGGATGTTCTTTGTTCCACAATATTCCTTGCCATACCATTCAGAAAAAAGTTCGTTCCATGATTGAAAAACTTGGATTTGAATATTAAAAGATGAAAGAATTGTCATTGACTCCTTTAAATTAGAAAAAGTTTTTCACAATGCCAATTTCAATTTCCCAACTCCCAGTGATAGCTGTTCACTGGTCTATCTCAGAATTAATTTTCTTAAGAAGCCCGGCAAATGTTCATCAAGAAACAACTCAATGGGCACACAAGTAGATTTTCAACTTTTCTCTCTATTTTCAATTTATCTTATTCCCTTTTTTCAATCTACCCTCGAGTTCTGTCTCTTAGTGAGGTTTGAAGATATTTTCCATGAATGAAAATCCTTCCCAATAAGATAAGCTTAAGAAGTTAGTATGTGTAAATTAATCTTAAAACTGTAAGCTGATCAATTTGTTGAATTTGCTATGAGTAACATTTAACAATCTAGGAAAAATTAGTGTAATCTATGTGGCCTGGGGATCAATTCTTTTAATTTATAAATATAATTTATTCATTTTTTTTCTATTTAAGCTGCATCAGCAGTAAAAGAAACTTTTTTCATTACGTTGATTTCTTCATGAACCATGTTTCAGATGGTTATCTCTTGATCCATTACGAACTGCGATTTCACTTCACTATTGACATGCAGTCATGTTATTTTAATTGTTAGAAACGAAAATTAAGTAGTAAGTGGACAAATTTCGTTCCTGACAAATAACAAAATTGCATGTTAATAGTGAAGTGAAACCAATTATGTTTCAGTATGAGCGAGTGATTATTCAAATGTTATTTCATAACAGAAAGACATTAACAATCCATCTAACTTCAAACTAACTTGGAAAGTTGCTTGGAAGCAACTATGACTTGTTTTGAGTTCGCGACGGAGTACGCGGTGAGTGGGAAAATTGGAAGGTTCAGGACAATAGCGGAGGAAACGTTCCATTTCAATTGTATTCCAACTTTTCGAGATAATCGAGACATCTCGTTGAAGTTTCGTTCCAATAAGAATCGATTCGCCTGAGTAATCATCGATCCTATACCTCCTACTCAAACGTCCCTATCCTATCAGATTCTATCAACTTGCCAGACCTTGATTACTTCAAAGCAATTCAAATCTCGACTTCCGTCAAATACTCAATGAGAATATGAACCCAGACAACTATAGCCTCCTTATTTTTTCTCAGTTTATATGAATCTAGAACCGTTTAAATCATATAAGCTGATCCCACTCAGCTTCCTCAAATTTCTATGTGGTAAGTTAGTTGAGAACCAACCAATACAATACAATCTCTGTCAAGGACAATAATCAATAACGTCAGAGCTATCTCAGACTACCGTATTGAAATAGATTGAATACAAGGTTAATCGGATGATTCCATTTCAAACGCACTCTCCACTCTTATTTTGTGAGCATTATGGTGGAATTTTATATAAATTAGTGGAATTATTGTCTTTAAATTACACAGTATAAAGTAAAATATTATATTTTAATCCGAGTGAATGAAGTAGGAATCTAATGATAATCATTTAAGCGTTATATTGAGCATATTCTGAGTGTATAACGTTCTGTTGTGCTAGTTTATTACCTACCACATTCCAAATAGATAATAGCTTACCGTACTCCGTTATGAGAGGGAAATATTCACACTTTATTCTATTAAAATCAAATTTCAATTTTATTTTAGTCTAATTATAAATATAAAGTTTTCCATACACGTGTCCTGTTGTACTATCCACTAGTGAATCATGTAGGAGCTCATAGTTTGCTGTTATCTGGCTAATCTATTGTCAACCACAGGCTCACCGGTATCTAACGACAAGATACGCCATTGTTTATTTATGGCCTAATTGATGATCTCGAGCATCAGATACATATCGGCTCAATGTCAAGACTGAACGTTGAACAATCGACTATCTACAAGAGTTAGGTTCAGCATCAAAATTCCATGCATATCAAATAGATAGAACTGATTACCTGAGTGTGAGTAAATCCTGTTATCGCAGATGAACACCTTTGAACACTAGATAGTAACTGAACTGGTTCACTGTTCCGGGTGACACAAGTGTAATGTCTGCATGAAACGTTTTGCTTGAAATCGACAAGTCAAGGTGGAAGGAGGGCTGGGGGAGTGGAGGGCTGGTCAATAATAATCAAACACTGGACTACGCAGGTAGGCGGTTAGCCGTGGTTAAAACAGCTCTGCATTTGCTGCTTTCTGGACAAGGCTGCTCACTGCTCAGTGCTCGCACACAAGTACGACAATAAAGACGGCATTCTAATTTGTAGCCTACGTCGAGGACAAGTTGCTAGTGACGAGATCGCGACCGGCATTACCCAACTAAACATCACAAAACACACTACTCATAATCGAAATGCCAACACCAGGAGGAAACTGAGTTGCGCTCTTCTGTGTGACAACTAACGTCCGCCTCAGCTAATGATGTGTCTAAAGCAACCTACTACTGGCTCGCAATGACCAGACATATAGTCATTAGGCTGTAGGCCTAATTGCTCTGACGACAATCGTTTCACACCTCACGAAATCCCATCTACTCCAAAAATAGAATGCGGGTCGTACTTTCCAATCAGTATATTTATAACATTGTGTATCATTATAAACAAACTTTAAATTGAACAATATTGAATTGACACACTCTACCATGATACCACTCTACGAAGGGTAACATATCAGTGAGAAACGGTGCAGCTATGAGATTATCAACTTGAGTAGGCTTCAAGTTAATAATCTTATCAGTTGACTTTTTTAACAAACATTCAATGCTATTCTGTTTCACTCTGCGTGTGTACGTTTCTAAGCCAAGTGTCATAGACATCACCTAAACCTCTGTGTTATCAGTGGTTGTATTATCAAAACATCAATTTTGCGTTCTCACACTATTGCGATTGTTCAAAAATAATTATAATGATTATCATCAACGGTTTGCTATCGGAAAAACGTTTTTATTTACAAAATAATAAAAAAGAATCTCATGAACTCATACACAAAGGTAATAATATTTACGAATCAAATACTTGGGTAGTAGAGAAGAGAGAAACACTTACTCGAATTACCACTTATTTACGAATCAAATACTTGGATACTAGAGAAGAGAGAACCACTTACTCTCACGTTTGAGGTTTGAGATTGGGTTTCATAGTTGAAATTGGACGCTAACAGTATATCATGCAATGCTAATAAGTTACTGTGAATCTCTCATATGAACACTGTGAGAGTTTGAAGTAGTAATAGCTTGCAAATTCATCTGTAGAATGAGGCAAAACATAAGTGATGGAATTTTTGCAAAATAAAGCCATTACTTCGCACAGCTCATTTCACACTGCGGATAGAATTTCATACAGATGTTAAAAAGTAAACAAATTTCAAATTTCCAATTAACATTCGCTCCAATTGTTATCTCGCTACTCCATTGTAATCATGCTACAAATTGTTCTTGAAGTACCGCAAGGCCCAAAGGTAAACAAGTATTATATTCTAACAAATCCACCTGAACGCTATTGAACTCACGTATCAGCTCACTATGGAATAATATTCAGCAAGCTCGTTTCCAGCACAATAATGTCACGGTATGCTCATGCTATTCAAGTGCGTTTGTGGGGATGCAACGGGAAAAAACAATTGCTCTGACATGAATGAGCTAATTAGCTCGTCTATTAACACTTGATGACTAATCAATGCCTCTGATGAAGCTGAAATCGCAGGCAGCATATCCAATTCAATTCAACTCATTTATGAATACCGGCTGTGTTTGCTTGTTCGGTGAGAGTGGTTGATAAAATGATCATGAAGTCACAAACACTTACGACCGCTCTTGGATGGGTGACCGACACAAAAATAAGGCGAGGTAGAAACTTCCCGTAAGGGTCACCCCACCGATAAAAGCCATACGAACATAAATATATAAAATTAAATACGAAAATTACATATAAAATTGACACAGACACAAATCATTGTAATATGTACTACCTAGTTATGATAAATTCTAAAAAGTTGATGATGAAAGTGCGAACAAATGTAGGAGGATTTGAAGAACTTTTGAACTTACGCAATCACTCCTCACTCTAGGTTTGAGAATTTCCTAATGAGTGCTTGAATTCTTTGTGACCACAGGAAAAAATAAGCTGCTCAACAGATTTGAAAATCGCCAATATGAAAGGAAGAGAGCTCCTATTGTTATGAAGTATGCGGCTATGAAGTGTCGGAGGTTTAGCTTGTTGGATCAATTACTCCAAGATGTGTATAAGTAATTTATGTTAAAAAATTTAAAAGTTTCTCTATCAATAGATGAAAATTGGTTCGATAAGGATCGTTCACTCTGAAATCTTACTTATTACTGAATGTCATTTCTGTACTCATTATTTATACTAGAGAATATGCATTTTTTTCGAAATGATGGAATAAGAAATCGACGAAGAGGAATCCAACTCAATGTTATCCTATGTAGAGAGATGTATAAATAAGAGATGTATAGCACATGGTGGCTATAAAACATTTTGCACCCTATAAAAAAAAACAATCGATTGAAGGCCCAGAGGCAATTTATTTTCACGACTGGAAGAGAAGGATTTCCATCAGACACGTGCTTGTAGACCTACTTTCGTCGAAACCACAAACAAAATGTCCCAATAATATTATTTTTGTAGAGAAAAACATCAGTTAATTTTAAGTTTAGACTTCAAGGTAGTAATGAAGGTTTATGTAAGTTTTTTGGTAGGTACTTACGAGTATTTTTGAGATGTAGGAATATTCTGATCTTTCATAAATTATTCTTGGAATAATAGAGGCTGAGCGATATGATTACCACACAGTTCATTAAGATTGAAGCTCAGTACAATATTAATGAGTTCTTCAAATTAGAATGATCGCCTTTCATCCGAGAAAAGTAAAGTCTTCATCTCTTTGAGATCTTAAACTCAATTGGAATCATTCAATATAGTTATTTCGTCCATTTTTTTATACAAAGCAGAACAGATATAGACTAGAATAGAGTATAAAATGGATGTAATATATATCATTATGATGTATGATAGAGCAAGAAAAACGTGGTAAATTTTAATGTTCACTCTCACAAAAATTTATGATTATGGTTATGACTTGTTCAGCTACTTTGTACATTGATTCATCATACTTCAAGAAATGGGGGAGTTAATTACTCTGTCTCTAAGAATACAATCGCTTGCCACCGATAATGAGAGGATAATAATTATGAATGGCATATTGAATTATTTAGAAAAAATGTATTATACTAAGTTTAGTTGCACCCTGGCAACATTTACTCGATGAAGTGGCTAGTTCATTTCCTAGATTTGCTTTCAAAATTCATATTATATTTTTGTTGGACGAAAATAGAAATCATTATTCCATAATAATAATTGTCTCTCATAACAATTAAATTTAATTCGCATTATCTGATAATTATCCAGTTCTATCAAATACAGCTTTCGAATTGTTCATGTGATATCAAATAGGGCATTAAGCAATCTGATAGCATTTATTGATGATCATGGATTACCTTGATCTCAGAGCAGTGTGGTTTTCTCAATAAGAAGATAGGTAGGCTTTAATCAAGGACTCATCCCTGTTGGGTAAGATGAGTTTATTCGGGTGTGCCTAAGTTAACTCAGTTCAAGTCGGCCTCAATTGAGATCTCGAGCTGGAGTATATTGCTTTTGAGACAGAGACTAGGCGCTTACGTTGAATGAATTAATGCTTGGTTGCAAGGCGATTACTGATCATCAAACTTCGAGTTTCAAACCCTATAATGGTTAGCCGTTGCTCAATTTGGTTAGATCTGTTATTAAACACCTAGACAAGGTACTCACTTTTTCTGTTGTGAGTAATATATTTAGAAAAATTTCTTGAACTTGATCAATTGAAACTGTAATCTATCTATCTTCTCTATATTAATAAAAGAGAGTTGGTGTCTGTACGCTCGCTTATAACTTAAGAACGGCTGAACCGATTTAGATGATTTTGGATTAGTTTGAATTGTTACAGCACTGGTTAACATAATATCTATTAAAATATAAGAAAATCCTTTTATAATTAATAAATAATTAGTAAATTAATGACATAACCTATAAAGCATTCTGCTGACCTACGTTTCAAACTTGCGGCCGAGCGTCTACCGAAAAACGGAAAGATGATCTGTTTCAAGATCAGGAAAATCAGCTCTCTCACCCTAAGCCTCTGTAGCGTAGTGCATAAACGTCTGCGAGTGAAACTAGACGATTCGGGTTCAATTCCCGCTCAGGACTATTTTTTTTTGTAATAGGTTTTCTACTCTAATTTTTTTTTTACGCTAGAATCATCAATATGAATGAGTTAGAATGAGTTATCGTTCGTATCATACATGTTTTATTGTTTCTAATAATAAAATGGAAGAACGGAAATAAAATTTGAAAAAAAAATAAATTAAAATAAAATTAAAAATAAATAAATATGAAAATTCTTTCTTTGATTAGAATAGGACTGATAAATAATTGAAGAACGGAAATAAAATTTAAAAATAAAATAAATTAAAATAAAAACTATTAAAAAGAAATAAATAAAATAATATAAAAAAATAATTGGCGGGAAGAGGGGGGGTGACATTTGATGGGAAAGAGGGGGTTGACATGAAGAGGGTTATGTGGGGTGACATTTGGGGGGGGAGGGGTAAGAGTGCGATACGAAGTTCGCCGGGACAGCTTGTAGACTATAATATAGACTTTATTAGGAAAATTATAACGTTTATGATCAAAAGTTCATGGAGATTTTCAAATTTCGAGTATTTTATGAATTAAGTAATAGAAGAATAGATTTGGGCAAAGGCCCGTTGTAGACTTACCTTCCCTTAAATACATTGCTGGATGAATAAAAATAATTTACTATGACTGGTAAGCCCCGTGGGCTGAAGTACTCGCTTGCGAACTTCTAATTCTACCAATATGACCACAATCATGAGAAAAAATTTCTCATAGCCTAATGAAAATATTCAAAATTGCCGCCTTCTATCAGCTGTTCTTCTGTTCAAACTACGAAGACTTCAATCACATGGTTGGGATAGATATAGCAGGATTAATTCCTGTCAGAAAATTTATAGAGCTGATTTTGGAAATCAGTGAACAGTGATTTTATGCAACTTTGACACAATAATAAGGCTTAAAAGTCTTAAAGACCTTCAAAGTGTTTAAAAGCCCTTTTCAAAAAAGACCATTCAAAAAATACCTTTTTGAAAGACCTTTTCAATAATCTGCGGAGTGCGGGATTCAGCATTGAATTTGAAGTTGACTTATGAAGGCGTTCGCAACTTATCGTCGGACATACAAACATACAAAGGGACAACCCCTCGAGCCTAAATTCAAAAGTAAGAACTTCGCTTCGCTTCGTTCAACTAACTCTAACAGTGTCTCTCAATTTTATCCATATTATAGAATTCAAAGAATCATTTGATAGCAAACATCTAAAACAGGCTTGATTGTCATTCTGACTATCATAATAATGTCCTGCTTCTGCATCCAAGTGACAAGCAGCTCGAAATTCTGAGGAACCCTCAGTGAAAACATCCTTTTCATGAAGTATTCGCAGATTCATTTGTCAAAGGTTTTGGAAAAAGCGGACATATTTCATACTGAACTTTTTATAATGAGAAAATTCCATTCGTGATTTGCGGCCTTTAGCTTACACACACATGCAGCTCACGTATTTATGCTTACGTCATTGCTGCAGAGTTTTTCAACCCGGCTTGAAGACTACCCTATTTTGAATATTAGAAAGGTTTGATAATTATTGTGTAAAGTGAGCTCCATGTTCTTAGTGTAAGCGGGTTGTTGCGAGAATGAAAAAGCATCTCCAATATACTCTAATCGATTAAATGATACCTCCTTTTAATGATGTTTGAAGATATATATTGGATTTTTTGAGAAAGGTATTACTTGATAATTGAGTTACAAAAACACATCGAAAGATAGATCATTGTCACAAAACAAGCAATACTCACCTTGTAAGTATCAGAAAATCGAAATATCTATTTTTTCTAAAATCAATTTTCCAATAATAATATTACTGTTGCCGAATTTTAAAAATTTTTGATTCGAAACGAAATAATTTATTCGTGACACACCAATGTTGATGACTCATCTTATATCCATATAAAAGTGTTATAATTGTATGTATAAATGTCTACTGTTTGACATATTTGATATTTTAGTTGTAACATTAATTTAAGCATTGACATGTCACCTGTCATTTGAGTGAAACTCAAAAGTTGATGTATCGTGACAATTGTGAAAATAAATAAATAAATAAATTAGAAATATATAATAATCTACTCAGATTTAATCAATAAAAACTTTTTTTGTGAAAAAATTTATCAATATATTATATTCATATCTTACCCAAGAACTTTCCTATTTGTTAAGAAAAAATAGCTCAATACATTTAATTTCATTTGAATCGGCTTTTATTTTCATTATCTAATAGGATCACTATATAGTTTTAAAAACAGTATACATCCACGTATTCATTGGAGTATGAAGAGAGGCTTATTACTCATAATTCTAATAAAATATTTTCTCAAATTATCGTCCATTTTGAGTACTAATACTCATATTTATATAATTTCATGACATTAGTTCCATGTGAATCGGGTTTTTCGTTTATTTAAAAAAATATCACTATTTGAGAACAGTTTACAGGCACGCATTTAACAAAAAAGGGAGAATAGCTGATTTATTTTGAGTATTCATATACTATTTTACAAATGAATATCTATTTAAAACAATAACAGTTTACTTGGAGCGAATAGGTTCACTTACTTGAGGGAAAGCGGTTGAAGCAAGTCTACAAGCCAGTGAAATTAATGTGATCCTAACCCCGGGGTTGTTCTTCAACCCGTTGATATACTGAAATGGTTTTCTGCTAGAGTCAGTCTCCTAGAGACTGCCTAGCTCGTGATACATTTGGAGCCCTTTAAGGAATCATCGAATCACCTGGAGCCCTTCATTGAATCAATTGACCATTATGGAGAAATAATTGATACACTTCAGACTACTTCACACTTGACTTGAATCACTAAAATGTTGTTTATAATGGATCAATGTTTAAATTGAAATAATGTGCGGTAATGTATTGTGAGAGTTGTTATGATGTAAGCTACTTTACTTGAGAACACCAAGCTCCAATCAGAAGATTTTTTTCATTTTTCAAAAACGTCATGCTCTAGCAATTTATTTTTTTCCAATTTTAATCCTATTTGAGTCAATGATGTTTTAGAAGACTTTGAACAATGATAAACTATCCACTCAATAATTATTTTATCGCTCAATCAGAGGGTTTCAATGTTTATCTCACTAGAGTTACAAGGTAATAACAATTGAGAATGCTTAAATTGCCATTTGAATTTTTCAGAATTTTCAACTATCAAAGTGTATTGAACAGCGAATGGTGGCAAAACATGTTTAAAACAGGAAAAGAAGTCTTCATTTCCTTGAAGACTAGAACCATAGAGAAAGCCAAGAATTTCCCTACTCTCATACGCCAAGTATGTTGGTGTATGCTACAGAGAGTGTATAGTCACTCTCTATAGTGTATGTTTTCTCTATGCTAGAACTGAACTAGAATAGTTTCGTGATTTTCTATTGGATATTATAATTAATTCCTTAATGATTATGTTTCTGTAGAGATTGACTTCGGAAAAAATCACGATAAGACAGGTTCCACTTCCAATATTCAATAGACTTCAATAAAGAATGGTTTCAGTGCAAAGTGCAAAGAAGAACATCTCTTTATATGCGGAAACTGTTGATTGAGCAATAAAATTTTACAACGTGCTTGAAAGCATCAACGTTGAAACAAGCACAGACACTCTCAACATTTTTCCATCCTTGAGAAAAATTGTCACGTATGATCGTACATCAATATTAATAACAGACTTTAAGCGCACCTTCGTTTTCTAGCAAGTTTTGAATTTCTAATCATAATAAACATTTCACGACCCTACTAAAAGAGGCTGGTCTCCACATTACGGCAATTTAATAGCTCTTAATTAACATTCTGTGACGGAGATCTTCGTATAGATTCTAATGTAAGATTTCGGGCCCCTCAGTTGTGAAAAGTTCGTGCCTGAAGAGTTCCAAGCTGCGAATCCAAGAAGATGGAAACTTGAAAAGGTAAAATAAATGCTTCTACAATGGTGAACTTTTATGAGCCCCTCAAACGATCTGAACAATATCACCTTCCTCTTATCAAGTAACTTTATAAAATCCACTTTTCCGACTTGCTCTCAAGACATCGCTGTAATGTTTCAAGGATACAGAGTTGATCCACTTTAACAGGCTTCATCCTTAAAATTAATCTCGGCTTTTTACAACCGTATTAAAATATCCGAAGTGCATAGGATTGAGATATTTCATTCAACAAATTATTACTTTATAAACTCCTATAAGAGAACTTCATTGAATTAATCTTTAATTTGTGGCCCCGATAGAGATCAACAATC
Source organism: Laodelphax striatellus (assembly GCA_017141395.1). Classification (NCBI taxonomy): domain Eukaryota; kingdom Metazoa; phylum Arthropoda; class Insecta; order Hemiptera; family Delphacidae; genus Laodelphax; species Laodelphax striatellus. The sequence goes on along the minus strand of CM029531.1, from coordinate 37,588,009 downwards.
AGAAATCTCCCTTTTCAAGCTTTAAACAAGCTGAATTGAAATTCAAAGGTGCTTGGAGTTAAGAGATGTTATCATTCCTGTAAGACTCTTTACAAGACTATTACTGACGTTGAGAATAATATTAGGTTACAGTTTTCTGTGAGAGAAAAAACATTTGGTAATTGTCAATATAAGGAAGAGAAGACAATATAATGAGACAAGAGAGAGAGAGAAAGAGAGAGAGTAAGAGAGAGAGAAAGAGTGAAAGGAACACCTATATTTAATCAAAGAATTCAACCCAAAAATAAGAAAGAAGTAACCAATATACTGATAAATTGTTCCAATTTTCAAATGAGAATTTGTCAAATCATTTGGAAACAAATAATAATTGACAACAAAAAATGTTGATATATTTCATGGATATATAATTTAAATCTATAATTTAATCATGGTTTAAAATATTTACGTATGGAATCAAATAGTAAAGTTTGTCGCACTCATGGTAAAGTTAAATATTTTCAAAGTCTTCAACCACAGTGTGAGAAAATAAGCTCAACTTTCCATGTAATCTTGTTGCATTATCTTCCATCATGGCCATGCTATAAGTCGAAGTATTCTTCAAGTTCCACTTTTTCCGGCATCAACCAACCAAATACACTGGATGATTTGGCCCCCATTGTTCAGAATTCAAATTCTGATCACGTCTGCGGAAACGCCAATTCGTTCACAAAAAACTGCATGCCTTGCATAAAATTGTGATGTTCAACAGAATCACAAAAATGTGAATCTATTGCGTGTAATTGCTCAATTTTCTACGTGAAACTCTTATGATAAATCCTCATCATTAAGATATTTTATCATCAGATGCTTAACTGTCTCTTGGAAATTATAGTCTACAATTCATAATATTTATGTATCAGGCATTAAAATTTTTATGAGTAAATCTATATTTTCTAGATTTATTTGTATTTCACTGGTAAAACAGATTAATGCTTTATATGGAAATTATAAGAGAAAACATTCATCCATTTTATAACAAGCACATAGCAAAGCGTTGGGAAAAATCCCAGTATGGTTTAAAATGCTGAAAGAGGTTCTTCGCCTGTTACATATTCACAAGGGCATCCATGTGGACACATAGAAGGTCTTACATCGTCTTTCAAAGAAAAAGGATGAGAAACCCCAGATCCAGCAAAACATTTCTGTTCCACTGCTACATAAATTTCGACATGAAGAAAGATTGGACAGAGAATTATTCAAATAGCACTCTTCTTCACTCCCTCAGCTTAAATCTACACTGATTAGTCATTAAATCTGTTTGCTTGTGAATCAAGCAAATAATAACGATAACGAATGATAATAATAACGAGTGAGTTTTTCTGTTTGATAAAGAATGACAGAGACTATGAACATATAAGTTAAAATTCCATCAAAATAAAAGCTAACTAATATTTTGAAAAATGATCTTGTTTGCATTCGAAATCAATCACGAATGAATGTGAACGCAGAAAAACAGAATTTAGATTTCAGAATATTGTATTTTGAGGTTTGTGAAACAGAAAATTTAATATTAAAAATAATATTTTCGTTTTATGATTATTATTACTATCGAGGTACTAATTCGGAAATGAGAAGATTCTTCTTGACTTGAAAACTTTCTGTTTAAGATTCATCGATAAAAAAAAATTGGTGGAACCTGCTCATCTATCTTCCGAAATGTCGAAATCCATTTTCGATTCACATCGAAATACACATTCTCGAAATGTGTATTTAGAAGGTTCTCACTCCATCTTATCAACAAGAAGCACGCTCATAATTACGCGGCATAAGACTATAAGAGCACTTTTTATGAGTACCATAGATTGTCTTTGTATGAAGAAAACCCCAATTACTGTACATTGGTAGGATAGATGCACTGCATTGGTAGGATAGATGTACTGCATTGGTAGGATAGATGTACTGCATTGGTAGGATAGGATGGATAGGTAGATATATCAGGTACTACCGATTGAGTTGAAGGAGACAGTGGAGACACTAAGGATCTCTGATTTTAAACGAAGATTAAAAGTATTTTTAATGAATGAGTGCTTTTATATTTTAAAGGATTATTTTGATGACTGCAATGCAGACTAATAATACATGAATAAATTCAGAATATTATCAAATAACAGTACCAGTGTCTTGCTTTTACGCAAGAACTTTGACTTGTCTGACGCCATTATTTGGCCAACCAGACGTAATATATATCTACCTATCTATTCGATCCCGACACAATAGTTTATTTTCGTCATTTTTTCTGAAAATTCTCAAGTAGTATTGGGAGCTTTAAAGTATTATGTGAATTGATCATTTATGATTTTGATGGCTTTGAATAAATAGTTTTCAATAATGATCAACCTTGGATGGATTTTTTTCAAAATCTGTGGTGAAGGGAACTAAGCATTCCAACCATATAGGTTTATTTACAAAGTCGTGTGGATATTGACGTATGAATATTCATTTTGGATCGGAATGATCAAGGAGTTTTCACTACCGACATCATGATATGATTCCAGGTTCGCTTTGGCAAAGTATGCACACGATTAGCATATATAAATAATTTATTCGGTATTTCTCTATCCATTCAATGGCTCACCTTGTAGTCTGCCTCCGCCTCGAATTGGAATTCTGCAAATATTCGAAATTCGAGCAACCAATCGGTGATATCATTACTCACACACTTCTGTTGCTCACATTCTTCAGTCCATATTCAATTTCTTACATCTATCATCATTCTCCATCTCAAAAGAAAAGAATTCGCCCATATTTTCTTCTGCCCTTCCTCTCCTCTCAGGGTAGCATTATTCGTGTTCCTGACTCAATTTGTGATGTTTCACTTCTTGAAGCTACCTGCATACTTCACCAGCTCCACCGTTTCAACGGTCTCTGCTCTTCAATATTGAAGAAGGCTGTTGGAAAGTTGGTGCTCTCCAGAATTCAGCTACACAAAGTTCACTCCAGAGAAAATCTTAGCTCACCATTCATCATTCACCACCATTATGGTCATGTTACGAGGTTTCCAGGCTGTTTTTTATCCTTGATGCTGAGAACCGGTAAGAGTTCAAAAACACTTTGAGAGAGTCATTTTTGAAAAGAAAACTACAAAAAAATCAATGAAAACGTTTAAAACATTAAACAATGATTTTGGGCTTGATTTGGGAAGAGTTTCTAAACCTTTGTATACCACAGACTAGGTATAATTACATCCTTCACTTCCTTTACTTAATTAAGTATAATACAGTATTATTATAGTCTATGCGTCTATGGTATCACATTCGCTCAAGTACTTAAAAGTTGAGCATGAGTAAAAAATTTGATCATTTTTTACATTCTCGGAAAAAAACTGGGGAAAAGCTGGGAAGCCGGGAACTCATTTGACAAAATGAGTTATCGCGATCTGCTGATGAACAAATGAATGAATATGCATCAATCACTCACCTCGTTGAGTGATGTGCAGGGTGTGCCACCAAGTTTGTGACAACCGTTACCCATAGATTCTATGACAGATCCGACAAAAAATATCCAGTAAACTTCTAGCCTATCGACTTTCTTTCTGACATAATTATATAGATTTTTCAATATTTTTGGAAAATTCCCACTTACTGTCATTGAATACTCAATTCAAGAACCACTCCTCAAAATTCAAATTTATTCATAAATTAGGATAGGACGTTAGAACATAGTTGAGAGTTTTGTCTGTTTTGGTTCATTCAATCCTGTAAGACTGTTTATTCAATCCTGTTTATTTAATACCAGTAAGAAGGCATATTACAAAAAAAATATATATCCCGAAAATGAAAGTCGATAGAATAAAAGTTTATAAGACTTTCTTATCGGAAATGTCATAATATAAAATGTGTGCTCGGCTATTCAAATCTTGACGTGACACTCTGTATAAATAGCTCTTAGGTATAGCTCTTACCGTCAAACGATTAAAAATTTACTGAATTTATATTTTCATTATTATTTTATTTAATCTATATAATATACATTTATATCATATATAAAAGCAAAATGGCACTTATTCATCAACAGAACTAAAAATCTACGGACCCTTAAAAACTTTTAAATTTTGCAGGAAGGATCAGACGGACCTCCGGAGCACTAAGAATGGATTTGAAAGAATTCCCAGAGATACGTCCAAAATCTGCGTTTTTCGAACGTTTTTCTGCGTTTTCTCAGCTCTTTCGAGAACGACTTGACAATAAAATTTTATTTGATGTATAAGGTCAAGTTTGAATAAGGAAAGATGGGCATTTCAAAGTTATCCTAGAATTACAACAGAAGTTGACGTTTTTCTACAATTTGAAGAACAACTGAACTATAAAAGTTAAACTTCATGCACAGGTTCAATTACTGGAATAGTGGATTCAAAATCTGGATGGTTCAAATAATGCCCGTTATCGATGTTTTACCAATTTTCATTTGCGTTTCCAATGAGTTTTCCATATTTTTCGAGAATGACTGGACAAAAACAGTTCAAATTTGGTACACAGATTCAGCTAAGAGCTAGAAAATGTTTGTTAAGCCACTTAAAAAATTATTCCAAAACTACGCCAGAAATAAGAGTTTTCCCAGCTTTTCTTTGCGTCATCAATGCGTTTTTCCAGCTTTATTGAGAACGGCTGTGATAAAATAGTTGAAATGGTTTCAATGAAATTCCCAGGCGAGCGAAGCGAGCCTTTTTGTCTTATTCTTGGCTGATTCCGACGGGGGGCGAATATTAACAACACATTGAATATTAAAAGTTCATTTCAAAACTCCTCTCTCATTCACTACCCAGCTTTCAATCTAAGTTACATTCTGAACGGATAACTGATTCCAATTTTAAGTGGTTTTGATTCGATTTGAACGGAAAGAGACTGCAGATACTGAATGTTCAGTTTGGAGATCAGGAAGTGGTTCGTTATTAGCGGTAATTTAACGGCAATACGTTCGACCTTTAAACAGTGCAAACCAGGCGACTAGCCTATCTGGGTCAGCAAAGTGTGTACTGGAATCAAGGTCGAATGAAAGTGGCCGCTTATGTAACAGTCGTTTATTTGCAAGCCATCCACTGCAAACTGCATTCACATCGGGGGCACACCCACTTCATACAATGCTATTAATTTGTGTTCAAGTTCAATATTTTTCTCGTTCAGCAACATGAGACGGAAGTGGATTGCAATAAATGAAGCTTACAGCCTCACACGACATAAAAATGTCAAATCATAACTCAACAATGTACCAAATGTGCTCTAACTGAAGTGGCTGACATTAAAAGGGAAAACAAAATGTCTAATCATTTTGCAAAGAGCTTTTGAGGCAAAAAATGAAATATGCATAATACAATTTTATATAAGATAATATAAATATAATGTGCATGGACCTATCCAAAGAAGCATTGAAATAGAATAGCCCATAGGTATATTTTCAAGAACATCCTACATGCATTATATGAATTGTATTGATTGAATTTATTGTTAAAGTTGCCCTTTCACAAACCTTTGTTTGTATGCTTGAAACAAAACTTCCATAGCTGACATAGGTGACTAACTATAAATATTATAAATCTATAATATAAATCTATAAAATACTATAAATTATAAATATTATCGTCAGTTGCACGAAAAGCCAATAGCTTTAAACCACCGTAAGATGATGTCATGTAACGGTCCCGATGTAATGTAATCAGTATTCACCTCCGTAAAAATAATGCATCTCACGGCAGTTGAATTTAATTTATTGGGCGTTTGTTTTCTAGTTTCAAATAAAATGTAGCCTACACAACACAGTGGTCATGTTATGAACAGTCAAGTCAGGGACCGTTGAAACGGATATGGAATAATTCAAGATATTTATGTCCACGTTAACATGACATTAAACCTTATACATTTGAGAGTCATCAGTTCCTCAAAAGTGATATATAAAGTTACCTTAACACGTGGCTTATAAAGTTACCTTAGGGGTTGATAGAATAGGTCGTAAACTATGTCATAAAATTACGCGTTTAGGACATTCAAATAGGCAACAGATTTGTTGGCTACTGGAAGCACTCAACAAAACCATTGACTGAAAATAAGCTTTGTTCGGCTATGTGAAACCTAAGGTTATGAATCCAACTTTCAAGTTAATTTAAATATAAAATATAGTTAGAATATTCCAACTCAGTATTCTGTGTCAACTATGAATCCATCAAGTGGTAACAATGGGAAGATAGCTTGTTAGTGATGAAGTACAAATATCCATCCGTACTCTTTCTCCCTTTCAAGTAGAGTATTGTATTTGCAGGAAGCGCCTTGAGAGATTGCCCCATTTCGTGCTCAAGCCTCTTTCAGTGTGTAAAGGTTTAACTGACAAATTGATTCACTTATGAAATAAATGGTCCAACAAATCAATATTTGTCTTGAGAGTGCAGCTTATCGTAACCTACTCGAACTATTATTAAATTTCATAGAGAATCATTTTTCTCAGGCTCTTTGTTAGGTCACTTTATAAACAAGATCAAAAGAAATATTTCTCAAAATCATTATACAATATCTATTATTAGCCTTAATAAAAATTCAATGATAAAAAATAAAAATCTTTTTATAATTTTTTTTTTTTTTTTGTAAATATAGTGTACAGTTGAATAATTCTAATGAAGCATAATTGAAGGTGGTTGGCACAATCATTCATCTTAAAAATAGTTTCAACCAATGCTTGCGGTACCTGATGGTAAGTATTGTTTAATTAATTCAAATTTGAAAGAGAGAATTAATATTGGTATACCAGTCGCTCTTTCATTGTGAAAATGTATTCAAGAGCTATTTTTGACACTCATGAACATTTCAACGTCATCATATTTCCGCCAGATTTATTCAGTCTCAGCTCAGTGTTAGAACAGTATTCTACAGTCGGTGAAATTTTAGTGCCATGTGAAATATTTTGGAAAATATTACAGCGAGCTGAAACGAATAAAGTTTTAAAATCGCCTCTACTTCCTCACCAATGAGTTCTAAAATGACAATGAAAAGTATTTCTGTGATGTTCCGCACTATTGGATTCTGCAAACTGCAATCTGGTTCATCCGCTTGGGTAAACATTCATAACATTTTTTCAAATGGATGCATAGAAAAATTTCTATTCGATTGGAAAAACCTCAATTAAAGCTCCTCAATTAAAGTTTCTTGTTCTATTCCCATAACGCGAAATGTATATCAGCTATATCTATAACATCAAACCTGTTCTGCAATATTCATTATCACCATGCTTCTTTGAACACACACAATAGACTTTTTTTGCTGTGGTGATGCCCACATAAGCTCTCAGCTTGTGCGTGGGTATTGAGACGCATGATGATCAGAGATGAGTGAACCTACAGCTTTATTAGGTGGGTTCTGAACCACCGGGAAGCGATTCCGATTCTCATGAATGAAGTACATTCAGCAGAAAAAGGCCTGAAGTGGTCACTCTCACTATGGGAATAGAAGGTGCAAGTTTCTTATCTAATCTTGACACAGGTTCTTTACGAGCAGTTGTAGAAAAAAATATTCACAACTATTTGGAAAACATCGCATAAATTCATACTATTTAAACAATTATATTCCAACTCATTCTTAATTAAGATATTTATCTATAAATAGATACCAGTATTACCAGTTGATTGTAACGTGATTGGAGCAATTTGATTCCCAGTGTTATTGTCGGGAAAATCCAATGTTTGAAAAAGCTTTGATAGGAATTTATACAAATGAAAGTACCTGATTTCTTATAACAGAATTTAGTAGTATGCATGGATCGTACTAATGATTTTAGGAACAGTTTCCCGACTTTCAGGCACTCAGTCCGACTGGATTCAGCAGTAAAATGGAAGGGCTAGTTGGAGTTGTCGAGGAACAGAACATTCACGTGAACATGCACCTATCTAAATACGAGCATGCATTTCTTTACGCTCAATGATTTGGCAAAATGTTGGAAAGCTAGTAGGATGTGAGAGTGGGTTGAGCGGGCGTCATCTGCCATGTTTGAAAAAGAGCTCACTATTCCACCAATGAACTTGAATTTCGGTTGGATAAATGTTTATAAAACGTAAATCAGCAGGAAGCCAGGAGTTACAGCAATTAGAAATTTAGTGAGCGAAACAGACACATTTTATTTCTATCTCTCTCTTCCCTGTTGCATTATACAAATCCGCTCGGTGGACGTTATGGTCATTAAGCATCATTTCAGTTCATCTCACCTGCATCGGAGGTCTGAACTGATCTCTTACAGGCGAATTTACCCGTGGGATGTAATTAAAGAGGTGAGGCTTCCGTTTTGCCACCTCAATCCAATGTACCGGTTAAGATTAATGTTCTTTTGTCTTTGTCCTCTCAAAGCTGGTTAGATTAGGTAAGAATCGGTTTCTTCTAATAGTGGGACAGCTTATAATTTAAATTGTTATTACATAAATTGTTATTAAATAATTAGGATTGAATCAGAAGAACCTAGAAATCAGTGAATCAAAAGTACCTATTGGTAATTTTGTATTATGTAGATTACGGTAGACACATACAGGTGTTTGTTAATTCGCTGTGTACAGTACTTTTATAGAGTTCAAGTATGTGTAACGTCTCATTTCAGTAACGTTACTCAAATATTGTGAAGCGTCTCATTTCATTTACGATACTCGAATTGTGAAGCGTGATATAGACTCAATACTGATAATATTATTATGCATAAGAAATTAGTTATAGATGTTTGTTTATCATTTTGTCTCATTTTAGTAACGTTACTGAAATTGTGAAGCGTGATATAGACTCAATAATGATAATATTATTATGCAAAAGAAAATTAGTTATAGATGTTTGTTTGGGTTTACGGCTCTATAAGTATGAGGAATATGCACCCGCCATTATTAATTTATGCTCAAGGTATTTTGCACTTGAAGCAACCTTCAACGTCTAAACTGATCTTAATATTCGAACAATATTCACTAACCTTTAACTGAAGCTTTTTCATTAACAGTGTTGTCTGAATCAATATTGAACAATTATTGGGGTTATTGTGTCAAATAATGGATGTGAGACTTTTTGCATAATTTACCCCTGCTTTCGAGGAGAGATCGTGTTGTGAAACTGCAATAGACCTAGAGGTACGTAGGCTACAGATTTTTGCGCTGCGCCTCTCTCGCAACAATGAATTCGCCAAGTTTGTTCGGTGCGCGATCATGATTTTGCCAAGTTCATAACGTGCGCGAGAGCGGAGCACGCGCCTCTCACGCTCGGTGCGCGCTCTCTACGCACTTTTACACACGTAGGGAACGTGAGATTGTCGTAAGATTTTCTTAAGATAAAACGAGTTCACCCCGTGCAGCGCAAAGCGCCGCTTGCCAGCTCAGTACTCTATCGTTTGTGAATACAGTATCATTACAATAGACTTGTATCGATATGAGTTTCTTCTAGATTTCACATCAAATCTTGCAAAGCACAGTAGAAAGGAAACCGTCGAAAGTTTTTTAATATAATAGATTTCAAAAATTAGCGATCTCTTGCTGAACAGACAGATCTCATTGTGAAAATTTGTCGTTTTATTCGATATTTGTGAATATTTTTACTTGCTTACTGTAAATATTCTAAAACAAAAATACAAAAATATTATTATTCATGTAATATATCAATACAAACATTGCATGGATATTATTGCATAAATTATGAAAATGAAACAGCTCTATGTATTTTAATTTAAGGGCGGTTGGTTCCTGGACAAATCCTTTAACTACAACAAAAATGATGAGCTAGGAGAACATTTTTTTATGAGTTGGAAAGTCGCAATGATGATGATAAAACAATCCTTGAAATTATTATTTTTTTATTAATTATTAATTTGGGAAATAATACAATCAAGTTGAATTTCTTGCAAATTGTGAAGTAATTTCCTTCGATGCAGAATACAACTTGGAGAGAAAGAAATATTTATTTGTTATAATCGATTCGAATCCATTAAAAAAATCAATAAGTGAATATTGTGATGTTGTGATGTCTCTTTTTCCACCAATGACGTATTTCTTCGCATTCCAAGCCACTACTAATTCCAAGACTGTCTTATTAATACTTGAAAGAAGAGACTTGAGAAGAGACTAAGAACGTTTTTGAACTCCTGAAGGGCTTTCAAAGGCTTATTTGACAGGGATGCATCGAGCGTAATACTGTATAATGGTAGAAGGAGGGATTCTTTTGGAGTAGCTTTCTCAAAAGACAAAAGCAATTTCAAGTTGCGTCTTGTATCTTGCACCCTGCAAATCATTTGTAATGGTGAGCTTTTTAGAAACAATTCATAAGATAGCTTCAGGGATTTCTTGCATCTGTCATTGTGAACAGGAACTGACTTTTGTGATCGAATAGATTATTTGCTCTGAATCACCCATCCGAACTGGGCTCAATTTACCTTCATTTAATAATTTCCTTTCATTTATTCTTTTCAGAAAAAATACATTGATAGAGAGTACAAATTCATAGTAGATTCTGTATTGTGGAACCACCACTGCAAATGCTGAAATAGTATTATTATTACGTTACCCAATTAGGAGAACTGGAAAGAAAACTGCTGGAAGCCATTGTTTGAAAAAGAAGAGATTTCAATTTCGAATCGTAGTCTGCAATATTAAATATTAGATTATATCTTGGGAAGGAGAGCAAGAAATAACTTTTATGTATGAGAGATAACAATTTTTGAAACTTGAAAAATCATTTTTGAATATCAGAAATATAAAACATCGACGGTAATCAAAACAGTATTATGATGGTCTGTGACATTGTTGAAAACCATTCGATCGTTAAAGTATCGCACCGTGAGACAGTTGACAGTTCGATGATCTGCCTGCTGGAATGTCCATCCAATCACAGTTCTAACTGCAGGCTGGGCCAGTCACAGTCCCAAAATAAATTTAGAACTGCAAGTGGATGGATGTTCTAACTAGAGTTTGAAGTGTCCAACTTCTAGCTTTATTGTCGATCAATTCTCTTCTTCATAACATCAGTAATTTTTTAGTCACTTTGTTATAAGAGTAACAGATTGGCTAACAAATGGTTTTGCTCCATTATTATTTGTATAAATTCGGGAGAGGAGTGGGTTTGGCTGAGCTTCTTGTCTCTCTTCATGTCACAATGTCACGTTTTGTATATGCATCAATGAATTCAAGGATAAGTAAATAGGAAATGAGAAGTTGTGAAACAGCTCTCTTCCTTGAATTTTCTCTATGAAATCAAACAGTTACAAGGCTTCTCAAAAACAGAACAATCAATTAATTAACCTATGAAACTCCTCCTATTGAACCAATTAACTAATTTATTAAGCCACTGCCACCCCGCCGCCACACCACTCTCGCTATCGCTAACTGATACTCACCTTAGCGAGAGCGCCCACTGAAGTGGAGTGGTGACGGCGTGGCGGCGACATGATGACGGAGTGGCATGTGGTTTCCATGTGGCGTTTCGAAGTGGAGGTGGCGTGGCATTAAAAACAAACGCTCACCTATCCCTATGTGGCGTATGGCAAAAATTAATCATGCTAGTGGTGCCCGTCTGGCGCCACTCCATACGCCATATGCCACACCACGACCACACCACTTTGGTGGGCGCTCTCGCTTACACATTAAATTATACATGTCAATGATTCACAAGTTACCAACACTTCAAGAATTACCTAAGATCTAAAGTATCACAAAGTAACCTAAGGTATCACAAAACCTTTCAAACTGTATTTTCCAATTACTTTGTGAATACGGTTTTGTTGATTAATTGATTAGAAGAATATTATTGTAAATTGTTTCGCAATCAACCACCGGCTATCTATCTGCCAAAGTGAGATTAAATTGGATTTCTCTTGAAATGTGATAGACACTTGTGCCAACGTATTCAAATTGCAATACATGTTCTATTTCCATTTGCCAAGTCTGGTATTGAAACGCAGTTCGTCTATTTTTTGCAGTTGATGCCGGATCGAGTGCTGGTGGCGGTGGGGGAGGGGGAGGAAGTGAATCAGCACTCGCCCATGAATCAGCGCCGAACAACATTCTATCAGCAGGAATGCTGCGTCAGCATCGCTCACCAGTACCGTCACTACAACACGTTTCCAGAGCCACAGCTAAATACACGTCAAGCTCAACTGACAAGAAAAACGATACAGTCAAGCTCTGCTTTTTCAAGGTAAAACAACGCTGCCGACACTCATTTCCGACTTTTAGTTCAAAAATAATTGTTTGTACCAATCCCCTTGAAGTTGTTTTAAAGCTCTGGGTATTCCACATAGAATTACCATTAAGTTACAACTAGAGCTTGTTGTACTCATGAAAGTATCAAGAAAGTTCCCGTAGACAAACGAAAGTTCAGAAATTCTTTGTTGCTAGGATAATAAATGTCGCAAGATTGAATTTAGCTTCAAATTTACCTCTTTATAATTTTTGGTGACTTGGTTAGGCGGTTGTCTCAATAATTTTTTTATAAAACTTGCTAAGTTCAGTTAATGCTTTTCTGTGTTTCAATCAATCAATTATATAATTATAGTATATAGTAGGCTATAGTATACATAGACTATAATGCTTTTCATCCTTAAAGACATCTGGCCATCTTGGTGCGTAATCCAATCAGGATGCCCGGCAATGTTGTCATATTGTATACTATTCATTCATTTGGGCACACTAATGCGTATTAGACTGAAATATTTTTTTCAAATAATCCAAAGACTTAAAAGTCTTAAAGACCTTTAAAGTCTTTAAAAGACATTATTAAGAAGACCTTTTTAAAAGACCTTTTCAATAATCTGCGAGATTCAGCATTTGTAGGTTAAGTTTTGTGATACTGGTCGCCTAATCAGCTGGTTTTCGCCAAATTAAATGAGTCCTGCTATAGTTGTTTATACTATTGGGCTGTTTTTCTTACAGATAAGTCATTCGTATAGAGTGGGCTGTTTTTCTTTTAATTATAGGTAGATTCTTGGAAAACCTACAAATAAGTAATACCAATTCGGTCGGTAAAAATCTAATGAAATCCGTACAAAGCTTGATTTATAATAATGTAGACTATTTTCTTTCTCCATTAAAACGTCACCTTCCATTATTTCACATTCAACTCAGTTCCAAGGAAGCATGAGTTTGATTTGTCTTTATTGGTATCGGTAATCAACCTGTTCACATTACAAATACATTACCTTGAGCGCACACATGCTAATAAACTAACTGTTGAGACTGAGTTCATCCAATCAGTGAAGTGCTCAACTTCAAGACTGAGAAGTTAATTTCTGATTTTGCGCTCCAAAGAACATTTTGTTTGATGTGAGTTGATTTCAATATTAATTATTGTTGTTGGTTCAGTGTGGTTATGAACAAAAGTGGTTAGCTCAAAGCTACAGGGAGCTAATAAATGTGGATAGCAAATAATTTGAAGTGTTTGTAATGATGTTCCTGAGTTTGAAGAAATAATGTGTTCCAAAACGTATTGCAATCTCGTTGAATTACTGTATTCTTGTAAACTAAGTAAATAGTAAGGCTAAGCCTGTTTTTTTCTCCCAAATCATTATTATAATTCTTGTGGTTGTATCAATAAATCAATTCAGAATTTTATTAATAAACTGCTCTATAATTATCATTAAGTTTCATTCATATCATTCGTTAATACTGTATTCGATTTCGATTTTAAACATTAGTGCTATAGGCTACTGTCAGTTTTTAAGTAACTATCAGTAACTGTCAGTTTTTAATTTCATAAACATCGATACATTCATAATGTTGATAAAATATTTTATGAATCAAGACAATGGATGATAATGAGAGGGCTTAGAATCTAGCTTGTTTATGGATACAAGCAGGGCTTAATTTGTGACGGTACGCAACGATACGCCGTACCGGTACCTCTGAGAGGAGGGAGAGGGAGAGTGTGAGAGAGAGAGAGAGAGAGAAAGAGGTGAAAAATACTGCTTAAATTAATGTTAACAGAACGTCGTTATAACGAGAGCGGCAATATAGCGTGATTTTCTTTTTTTAAGAAGTCGCTATTTTCAAACCTACTCGCTACTCCTATAGCAAATAAATTTAATCTTTCATTTAAAATATGGAAAAATTATGGTAAAAATACACAACTAAAAGCTTTAAAATCACTCTAAAAACGAGTTTTAAGGAGTTAAAATTTCTTTTTTTTTTCCGGGGGGGACACCCCCCCCCCGTTTGGCTGGAACCTTTTACCGGAAACTTTAATTTTACAAATTAAGCACTGGATACGATACGAGTACAAATTATAATACTTTGTCAGCAGCCTATATTAACGACTTGGTATGAGAAAACTGAAACGGCATTTCTTTTAGAATCAACCACTCACAGTTTAACAATTCGAATAAAACAAGATGTCACTTGGACTGGTGCTCAAGAACAGCTCACTAGAACCGTTTTTGTCAGTAAGTACGATGTCCGAACAGCTGACCATTTTATTCAATGTTAGCATTTCAGATAATCGGTCGTTTTCTGACAGAAACATTTCTAGTGAGTGGTTCTTGAGCACCAGGCCAAGTGACAACTTGTTTTATTGAAACAGATACTTTAAATAGATACAGATACTTTAAAAGAATTTCTCATGAAGCTTATCTCATAAATCTTATTATAAATCTCTTCCTCAAATCTATTCCATAATGTCCATACTATTCCATATTATCTTATGACTATCCACAATCCAGAAGCTCGCAATCACAAATGTCTAAAATGATAAAATTCACGTGATCATTTTGGATCAATCGATCTGGGATTCCATCAGAAAATCGGACTTTCGACATCCTATAAATTCCCTGGAAAGCATTTTTGAACTTCAAAACCAGCTCTGATGAATTCCGATGAAATCCATAACTACGCCTATAGTACAAGGCTTCATACCTTTGAATGGAATTTCAAAACAGAAATGTATTTCCTTTGATGGCAACCAATACACATACATTCCAGCAATGGATGTCTGATACAAAACTTGTACTTGTTCCGTTGAAATCATAGCCTATACGCTATAAAAGTGACAAACTAATGCTTGACTTTTTCAATTAAATAAATATTAATGAAACAAACATTTGGTGTAATATTAATCAAATATATCACTGTCTGCATGTCGCCGTAATACTTGGTGTCTGAAATTATTGTTAGAAAATTATTATACCAGAACATTGAAATGAAAATAATCATAACATAAGAAACTTCCATTACTCCTATCTGATAGATTAAATATAATTTGAATATTGGAGTGTCATTTTTCATAACGATCCACCATCAGTTCAGCAATCACCATCAGCCAAAAATACTTGTTTTAAATGATGTCGCAGTCACGAAGAGTTTGCTAAAAAATGTTATTCAACTTGGTACATCAGCTTTTAACATCATTTAATATCATTCAGCTTATACAATATACATATTAGCTGAACTATTTTCATATCAGCAAGTGCAATAGACACACTCTGAAATTTCCTTACAATACACCCTGGAATTGAGTAGTTCTATGATCATGACTCAGACTATTCATATTGAAAAAAAAGCATATTAACACCTTGCACGTGGAACATGTTAGTAAAGTGTTTTGCAAGAGGTGTTGACATCAACCTTCATCTCAGTATCCAATTTCGCCGTGAAGTTTTTCATGCATACTTTGTAGAGAAGAATCCGAAGAAAATCACATTGCCGTTGCATGCATGCATATTGCCAGTATTTCAATCACGTGTCTTTCTGAGTGGGTTTGAGCGTTTGAGAGAAGCTGCAAAGTTAGAAGACATTTCAAAATTAATTTAACATTCTCATTCAATTTTCAATTTATTGAAGCTTGAGCAAATGAACATATATGAATCTTGAATCTGTGAAGTATGTGTAATCACTACATGAGAAGACGTTTGTCATAGCACGTCAGGAATTGCTTGATATTGGCTACGTCATTGAAGCTAATTTGTGATAAAATAAGAAGAATTACGGACTCATATGAACAAGGAATGTATTAATTATTCAAAATGTAGGCTAATTTTGTTCACAACAAAAATTCGTCAGTTGAAAGAATTCAGATGGCCAAAAAATATCAAATTAAATATTTTTACCGTATTATTCCTATGATATTAAAAGGTATAAATACTTATCACAAAATTGAAAGAAACAGGAATCCCCCTTTACAGAATAGAGTTTAAGATGGATTATTACGATGTACTGCTTCGGTACTGGAAAATTGGGATCCTGTCTCAACCTTCAATTTTCTGTAAGATGTTTCAAAATGATGAAATAGAAGATTCACTACGGTACCACAGCAAATTCAATCCAGCTTCATGAATGGATTGAGAAGAAAAAGCAGCAAAGTATATTTTTGTAGCGCAAGATCATTAGATATTAGCTTATCGAGAATAGGGTTTCAAAAGCATTCATGTGCACAAAGATGAAGGGAATGCTAGCGAACAAAATGAAGGTTATCTTTTCAGTATTGCTCTTATCTTACACTTTATATTCGATTCAGAAGCCCTGCTGCACTGAATAATCTTTCAAAAACATTCCGGCGCCAGTCATCTTTTCATATCTTTTCTATTCATGGCTTTGCTCAATTTCTATGAACTCACCACTAACAATATGCTTTGATACGGTTTCACACTGAATTGAAAATCCGCGATCAAGAGTGATTCCAATAACTCAAAGAATGTATCTTCTCTATACTGTATCATCTTTCAAATCATAAAAGCTCAAAAATACCTTACACCAATATTTATTGTAAGTTAGCAATTTGATTGTAGTTAAAATTTAATTATTCTCATTCATAAGGCCTATTCAAATACTTAATTATAGCTCGTTTTTTATTTTATAAACACGATAAATCGATTTCTTATTATAATATCATCATAATATTCATTCTAATAGAGAAAGATGATTAAAATGATTTCATAGTATGAGTTGGGCTTTTATCTTTCACCTGAACTTTTCACTCGTCTTCTTACCCCTTTAGGTCAATAATTTATTCGATCTAAACTATTTTCTTGTGTTCAAGCTTCAGTTAATTTTTTCTTGTTCCACTTTCTAGTTTCTTCTCCAGTTTCCCAGTTTCTACTCTCAACTTATTCTTACTCAAAATGTCATCAATATTCTTTATCACTTTGTTCTTTGTATCTGACCTAACTCAAATCAATATCACATACAGAATTCCAAAAAAGAGAATGACTTATCACTTCAAAGTTATTCTCGAGGGAAGTACATAATAGGCTATCAAATATTCTAATAGATAAATAAACCTTAGAACATGTATAGAAAGGTCTAAGGATTCTATACATGGTCTAATGATAAAACTATTATATAATAAAAAATGAATATGTAGGTATAACAAACAAACGAGTCATCATTAATAATTATGCTGTATATTCTTTATCTCTGAAGACAGAATTCTGTACTGCTATTATCTTGCTTCTTTCTTAGAACTTTCAATTTTTCAATATATTCCAATAACATTTTCTCTTTTCAATATTTTTGTAATACGACGGAAATACAAGACTGTTAGGCCTATGACAAATTTTACCTCGACTTTACACAGCAACAACCCCAATACTTTTTCTCACCAGCCGACACTGAAGTGTATATAAATTACATTATGGTCCATTAGCGGATTCCGGCTGTTGGTGACTTCTTCTTGGATTTCAACTTCAACAATAAGTTTCAGCAGATCGAGATAATCCATTCTCTATTTGGTTAGTCCATGTGGTTTCGGTCCAAAGACTGTTCTTGACAATCCACTCTTAATACACGACTCTTCCACAAAAGCAACTTGCTTGACAAGACCGCAGTCTTCTCTCTATTCTGTGGTCCTGTTAACAAATTTAACTGAGAAAGGGCACACCTCTAAGCTACTCTCTGCGTCCAATTTTACAATTCAGCCGTCAAATCAATGAGTTCATTCTGCCAAACCTTGTAGTAGCTTACTTATTTGATACTAGTCTACTGTTGTAACATTTTTGGATCTTCATGGGATATGGATACAAAATATAAAGTGAAATAATATTGTTATTAAGCCGTTTCCTAACTTTTCACCCACTCTGTATATGATTGAGCTAGAATGCCTTCATGAACTGTCACAGAATTATTATTCCAACCAGAAATTTTCTAGAGTATGGTATACTCAAATAGGCTCGTTCGTTCGTTCGTGTCAGGTGATTATATGCCTAGCTTAAAGTAGTAAGCCACTGTTTTAGCAGCTTCGTCAGTAAAATCAAATAGGTCTTGTCGGGTGCATGCTGGTGCAAGACAACATTTTAGGAGGTGATCATCTGACTGGATCTCTCCACAGACACAATAAGGATCGTCAATCTGCCTCCAAATGCGGTTTTCTTTATTAGAGGCACACTCTGCTCTAAGGCGGTTCAAAATTTTCCATTTTCCATATGGCAGCTCTTTTCCTGAGGCTTATAACATGAAAATCACATTAGGCTACATAATAAAATTGATCTCACGAAAAATAGCAAAGAACTTACCAATGAAATTAAAGTGCTTCTTAACGCTCTAGTAAAAAGTGTAGCAATTGATTTTTTCCACGTTCATAATTGTAAACTTACAGCAAATTTATGGAGAAACAATTTTTTCCGACTAGATTCTATTGTTGATTTCTGTATGTTTTAGTTTCGATTGCGCGGATTCACCAACTCGAAACAATCTCCACACTTGGCCATGCCCCTGGTGGACATTTCGAATGTTCCCAACGACGCTGTAAATAACACTGAGGGGAGCGGAGAGGTCTGCAATCACTACTCGGTGTCTTCTGAGAAGGAATCGACCTATACATTCAGCAGGCATGCCATACGATCAAACTACATGGATAAAAGCATTGAGGCTAAGAAGAAGGTGGGTCTCATTCTAATGGGTAAATAATTTCACTTATCGATTCAGAGAGTACGGCTTTATTAGGCCATTTTTTCTCATAATTGTTAGTTTCTCACAAAATAGTCAGCGTTGTCTCTATATATTATAGTCGCTCAAATAGGCCTAATGAAAAGTCAGTTAAATAACCATCGATGAATGAATTTACAGTTAGAATGAGTTTTGATTCACAAACTATTTGAAAAACATGAAGAAACCAGTTCTACATCTAAGAATGTACGATATTTTACAGAACGTTGTGGATTTATAGAGCCTTTTTTATATTTTAAACTTCATATCCCTTCCTACAATGCAACACTAGGGCCGGTTCATGAGCTCGGGATTTAGCCAAGTCCAAGACTAAAACGGGCGGCCACCGTAGCATCGACAAACGTTAGCCTCGACTCTGGGCCCCATATGCTGCTAACCCACTAACCTGTCGAGACAAACGTTTGTCGATGCTACGGTAGCCACCCGTTTTAGTCTAGGACTTGGCTAAATCCCGAGCTCATGAACCGGCCCTAAAAGTCAAAGTCTCAGTACCTGTTTGTATGAATAACGGTACTGTATCATTTTCCTTATCCAAACTAGAGCTTGGTCTAATCTCTTTCGGGAAAGAAGTTTCTTTTGTGTTCTATTTTGTAGAATTTTGATTAATTCATATTCGCTGTTTATTTTTTATAGTTGATTGTATTATTAATGTTATGGGATTAGAAATTAATAAATAATAAAAATAATGTTGTCTTTAAGAATTTTGTTATTGGATGTGTTATTTTGAGATTACTGGTATACTAGATATTGACATTAGTCTCATCTCAGATTTTAAGTGAATTTTGACAATATCAATTATTCTTCAAATCTGTGTCACAAATAACTTGAAACTCATTTTCAATAACCTATTTGACAAATACAAATTAATACTGCACCTGTACCGGCATACGATTAATACAGGTATGTCAATGAAACCCAGTTAATGTTATGTGAAACCCAGTTAAAAGTGAATTTATATGTATTCAATGAAATTTTCTAATTATTATGATTTTTTCATAGGTTATACGAATGCTGTTTGTGGTTGTTGGAGAGTTTTTCATATGCTGGACACCAATCCACATCTTGAACACCGTTTACCTCTTCAATCCAGAGTTCTTTCGAACCTACTTGGGAAATTATACGTACCTGGTACAGATTCTAGCTTATGTCAGCTCCTGTTGTAACCCAATCACTTACTGCTTCATGAATCGCAAGTTCCGACAAGCATTTCTCAGTATATTCAAATGCTATCAATGTGCAAGGTGAGTTTACTGTTGAAATTATACATGCAATATATTTATGTAATCCTTCTTCTTTAATATAACAATTTCATAATGAACTATCAAGCCACACTTTGTTGTAAATTTTGTAAAATACAATTCATATCCTTTTTTAGATTTTAAAAGCGACGGAGCCTTAATTACATTCTCTCACTGTACATGATTTGTTAGTTACATTATTTAAATAACAAGAAATATTGATTATAGAAATATTAAGATTAATATTTTGTAGTAGTGACGAAGATAATGGTGGCTCTATTAATCTTTGTCTTCATAATCCAATCAATGTAAATTTCCTGTTTTACATTGTGGAATTGTAATGAACCATTCCAGTGAGGAATATTTTGCTTTTTCGAATTCATTTCAATATTTCCAGCTTTGAAAAGCTCATAATTCGTTGTCTTGTTGAATCCAGCATTGATCAGGATCATTCCTTAATTAATTTTTTTATCATGAGAGCAGTGCGTTGAGAATCATTTTTATCGAAGATTTCTACTAGGAATATATATGGTGTAATAGCTGAAAAACTTATACCATTCATTAAAATTCCGATTTTTCAGCCACAAAGTGGTTAGCTCTGATACAAAATAATTTAATAGGAACTAAAATATTGTTTATAAATGAAAAATTAAAACTTTGCCATTCTATGGAGATTTGAATCTGTCTCAGATTTCTACTGAGAGATTAGGAAATGTTTAATATTTTTTATCAATATTTAAACATTGTGAATAATATTCTCAATCATTCTCTATCAGTAACTTTTCAGTGAGATTCAGTATTAATACTCTTCAATATCATTGTAATTTTCATTTAAATTTTTTTTTCTATTTTTCAACAAAAATAATTAGTTCATGGGCAATTTAGAGAACATAAAATTCAAATATTTCGAATATAAAATGATCAGCAACACACAACTTGAGAACCGTCTCAATACTCAGCACTAGTAAGAGGATTGAGTTCATGAGCATTTTCTACTATTATAAAAGAGAATGATTATTAATTGAAACTCTTCAAACCCCTCATTGTTTCCCAGCGAATAAATTCTATCAAAATTAATTCTATGATGATTTTATTGATGGAATGCTTACCTTTCTTTATTATACACTTTTCTATTATTGTAATGGACCAATTATTATTTGAAATAGCTAACACGTATACTTGACTGCTTTATTTCCAGAATATGCTGTTTTTGTACTGGCACTGCCGTGGACGGTCCGTTGGGAGCATGCAGTCAATTGGAAGAGCCGGGACCATCCGGTCAAAACAACTCTGAACTGTCAGGAAATGATTCAACTCTCTACGTAGGGAGAGGGTGTAGATCAGGTAAGTTGAAATTTGCTGTCACTATTAAATGTTTCTGTTTAATAAATATTCATCTATTTTCTGACTTCATACTAATACTCGAGATTTTTCAACGTGCCTCTCACTTTGTACCTGAATAAATTGAATTTCATTCTGTATTTAATATTCTGTATTTCATTCTGTATACAAATCTGTACTTTAACAAAGAATATAATATTTCCATACATATTTGAATATGAATATCCGGCGATGAACTTCATATTTTGAAGTCAATATCATTTCCATTTTATACTCTTACTAGCTGTCCCGGCGAACTTCGTATCACCCTCTTCCTCCCCCCCAAATGTCCCCCCTCTTCCCCCCCCCAAATGTCCCCCCTCTTCTCCCCACAAATGTTCCCCCTTTATGCCACCCCCAAAAAATGTCATCCCCCAAATGCCCCCCATCATTCACCTTCATATCTCCCCTTCATATCACCCCCCCCCCCACGAAAAAAATGTCACGAAGTAAAAATATCTATATCCACTCGCTTTATTGATGGAAAATTAAAAGAAATCTGCAATATACTAATTTTTAAAGCGAGTGGATAATAATCAATATTAATCAATGCTGAAAGTTGCCAAAAAGTTTCACCCGTCTCGGAATCGAACCCGCGAAATCTGCGTGGAAGGCAGAGTCGCTAACCAACAGACCACCGAGGTCGTCTTTTGGAAGACCTATATTGTAGCATCTTCAAGTACACATCAATTTTGTAGGAGCATTATTGTTTGGACTGGATCAAAATGGATTTCATGTTTGATAGGTTAGGTCATTAATTTACTAATTATTTATTAATTATAAAGAGATTTTCTTATATTTCAATACATATTATGTTAACCAGTGCTTTAACAATTCAAACGAATCCAAAATCATCTAAATCGGTTCAGGCGTTCTCGAGTTATAAGCGAGCGTACAGACACCAACTCTCTTTTATTAATATAGATAATAGATAATGGGGTTTGATAGGAAGGCTATAGGCTACATGATATTATAGTATTGCATGTATTCTGCAGTTTATTCTTGGGTCTATTTCTTGGTCTATAAACCGCTGATATATTATACAAATCTTGACGGATGTCCAGTAAGCTGGATATCTTATTGAGTATAGTGAATATGTTCTCTTTCAGAGTTAATGGGATACCTGTTACAATTAGACTGTTTCTTGTGTGTTGTTGAAGATCTAACAATTCCAAGTTCATTCAATTATTCACACTTCATTTTTAAGTTGTAAGAGATGTCCTTACATCTAGTAGGCCTATTTATAAGATTATAAGACATTATAATTTGATAAGAGGGCATTGGTTCTCTTTTTTTGTTCCAAAAAAAATTAATAGAGAGTAAATGGATCAAATTCAATCTTAAAAACATCACAAGTATTATAATATTAGTGCGACTTATAATATAAACTTTTTGCTGTAAGTATATCTGTACTCTTATCAGAAACTTTTTTAATCTAGGTAGTATTGTGTGCTTACATTTTACGTAGTGTTCTGTTGTAAATGATTTTGTGATTTATTTTGTAATGCTGTGTGATTTTTGACAATAAATATTTTCTTTCTTTTTTTCTTATTAAATTCAGGGATTTTCCTGCCGGTAAGCCGTACTGGAATCTCTAGGCGAGGGGCCTTAGACCGCTCCCAATTCTATTCACAAATATACTGATAAACATCAAAGTGTAGAAATATCAGCACGTGAAAAACTTAGTAACATCCAATTCTAAGCTACCATGTTATGGAATATTTTGAACCTTAGCAACAGAAGAAGGAAGAATGCTGGACCTTACAGAACTCTTTCATTAATAAAGCGTGTTACACAGGATATCCTTCTGCTTGGCTTTTCAATACAACACAACAATTTTCTGAAAAAAATGTGACGTATATTTTTGTTATCATGTATACTTATATTATAATGTATATTAATGTTATCATGCTTATATATGTATATATTTTATCATGTATATTTAACATGCTCTTGAAAAAATACAGGCTGTTTCAAAAAGGACTTTACAACTTTGAAAATGCATACAATTTTTAAAAAAAAAGAGTTGTAGAGCTGGATTTGGTCTTTTTTTTAAGGAAAACACATGAAGTTTTGACTAGCATATTATGGAACCGCTCTTAGTGCTCTGTGATTGGTACGACATCATCGACGCGAAAATTCAGAAAAATTTATGCAATATGGATCCAAGAACAGGTTCACACGAACAGGTTTAAGGTGGTTGCGATTTGGGCGGTTACCAGCGGTTCAATGTGTGGGAGAGAGACAAAAAACAGCTGGCATAATCTTGTCTCTTTCCCACACATGAAATCTCTGGTAACCGTTCATGTGAACCTAGACGTAAGATTTCTTATGTTTTATTGAGCACCCTATTGTTAGTACTATAGAAAAATCGAAGCAAATCAAAAATTGTAGGTCTACTGTGAGTATCATTTACCGTACTTGGTACAAGAATTACGTTGAAAGTTTCTTGTCGACTTCAATTCTTCAAGCCAGCTAGCACTCTCGAGTCCAGTGAAGACAGTCATATTTAACCTATTAGCCGCTAGCGCTTGTTAGGGCGGGATTCTGCACTTCCATTATATGCCAATCAAAAATTGAAGTTTTTTCCTATGAAACAAACCAAATCCAGCTCTATAAGTCTTTTTTTTTTTAATTGTATGCATTATCAAAGTTATAAAGTCCTTTTTGAAACACGCTGTATGTATTGTATATGCTATCAATGGAGTTGATTCAATGACATATCCAACATATTGAGTTATTGTTTGTTTTGTTGCATGTGCAGAAGTGGTGGTTCTGGACGGTGAAGAGCGTGTTTAGCAATGGCTGCCCAGGGCACGACGAGCCCACTTTCCTATACAGGGTCGTCTGGAAAGAGCATCGGTCAAATTTAGACGACCCCGCAAAGTTCTGCTGAGAACAACCTCGTTTTAATCTGTGATAAAATAGTTACGTTTCACTTATGGTGTATGCAATGAAGTGATCATGGAATGTAGTCAGAAGCAATCTGCGAATTTTTATAAGCTTGCGTGAAGTGGCTCAAACTTTGTGAGATATCTTTTTCCAAGTAAGCTACCATTCATTACAGTATTACTGTGAGACCAAAACAGTGCGTGAATTCCACATGCAGCATTTACTCTTTACATGTTCATATGGTAATTCAACTGTTCCAGTATACCTATGTTTATGATGCCTAAACTGGTATGGATCAATACAGGCATGAGTTTAGAATCTGTGCGGAGAGAGTTTTAAAATTATTTCAAGTATCGTACATCATGGTTACAGCACTGTTTGCAACTCAGAATTTAATATCGTAAGAAAAATTAATTCAAAACTCGCTTAGCACTATTATATGTCATGTCTTGCTGTTCAAATTTCAATTAATTTTTATAATTATAATTACTTATTTGTACACTTATCGAACGCACAATGAGTAAACGATCGATACATACCCATTATATACATATCTGGAATTGAAAAATATTGATATATCTCAACGCAAACCAACGTCCTCTTTGAAAAACCAAAATTACATCCTTCAGTATGTTCATTCTCAGGGTTTTTTTAATCTGTAAGCTTGAAAATTCTTTACTCATGACGACCTACATTGCAATGATAATAATAATTATTGTAGTTAACTAAGAATGTTTTTTATTTTCAACTCAAACTTTGTATGAGAATAGAACGGCCTAATATACCAAAGGAATAAAAATACTCAATTCATAAAATTAATTTCAAAGTACAAATGAACTAATAAGATTATAATTGTATGCACAATAATGCTATTATCGTATGATGATTTTACAGTCCCTTTAAAATATATTGAGAGAAAATTTCTGTGAATCATTAAACCAGGCTTTTTCGTTTAAACTTTTAAATCATGACAATTCAAGTATGAAACGGAGATTCAATGGAAAATGGTTAATGAACATTTTATGAATATTGTGATTAATCCACAAAGGTAAGGCTTATTAAATTCTTTAACTAAGATATAGAGGATTTTTTCACAAGTATGCAATAATTACATACTAATTAATCTCAATATTTACCGAATTGTTTTAGAGTTCTGATTGGAATAATGTGTTATTTAGTATAAGATTCTATTCTTGTAATTTCTAAAGAGTATTTATGTATCGCTTGAAATGATAATAAACAATTTTGGTCATCGACTATCATAATTTTAAGACAATTACGAATATCCTCATCTTAATATTGAATAAATAATATTATTGTAACATAGTAATAATACACAGTTTTGTATCACTTAATAAATAATTGTATTTTGAAGTAGACTAGTGTTTTAAATCTTATGTTCTGTCTCCTCTGTATACCCTTGTGGCATTATTTGAACAGTTGCAGTGTTGAGGGTCCTTCACACAACACAATGCAACATGCAATTGCATTTGGGAGTATAAAGGAAGATGCACCTGAGCAGCATAGGTGGAAACACTCTGACCAGCCAATTTGTTACCTGTCGTTCTAGTTCTGTTATACAGACAAAAAAAACTATCAGATACCAAAGATTATTTTTTTATCTGTTTGTTATATTATTTGTTTATATGTATTGTTCATATTATATGTTTTTTAAAGCTTGTCTCAACTGTGGGTGAAAGTCTACTTTCCCGTTTATTTGCGTGGCTGACTTATTTTTGCCCTATGATATGAAATTTGACTGTAAAAGGACTCTGGTTGTAGAAAATTGAGAAACAAAGTCAGTGTATCAAAAGGACTTGAAATAGTGTCTAGAAACAGCGCAAATTTGAATTTCCCGCTAGCCCGTGTCAGTGATGACGTATACAAACAATAACATAACCTGTTATACTTTTACATGTGTTTCCAAAAATATTTGGAAACATGTTTACATTTTTCCAAATGCAATAATTACAGGTTTCCAAACAGTTCTGTCACGTCACACTTACCAATTATGTTTAATAATTGATTATTGTATCAGTAGGGCATCATACGTACATCCCCAAAGATCTAAACCACGGATCTAGAAGAGAAAATCCATTTTAAATCTGTGGATTTAACACTAATGATGGAACTAATGTAAACTTTAAAAAGAAACTAAATTTTAGATAATCACACATTCCGAATTAGAGTAATAGACCTCGCTTTCAAATCAGTGGCTTCTTATTTTTAGATTATTTGTATTCTCTCTCTGGTATGATTTTTTACATCTCTAATATGCAAGTTAATATATGCGTCACTGGCGAACAGGAAGTTCGTAGGTATAAAAGTTGATTAGTTACCTATTATTGGGAATGTTCAATAACATTCCAGTTATTTAATACAAATATGTCCTTCATTTCACGGGAGAAAATTCCCGACCAAGCGAATTTTTGCGCAATGTTCTTGGGCTGTTGGAAAGCTTCAATAAAAAAAATCAAGCTTCGAAAGTTGTGCAGCCGTCGCTGATGTACATTTGGTAAAAATGAAGAATAAGAGCCATGAACAAAATTAGAAAAAAATAACAATCACACACACACTGCATAAAATTGAACATCTCAGTAATGACAAACTTATCTATATACAAAATTTGACATTCTCTTTTTGCATTGTCTTTATTATTCTCTATAGCTGTGCTTCTGTTCATCCATTAATAACTCTGTATAATGATAAAATCGTTCTTATTTATATGCTACAAAAATATTGATCAGCAGGCTGCTTTGACTACAATCCTATCTCTTCCCAAAAAGAATCCTAATAATTTATCGTTACATTAATATAGGGAACCGGTACGTGTGATTTTTCATGTAATAATGAAAACTCGCGCAGAAATGAACAGTCCTAGTTGACCGACTGAAGAAGGAATAGAAGTTGCAAGAATAAGTTAGCGATCGATTATAGCGGCAAGTTCGCGTTACTATCATATAGTAATATCATATAGGTACCTCACTAGACAATTTAAATACACATCATTAAATCATTACAATTCACCCGTGATTGGATGAGTTCACATGTCGAAGGAAGGTTACCAGCAGTAACCTCTATGTGACTTGTTGAAGCTGTGAGAATAGGTCTAATAAATTGTCGCTTAACATTAAAATTTAAACTCTCCAGTTAGTGGGAGATTGCAAGTTCCTTGAAACAGTTTTCTATATTCAAATCTAATAATCAATGAGATCACTTTTTAAAAATTATGTAAAACTCTGCATTCATTGATCATGCAGATCACTTGATTTGAGTTATTGAAAATATTATACCGGTACCCGATGAACTATTTGTGTAGTCTGATGCGCTAAAAGTTAATTTTATATTTATGATTCCCCAGAAGCTGCCAATCCTTTTTTTTCTTTTTTTCCTTTTATTTTATTAATGGAAACATTTTGGGTTTATTGATTCGGGAATTTTATTTCTCTATGAATGGCAATCAAGATATTGAAATTAATATAGCTTCCATAATATTCCATTTTTTATAATAGGCCTATCTACCTTGCGGTTTATCTCTTCCACAAATAAAGTTGGTGGCTTAATTTGTTTCTAAAAAAACCTAATAGATAACTTAATACAAAGGTTCACGAATAAAATTAATGTAATTGCATGACTTCCTTCTGGTATATTCTATTATTCAGTTAAAAATTCACAAATGCCTTTTATAGAAGTGAGATTAGCCTACTACAGTTCAGATAAACAGGCTCAATTTTTGAGTGATTCCAGAACTTCTCTTCAGCGTTTCCTGTAGAGCTTATTATCTACTCTTCTACTGTATAGTATAATAGACTGTCTGTTTTTTAGAGCTTCAATTTTATTAAAATGTGTTGTTATACGGGTATTATTATAAACGCAATTTTTGTGCGTCTCTTTTCATTTTGATTGTTTCATGTACATTTCTTATTTATCTTGAAAGATAAAAGACCTCAACAACCAACATGAACATAGTTTCGAAAGTTTATGGTATCTTTTGCGGTATAAATCAAAACCGTTGAGAGAATATAGTTAAATATAGCAAAATACAACATTTTTGTCGGATTTTGTGTTTTTTAGGCTGGTTTGGGTAGAAGCACAGATAATGTATAATCTGTGCGAAGAATATCTGTGTTAGAAGTTTTCAAATACAGCGCCAAAATTAGATGTCAGCTTCCTGCTCTGCTCTCCTGTCAAAGTGACAAGCAGTGACGTCACATATAGCAGGAGCCAATTAACATGTCATAAGACAGCTGATCGACGAGTATATGATCACAATACTTAACCTACAAATGCTGAATCTCGCAGATTATTAAAAAGGTCTTTTAAAAAGTTATTCTTTGAAATGTCTTCTTTAAAAAGGTCTTTGAAAGACTTTAAAGGACTTTAAGACTTTCACGCCTTTTGATTATTGAGTCGAAATCACTGTTTAATTATTACTGGATCAGCTGATTTATGACAAGTTGATTGCATCCTGCTATACCATGTCCTATCAGCTGAGCGTTGTCGATGATGATGTTTTCAAAGGTCACAGAGAATAGTAGATTATTCAAACCTCCTATTCCAAATTCCAACCTTGATAATTTCAAAATCCAGGAGAGATAAAATTTTTTTGCCTAAAAATCATTTCAAATAGTAAATACGCTGTCAAGAGTGAGCCACTGCCATTGTAGTGGTTAATATTCCGATTGCCAATGCCAGTCACTCACACACACAAACCTCACCAGTCACCACTGCCTTGCCTCGTCTACTAGTACGATTTCGCTTTTTTTGTGAATTGAATACAATATAATTATTTCTATTGTTATTAATGTGTTTCTTACTGTAGAAATAAACTACATTTATCATGGGTAAGTTTTCTTCTACTTCTTTCATTAATCTATTTATCATTATGCAATTTCATGATTGACATATTTGTGAATAGAATCGCCGGGGCTGAGTAGTTATGGTTTAATTCAGGAAATACCTTACTAATATGTAAGGTTCCTTTATATAACATTTATTTCTAAGAGTACAATAAACGGATAAAATCATCTATGTAGCCCTAACTTGTCTTGGAACAGTTTATGACAGAATTCCAAGATTTCTAGGTTATGTATACATTAAACTGACAGGACCAATGCCTAGCTTGTATTTTGTAGAAATAATTGGCACAGTTCTTAAACAAACAATAGAAGTAACATTCTGTGTGTTGAGCTTATTTATTAACAGATAGAAAAACAATTTGTTAGTCAAACGCTCTCAATAAATAGTTACTTAATAAATAAATTAACTTAAATGTATAAAGATGATGTTTCAAGTGTGCTGTTCTTTTGATTGAATTTACTTATTAGTAAATCTAATAAATTGATAATTTATCTACATGTCAATTTAAGTACACTTTATAAGTAAAAGTGGTCATACTTACTTATTTAGAATCAAGATTTTGATAACACTTGGAGAATTTTATATTTCCCTCTACTGTCTCTTCTCTATGTCTCTTTTTCTGATTGTAGTCAGCATTGTTCATACTGTTCGATATCAACTCACATTACTCAATAGCCCTACAATGAAACAATTCAGGGTTATATTCAGTGTCGATGATAACTTTGACACATAAGTTAGTATTATAGTGGGGTATCATAAATATGTTTAGAAATGTTGCATGTCAAAAGTTGTGTTTTTTGAAAATATTATGTATGTAATGTCTTTGATTTTATCAATATAAACTCCTCTGGATGTGTTGTCCATCACCCAGATAAATTATTATTAATCTTATTATCAGTATTAACATAGAAAAAGCATACGGTAAGCCCAGCTTAACAATATTAATGAGAGTGTTGGACGGGCTTGCTCATAGAACAAAAATGTTTATTATAAATAGGCCTAGTTGTTTCAAAGAGTCATGAATATGAGTGAAACGTTTTTTGAACTAGGCTATCGTTCATAAAAACTGACGATATATGCACTTCATTCATAATTATGCCGTATTTTCAATTAAACTAATATATGACTTTGTTTGAAATAGGTGGATTATTAAGTTACTTCAGAAATCTTTTGGGTAGCCGAGAGATGCGAATTCTTATTCTCGGACTGGATGGCGCTGGAAAAACGACAATACTCTATCGGCTTCAAGTTGGTGAAGTTGTAACCACAATCCCTACTATTGGATTCAATGTTGAGCAGGTCACTTATAAAAATTTGAAATTTCAAGTGTGGGATCTTGGTGGTCAAACCAGCATAAGGTTAGTATCGTACTGGAACAATAACGTTTTCTGTAGTAGAAATAGTTCTAATTAGTAGCTAGCCACACATTTATCAATGTTTGAAGCAGTGGCCACCAAATGTTTAAGCCAGTGAGCTAGCATAGGATTTATGAATCTCGTCAGCTATCATGCTAGTAGATCATGCCATACCAGTAGTACCTACCTGGACTTTTCTTTTTGCACCAATTCTCCTCCCTGATCGCCTTGCACGACTCGTTTGCACATTCTTGAAAAAGAGTGTGCAAAATGTTTTATAAGACTTTGAGATAAAATTGTATTTTCACCAAATTTGAATTTTTTTTTTTCTGAGGATGATGCCCAGATGAGCTCTAGGCTTGTGCGTGGGTAATGAGTGGGGTGATGATGAGATATGACGACTACTTTTTAGGCAGTCGGGACCGACGGCTTAACGTCTCCTCCGAAAGACGGGATTTTTACACTCAAGATGGGGGATCTCGAACATTGCGTCTTTGTTATGAGACGGTTCTACGTCAAAAATGAGTCCGTGACACAGACTCTCGCCGGCACTTCGAGGTTCCGCCGTGAGGGCCGATTCCAGATCGTAAGATCGTAACACTATTTTGAAGTGGATGCGTGATGTGAACACAACGTGATCATTCATGAAAAATAAAATTAAGCCATTGCTCAAGCAATGTAACGAGATGCAATGCGTAACTTCAGGGAATGTCTGGAAACATGCGTTTAATTGAAAGGACGCCATCGCTACATGAAGTTATTTTTGCAACTTGATTTTTATAATATCCTAAAAATTCCGAGTTTTTAGATCACATTCTATGTAATAGAAAACGTTTTTGTTCAACATTTAAAAATTTGTGGCCTTTTTAAAAACAGGCGGTTCCTAGTAAACACTCTATATTAAAATATTTAAGAGCGCTTTCTCTAAGCATACTCTTGTTAACAGAATGCAAATGTCAGTTACTGTATTGCTAATACTGTACTATGTATTTTTACCGAAGTTATTTTAGTAAACTTGAAAAGTCATGACTTCTTTATGATTTCAGGCCGTATTGGAGATGTTATTATTCGAATACAGACGCCATTATTTATGTTGTGGACTCGGCTGATAAGGACAGAATAGGGATTTCAAAAGATGAATTACTGTACATGTTACGGGTGAGTAACAAAATAATATAATTCTTAGAATGTTTTATTGTTCCAGCTCCTCATGAGTTTCGACCAGACTAGTATTGGATGATTAATTGAAAATTGTAGCTCCACTTTAATCTCCTGATCATGACCCAAAATATTATGGATATATCTTACTTATTTTGTATTTAAAAAAAAAAATCAATTAACTAGCGAAGTAGTCTGCATGCAACCTGAATAAAACGTTCAATTAACCATTTTCAACCCACAATTCCTCCCTTACCATTTTTTGAATTGACAAATTTAAATTGGGGTTGTAGCCTTCCAAATTCTAAATTATTCGTTCAAACTCCACTGGAACCATTCCCGTCTATTCGGCCGTTTGCGGCAACTCGTGGACAGTGGTTGTCAGAACCATCTGAATAAGATAAAATTTACTTCAAGAACTACTATCTTATCATCACATATTACCATCTTAGTTACTGTTATTTTTAAATATTGAACAAAAGGGAAATTAAATTTATTGTTTCAAGATATTGATATAGAGCCGAGCTCTGAAACTTGATTTTCTCAAATCTATCTGTTCTGTTAATTTTATTGTTCTAATATTAATATTTTTCATTCATTTCAACTCATTTCTACTCAATTCATGGTAATCGCACAAAGATACCTAAGTTGGTTAGTCAGTGGCATGAAGAGAGAAATGCTACTACGCATGCGCGACTGAAAATTTTAGTATCAAATAATTTCTTCAATATTGCGTAGCTTACACTAAGCGTGATAATATTCTGAAATGGCTTTTTCTAAGTGAAGCTATCGCCAGTTTTCTATTTTTTGCTGTATTTCATGTAAGTGACATACTTCACATTCATTTTTCTCAAGTTTACTATTCGTTATAATATTCGTAGTTACATTTATGTAGCTTGGGAGTAGACCTATTTTCATACGGATGAATGTTGGTAGACGTGTATCAGTCGCCATCTTAGATCCCTGTCTATTCTCGGTCAACATTGTTCTCTTTGTTGGAGCATTGTTTCTTTACTCAATTCTCCCACGTGAATATTTTCTATAAGATATTCAGATTGGATTACTGTATTTATGAAGATTTTTCATGTAGTCTATGATGAAACATTTCTGGTATCATTTCACAAATTCTATGTGACAGACCTGATCTAAATTTACCAATGGAATTTACCTGAATTTTAATCGACGACAATGATGATGATGATGAAATCTTAATATTTAGGCCAATCCTTATATGAAATCTATTATTTCTTCAGTGAGTTTGATGTATCAACATGGATCTTTGAATAGCATAGATTACCCTTCTTTAAAATGATATCCTCGCAATTAACCCTCGACAGTGAAGTCAAGGATTCAGAAGTGATAATTAGCTTCTCTTTTTTAATTTGAGTTTGTGTGGATTGCAGGAAGAAGAGCTGCAAGGTGCAATACTGGTGGTGCTGGCCAATAAGCAAGACATGGACGGCTGCATGAGTGTGGCCGAGGTCCATCAAGCACTCGGCCTAGACGCCCTCAAGAATAGAACGTTTCAGATTTTCAAGACATCAGCTGTGAAAGGAGAAGGCTTGGACTCAGCTATGGACTGGCTTTCCAATGCTATTCAAAACAAAAAGTGATGACCGATTTTGCAGTATTTTCTTCAAATTGTGTTTGTGACGGTGCAAATTGCTGGTATAAATTCATGGTTGATGACTTTTGCCATGTCGCATCTGAACAAATTGTGATCTAGACTCTGAAACAAATTGATCGTCAACAGAAAATACTCTAAGCTAATATTGTGTTCTATATTACTTCACCTATGTAAATACTATTGTTTTAAAATGGTCATGTTTTCTTTGCAATTGACTTCATGTAATTACATACTTAATTATATAATTGTACAATTATTTTGTTTCTCTTAACTCATAGGCACTATTTATATATTTTGCTCCTGTAATTAGTGATGTATTGGTTTATGTGGCGTTGATTCAAGTGCATGCATCTAAAATCAACTCCAGCCTAAATAAATATTTTATAATTTTAAAACGTTTTTGATATGTTGAAGTAGATTGATCCTAAAGAGTTTTTCTCTGTTATAATCGTCTCTAGCCTAAATAAGATCTCTTGATCATCGGGGTCAGTAAAATTGAGAATTTAATGGAAAGCCCTAAAAAACCGGAGTTCTAGGCTTTATAATATTCAGTTGATGGAAGATTATTCTATTCTACCGAATATAATTATTGCTTTCACTCCAGTAATATCTAATATGACAACATAGAACTAGCTTAGTTAATATTATTATCCTTGTTTTATACACCACTAAACTTCATTGTCAGAACTGTTTTATAGATTTTATTGAAGATGCATTTTCTTTCTTATCCATGAAATGAATTCTAGGCTTCCCGTTTTGAGTTGCTTTTTGTAAAAACTGCAAGTAATAATAAACATAGTCAATTTCTTAAAGTAATGATGAACACTATTTGTTATATGTGTTAAGAACTCATACTCTATGATAGTAGATGTTAAACGCGCAATAGTGTGAGCAAAATGTAAAGAAGTGTACTTTAATCTAATAAGTGTAGAAGCAGTTGAAAAAGTACCTAATAAACTTGAAACACATCTTATGCATAATGCTATCTAATCGGGAACTTCTCATATTCGTTATTGTGCAATCTGTCTTTGTAGGTCATGCACTGATTCAGTGACTAGATTATCAACTTACCTTTACCAAGTTGCAAGTATTTTTCAAGTACTTGAAAATCACATACAGTACCTGATAAGTTGTCGAATCTTAGCGGATTTTTTTAATTCTGCAAGTAATTCTCTGTCATCTTGCTTCCATACTGCTAGGATTATTGAAAATCAAAGCGAATGTATGAAATGAAATACCTGGCACTCGTAGTGGTTCTATTTACTTTAACAGGTAAGTTTTCTTCATACTCTTTATTCAACTTTACAATAAATAATTCAGCTTTACAATTTATAAGCTCAGATTCAATCTATAGATTTTATATATTCACAAAATAATACGATTAAATTTACAACTTTGGATACTGTATCTGTTCCATTATTCTAATTTGTTTTCTTGAGTCACATTGAAGCATCGATTCTATCCATTTCTCTTTGAAATTATACTAGAAATTTTTATTCCTCTTTTCTTTATCTCATGCATAATGTCTGTCACGAAAGTTCATTAAAATGTAAGTCTAGATAATGAGAGCATTTTTGTTGTAGTTTACTAGAAGAGGTGTCCATATAAATTGAATTTCTTGAAAAACATTTCATCATCAGGTGAAAAGGAAGCTTCTAGAGTCTAGACTAACGGTAGTTTTGCACTTCAGTTCCGTATAATATCAGATATTTGAATAACAAATAGAAGTATTTTATAATGGTGCTCTTTAAATAGTGTGAAATAGATAACTTAACATGCTTGAAAAGTTTTTTATGCCAGTTTTCCTGTACCATGAGGTTATACTCCCCCCTTGAGAATTATGTCCCCTTTATCAAGTGTTTTTTTCTATTTATTTTTGAATATTTAAACCGCTTAAATTTCCATGTCTTTTGATTTAGTTTCAATAAGTTCTATTGTTTATTTGATTTGGTTCTACGGCTTGACTTTTAGTTTGCGACGAATCGAAGGATTTGGCTTGCAATGCAGTTCGGAAGGACTCTGGTTTTATTTGCGTTTGCAATAAAACATATTGCGATACAATAGAACGTCCAAGGAAACTCAAGTTGGGACAATATCATGTTTACTCGACAAGTAACTCAATGCCCGGCTTCAATCACTTCACTAGTTACTTCAATTTCAAGAATGCTCCTGTTGAGGGTGAGTGTGACTAATTTTAAATTACAGTAGGATCTCTGGCCCTATATGGGGATTAGTAGGGCTGGATTAACGATATTACCAGATTAGTGGAAATGCATCAGAAAATGAAGTAGTTTTACAATAAACAACATTTTTATTGCTTACGAAAACTATTATAACAATCGTTTAAATTTCTGTTCAGTACAGGCCTAATGCAATTCTGTTTACTGTATTACGATTTTTTAAGCATTTTTATTGCTTACGAAAACTATGATAACAATCGTTTAAATTTCTGTTCAGTACAGGCCTAATGCAATTTCGTTTACTGTATTATTATGAAAAAGAAACAGTGATATGAAACAGCACAGTGCCGGATTACTGGATGTGCCGGTGTATTCAAAGGCCGGATTATAGAGACTACTATTAATATTCTACTGACTATATAGTAACTTGGATTGAAAAACATTTTGAAGTATTAATTGTTCAGTTGAAACAAATTCATTTCACTTGGATTGAAAAACATTTTGAAGGATTAATTGTTCAGTTGAAACAAATTCATTTCACTTGGATTGAAAAACATTTTGAAGGATTAATTGTTCAGTTTAAACAAATTCATTTCACTTGGATTGAAAAACATTTTGAAGGATTAATTGTTCAGTTGAAACAAATTAATTTTCAGCTCTCAAACTAAAATTGGATTCGAATATCAAGCTACAGAAGATTAGAGGGTTTGGCAGTTCATTCACAGACTCAGTTGGATATTCATTCAATCGTCTGTCCCGAGATGTTCAAAACAACTTTTTGAAGTATGTAATATTTTTTAATACTTATCATAGCAAATACATACCTTTCACCTTCTTCACATATAATATGATTTGTTTCGTTTACCTCTTAAAAATTTCTGTAAATATAATTTCTTCAAGATTGAGGTACATATGTATTTTTTATTTTCATAGCATTTTAAATTTTCAATTACACGTGCAAATTATGATATTTTATATATGATGAGAAGTGAAATACTGTATAACAATATTGTACAACTCACTGCCAACACACAAGTTACGGTACCGTATCTTATGTTGGTAGTGCCAAAAAATTCATTGACAATGATGTTGTGACACGTGGCTTTACTTTTGTATTACTTTCACTGTTGTGTGCATTATTGTCTGTAATTTTTTTCATTTTACTATTGTATGATTGTTTCTTTTGCAATTCAATTCAGCTTGATTTAAAATATGGCCAATGTCAAATTGCTGATGTGATGAGATATTTTTTTTTCAACATTATAATTTTCAGAATGAGAACGAATTGGGCAGTGTGAATAAAATTAGATTACTGGGTGATTCTTCAACTTCCTGTTACATTTCACAAAAAAAAGTAAAATTATGTGATGAAAATGCCCAACGATAGCCTATCTTTTGAAAAATGAAGGGTGCAAAAAATGATTGAAAATGCTCCTATTGTTTCTGCCATTTTTCTATCAATTGAACCCAATCTCAGTTACAGAATTATCCGTTCATATAATATTATTGGTTTGTAAAATCCGTTGTTATATTATGAACAATCAAAATCCTGCTGACCCATTTAACATTCTAATGTGTATCAGGTGCTGTTGTAGCTTCACGCACTGCTTTTATTTTAATACTGTACTCTGTACATCTATTGCAATATAAAAGCATGTTTATACCGAAATAGTGCCAAAAATACTGAGTCATTGAAAAACAATCAACTCTGCAAAAACAGAAAATACTTGTAACTTAATGATAAGAGTATGCGTACGTTCTTGCAGGTCCCATTTCTCTGTTAAAGGAATCGAGTACAGCCTTTGCCGAGAGGTACTGGGAAGTTCAGATTTTTCTTCGCATGAATACACTTATGTACCAGAATACGATCCATCACTCAGCACATTCAACTTGACTGATGAAGATTACACTAGATTTAATATTCTAATGTGTATCAGGTGCTGTTGTAGCTTCACGCACTGCTTTTATTTTAATACTGTACTCTGTACATATATTGCAATATTAAAGCATGTTCATACCGAAATAGTGCCAAAAATAATGAGCCATTGAAAAACAATCAACTCTGCAAAAACAGAAAATACTTGAAACTTAATGATAAGAGTATGCGTACGTTCTTGCAGGTCCCATTTCTCTGTTAAAGGAATCGAGTACAGCCTTTGCCGAGTGGTACTGGGAAGTTCAGATTTTTCTTCGCATGAATACACTTATGTACCAGAATATGATCCATCACTCAGCACATTCAACTTGACTGATGAAGATTACACAAATAAGGTGTGTTTCCGTGCCTCTATTATCAATTCCATTATATTTCTTTTCTATCGACAAACTATCTTTCCTTTTTGTGGAGGGAAACATATTTCTCTTCCATCAAACGACTTGTATTCCACCTTAACATAAATTTAATAAGTATTTCCACTTGGAAAAGAACATCCATTTTCCCATTTATTTCAAACATGTTATCAATGATACTATATAATCAACAGTTAAACATAGACTAAACATATTACTTTATTTATTGAGCCATAACTAGTAATATTGATGTGGTATGAAAATCTGGAATGATATTCGTTTCTCTATTCAATTCCACAGATTTGGCTAATAACTCGCGCCAATGCTATGAGTGAAAGGAAAATCAATTTGCTTGGAAGTACTTGGACAGCCCCGCCATGGATGAAAACAAACAGAAACTTTACAACTGGATATTTGAAAGTGGAATTTGAACAGGCTTGGGCCGACTACCATGTCAAGTTAGTAATTTAAACTCATATACATACCTAACGTACTCTCTTATTAAAGCATCTACTTTATTGATTGGAGAATTAAATATTTTGAGATCAATATGATATATTATCAGATATAAAAACTGGAAAACGAGTGAAAGCTTCATCTGTTACTCTCATCATCCAATTCTCCGAAATCAGGTATCATTTTCTTCAGAATGAAAATCTTCATAAGTCTGTTTGTGTTTGAAATTGTAAACCCAACATGTCTGGAGTAAAATAAAATTGAAAATTTCATTTGGCTACCATTTTGAAGAATCTGATATTGGAAGTTCTTGATATTTTTTTGTTGACCACAAATTTTGCAGTTACCTAACTCAATGAATTTCATGGAAAAATATTGATTCATCAACGGTGTATGATGTAAATTGTAAACTCTTAGAAACCAAAATGGAGGAGTCCTGGGAAAATAAGGAGAAATTGAGTTTTTAGCCTTTAGAGTACCGTGATGGTAAGGTACTAGAGTCACTAATTTGGAACGAAATATCAAAATTAGGGTTATTTAAGTAGGGTCATCTAATTAAGTTTTCGTTCTTAAACGTGTATCAACTTCTATTCATTACCAGGATGATGGAGTAAAACCCCTTTTCCACATCTGAATAGACTTCTTTTGAAAAATATTGTCTTTATGGAGGTCTCAGTAACACTTGACTCCTTTTTCTTGTTACATAGAGCGCTGGATGCATTCAAAAAGGAAGGAGTCAACTTTTGGGGTCTGACAACTGGTAATGAACCAGTGACACTCACAACATTTAGGACCAGAATACCAAATCTTGCAATGTTCCCTGAACAGCAAAGAGATTGGATAGGCAAGAATCTGGGCCCATCACTAGAAAAAGGTGGATATGCAAACATTTCCTTAATAGTTTTGGATGATCAACGGAAGTACGCCTATTGGTGGATGAATACAGTAAGTTGAATTCTCAAGACTTAGTACGTTATATGAATTTTTGGATATCCAAGAACTAAAGAAAATTTAAATAAATGTGGATTTTCTCAAGTTTAGCTCCAAATGTGTTTGCAGGGTGTCTACTGGCCACGAAAGTAACGAAATAGTCGCGATTTTTATTTATAGGTCACAAAAGTAACGAAAAAGTAATGAAATTCCACAGGGCGGTAACGAAAATTTTGCTGAGATTAGATAGCTATCCAACTAGATTGTGATTTGGCAGTTTGATGTAGCTGTATCGTCGTTGTTTGACAAAAATAACATTAAAATCCTGAATTTATATTAGGCTTAGTTGTTTGTCACTTATAAAACTGTCTTACAATACTTAGCTTACTGGGAGATACCCTGAATTCGGTGTAATTGAAAGTAATTTACTATTAGAGCCTATTTTACCGCATATATGCAGTGCTATTTGAGTCACCAATTTTTATTTTTGTCTGCTAGTACACACCCTGGTTTGGCATTAATTGAGAATAGAGTTTTATCTCAATCTGTTCATTTCTTTCTTTTCTATCTGTTCATTTCTCATTCCCTGTTCATTTAGATTTATTGATCTATTTTTGTTAGAAAACTTGTGTTTCTAAATTACATATCTTGGGTATATAAAAGAAAAAAGTTTGATATTATCTCTATCACATCATCACTATCTAATCCCATCTAATTCTAGTTGTATACACATATTCTAACAACATCATGCATATAATTATAAATGTATTCATGCAATAACAACATGTAGACCACAGTATTGTTCTTCCACAGATTTCATTTGAAATTGTAATATTTCGTTTGACTTAAGGCAAGAGTTTTATCCTGTTATAATACCGCATAACTTTCTCTTAGATTCCTCCAACAACGATTCACAAAATAGAAAAAACGTGAGAATCTTCTAACTGATATTAGATATTCAATTAGGTTTGGTTGTTTGGAATGGAATAAACTTGATTCTGATGTAATCCTGTTTCAAATGCGTAATTATTTCAAAAAATCAACTACCTTTCAATTGGCAGATAAAGTTTTGTAAAATTGTTTCTTCCTTTTCAGATTTTGAACTCTGTTGAAGCTCGGAAATATGTTAATGGAATTGGTATCCATTGGTATATGGACGCTGAAGCTTCACCCCTAATAATGGATCAGATTCACTCGAAATATCCAGAACAAGAAATAATTTATACAGAATCAAGTATAAATCCAGCAGTGAGTATAGCTTCCAATGATCAATCGAAGAGCGATCACAGATCTCGAATCTCAATGAAAAATAACGACAATGGTGAGTTGAAATTGATTATTTTAAGTTCTTAATACGGTATAGGCGTAATAATCATCAACAATATGTAACTGACATACCATTTCCCAAAAACATTAACTTAATTTATTCTACCTCTGTATGACGTATTCTTCATACGAAAACTAAAACGGATCATGATCCTAATAATAAACATCAAAACAGAAGCATTGTGTTTCGTTGGTGATGAAAATAATTTTCATTATAGACTGCAAAAAATTTACAATGATTTATTGAAAAGGTTACATTGGAAAAATTGTATCATAGCGAAGTGATTGTTTCTCTATTGTATTGACGCATCACTTTCAATCTCATCTGTGTCTATCAACTTCAATTGACACTTCAATTATTCAACTTCAAAATTGAATAATTTAAAAGTTACAAATATTTATTTGATCTTCAAATTAACAGACATTCTAAGGAGACAAACATTTCTTGCACAAAATTCGACAATAAAATCTATATATTACTGTATTAGAATTGTTGTACGTGTTTAAATGTATGTAGCCACAATCAAATACATGATAACCACTCTGCTTGGAAAATTATGTTTTCCAGTATGGGAGGAAATTCATCCAAAGCTTGGAGATTGGAGGAGAGCTACATTGTATATCACCAGCGTAATGGAGGTGAGTTTATATTCTGTACATTTCAGCTTCTATTTTCCTAATAATTCACAGTCTATGAGTTTCTCAAGTTAAGTCCCACTCTATCTATTACTCAAGTTATTTCTATTTTAAAACATGAGAACTTTTCCTGTATTGTCTGGAATAGACAATTTATATGTTTTACCTAAATTAAGGAGTTTACAATATACAGAGTGATCATAAAGTCTCTCCGCAGAAGTTTTGTGGTGGTATAGGCCTATTGTGTTCTGGTTAGATACCTTACAAAAATTGAATTGTGCATTACTCAACAACAAGGAAAAGATGTTGAACAATTACTGTAATGAATCTTCAGGTAAATTTTAATAAAGTTTTGTTATTATTTCAATTACTTGTTTTCGAGTGATTGAGGGCCGCTTTCCCCAACGCTGCTTAAGCTGTACATCTATTCGGAGAATAGGAAAAGTATAGAAAAAAATATTGAGCTTCAGCTGTTGCTTAAGCAGCGTTGAGGAAAGCAGTCCTGAGTATTTCTTTGTATATTCCACTGCGGAGGGGCTTCTTGATCATTCTGTATAAGAATCCTAGGAATCCTATACACTTTATACTCAGATATTTACTATACAACTATAACTATTGACTCTAATCTTACATACTGATTACTCATATTTTCACAACCCAAACATGATATCAAATTGAATCAAATTTTTAAATTCCAGAGCCTTCTCCATTGGACAACCGGTTATATCGACTGGAATTTGGCACTTGATATGACTGGAGGCCCGACGGGGATGGGCTTCACTTGTGATGCGCCTATCATAATCAACTATGAATCAGATGAGTTCTACAAACAACCAATGTTCTATGCAATGGGACATTTCTCCAAGTTCCTACAACCTGGATCTGTCATTATTGATGTTCAAAGTGAATCCTCCACCTCAAAGTTCGTGATTAAAGAGAGAAAGCCTGCTTTTCGCCGTCCATTCGTTTATTCGGATGTCACGTACATCGCTGCATTGAATCCAGATGAAACAACAACAATAATACTGTTCAATCCGTGAGTTGTATGGCCTATTTATCGAGGTTGAGTTGTATAATTATCTCAGTTTTTGAATTCTACTCCAGTTTTCTGAGAAATTTCACAAAGATTTCAATTTTTGATTTAAGGCAAAGAGAAATTGAATGTGATCAACAAAGAGAAAGAGATAGACCAAGAGAAATAGTTTTATGATCAATTTGTGAGAAATTTTTAAAAGATTTTCTCCTGCTCTCCTGTCACATCTTTGACAAAGAAAAATACCTTTATTCCTGAATGTTTACTGCTATAAATTACTAACTGTAGTTTTATAAGAGCATTTTATATTTGAGTGGTAGCTTCCCGATTCTCTAAAGCAACATGTTTATATCATGAGGAAAGTTTGCAATTTTCGTTTTTTTTTTTTTTAATTAAACAATAAGTATAGGTATAACAAAATTTATTGAATTGAACTTTTTGTTAATTATTGTATTTCAGTCCAGTTGTTATAAAAATGATGTGTATGGACAATGAGTGTAAAATAATTCTAATTTAATTACTGAACGTATTTTTTAAGCAATAACATATTCATCTAGACAGCAGGATCTGGTAATTTGGAACAAAGAATATTTTATCATCAGCGATGGTATACAAATCTTCATCAATCTTCCAACTGGATTAAAAATTGTTCTTATTATAACACGTTTTAGGTATACTTGAAATTTAGATAGTAGTAGTATCTTGAGTAAGTTTTTATGTGAGTTTTTTACATCCTTCATAACATTCAACCAGTGTTGGAAATTATTGAAATGAAATAAAAATATTCTTTATAAGACGGGGTTAGGACTAGAAGTCCTTTCTACCACTCAACCTTACTCTTATAACATTAAGATTAAAATCCGTTTCCTGTACAATTGTACAATGTACGATTCCACTAATAAGACATTGAACATTTTCAGGAAAAACACCTCGGTTGCGGTTTCCATTGACTGCGGAGAGAGAGGATATGCTCATGTGAAACTTCATGCAGAGTCGTTGACTTCAATCATTTTCTAAGCCCCATGAAATTAATGAATTCTTCGAAAAATGAACAAATTACAATGAGGGAAAAATCGTAAGTGGCATTTACAAATTTACTGATTTATTCAGCATGCGAAGGAAAATTTTGTGGTTGAGTACTTGTCACAAGTACTTTTACAATAATAATAATCGGAACAATCCAATATCAAGCAGTCTTTTCCATATTCCAATCTTCATACTCATAATTCAAGGGATACCCAAGGGAATCGTAAATTTTAATTGAACAGGAAACTGATAATACTCCATTAGTGATGATACACAACTTTTGGGCCCTCAGATGCAATAAGTTATTCTTGTAATTTGAAGTGTCACATTCAAATCGTCTTCAGATTTGTCTGCCATCACGTCGTTATATTGAAGAATAAGATTATTTTATTTTTCATTAAATACAAGTTTGTACAATAGGCTTCGTCTCATTGGTCATGAAAGATAAATAAAATGGAG
This sequence comes from Laodelphax striatellus, assembly GCA_017141395.1. NCBI lineage: Eukaryota > Metazoa > Arthropoda > Insecta > Hemiptera > Delphacidae > Laodelphax > Laodelphax striatellus. Next base: position 37,544,269 of record CM029531.1, on the reverse strand, counting down.
CATCTCAAACTATCCAACATATTTACAGAGAAGTTCTGTTGTGAATAAACAGTATGTAACAGCAAAAATTGAAACAACATTTGAATAAAGCACATTTTTCAACCATAGCTTTGTATTTAATCATACTTTATACTACTATAAACTACAGTTGAAAAAATAATGATATTCATCTATACATTTTCATTTAGGAGGTTGGTTTTTATCGTCACTATTGATAAAGTGAGTTGTTCCATACAATGCAGCCCAACAGGTGCGTAGTGCTTCTTGACTTAGAGAAATGTTTTTATTTGGTGGCCGACAAATTTTGTGCATATCATCTGAGTATCGACATAGCAATTCAATCTGGAAAAAAACAGCAATAAGAATGGTTAGTTAGTTATTGATTATTATCAAGGATTATAATCAATTATTACAATTATTGTTATTATTGTTACAAGGATTATAATTAGTTATTGAGGATTTTCAAATTATTAGGCTCTGAGAATTGGGATGTGTTGGTTCACATAATTATTATACATAGTATATTATACATATATACATTATGCATAATTATGATGTATTGTTGTTCGAAATTCAAAAGGAAAAGCAAAATTCAAGTAGGCCTAAGTTTTCCATAACTTGAGTTTTGAATTTCTTTCTGCTGCTTATCATGTATCAAGTTATCTAATAAACCTGAGATTTCAATTTTACAAAGATTTTTATACAAATAAAAATAATAATGAATTTTATTGAATCATATTTATTAAGTTTATATAGAAATATATTATTTTTAATCCACCATGAAAGATACATCACTTGAAATCATTAAGAAATCTCATCTGTCACAAAATATTTTTGTATAAATTTGAAAAACAGAATCCATCTTTGGTGATTCAATGTAAAGAAATAGTTATGTGCAATACGTACGGCTTTCTTCAAATGTCCGGCATTCATTGCTTCCATTGCACAAAAATGGTCTTCTTCATATGAGTGGATAAGAATCAACTTTTCAAGAATATTGTTGGGTTTATGGCATGTTGAACAAGGAACGGATTTCAGTGGTTCGCGCTCCTTGACTTTGGGTAAGATTTCCAACGTTGCCTCCAAGTACCCTTCGCAATTCTCCGTGGAACATCTGTAAATTTTTCACATCACTAAAAATTAAATTTCAAGTCTTTGAATGAATATACTGATAGAAAAATAAAAAAGGAGAATTTAATTAATTTTACGTTTTTCGGGGACAAATCAATTTTCTCGAATCACAGATGGTCTCTATGTCCTGGAGAAAGCCATGTTATAGATATCAAACATATCATGTTATTCACGAGCATAGTAAATCATAGCAAAAAGACAAAATAGCACATTTCTCTCGTATAAGGAATAAGAATAACAAAATATTATGAATATCATAATTTAACTTTTCATCTTTCTCAAGCTGTTTTAATTTATTTAGTGTTAGAGTACCAATAATTTAATTATAATTATTAAAAATACAATATTAAATATTTTTAGTAGCCTTTATTGTGGTACAGTAAGAATGGTTACTATAAATTTTGCAACATTAGCAAGTAAAAGATACACGTCATGTTTAGGATCTGAATTGATGCGATTCGCTGGTAATAATAATCCGCTCACAATAATAATAATTTAAACTGCGAGTTCAATCGATCATTATTATTGATCCTGCTGCGTATAAATAATTTCTGTAGTGTATAGTCAAATGATTCACTAATTCATACCACTTCAAAGTACAAAATCCTAATACAGGGTTAGCCAGCGAAAAGGGAAGATTTTTATAAGTAACTATTTCATTTATTATTTTAATTAAATGGTTATAAATATCAAGTACAAAGGTAGCCATTTACTGTAACATAAGTGAAAAAATTATTTTTTTGATAGAATATCTACCAAATGGTCCTCCATTGGAATGTATGGAGTTTTGCAGCCGGGTCTGGATATTTCTCATGACATTTTTCAGCATATTGGCTGGTATTCTTTCAATATCGTCCCGAAATAGTTTTTTAGGGTTGAGATATTTCTGGATGGATTGTTACGAATAACTCTTGTTTTTAAGTAACCCAGAAAATGTCGCAGGTTGTTGAATCTGGAGAGCGAGGGGGCCAAAGGATATCCCCATTTCAAGAAATGACGCCGCCTGGAAACAAAGCATCCACAGCTCCTCATGGCATCTCTACAGTGTGGCTTGTTGTCCATCTTGTTGGAACATTGTGTGTTCATTCACTGGAAAACGGGCGAGTTCTGGCGTAAGAAAGTTCTAAATCATTGCAAGCCACACTGCAAGATTTGTCAAAGTTGCCATCCAATGGCAAAAGTGTTCACTAATTTTTTACTAAAAAAATTGCATGTACAGTAAATTGCTATCTTTGTACTTTATATTATAACCATTAAATTTAAAAAATAAATTTTCTTGAAGGATTAGTTACTCATTTAAATCTTCCCGTTTCACTGGCTAACCCAGTACATTAAAATACAAGCATTGAGTAAAGTGAACCATTACCTGATATTATATAGATTAATATCAGACTTTTCGTAAAGTGGCCAATCTTCTCTGCAAGCTGCACAGTTGCATTGAAACCAGTAGCGAGATTGGAGATGCAGCTGCCTTTCTGTCAAATCTTTTTTCGTGAAAATTGGGCCATAGTTTTCTGTAACTGGTTCGCCAGCTAGAATTGGACGTGTGCATTGCAGAACAATTGTTTGTCCATTGAAATACCTGAAAATAAAAAAGTGGTGTTCACTCACATATCTGAGGATGCGGTCTTCATTCTAAGGATGGAAATTTATTGCGAGGCATATTGAATGAATAAGTATTGATGAGCTCTAAGAATAAATTGTTCATTTATCATGCAATAGAACTGCAATAGCAATAGATGTCAAAGGTTTTTCAAAGCCATGTGACTCCAAATTTCATTGTATTATTATGAAATAAAATACAAAAATATAATATTTCATTATATTATAATTCTATTGATTCATTAGTCTGATTGTTTAATAAAATAACATTGAAATTTTCTAAATCTTCGTTTGAATCTCAAATTTCAATTAGAAATATGGGAAGTAGCGAAACAAGCGAAGCAATTGTTTTATATTTGGAATATAAAATTATTCAATAGGTTAGAAATTCTATTCTATAGAAATGTTAGCTTTAAAATGTTATGGTAGGAGTTTTTATCCTTAAAAATAACTGAGCATTCAATTATTGTGTTTCACAAGTAGCACGTGACCACTCAAATTGATGAAAAAACTGAAAATGATGTTCTACGGAGCTAACGTGCAACAGGTGGTGTAGTACATTGTGATGTTTCATGCAGATGATATCTGTATGGTGGTTCTCATGCATTACATTGACACCTCAGTTAGTTATGTAAGGTAATTGAAAAATTATTTATTCCTGTTTGCCTATGTGGCTCTTGGTATTAATGAAGATGAACGATACTTGTATCGATTAGGTAGCAGCAGAAAGGAATAGGAGAAAGAAAAAAGCATATTATTTGTGGATCTAAAGTAAGACAGAGAAGAATATCAATAAAAATAGAAAGAAAATAATTATACTTGGAAAACGCATTTAAATTTGTGGTCATGCTCGCATGCTGCTTTTGAATTATTGTGGTAGGCCACAGTCTACACTCTTAATTAAAACTACAGTGCACAGGGAATCACCTAGCAAGTGCAGGGTAGCAATCGTGATTGAACATAGCAGCACTTGTGAACACACCAACAGCAGCGTAATTCAATTTCATGCTTTTGAATTCGAGTGGAGCTTTCATTACAGTCTCATAGATTTCATGTGCATTAAACTGTAACAGCTCTAATTGATGCAACATCAAAGTGCCCACAAACAATTCATCAGCAGACAATCTTTCTGAAACAAACCATTTCCAAAGCTGAAAGTATAAAATATGAGGATCAAGCTTTCCATCTGATAACACTATTCTAGATGACGAAAATACTACATTTATCAATTTCTGAAAACTCTTTCATAACCATTTCATATTCATTTTTCGTAATCTGGTATTCTACGAGAAAACTCCATTCAGATTTAATCACAGTTATTGGATAGGATTTCTCAGTTTACAATTTGAAAGTTTTCTTTCCTCTCGCGTTATTATAATTGTATTTCAATGAATAACAAATAAATGAATCACCCAATCAAATACGGTAGTTTCATTGTCAATAAGCTTTATACTGCACTTGGTACTTCGACGTAGTGGAAACTTTGACTGTTATGTGTTTTTAATCACTATATTTTACTTCATTGGTGTCTTACCCTATTCGTTCAACTATTGTTTCATTTGTTTTGGAAAAATATAAGACCTAACACATTATGAGGTGGAGGTGAAACTACAAGTATAATGCATTCACTATCTCATTCAAGCTATATGAATTCTAACTCGAAATGGGACTTAGCGCCTTAATAATAGAGCAAAAAAACATTTCACATGAATCCATAATGCAAAAATCCAGGATGTTGACTCACCAGGATCGAACTTCGGTCCAAAATAACCACTACTCTGAAGTACCCGCAGAAGGAAAAGAGACATCAAAGTTCGTTTGAGAAAGTCAGCTGCTGTTCTTGTCGATTCATGTTTAACCAACTTATGGAACTGAAAATTAGCAATGTCACAATTTCATCTTATTCACATTGTAAATAGGTTATTCTTGTCAACGCACAACATTTCTCTCTACAAGCACTGCAAAGTTATAAAGGCTAAGAATAAAATATGATTGATTCAATTAAACCAATCACATCGCAAGAGGATCACGTTTACATAAATAAAGTCATCAATTATAGAACACTTTCCAGAAATTTTAAAACACAAAAGACTACGGTATTTGAACTTACAAACTAAAGGCCTACAGTATAAGAAATATATAGAAGGATGACCTCTCAGTCAATGAAAGTAAAGTGTAATATTGCATGTCATGTGTGACAACTAACTTGTAGAGATATACAACTCGAAGAAAAACGTAGGTAATGAACTTGAAGATTGTAAGGATTGACAATATTGTAAGGAAGATTGTAAGATTGACTTCAGACATCTCCAATTAACGTATCCATGTTGAAGATTGATAAGTGACCTTTATTTAGGGCGTAATTATGACTCCAGATCCTCTCTGTCATGGTGAAGACATGAGATACGGCGTACACTTTCTGCGAGATATCGTAATTGATTCCACTTGCGCATGAAACAAATCAAATCTAAATTCAAAGAGCTGCTGAATATAAGGCCTACCCTGAGATAAGGATGAGAATCGTCATCAGTTTCCAGTTTTGATTTGAGTGATAGGAAGTCTGCGAGTGCTGCTCGTGTGAAGATCCGCAACGAAATGTAGCACAGAACACTCATTCCACTGCCCAGCAGCAGATCCACAAACGGACACTCATAACGATGATAAGTCTTGGTGGCCAGGTCTCGACACTCTTCGCTGCAAAATCCGACTCCACTGCATGTGCGACAAGGCACTACTGCAATTATCCTGTTGGTCACAGGTATATCTAAGATTGGTTTTGTGCTTTCATTCCTTTATTATTGATCAATCATGCTTATCACCTTTAATTTTATTACTAAGCTGATTGATCTTTCACTGACTAACGGTATCAATAACAATTTCTTTAATTGCTTCATTATCAATTTAAATTTATTAATAATTCATAGATTCCATTAACATTACCGACACACAAGTCTTGGACTCTTTCTTTACAACTTAACAAAATAAGTACTGTATGTTATTAATTGAATCTTAATGAAAATTCCTTATTAATCCTAAAACCATTTTTTATAATATTGTAAAATGCTTCAGAACTGTCCGTAGTAGTGGTGGTGATAGTTTTATTATAGTAAGGATCGTAAGGATCTACGCATACTCGTCACTGTCAGGAAGACTGCTAAACTTTCTCAAAAAGGATTTTTTGACTCTGTAGACAAAGACTTAGACAAATTTTATCAAAAAACTTTCAAATGAAGTCAGGCTTTCATTGTAGAAAGTCAAACCAAACGCTGTTAAAAACTGTTTGTCAACAACACTGGGCTGGGATGCAACCGTCTTTTTTTCTGTTTTCATGAGTACCGCGACAGTATAAAATACCGCGACTCATGCTATGAATTTGTCATGGAAATTGATGAAAATTATAATCATTGAAGATTAATCAAAGTCTTTCCACTGGAAAACTGGCGCTTATTTTTAATCCCGGTTGAGAAATTCTGATCTTAATAAGTTTTATTGGAAAAGAAGCTTTCCACCAACACAAACAAGTTTTGATGAAAATTTTGATAATATTTTTATTCAAGACGTGTATTTGTATAACTTATTTTCCACGTGAAAGATTAGTGGTTTTTAAGGTTGAATAAACTGAGTTAGGTTGAATAATGTCACACTCGAATTCCAAAATCAATCAGAAATATTGTCAAAAACATACAAAAGAAGTATTCAACAGTAGCCTAATGTCGTCAGTAATTAGTTAAGGAATAATCTTGAAGTATTATATATTATTTAAATGATTATCTTATACCGGAATGGGACAACTCGCCGCGGCCAACTCGCCGCGGCCATCTCGCCGCCGCCAACTCGCCGCGGCCAACTCGCCGCCAGGCAAACTCGCCGCCGACCCAACTCGCCGCGACCAGCTCCACACAAGGACTGATTCCTTTGGCATTTAATTTATTACCACTTTTCAGGGATATTCAGATGCAGCTAACGATTCGAGATGATATATAAATTATAATTTTAATTACAATTACAATATATTATATAATAATAAATTATAATTGATAATAGCTAAATTTTATTCTTTCATAAGACTTTTGTGTAGAATGAACATTCTCTGTGATAAATGGAATTAACTTTGTTAAAATAGTTAATTCCTAAAATCTGAAATTACTGTTAAATTAGGCATTTTACAGAGAAGCTAAAGGTTCAATACAAATATCATCAATGAATTTAGTTTTTGTACCTTTTAACATGTTTTAGTTGTGTTTTTCAATACATTAGTTTGATAAGTGAATTAAAAATTAATTTATATATCATGTCGAATCGTTAGCTGCATCTAAATATCCCTGAAAAGTGGTGACAAATGCCGGGAGAATCAGTCTTTATAAGAGCTGGTCGCGGCGAGTTGGGTCGGCGGCGAGTTGGCCTGGCGGCGAGTTGGTCCGGCGGCGAGTTGGCCGCGGCGAGTTGGCGGCGGCGAGTTGGCCGCGGCGAGTTGTCCTAGACCCATCTTATACTATTGTTGAAAATAGTTGCTACCTTTTGAAACAGTGAAGACAATGTGAGCTGTATTTGTCAGGAATCAGAGCTGCTACAAATGGTTTTTCAACAGCAATCACGTCTCCACTTTTTAATGGCTGTTTGGCCACTATGAAGCGACCCTCTTCCTTTGAGCTGTTCAGGCCAACAAAACTGGACAAGCAGGGTAGTCTGTTATTTTGGCTATCCAATAGCGGTGGCAAATCTAAACGATAACAACAAACTCATTTTATTCCTTCAAGAAGAAAAGTAGTGTTAGACATGGTCAGTCTATAAATACGATTTCAAAATTATTAAAGTTTCTTGAGTCAATTCCATTGAATGGTTTGAAGTTTGAGAGAAATTCACTCGTTTTTTATAGAGTTAAAATCTTAATAAGAATCTCTCAATTTATAAGTGAATCTGACAGAAACTCAACAAAATTTCTGAAGCACTTAACATGATGGTACTAATAAATGCCAAATAGATTACAATCAATGTTCGATTGTTGCTCATAATCTCATAAAATTTATAATTTTAAATATTGGCATAGTGCGGTACACTACTACTACTACTTTTTACGTGCTCTGCTTATTATCAATTTATCATGTACGGTAAAAGCTGCTGAGATACACTACTAGAATAGACAAGGCAAGGCACTTTCTGACTTGATGGAGGTTTCCCTAGTTTAATGATTTTCTAATCCACTTTCAATTAAATTATGACATTTCTATAATCATTTTTCAGTAACGATTTCAATTATATTTCAGACTTACCGTTACCGATACTTATTTTTTCATCAATTGTTTCAGAACCTCCAACCTCTGAATGCAGCTTCCTTGCTTTATCCATTTCGATTTTAATCATTTCTTTCCATTTGGTGTCATTTACGGTCAGCTTGGAAACTAAATTCAGGCAAACAATAGCCTGCTTGGGACTTCTCATTCCATTGTAGCACTTGGACATACGCCAGTATGCTTGCGATCTGTTTGAAAATTTTTAAAAAAATTATTGAAATTGAAATACCGTAGTATTTATATTCTTCTTTGTATACATAGTACAAAAAAATCTTGAATAATTATTTGAAGAAGGATCCTCACATGGGCAAATGCCTGTGGGTGAGGGGCGAACTGAAGTGTAGAATTGAAGTATATGCTAGATAACTTACATATTTTTTTTCAAGTATTATAGGCCTGTACTATTACAAATATCTTAGACTAATGTTAAGTTGGATGCCTGTGCCACTGGCGTAACTAACGCCAATGCAACCAATGCGGTGCATTGGGGCGCAGGCCTTCAGGGGGCGCAGGCCTTAGGGGGGCGCAAAAAACAGAAATTCTGGAAAAGTTTTAGGAAAAAATACGTTGAAGCAAAACTCCCTGTAGCTACCGAAAATAAATGTAAAAAAATATTCGTGGCACAGTTGTCTCGGTTTTCCGCTTTAACCGATTTCCGCACAACCGTGGCTATCCTAGAATGAGTTTTATAAATTTTATAGCAAAAGCAACACGCACAAACTAACAACTCAATTTTTTTGACGAAATTTCCATAGTGACTATGATTTTAGTGATCTTGCTTTAAAGTTGAGGTATTTTTGAGAGCTGTTGATATTTTTATTTCACAGTTAAATGAAAGGTTTAAATCTATGCTATGTTTAACTGACACATTTTAAACAGTTTTTTAAACCCAGATAATTTAATACGGTTTACTGACGAACAACTTGTAAAGTCAGCCTCTGAATTTTGTAACAAATATGAATCTGATGTGACTCATGCTTCGGTTGATAAGTAATTCGCTCTAGAAATGTAGTCAAAGAATATATCAAAAGTAATAAAGTGTTGTCACTATGAGCTGTAGGCTGTAGGCAGCTCTTTGACTGTAAGAAGGCATTATCTAGTAAAATATCAGATTTTGAGCAACGGAACATGAACATTATATTGCAGCTTGCGATATCAATATCATGTACACTGTATAGGGCACTGAATAAATATAAAATGTTAAGTAAAGTAAGAAGTAGTCTATTTTTTATCGTCCTAAAAAGTACATTAATTAATTATTGTAAGTATGTAATGTGATCCTTACGTCAGTTATGTTAATGGTGTTTGGAAATGTTTAGTAACTTAATTTTACTTACAATTAATTTTTTTAATAATAATTTTTTAAAATAAATTAACTTTAAAATTACTGTACGGTACATAATAAATTATATTTCTTTGAATAATCTTTCTCTAATAATTGGATATAGCTTGCACAATGTCGTGTGTAGTCAGTAGGTAGTTTTTGCTGCAGTTCGGCGGCATCGTTTGTGTGTGGATGTGAATTGTGGCCATTTAGAACACCTAAAGTGATGTGTTTAAGTTGGACTTTAAACTGCACTTTCACCAAAGATGGGACAACTGCATCAATTAGTTTGCAAGTTATGGACTTTTAAACAGTGGATTCATTTTTTTGGACCACTCTGTAGTATCCAGGAATCCAGGAAGTGTGGAAGTACGGAGAAATGTCATTAGTTTCGTTGGTGGTAATGGTGGGGGGGGGGGCTAGATGAGTCTACGAATAGGGGCGCACGGGGAGTACTTGCATTGGGGCGCAGTCAGACTAGTTACGCCACTGGCCTGTGCATGCATCAATTGCAAAATAAAAAGACCTCTTATTCATCTGTTAAGTGTTTCAATTGATGTTTTAGTTTAGGCCTATAGGCTACTATATTGAAGAGAGCTTTTCCGTAATCTCTTCTAACTTCTTTTAAACTCACTTATAAGAGTCAGGCAGTTTTTCTTTCAAGGCGAGCCGGATATCAGACAACGCAAGGTCGAACTTCGATTGCTCTAGTAAAACTCCAGACCGATCCCATAAGGCATAAGCTATACTCAAGCCATTATCAATCGACTTATCAGCTCCTAAAACAAATATCCAACACTATAATCAAATGCATGTACTTGTATCAATCTATTAAGCTTTATTGTTCTCTTTTCCAGACAAAATCTTCTCTCTATTGAGTTAAATGTTTGAGAAATAATCACAGAAAACATCCAAAACTCATTAAGTTTAGTGTGCATAATAAAAACGTCAGAAACTCAAGTTTTGTGTACATTAAACGTCAGATATACAAATAGACTACTTATAATTATTGTATTTAAATTCTATCATGCAACAACTTCATATTTCTGGAAAGAGTGTAAAATCTATCAAAGAGTATAATTATTGAAAATCAATATTTTTAAATAATTTAATGAATACTTTATATTATTTGAAAAATGAGGTATCATATCATAAAAAGTAAGTCATCATCTACAATCCTGATCAACAGGTTATTAAAATTCAGTAAATAGATATTTGACTTCAATCTTTTCAAGTGCAAAAACTCTAGTTTGAGCTGAAATTGAGAAGTAGCGTATGAGTGTTATAATAATTAATAATAATGAGAAATTAATAATAATTATTGAAATAAAATATTGAAATAATATTTATATCATTTTAATATTATTTTATAATATTAATAAATATTAAAATAATAATTAAAAATAATAATGAGTGTTATAATTCATGAATTAGATGCATTTTGGGTTATTAAACATCATCACCTTCAACTCAATAAACTCAACTATTTTCAAATCGAAAATGATTGAAATTCAACATTACTTTGATAGGTCACAATGATTCATTAAAATTAGAAATAAAAATTATTCAATCTCAATTGAAATATTCAAATCAATCAACTATTATTATACAACATCATTTATATAAATTTCTGCTCTCTTAATTGAATATTGTTTTAATAATTTATTATTGTTTACAATGAATCACCTGTGGCTGGTGCCCTGATAATACTTTGTGACAGTATCATGACAGCCCTGTCCCATTGTTTTAGTTTGATGGCTCTCTGAGACTCATTGCGGCGTTGCAGTGCGATTTGAGCACTCTTACCTCTACTGAGAGGCTGCACGTTTTGCAGCCTACTGTGAACGGCTTCATAAATCTGTGAAATTCAACGGTTTTATTGTGATTTCACAAACTAAATCAATAACTTGATCAATACTTAATTGTTGAATTCAGCGTATTTATCAACTTCCGCATCATTCAAGTGGCAGGTAAGACAAAAATATATGCTGTCAGTCTAACATTCAATGACAAAAATATGAACTTGAATTTTTGAGAATGGAAATGAACTATTCAGTTACTGATATTCAGTTATCCTTATTCAACATGGGAGGTATAAACAGAAATAAGTTGAATTTAATAATTGAAAATAATTTGTAGTTGAAGAACCATCCAGTTAAACATGGAAGTATGATAAAGGAAATACATTGATTTTTTTGTATGTTATATAATTTATTACAGTAGTATACTAATATTAATAATAAAAAAGCATCAATCTGCAGAATATGCTTTAAATTTTTATTATGACTTCAAGACCTTTATGTCAACGAAATTAGCTTTATCACCCAGGCTGAAATAAGTGAATCTCAACCTCAACAGATCTTATTATTCAGTTATTATTCACTTATTATATGATTACTCATAGATAAAATGATTACTAATATTTAATCACTTATCATATAACTCAATATGATGTAAGAGTGTGTATGACTTTTGGATACCTTTTCATCATAGAAGACATATTTTATTCTTTCTTCGTCCGATTTAAGTTTTCCAAACTTCTCAATCCAATCTTTGCCAGCGGTCTCAGCGACATTCTCAGCAAAAGTCAGGAAAAATCCCTTCCTATCCGACTGTAATGTAGCAGCACTACAAATTGACGTTTTGTAGTCAATTGATTGGTTCAGGTGAGTGCTCATCCTATTCAGATGGCTGAAATAACTCTCTGTTTATGTAGGCTATAGGATTGAAACTTGTTATCTGTAAAAAAATGTAAGAGGTATAGAATCAATGAAAGCAAGGTTTGTATAGAGACCTACAAACCTTGGAACTCTACATACCTTGGTCAAAAGTTGTCTGTATGCGCATGAGCAGAACTGTTTGCGAAAAAAAGGTATCTATCAATGTGAACATAGTTGTTTGTCAAGAGATTTTCATTTATAAAATTATATATTATTTAAATTATACACGAAGAGCTTACTGTAAATTATATATAACAAGCTGTCCCATGAACTTCGTATCAAAATGTCATCCCACAAATGCCCCCATCCATTCCCCAAGTGTAACCCCCACATATCCTCTTCATTTTCATATTTATTTCTTTTAATTTTTATTTTTATATATTTTATTTTATTTTGTTTTAATTTATATTTTTAATTTTATTTCCGTTCTTCAATTTTTTATCAGTCCTATTCTAATTGAAAGATTTATCAGTCCTATTCTAATTAGAAGATTTTTTCATATTTATTTCTTTCCCATATTAATTTATTTTATTTTATTTTAATTTTATTCCCGTTCTTCAATTTTGAAACAATAAAACATGCATAATACGAACGATAACTCATTCTTAATAATTGATGATTGTAGCGTAAAAATAATTAGAGTAGAAAACCTAGAACAAAAAGAAACGGTCCGGATGTTGAACGTAGGTCTGTGAAAATGTTTGATAGGTTAGGTCATTAATCTACTAATTATTTATTAATTATAAAGGGATTTTCTTATATTTTAATACACATTATGTTAACCAGTGCTGTAAAAATTCAAACTAATCCAAAATCATCTAAATCGGTTCAGCCGTTCTCGAGTTATAAGCGAGCGTACAGACACCAACTCTCTTTTATTAATATAGATAGATAGAAGAAGATAGAAGAAGAAGATATTTGTTTGCATGTTTCAATGGTACCGTACGGTGTTAAAACTTGAAAATTGAATATGTTACAGTACGCCAGAGGTTACCGTGTAGACCGTACCGTATGATGAAAACATTGCGGAATCACATAAAATTATCACTATTGTATAAAGATATTTATAGTTAATCAGAACAAAATATTATTAAATTTATTCCGAATAATTATCTTACGAGATAATTGCATAGGAAACAGACTCACAGACTAGTTTCTTGATAGAATATCAACAAGTAGATGAGGTTTCGATAATAGGTAAACATTCAAGCAAAGGCTGGAAGACGGTGAATTTTCTATACAAACCAATCAAATTTCGATCACAGAAAACCCTGTAAACTATCCTGATAGAATTTCTCCAGCACGAAACCCAGAAAGATTCCCGTTCTGTTTAATAGATGAGCTTCTTATAGGAACGCTGTAAGATTTCTCAAAATAGCACAACACTTTCGGATCTCCACAATTAGTTATTTATATCTTGGATCACAGCACGGTACGATACCGGTCTTCCGTTTTCATAAGCAGCTACTTATCCATAATAATATTCCTTTATTGATTTCTTTTTATTTTCAAAAGCGTGGGGTAGACTGACTCTTTTTTCTTTCACGTTTCCGTAATTTAAGGTACTGTACATTCAAGTTCAAGGTAAATAATACACATTAGCTTATTATGTGAACTCAAATCCATTATGATTAGAATTACTTTGGGCACCGGACCTATGCAAAGTGATTCTAAAATCGACAAATTCGTGAGCGGTTTCCTGACATGTACCAGTACATGTAACAAGTACCAGTAAACATGTGTCCTAAAATGCTTCGTTTACCCTCTAGTCGCCATTTTGTTTTTTTCACTATTTTTCCAGAATGGTTCGACTAATTTTGTTGAAATTTGGCATGGTCAAGGTCTGCTGAAAAAAAAATGAAGCAACCTTATCTGACAAAATGGCGGGCTACAACAAGTTTTCAATTTATTTCAATGCTAAATTTCAAATGCCCGCCTTTTTGAAATATTTCGCCAGATAAGGTTGCTTAATTTTTTTACAGCAGACCTTCATCTTGACCTTGACCATGCCAAATTTCAACAAAATTAGTCGAACCATTCTGGAGAAAAAAATAAAAAGTGAATAAAAATAAAAATTGCGACTAGAGGGTAAACGAAGCATTTTAGGACCTATGTTTGCAAGAACCTTTTCTCAATTTTAATGTCAGGAAACCGCTCACGAAGTTTGTAGGTCTATTTTAGAATCACCCTGTATATAGGATAAATGCATGATATACAGGTTTGATCAATTACGTTATCTTATGCATTTATCCAAAAGTCATGAGCGTCATTTCAGCTTTTAAAATGGGGTGGCAAGGTCTGGCAGGGATCTGGGGGGCTTGGAGACCGTGGCAAAGCGTGGTATACTTATTTGATCATCGCCGGGTATATTTCCTATACTAAAGTACCTAAGTTTCCTATACTAAAGTACCTAAGTTTCCTATACTTAGTATCCTAAAGTACCAGGGGTCTGGGGTATGGAAAACCCACCAGGAAAGGGGTCCGGGGCTTCTCCCGGGAATTTAAGTGGAAATATTAAGACCGTTTTTAACTCTTGATTAACCAGAGTTTATAGGCAAAATCTATAGTTTGACTTGAAAATTTTTACATTAAGTATTTTAAGCCATTAGAATGTTTTGCATTAACATATCTTATCTGACCCTTTGATCCTTTCTTAATGTTAAAACTATTACCATTTAATTTCAAGTATGCAAATACTTTCCTTGTGAATTGGTTAGCTCTGAAAATGAATAGATAAATACAAAATACAGACTTAAATAATTTTAATACAAATCATCACGTAATCTTTAAAAACTTCAAAACCTATAATACAAATTCTCCTCTTCTATTCTTCTAGCCTAGCCTAATGCTGGTGGGCTCGGGGCGGATAGTGGTGAGAGTCAGAGAGTGAGAGAGTGAGGGAGTAAGAGTGTGAGAAAGAGACACGTTAGCATTAGCAATACACCTTAAGTGTATATAAAGTAAAATTAAACACAAAATTAATTTTACTTTTGTGAAGATTTGTGTTTCAATTTCAAAATAGGCTATTTATTTCTGGAAAATTTCGGGAGGGCCCATTGCCCATTCTACACGAGCGTGAAAACCGCGACGGGACCGTCATGTCTCGACCTTCCTTTTTGTTTTTGAACATGAAAGCTATTATTGTGTGCCAGTGAAAATGTTAAATAAAAAGTCAAGATTGTGCCACGTTAAAACACTCACTTTGTTCAGAGATGTTGTGGAACTATTCGGTGAAAGAATAAAAATTTTGTCTATTCCACAGTATTTATTAATTAAAACCATACTCGAGTTTCAACACGGCATCATCTTCAGTGGTTGAGGAATTCATTTTAGGCTCAACCACTGAAGATGATGCTGTGACCATTAAAACTCGAGTATGGTTTTTTAATTAATAAATAGTGTGGAATAGACAAAATTTCGTTTTTATTCTTTCACCGATTGTGCCACGTACGTTTATAAACTGTAATTTTTCATTTGTTTGCAAATAACTGAAATTATTACTGCCAGATTACTAATTGATAATACGATTTTTGGGGTGGCAAAAAAAGGGGTTTGGGAATTTTGGGGTGGCAACTGCCACCCCTTGCCACCCCCAAATGACGCCTATGCCAAAAGTAAACGTATCCTAGCTTATTGAAATAATGGGAGGTGTTCTTTAACACACGTAAATTATCATGGCCCTAAAAAAGAATATGCGTGGGTTGCATATGCATCAAAATCTCCATGACACCTTCACAGAAAAATCTTAGTCATAATATTCATAAATATTCCTCTATAACAAAAGGTACAGGACTGTATCGAGGAAATTCAACTTGATGGTTTAAATGCAATCATATACATTTTAGAACAACCGTAAAAATAACGCTTTAAAATGGCAAGTAGTTCAATTTCATTTTGAAAAAATTAAGTACTATAGAAATTGTATTTTAGATAGTTTGGTACCTAATTACTTTTATGGCAACATATTATCTATTTATCAGTTAGTGCTTGTTCTAAGATGGCATTAAATAAACTTAAAAAATTAATGGATGTATTTACTTATTTTACGATAAATATAACACATATTAAGTAGACATATGAAGTACGAGTATGTTTATGTTGTGTATATATAGGCCTACATTGTAAAAAATTTTTTTATGAATACCGTATACGGTATCATTAGTTTCTTCTCTCCAGTTCTGAGGTTGGATTCTCCATTTTCTTTCTTAAATCTTTCAGCAATCACCAATCGTTTATTTTTTATCGCCTTTGTATTTTATGCTAGTATCGTTAGGTCCTGACAACATGGTCCACTCTGTGTTCAATCCCATGGCTGACCTTTCTTATAAATTATAATATTATTCTTAAAGGCACGACAGTCAGTCAACTAGTTTTTAGTTTTTTTTCCTGAAATTTCAGATAAGAAACGCTTATTCCTCATCGCAAAAATGTCATTAGATGTGACTAGAGTATTGTGGTGGTAAAATAACGTTCATTCTTATGAATTATCCAAATAATTCATGATTAATCATATAATCGGTCGACTAGCAAATTAAAAGTCGCCATCCAGTCGACCTGACAAGTACATTAGTACCGTAGGTGTATTTATAGGAATTTTGTGAATAATTCATAAGAATTCATCGGTTCGTAGCCGAGGCGGCTAAGGCGTCAGACTGATTAAGTTATCAGCAGTCAGATAAAATCCATTGGGCCAGGGTTCGAGCCTGGTTGACGGAAGGATTTTATGACAAATACGGCCACTTCCGTCTTTCGGAGGAGACGTTAAGCCGTCGGTCCCGACTGCCTAAAAAGTAGTCGTCATATCTCATCATCACCCCACTCATTACCCACGCACAAGCCTAGAGCTCATGTGGGCATCATCCTCAGAAAAAAAAGAAAAAAAATTAATGACATTTATGATACCACTTAGCTATGATACCACGTAATTAATTGTTATCACTTGAATCTTGAAGTGATAAACATTAAAAAATGACAATGAATTGTTTTAAATCCCGTTTCAATGAAAACTTTTGGTATCTCTGCCATTGTAAACAAAGCTTGTTGTCCGTACAGTAATGGCTGGATTCCACGATTCTAGTAGACGTTCAGGTTACTGAAGGCAGGTTACCTGAAGCAGGTAAACTGAACCGTGAGACCACTTACTTGAACAGGTTATGAGACCAGAGCAGAGGCAGGCTGCCAGGCAGGTAACCGGCCTCTGCCTCCATGCAGATAACCTGCCTCCATGCAGATAACCTGCCTCCAGTAACCTGAACGTCTACTGGAATCGTGAAATCCAGCCATTAGTTCGAATTCTGACCACCAGAGACCGAATAGGTCAATTTTCCATCCAACTTCTTGTCCATTTACTCTTTACTAATTAATATAATATTCATAATAGCATTTTTGATGAAAAATAAGTGTAATAATATACAGTTCCTATGTATTAATCCCTTACCTGAAATTTCAGAAATAACCCTAAAAACTAGTTGACTGCTGCTAATCAAATCATCGAATGAGACGACGACGACACTCTGATTGGTCCATCCTTTTAGATCTTCTGACCAGCCGAATTTCTAGTTTAAGTGACTAGGTGAGTTTGAATGTTCGCTGTTCGGAATCAATTGTCAATTAATATTAATAATATTGGTACGACAATATAAATATAATAATCAGTAAATAAAATTATAATACAAACCTTTTCAAGTCATACCGGTAAGATAGACATGGACCAATCAGAGCGTGGGCTGGCGCATCGTGTGATCGCGCCTTTACTTTCTCTTGACGATAGCAGGATCCAATTCAACATATGACAAGTTAATTGGCTCCTGCTATAGCAGACGGCAGTGGCACTGCCAGCTGGTGTGCCAATGCGCAAGCGCAAGTGAGCCTTCAAAACTTCGAATTCGAATTATTTCAAAAATTCAAAGTAGCAAAAAAGCAAAGCTGAAGTGAGGTTAGGATTTCAAATACATTCCGTATTAGTACTATAATTATTTTATTATAATATCTAATATTGTTTCTTGGAAGTGATCCATATTCAATTTCTATTGGATATAGGTAATTGTAATATTGTGAATATTAAGGATCTTAGAAGAAAATTTAATCCGTCACTAAATTGCTGTATTGTCTTCAATTAACAAATTGAAAGTGGTGTTAAGTTATACCATTGATTTTAGATAGATAGAATTTTCTAAAATCAATGGTTATACAATTGAAATTGTGGTAGCGCGCCTTATTTTTGTCTAGTTTCATTTTTTAAAAATTTCAAACCTCAGAACCAAAAAATAGAGTGAAAATTTTGTTTCCAGGGGCTTATAAACTTTAAAATTCTCCAGAGCGGCGGGCCCGTATTTCCTTCACTAATAGCATGCTAGAAAGATGCAAGAACTGGGGCCTGTTTCAGAACATTTTAAAAGTCCTTCCAAACAGGAGAAAGATGGATACCCATTCCTATTACTATGTTGTTATTATAGTATCATTGTCGATAGAATTGGTTCAATCTTTGGCTCAATGATTCAATCTTGAGGGACTTAAGGAAGAATCTTCCTTCAACATCTGAACAGTGGAGGATACAGAGGGGGGTCATGACACTTCAGAAGTGCGCCTGGTAAATTTGGTAAATATATAATCATAACTTAGGCCTAATTGTAAACAATTTCAGTACGCGGCTTAGAAAAAAAATGTTGAAGCTTTACATTCAATTCAAATTAGTGAAATCTAAGCTATAAATCAGTGAAAATTGTGTTTTTAAAGGCTTTCCTTTTAAAAATTTTCCTGGGAGAGAGATCCCTGACAATCCTATTCGTGGAAGATATTCATCACCTAGTAACCAGAACTATCTCAATAATTGCTACTGACCAATGATGTTGATGATTCAAAATTCTGTTTCTTAAAAAAACTTGCATGAAATCAAGAGAATGTTGCTAGGAAGATTCTGATAGAAAAACATTGCAAGCTCTTTTACATTCTTGTCGTAGACTAAGCTGCTTATTTATTCAGTTGCTTGTAGATTGACTCACATTCGATATAGGCGTAGATCTCCTTGGAACCTAGATTTGCAGTGGACTTGCATTTCCAATGGTCATTCAGACTGATAGTTATAGTCATTTAACTTGAAAATATAGGCAGACACTAAAGGCTAGCCTACTCAGAAGTACTAGGTATTTTTATCTAAAAACCTTGATGTTATCAAGTAAAGTGAGAATCCAGTAGAATATTTACTATAGCTCCGATAATTAACTCAATGTTGAAAAATGGTGTAATTAAAAAAAATTATAATAATATTTTTACTTCATTCTAGGCTTTTCAAACAGCCACAGATGAAGAAAAATAATCTTGTATGAAAATTATAAGTTTTTGTACCCACAGACCATGCAAAGATTTGATTAGGTTAGGTTCTTTATTCATATTAATTATTTACAATTTTTGCTGATTTGAATGATGAATTCTAATTTCGAATTAACTAAAAAATGAACTTAAGTATGAGCTATGACTAAGGATTATATTAGAAGTAAAATAAAAATATATTTATGAAAAGAATCTAGTGATGCATGGCTTGAACCACTCTGAAGAGGTTTAGAGTATTTATTACAAAGATAATAAAATATCAAGTGATTATGTACCTAGGTAAATCATAAATGTGTTAAAAAATAATAAATGGCAAACCACAAGTCTCACGCGAATGTAAATGTTGCATTTACAACATTCTAGAACCCAGTCAATTTTTACTCTTTAAATAGCCAAAATGGCTACTTTTTAAGTTTAAATTTCAAAAACTTCCGGAGGAGTAACTATTCCTCTTCATTTTTTGGTAGTATTCTTTCAAATACATAATTCTTTTTTCTTTCAGGTTTACACTCGTTTCCACAGTAGAGTGTTTCAGCTACTGTACGATGGAAAGTGTAATGATGTGCAGATTATGCCATCAGAGCAGTGGTGTTGTACACATCGATTTATTTGAATCATTCGATGGTACCAAGTACATTGAACAGATCTCTCAATATCTGTCAATAAAGGTAAATGAAGTTCACTGATACATAATTGCAATACCTAATGATTACTTGTATTTTTCGTAACTGGCCGCTTTGGCTTTGTTCAGAATGAATGCTACTATACGGAAGTAGTACGTGCCCGTGGACACATCTGTCAAGTCACGTGACCAGTCACGTTAAGTTAAAGGAAAAATGTTTTCCTTTTTTAGCGTTCATCGATTATCCTCTAGTTATTTATTATTTATTCTGTTGCCAATATTCGCAGTTGCTGAAGACTTCAAGCTATTTGATAGCACAATTAGAAGTGTTTTTTAGTCAATTATTAACATTTTTATTTGGCCATGCCTTGGGCCGGCAATACTAGTTATGGACTATGTTATACCGTAGAGGTTTACCTGTATAGGTCAACCTGCGCAGGAAAACTGCAGCGTGTGTGCCGTTACGCCTGCTCAACTTTGACGGTATTGTCTAGAAAACACGCATAGTTTGCCTGTGCAGGTTGACCTATACAGGTATGTACCGTAACATGTATGGAAGGTCTTATTTATTAGTCCCTCGGAAGAAGTTCTTTCCGATAAAAGGACAGACAGACAGAAACTTCTTTATTTCAAAAATTGACATGATACAAAATAAACGTACTGTACTCGAGACATAGAATGAATTAAAGTACAACAATTTCAGTACAACGACAGATAGCGAAGAGGATAGATGAATATTTATGGAATAGAGGAATATTTATGGAAGCTAGTGGACATTGGTTTCAGTACGTAACCGAGATGATACGTATGCAACAAAATACTTGCCGCAGTTCTTGTTTGGTACAATGCATTGAATATGTTCAATGTACAAAACTATTGCTGTTGTTGAAATACTAAAGTAAAATGTATGAATAAAATGGAAATGTAACTATAAAGCACTGTAATTAATTCCAAATTTATCAGTTTTTTACAATCATAACACACCAGATTGGTTTCCTATGGAATAGTAAGCTAGATCTGGATAAATCCAGATAGCTCACTAAAAATCAAACATCTTTAAAGAAACATGTATAGCATGCCACAAAATTGATGTTTTTAAAAAAATATATTATAATTAAAATACCAATAGAGTCCAATAAAGTTTATATTTTGTATTTCAGGTCGGGCATGACGATGGGTTCAGCCACCTCATTTGTCATCTTTGTGCCTTCGACTTGTCTCTGTGTAGTCAACTAAGTGAAACATATAACTCAACTTACTGTCCTGGCATCATCTTGAAATCTGAATCAAATCTTTGTTGCTGCATTTGTAGTGCTACTGAAGATACAGTTGAAGTTAACAAAGAGATAACGAAGCTTATAGAGGAGGCCAAAAACTGTTTGAGCTATGATGTAAGCAACATAACTTCATCACAAATGAATAATTTCTGCGATAATCCATGATTTGTGAAATTATTGCTTGAAATATTACTGTTTATAACATTGTCATTATTAAAATCAGCCGTAATAAATGTAACTTCTTCCTACAAGTAGAACTACATTAATAACGTAGATTAAATATCTGCACGGTTGTTGGTTTGTAAGTGATGCTACAAAGCCTTGAAGATGACTAAAAAACATTTATTAATTTTGAAATGTGTTAAATAGAACAAACTAATGAATTTGCATCTTTCTCGCACGATTCTGATAATTAAATTGGACACCGTCAAATTTACGTCTAACCTAACTCACAAATCGCAGATAAACCCTATTACCTCGTTCTATGTTTTATCAAAAGCTCATTCAACTCATAGTTGAAGAATCCTTATATTGTTATGAAAATGTATTCATTAGTTTTCTATTCCCACTAAATATTTTTTGTTTTAATTCCTTGTTATAATTTCCCAGGACAATTGCCTTCTGTTGAAAGAAACCGCCACCAAGTTTTTATGTAAAGACTGCTTATTTAAATTGAATGAAGTAAGTCAGTTCTATTTGAAGGTCCACAGAGATGAGATTTCAGCACAGAAACTACCGTCAAACATTGTAAGTAAAATTGTGATATTCAACACTAGATAATTTGTCCCTTGTATAGGTAGTAATATCATCTAGCCACATGTTCTGCCCGCACTATCATCTTGTATAATCCTACACACCCCTCCCCACAGAAGATTAATTTACTCTGCAAGGGTTTCTTAGATTTAAAATTAACATAGGCTACTTCAGCTCCTGATTAACTTTTCAAACTTAATTCTATTTGTCTGTGTTTGTAACACGATTTTATACAATAATTATTAATTGTAACATTTTCATCAACATGTCACAACATGCTCTATTTTAGAAGTAAAAATGCAGTTTTTGAAGTTTTTACTGCTAAGTTATCACAAATTGTTCTAGTTGATTTTTTTTATATCAAATTTCTACTGTAATTAACCTATCATAGTTTTCATTAAAGTTTATCCTCACTCCATTTTTGATACCGTACCTTTAAAGCTGCTAAAACTGGAGCTGATGAATAATTTTGGGAATGTTCTTTCTTGCTAATCGATTCACCATTTCTATGTACCGTAATGAAGAAAAAATTCCATTAATTATTTTCTTTGTACTTTTTCGAATGAAAGCGAACTGGAAAATCAAGTTTTTTCTTCTTTTTTCAGGGGTTATTAGAAATAAAAAGAGAAATAAAAGGAGAAGTAAAAGAGGAAAAAGTAGTAGAAGAAGAAAAAGCAGTAGAAGAAGAAAAAGCAGTAGAAGAAAAAGCTGTAGAAGAAAAATCAGTAGAAGAAGAATTAGGAGTAGTA
Organism: Laodelphax striatellus; assembly: GCA_017141395.1. Lineage (NCBI taxonomy): Eukaryota > Metazoa > Arthropoda > Insecta > Hemiptera > Delphacidae > Laodelphax > Laodelphax striatellus. The sequence goes on along the minus strand of CM029531.1, from coordinate 37,521,471 downwards.
GAAGACAAAGAAGATGATGAAAATGATGATCCAGACTTCAGGCCAGGGTAAGTTCATCCTAACTTTCAAGTAACATTTAGTAACATATTATTATAGCCATTGAGTCCATATTAGTTTCATGTAGCAATTCATAATGTTTTAATCTTTCCAATAAATTTTACAAACCCGATAAGGTGAAATAGATAAGTTTTCTGTGTACAAAAATCGGGGAATTTTAGATTTTTTAAATCCGCCAAGATTGTACACAACCCTAACTGCTCACATTATAGTACCACATTTTAAAATCATAACAGCAGTACCACATTTTAAAATCGTTATTGCCACTTGATATAATCAATCGGGTTTCATTATTTTATGCTCTATTTCCATATTATTGAACCAAATTCAATACTTCTAATATTAGTATGAGCTAGGGCTAACCAGGTATACGCAGTGCAGCCGCCGTATCGCTTCAGACAGCTATTTATGATACAATTATTATTATTATTATTAGGCTAGGCGTACACCGGTTAGTCAAGACAAGACAAGACGACATTAGTCACGTTTAGTCACAGTAATTCACATAGTTGCTTATGCAGCAGCACACAATGACTAATCGGTGTGTGTTGCAATTATGTGAAGTACTGTGACTACACGTGACTAATCTCGTCTTGTCTTGTCTTGACTAACCGGTGTCGCCTAGCCTTAAGCTTATGGTTTTTTTGGCGAAGAGGCCCTTTCGGGTTCCGCCTCGCCGAATAATCCAATTTTCCCTAATGGAAAATATGGAAAACATATAGGTTAAGATGTCCAACACTGAATTTCAACTTAATGACTTAACACACAAAAAACAGCACTACAATAATATTATGATATAAAGCTTGAGTTAAGTGAATACTGTTCGAATTTTAAGGTTATTTTAGAGGTTAAAGTTGGGGTTGAGTGCAAAAATGGTGGGTTAGTATACCCTGTAGTTATTGAGCCTTAGTGTGAGCATCACCGGATAATAATGTTATTTTTCTGCTTATAAGAGGATGTTTGTTGATAACAAAACAATTCACTATTCCGAGAAACGCACGACATTGTTGGAGTCATCAAATTTACTTATCAATGTAGGAGAAGTGTATGAATTTATAGTTTGATACAAGGTAATTAGAATACAAGGTAGTGTTCTCATGCATCTCATTCTATTCAAAACCTCTGAGCCAGCTGATCGTGTGGCGATACTTGATAATAAGAGATCGATTTTCCCTGTCTTCTGCATATCAAATTAAGTAACTTTCTATGCCTTTTTCTTACAAAATAACAGTTCAAGCCATGGAGCTCTCTTATGGTATCATACACGCTCAGGGAGAACATATGCACTTCAATAGCATAGTAAGCGATTTTTTACCAAAAGACCCTCTTATTGTACAATGACGAATAAAGAAATAGATTGATTGATTGTATATTTATCTCTAATTGTTTATATAGTTTCAATGCCATCAGAATGCTTATTATTTCAGGACACTCAATTATTTGATGGTGTGCTTATCGGATTTCAAATTACATGTTCGAGAGTATCCTACTTCCAATCTGATATGCATTGAAGAATCGAATGCTCTTAAATAATTAGCTGTCTGATTTGTAGTTTTGGAACTACAAATATTGAAAGTGAATATACAATGAAACCCAGGAGAGGTCGCGGTTTCTGAAAATTATTCAGTTTTAATAAAAAGACATGGAGAATTGCGGAGTTTAACTTGTAAAAGCTAGGGGAAATCAATCTCTTGTTCTCCAGTGACGATCAGCTGAATGAAGCTTGATACTGCCATTGACTATTAACCTACACTAGCATAGCCTCCTCTAATACATGGCCGCGGCGAGAGGTAAATGGCAACGTCGCAGCATCGTCTTACTGAGCCAACACTTCAGCATACAGTTTGCATTGTGCGTTCATGCAAATCGGTCGTTTTGTCAGTTTTGACAGCGGTTTTGACGTTATTGTTTTGTAGTGTGAAATGTTATAAATAAGCGAGATGCCTGACAAGTGTGTTGTACCGGGATGTACCAACAATTTCGAAAATGCCGTGAAAAAAGGAGGGTTATGAGCAGATATTTAGATTTCCCAAAGATGAAAAACTTCGTAGTGAGTGGATATGGGCCATTTCTCGCTCAAATTGGTTCCTCTTCAAAGAGCTTATGTTTGTATTAAACATTCAAATTTAGTCTGGAGTGAAAAATTTAAAAACAGTCATGGTGAATGGTGCGAATTTAAAAGAGATAACCCTCTTGCGCCATCCCAAAATTATTGTTTCCCAATTTGCCAGCATATCTTAGTAATAACTGTCCAGCCCGAAAACGATCAGATCCTGAAGAAAGAAGACTTAATTATGAAAGAAAACTGATGAAGGAAGAATAGGATAAGATCTGTGACTATACTTCTTTTTCAAAAGTTCTATCAGCTAAAATTAAAAGTACTGGTATTAAGTTTTCCTCGTTCAAAACTGAAACCAGCTGCATTGTTTATTAATTAGATCCAAGTAATATTCCTATAGTTAGTTTCAGCATTAGAATATTAATAATGATTTAAGTGTGGAGACCCATATTAATGGAGGATTAATTCTAAACAAAACTCTTGTGCATATGAGGAAAATAATTCATCAATACTTTGTGATTTTTTAAGCCACTGGAGTCAGTTATTTCATTTAATTTATTTCTGTAGAGATTATAGAAAATCAAGAAAAGACAAAGTCAGTCTTCCTGGCATCATTCTTGAAAACATTGAGTTGTTGATAAACAATTTGGAAGAAGGTAATAATGAACTTGTACCGGTAGCAACCACCAAAACAGTGAAACATTTACATGAGCAAATCAGTCTTCTTCTTCTTCTTCTTCTTCTAAAAAAGCCAAAATACAATAATGACAGTTTTGACAGCTTTTTTTATATACATGCAATCAGTTAAATGCTATAATGCTATAAGACTAAATGGCATATTACTTATACCTCATTCTAGATAGAATTATTTAGTGTTGCTAATAATGATATATCTCAACCTGCCAAAACTATACTTACATTCTTAATCAGTTCATGTTTTGGAAACTTTAAAGAATGTATTATGTATTTTTCTTCCCGTCACAGTATTGTTTGCTCCGATCAGATTGATAGGCAATCTAATTAGAATAATAAAACCAAGAACTCTATGACAGAGTTATCTGGTTGAGTCTATCGGTCGGACGGTGAGCAGTGGGGATTGCGACGTTGTCACATTGAAGGCCGCGGCCATGTATTAGAGGAGGCTATGACACTAGACGTTCCATCTCCATTATAAATCTGTCGCCAGTATTTTCTTGGCTAGCAGTGGTGCGATCTATCAGTAAAGATTAGAAGCAGTCTCAGCGCATGCGCATGGCGAGCTGACCAGACTTGGCGCATGCGCATGGGGAGCTGATGAGTTAGTAGTAGTAGAGGGGGAATCCTACTATCACGCGCCTACCAGCAGTAGACTCAACTTCTTGCTCAAAAAGATCCTGGCTGACACTACAACCGGCCCATAAGGATGCGACGTCTAGTGTAGATTAATAGTCAATGATACTGCGCATCATCCTCTTGAACACTATCTTGTACTCTATTCTCTGGTTCGATAAATTGCTTGTTTGCAGCATACATTGTAAAATACAATCAATCTACTTTCTCAAAGAATTTTATTGCAATGTCTACTATTATAATATAATGTAATCTTCACTTTAGTTTTCCAATGTGCTTTCAGTCAAGAATAGATTAGAAGAATAGAATAATTTTGTTTTTATTCATATAAACATTCACAAACATAATAAACCTCACATCAATGCTTCTATCCCGTGATCAGTGACCAGAGTTTGGTTATTATTTTCTTTATATTCTTTTTCAATGTTAATATATTTCTCTTTTCAGTTCTTTCGGGTATTCATAGTGATATTATAATTTATACAGTGACATTCATTAATTTGACGCTTGGCATTATATAGATAGGTAGATAGAGAAATATAATTTCTCGACGTTGCTGATGACCGTAGAGTACGATGGCAAAGAAATAATATCTCTCTATCTATCTAATGCCAAGCGTCAAATTAAATGAATATCACTGTACATACAGTGATAGACTTAATAAATCTATATTATTTATTCTTAATCAAATTTTCATTACTATTGCTCATCAAAAATGTTGCACTAATTAATTATTTTTTGTTTCGTTAGCGGCCAAAAGATCATCCGATACGGACCATCTACAACAAGAAGGCCAAAAAAAGTGAAACCGCCCAAAACCTGCCCAATTTGTAAAAATAAGGGTAGGTCAAATTCTATTTGTAAAAAGTGCTTGGAGTACGCGCAAAGTGTGAGAGTTTCTCTCACAGACCTTCGGCACTGTAAAATGTTGTGAAGGTCAGTGCCTTCCATTCACAAGACATCATTATGCAGAGAACAATACGTACTGTTATTTGAGAATACATCTCAGCTTGTTACAAATTTTTATAATATTATTACTCTTATTCAACTTTGTTAACTTTGTATTAGGACATAAGGTTTTATCTCAGAGAATCAACATCAAGGACTTATATTTACGTGTATGTACTTTACGTGGTTGTTTTTTCATTCAACGACAGACTATAAAATAAAACAAGGTTGTATAGAAAATACTTCTCCGCCAAAGGTTTAATAACAACAATTATTGATAAATTATTTTCTAACTACTGTATTAACCAGTACGGTTACTTCTTGCTCTTCTTGCCATAACTACAGAAAAATTTGAGACTTTACTTGTTTATGTGAACAAGGTTTTTACTACTCTTCAGCGAATATTTCCAATGTCAATGTATTAGTATAATACTACCAATATCAATAGAATGATAGTTTTGTTTTTTGTTTGATTTGGTTAATGTTGGTATCGTTTCAAAGATCTTTGTTGGTTTGAAAGCGCTTGCAACCTGTAACCATTATCGATTCATGTGTTAATATTGTTATAGTAAGGGTAATAATATTTTTATTTTAAGAATTTCTTATCATTATTGACCTCCGAAATTGCGGTAATATTGTGACCAAGCTCTCGATATCCCGTGCTACCCATCAGCTTCTTCTCCAATCTCAATAATTAAATATCTTAATCTTTTCTTAACACCAGGGAATCATTATATTTTCCGGAATCGATGATGTGGCAAGGGGGAATACGTTTCCTAGCCAACAAATGTCAAGAACCAATCATGTTACTTAAATTTATTGACGGCAGCATTGCTGGCAGAGGGTATTATAATATGTTATTTACTGCACAACTAATATCATTTCTCGACAATTGTGTCGTAATATTATGTCGAATATTGGAGTAATATAGGGAAACATAAGTATTCAACTCTGGGTTGAGAATTATTTCTCAAAACACTATCAATTATAATTTTTATAACCTTTACAAAACCAACTAATTTTATAGCCTTCATAGAGCCAATAAAACCTATCTCTATCTTAACTATCTGAGGATTTAATAAAAAAAAACTTAATTTTTAAGCTGTTTATTTCAGGTCCGCATTTGCTTTCATTTTCTTAGTTCTTTATTTTCTATTAAATTCTGTTTTCTGTGTTAGTAAATTTCATGTTACAGTATTTGGTTAGTTTTTAAAACAACTTATATTTAAGTATCGTTTTTGCAATCTTGAAGTCACTTATTTCTTCACTAAAGTTTGAATATTTCATTAATACTGAGCCGAAGTTTGAATATTTCATTAATCTGGCAGAAAAAAATAACTCGTATTCCTAAGATGAATAAGGAACAAGCTTAATAATTTCCTTATTGAATAGATGTATGAGTAATAGATTTGTATAAACTTTGGTCCAAGTAATTTCTTGTAGTAAAGTATACTCTGTGGCCAGTGTTGGTTTCTCAATCAAAAGTAATATTTACAATCCTCTTTAACGGAGTGATTAATTTTTTCCAATTTTTTGAATTTGATTTTAGTAGTGTAGGCTATTTTAATTTGAAGAAATGTTTTGTTGAATTGGATTGTATCTGAATGTCTTTTTTTATTTTTTTTATAATGCAAATATGGTGTTAAATGATCTGGATGATATGGCTTTATGATCTCATTCGAATGGAGTACCTGAAATACTTTACCTCATGTGGTACCTAGAACGATAGGAATTTCCGTAGTCTAGAAACTATTGTTTGTTAGTTGAACAATGTTGCAGTTGTGGGAATTCGATTATGTCAATGAAAGTTACTTCGGAGTTGAGAAAGTCCCTCTTCATTTTCTATGTAACTGTTTCAATCTTTAAACGGGTATTCAACAGTAGAATTAGTGGTAGAGTCTACTGGGAAAATAATATCTTGTTGACTCCTCCAATGAAAGAGAAGTGTACATAAAGTAACATCTTGGTAAAGTTACTATAAGTTACTACTTTTAGTATACCAGCTATTCTATCAATGAAAACACGGCTTTATGCTATTCGACTGTATTATTTTTATATATAAACCTATAATTCGAATCTTGAATTAATTTAGATTCAGTATGAATAAACTGATGTTTGGAAAATAAGTTTGGCCTACATCAACACTTTATACTTGATAAAACATTGTTAATTCGGTAAGAGTATTGTCAATTTGCAATTTGAATTTATATTCTTGAATAAGCGATACTGATCGGTTTTATCAACTCTATTGTAGTATTCCATATTCAGGATTTCAGTTGTAATCATAAAAATGGTCTATAACTTTTTATAGTACGTTATTGACGAAATATAGACCCACTTGTTACATCACTTGTAATAGAGATTTTTTTGTTGAATTCTATTCTTTTTTGTGTGAATAATTATGTGTTATGGTTTCAGATAATAATACTTACACCACATTCAGGATTTCAGTTGTAATCATGAAAATGGTCTATAACTTTTTATAGTACGTTATTGACGAAATATAGACCCACTTGTTACATCACTTGTAATAGAGAATTTTTTTGTTGAATTGTATGCTTTTTTGTGTGAATATGTGTTATGGTTCCAGATAATAATACTTATACCATAGATGGAGCTTTATCTGTGCTTATTTTTTTATAATTTTATACAAATACTTGGATGAGTAATAAATATAAACAAATTTACTGTATTTTAGAATCTTTATTTTTTGGCTCCTCACGCTTCATGTTTACTTTCTTTTGATCAAATCAAAGCGCATAGAAACTTTGATCTACACTTCATTGTGAAGATTTAAATGCGCATTGATTCCTGATTGACCATTGACGCGATTCATGGTCGTTTCAGCTCTTTTCAGATCCCTCAGATGTAGAAAACCAAAGAATTGAAATCAAAATGTAATAGGCCTAATATCATTATTGGTGACTGATATGATAACTAATATCTTTAGTCTCAGATTCAAGACTCTTCTGAATAAATAAAGCCCTTGGCGAATGAAATTAATTTTTTTAATGCACTATTAATGCTTCATAAGAACTATGATTTGGTTCAGAGTTTGGTGCTATATTTGCTAAGAGGTCCTATACTCCTAAAATTCTCCTATGGCATCCTAATTGAACCCCATAATTGCAATTGAAGCTTACTGTACTTGCCTCGTGCTTTTTGATCTCGCTTGCTTGCTTCAGACAAATGCAGTATCATTACTAACTGCTTCATTGCCTCTTTAGGCTACATAGTTGATTATGAAACAACATACACCGATTGCATCGGTGTGTGCTGCTTCATAAGCAACTATGTGACTAAACGTGACTAATCTCGTCTTGTTTTGTCTTGACTAACCGGTGTAGGCCTACGCCTAGCCTAGTAAAGACATGAGTCAAGAACGCACTTAATGTTCAATGACTGGACTATTTCCACGAAACCACCTGTTTAATTTAATGTATACATTGGCTCAACCGCCGTGCGATTCGAGATCGTGCAGATCGCACTTTGATGGACTTTTTTTCACGTCCATGGTCCATGTGAACTTCACATTGTGAAGTAAAATATAAATTGTGATTATTCAAATTGAAGATAATGAAATTCTCTACAACTTTCTTCCTTACAATTTTGCTGTAAAAGTAAAACCATCATGAGAGCTACTAGAAGCAAATAATAAGCGAAAAAAGTGAGGTGAAGAGGAACTTTTAGAAAATTATCGATTTTCAGCGGCGTGTAACTCGGAAACTATCAAACTTACGAGAAAACTATAAATTACGAAGTTGTGGTAAATTTAGTTAACTTCAATTTCTATTCAAAGTTATTTACTCCAAGATCAATATTTATCGAGATATTTTGGAAAAACCCAAAAATTGTACCTTCTCACCCCCCTCCCACCCTTTGATGAAAACATTTTTGTTGTAAAACATCAGATTCGTGTTCAGCGACCTCAAAAACATAAAACAAGCCATAAAAAACAATTAAACCAAAACTTTCCACTTGAAAACACCATTTGACTGGACTACAAGTCCATTCAAAATAATGCGCACGTAGCTACTACCAACTGCGTAGCACAACACTACTGTTCTAATCGATTCTATATCAATTCATTCGAATGGAATGAAAATGTTGAGAATAATAATTATAATTTTATGATATGAGACTGAATGTTATTGTTACAGTTCGAGTATATTTTTCTCTTGAGATTGAAATTTAGAAATCTATTGTCTTGATTAATGACAATGTTGGCAGCCTTGGTAATCGTTATCTCTTATCAATCGTTGTTGGTTTCGATCTCGAGAGCTGTCACGTCAACGTGTTGTAAATAAAAATGTGCTGTAGTTTTTGCTGCAACTCTGCTAGTGGATTTATGTTATGAAAATTTATATCTACACCTTATGAATTTTCGTACCGTAACTTACAAAAGGAAACAACTCACCTGAGAGGTAGGTATGTATGTACCTAATAGGCTACGAATCTTTTCGTGCAACTTTGGCACAAACCAAAATGTAGGTAGATGTACCGTATCAAAAATAATTTCTACGAGTGTTTCATGAATTTCAGTATCTTTATTTCGTTTATTTCTTTGAAAATATTTATTCTTACTCTACAATATTCTGTCCTCTCGAAGTTAGTGAATGGCCTACCATGTGGGCTCAGGTGCTGAGTATGCTACGGTAGTCGAAATAGGTTGTCTACTGCCTAATATTAAGATTATTCCTAAGCCTTATTGTATATGTCTAGTGGCGAAGCGTGGTATACTTATTTGGTCATCGCCGGGTATATTTCCTATAGGAAATATAATATGTCATTGCTATCTTTAAGCTCAGTTGTCATTTCTTTCAATGGGAAATGAAGATGATGGTTAATAATTCTATTTTCTACTGATTAGGCCAGTTGAGTAGCCCTAATAGTTACCGTATATAATTCGAGTGGCTGTGACCTGTCATTCATTCTTGCTTAGTATCTTTGTAATTATTTTAACATGAGTTTTCCAAGTTAAATATAACACTCGGGCTGTTGGCCAGCATTCTTGTTTATTACAGTACCTACATAGAAAACTAGTGAAAGAGTCATGGATTTTTCTTTTGGATGTTTGATCCAAGTCTCCTACTAGTTCTTATTAGTTCATGCTTAACAATCAGTTATCTTATCTCTCATGAGAGCTTATAAAGGGTGTAGGATACATCATATCCCCGAAACACCAGTAGCAGTAGGCCAATCCCGACTTCAACTGATGTCAACTTGACCTAACCTAACCCATGCCAATTGCCAACATGTGACTTCACACTTCGCATGGTGAGTTGGTTTGACAGGTGGGAGTTGGTAGCTCGCCTTTAAAAATGTGGTTTGGAACCCTCTCTAAAACTGTAGATCTATTCATCTCTCATCAGCACCCATCCCAGTATCTATGTGCAAACGTAAGAACGTATCTAGGGCACACAGGGTTTATGTGGGTAGGCCTATTACTCTCATCATCAAGAATATAATTATGCAGGGCACACTTAAAATCTATCAATATATACATACATCTAGGGCAAGTTGTATAATCGTCAATCTAATAGGAAATGTTTCTATAAACAAGGGTTCGGAAATTCTTTGTCACCGATATAAAGATGGCAAAAGATTAAACAGGTTTCTTCAAATTTACATTTTTTTCATTTTGTGGTCGTATAGTAGGTACAAAAGTGATCATTACTTCATTCTGTCAAACTAGCTGAGAAGTCCATTTTAAAACCAGTCCTGTAAAATAAGGAAAATGCTATCACAAACCAGACTCTTATTGCATAGTACAATGAGCTATAGATGTCGAGGGTGTCGCCGCCTTTTTCCTGTAGGCCTATTACATGACTTGTAAACTTTTCTTAAACAGGTACCGGTACCTGGCTCTTATCTACAGGGGATCCTTTTCATTCTCATATTCACAGGTTCGAATTAAACTTAGCAATGCAATATTCATCAGTTTCTGTGTTTAGTAGTACCTACCGTAGTCTATGCTTCAACATCATTCATTCTGTAATATTTTTATTTTACATTTGTGGGTATAAAAGGCTTATACTAGAGGTGATCAACAGAGACATAAAAGATAACCTATTTTATGACCTATAAAAAATAATCCAAAAATTCATTTTTTTGCCCGAAAAAAATTTCTATTTTTTTTCTATGAAGAATGATTAGCAACACAAAATCTACTATTTCTCTGTCCAACATTATAATTATAGAGCTCCGATAACCTGGCATGCCAACTGTGCCCGTAGTTTGGTATTTGGAGCCCACTCCAGAAGAATGGCCCTCAATCCTCGAAATAGAATACTGCTCTGCAGTGAGGAGGGTTCGGGGGTTCCCTCTCCCCCGGAAAATGTTTTCAACAAAAACTCATTTGAACACATCAACTTTGAAAGAAACGAAAATAGCAAATTGCTACTTGTAATTTATTCTGGAACCGGCCTCATTTAGCCCCATGTCTGGTACCACCGCACTCTAGTACAGGGGTGCCCAACCTTTATTATCCAAGGGCCACATTGTCAACATTTAAAGAGAAAACGGTCTGGGTGTGTCTCCCATAAGAAATTTCGTAATTTTTACCCTCATAACTGCATTCTCTGGAAAATCTCATTTAATTTACAGTTATATGCCTACTTTTTCACTCATTATATTTATTATGCCCAAAAGGACTATTAGAGAACATTTTGTAGATATTTTTATAGAGAGCTATATTTTTATCAAAGGTAAAGGCTTCAGGCGCCTTCCACACCATTGCGGTCTGTGACTGGATAAGAAAGGATGAAAATGTTTGGACTGATGAATTTTACGGGTGTATTCAGACGTTACAGTGTGAATACACCCATATAGAAGATACATCAGTTATTTGTGACATTTGTACACAATTTTTAAACACCATGGTATTCACAAATGAAAGTTTTAGAAAGTGTGAAGGGGTCTCTTTCCTATAGATTAGTTCCTAGTACCGGAGCATGTTATTTGCATTATTCAAAATGTGCATAAGATATTTTGTTGGGGACAAAATATTGGTAATGAACAGGCTATTTATAAAGATTATTCACAATCACTGGCTGTAAGAATTCTTTGATTCAGCTAGAACAGTGATAAGTTTAATAACTTTCAAGAGTTGATGAAAATACCAAATCAGCGGCAATGAACTGCACAAAAAAGTATTGAACAGAAACTTAAACTAATAGCAAGTAAAAATGGAATTGAAGCTATACAACTTTTATTCCAAGGGGAAATATGTTTTTCAATCATCAACGTTTCAAGATTCGTCCTTTTCCAATATTTTTCGACCTCTCGGACACCCTCCTCACGACTCATGACTACAATAAATAGCATCGCACCAACGATTAGCAAACAAAAATCGATCAGACTATTACTGTAAGTTGAGTAAGCTCAACTAATATAGTTCACCCAATAAGCTCACCTAATTTACTTGTCTAGATCAACTCGAATAATCATCAACTCGATCATCAACAATCATCATAAACTAGTAGATCATCAACTCGATAATTTTACGTTCCCGTAATTAATTTGCAGCATAAAGCCTGATAAATGCTGATATTGGAAATATCCGACGAGCTTTGCGCAGACGTTGGTGGCAGGGTAACGGGGGGGGGGGAGTGCTACTGGTTATGCATTAACCTCAGCAGAGCATCCATCGATGATGTGATGAGGAGTGAGGTGGGCGGTGAGGTGAGGGTGAGGCGCGGGAGCTGTTTATCGACTAGCGCCATTGCGCAGGCTGAGGACCGATCCTTGGCTTGAGCCAATGCTATTGCCGTAGCCGTAGTCTGTCAGTTGCAGTCTGAGCTAGCGAGACCAGCAGCTGAGTAACGGCCCTCGCATAGTCAGTAACACCTAAAATATTCATTTGCACCTATTTTGTAGTGCTGCCTCTCTATTTTCCTACTCCTACTTTAAAGATAATAAATTGGCTGCAATCGATACCTTTAGCGTTGTCAATGCTTTATCTTGACAATACCATCCTCAGAAACTGCAATCGATACCTTTAGAGCTTTATTTAGTTGCCAATGCTTTGTCTTGTCAATACCGTCCTCGGTAAAGGCCTCTTTAATTGTTGAGCTCTCATCTTTAGAGCTCAATATCAGCTATGTATTAGCTCATCGATATAGAATAATGTATATCATAATGAAGATATTATCATAAATATATTCAGATGCAGTATATTATGCATATTATAATATTAGAGCTCATTAAATAGTTTGCTGATTATTCATTGCTGTTAAAGTTATGTTTGAACAGCCCAAACCAATCTATATCATATCTATATAAAAATCAACTATCTATATTATATAATATTTTAAATACTGAAAGAATCTACGATTTGGCCGTTACAAAGTTTGAAGAACCATATATTTTGTCGTCTTCATTCTATCTTTTTTACATAGTATATAGATAATTATTTTTTTACATTTAAACTCTGGTTAAAACTTCCTTTTGGAAAGCATTGTTTTCCATCTCAATCTATATGTTTCTTTTATAGCTAATCATTTTGTTGAGCTGTAATCGATAGTCAACTCTGTCAACGCTTCATACAGTATTAATAATATGAGAATTTTTCAATCAATATTTTTTCTACCTGAAAAATCCTTAATAGGATTTTAATAATAAAATATTAATTTATTATATTAATAATATTACAATATTCAATATATTACAATGTTGCAATATTTATATATAATGTATCAATGTAATACAAATATTCAGAGGAGTCGCACCGGGGGGCGTTCCACCCCCTCCCAACATCTTGTAAAAAAATTGCTGAGATCTGCCAGATAAAATAAATATTTTTTGGTACTTAATTGTTTAGGGCCTTGTTATACGAGCGATGACGCCGTTAAGAATTTTACTAAACGATGCTCAAACATTTTATTGACTAGACCAACATATAAGGCTGTTCTGCTATCACACAAAGAGTATTTAAGATGGATTTTTCATTCAAACAAGTCCAGATTTTAACATGACCCCTCCAGACACTGTGTTATCAACCAAAACTCCTAAACCTCAGTTACGGGAACTGTTTTATTATTTCTTGTTTCAGTGTTATTTATGCTAATTTTGATTTTGCCATCCACCATTGATGATTTGAAACAAGAAATAGACTTAGTATCCAATAATGTAGATTATTAATCATATGCTACAGAGAGTGAAAATAGAAATACATTATTAATTATATAATGTTATAATGGTCTCTCATAAATTCAACTAATTAACAATATTCAATTAATCAATCAAAATCTGCACTTGTTTGTGAGTGAAAATAAACTTTTAATACATTGTATAGATGTACTAGAAATAATGTTTTTCTTACATAATAGAAAGAGTAGATCTGCTCAGTAATTCTTATATTCGAAAGAGATGGGTCTCATTGTGGTTGAAATATTATTTCTAATATAAATGTGAAATAATAATTTTCAAAAATTATGAATAACAACTAAGTTATGATATAGACTAGGAGAATTTTTTAGAAGCATAAATTTACACACTTCGTAATAAATTGAATTTTTGTCTCTTAGAGAGGTGACACTCACCATCTTTTGTTTGTCAGCCAGTGTGAAAATTGGTACAAAGAGATTCTCTCACATAATTTTGAAGGGCCATTTTGTCTGAGGCTGATCAAATTATTAATGATTTCATTTAAAAATAAAATATTGTATATATGAATAATGTTCAAAACAAAGAAAATGTTCATTATTTTTTTATTACAAAAGCAAGTAGCCTAAGTCAAAAACAACCGTTCTCAATTTCCAATCAGATTATCATAACTTTACAAATCTTGTTCAATCTCTGCTGATAAGTAATTTTTGAAAGCTCTCCCAACCGGAAAATATTAATAAGCTGCAGCTCAGAAGTTTGAAAGTTTACGTTGAGATTGAAAACTTTCATTATCCTCCCTTTGTTACAAGTCACTAATTAAGCAGGAAAATACTTTCTGCTACTTAGTAGTTAAGAACTTTTAATTAGATGAACTCCTGTCAATTCCTATTGAACATACAGGCTACAAACGTTTATCCAAAGTTATTAATAAGATACAACAACTTTTTGTAATTTCATAAGTTACATCTCTCACTATTTGTCGGAAACCAATTTCACTTGAACAAACTCTTGACTCATCAAGTTAAATCAATTAAGTCTTGCGAGAGTTGGAAGTGAAGTCTTAATGATCAAACTTAGTTTCAAACGTATTGTTGTTCAATTTGTTATGATGCAATGGAGACTGATATTAATACGGGACTACGGTTTTGTCTGATGCTACCAAGTCTTTTCACGCGCTTCGTCCTACTGATTAACAGGGGAAAGAAATATTGATCTCAACACTTTTGTACTAACTTGGTGACTGAATGGAGTAGGTTGTTATTTTCCGAATGAGAATTTTTACCACTTGTAAAAAGTTAATTTCCTGGTGGTTCATGATGAAAAACTTTTTATTTGATCAACTTGCGCACGCGATACCTCTGCATTTACAGACATTTCTTTTATTTATTCAACCTCTGACTTTTCCAAGATGCTAAAAGATTGTATTGAGAGATATTAAGGCTCTTTTGACATTATATAAGAGATTGAAAACTGGAGGCTTTTTATGGCTTTCGAATTCTATAGAAACTTGTGGTACAGAATCATTGGATAATTTAAACAAGAATAGGAAAGGAATACTGATGAGTTTTAGATGCTGGTCTATTTATTGAATCCAACATTAATTTTTTATTCATTATTCCATTTCATTAGCGTTGTTTGTTACTCGTCTGTGTGAGTGTTCATAAGCCAGACTCAACTCTATTACTGGTATCTTCTGTATTTTTCAAGCATGCTTTTATTGAAGTCTAATACAATTTAAATTTAGCAATCACATGAAATTATACCTGAACTTCTCTATGATTTTTTGCTGAAAAATATAATTCTGAGTTTCTGACATTATTATGTTAACCATCCAAAATTAATTCAAAACGATTGCTGTGACAATCTTACAGATTAGTAATTTTATGCTGAAAAAATTGCAAAAGTAGTTTTTAAGTGGTTGTTTATTTATTGGTCTCTTGAAATTGTTTCAACCATAATTCGTTTTTGAAAAATGAGTTCTTAACAAAGATACTGTATCCCATTAGTTTTCAACATTAATAAATTTACATTAGATGCCAGTAAGTCACACAAGTACGTGAAGCGCCGCCATTATGTAGTAAACTATTACAGTACTGTTACAGTAGCGTCGACTGTGGGGGTGGGGGGGCAATGCACTTTCTGCCCCCTCCCCAAATAAATTACTCTGGAAGGTGAAATTCATGTATTTTGAAAACCAGAATACCAGAAAAAATTACATCAAAGCGGCCAAGTACGAATCTTTTTCAAATTACGTTATTCCATATTCCACCCCAAAACTCCTAAATAAAACTATATTATACAAAACGATGAACCTGTCTATCTAATGCAATTTTCATTGTATTCGAGTCTGTATTATTAAATTATAGTAAAATAACAAGTTGAATGTAGTATGAAACAGATGATATCATTCAGATGACACCCCCTCTACAGACCTTTCTGATGGACTTTTCCCCCCAATATTTCCATGAAGTCGGCGCCGCTGGTACTGTACTTGAACTCTATGTAAATGTACTCTTAACAAAGAATGAAGTTTTTCAATCAGGAAATTTTTATTTTTAAATTATGTATAATCTACAGTCAAAGTGGGTAATTTTCCTCCAGTTGAAAGGAAATTTTTCTCTGAATTTTACTTCTCATCAGAAATATTATAATTCGACATTTAGTACCATTATAATTGAATAAACTCAATTAAATTCAATTCCTCTCATGAAGTATGAGATAACATGTTCTCAGTCAGGATCTCTCTCTATCACCATATTATTTGCAATGCATGTCAGTAACTGTTAGTAAGAAGTAACTACAGTATCATTTTTCTTCCCAATATTCCTTGCGGGCGTGGGTGTGATGTTGGTCCCTTCCCTCATTGAATATATATCCTTTCGGATATAAAGAATATATATTCAATGCTTCCCTGCAACATCTGATTTAAGCGTAGGATGAATGAATTTTGTCAATCGGCTAGTTGGCAATGTTATTCTAACGCCCACGTCATTACTCACAGTTCTCCGAAGCCAAATAAGTTATACTTTGAAATTCTGACGGCTCACTTCCTTACCAAATACGATGAATTTTTGAACTTAGCGATATATCTCACCCACTGGGTTCATTGAATTGACATTTTGGAGAGTTTTCAATTTTTCGTCTAATCTAAATCTATTTCCATTTTCCAAAAATCTCTCTATTGTAGTTATATCTAATCTCGGAATATGATGTGGAGGTGTTATGTCTTACCGTATTTCACTGTGTTCCATTAATAAAACAAACTTTATTTCTTCTGGCTCTAGTACTTCTTTAATAAATATATTTTATAAGAAACTGTATATAAGGTATCAACTCAACCCTTCTTTCTTATTATTACAGTATCATTCAATAATTTCATCCTATTCCAATTCCTTTCCAGGTCTGTAATGTACAGTTCCTGCTTTTACCATAGAGAAGCATACTCTCTAGTCTTACTAAGTCTGTTTTCTGTGCTTTTACTGCGCAGCACATACTAATCAGATTTGCCAAATATCCTAAATAAATAAATTTAAATTTAACATAAAAATTTTTGGTGTTGTAAATTGAAGTCCTTGAATGCATGATTATTGAACAGGAAGTAGCATGTCCTAGTTTCTATACAAATCCTCATTATTGGCTGATAAAACTTTGTTATAACGAACATACTCTTACCCGTTAAAATCTTATTTCATTAGTTACAATCTTACATGATATTTGTTAATCAATGAGCTGAAATATATGTTAGGGTCACCAGCCAAGGTAATTGATAAAAATCATTGTCCATTGATCAAGTTTTGAGAATTAATGAGCATGAGTGTTGGACTAGACATACAACCTCAACGAACACTCCCCACAGATTTCATCCCGGCCTGTCTTATCGAATTAGGTGCAATTTTCATCTTTCATTCCCGCTATTCTACTGGGTACAGTGGGGTTCTAATCTAATGCTGTAGAGAGGGAGATTGTGGGTTAGCCGTTTGAGAGTCTGTTAGATTAAAATTATGTCTGAAATTCAATCTCATTCATATATTTAGATTAGCTCTCAAGTAGGTCTGCGTGAATGGTATGTTGCCCAAGTAATAAAATGGGAAGTGACGCTTATTCAGTTTTTGAGATCAGACAGGTGACCCAGGATGTTCTTCCTCAGAAAAATGCATTTCCAAGTTGTGTAAATTACAATTTATAATAATTGAAAGAAAAAACTATCTAAGACAGTAGACAGGCAAATTATGATATTTCTGTAGACAGGCAAAATTTGAGATTATAACAAAAAAGAAATATTGACAATTCAAGTGATGAAAAAGTTAATGATGAGAGAAGATAAAAAATTCAAGGAGACTTTATTAAAACTTATAAATATTGCACGTCAGAACAACAACAAAAACAGACAAGGAATACTGAATATTGATAAGAACTCCAATGTTTGTGAAAATTGAGCCATGAAACTATTTTTGCGTGACATTTTGCCCTCTCTACAGCATTAGATTAGGACCCCAGTGTACCCAGTAGAATAGCGGGAATGAAAGATGAAAATTGCGCCTAATTCGATAAGACAGGCCGGGATGAAATCTGTGGGGAGTGTTCGTTAAGGTTGTATGACGTCTTCTCTTCTGGAGATTGTGGGTTAGCCGTTTGAGAGTCTGTATTGTGTTGGGGTTTTGAGGTGGAGAGGGGGGGGGGAATAAGAGGAGGGGGGGGGGAATAAGAGGAGGGGGGGGCGCCTGCAGGCTTATTGATCCAGGGAGTCTGGGAATAAGGTCATCACTTTCGCGAACCCCACCAAAACGCCATCCGCCAGTGTGTGGCGTGGAGTATGAGTGTGTGTGTGCGTCAGGGACTGTTTTTCGTGCCCTATTTAACGCTTTCATTACATCCCTGGGAGAGACAGCAGGAAACTAAGCTATTGTTTTTGTTTTAAAAGCTTTTCGCAACACATGCTTCTGAAATCGTTTATTTTATGTGATAACATACAAAAGCTTCATAACTGCGGTTGTCATTTACAGTGTAGTGTGTGATCTTAGCTTGAACAATAGTAATGTTCAAATCGCTTCACGTGGTTTGTTAAGTTGTTAATTACAAATCGTACTTGGATGCTTGTTTTTATTTCCTATGCAAGTCAGGTTCAATTGTAGGATCAACTCAATGCCTTTCATGCATAATAAATTTCGAAACACGGTCACCCAATGGAGAGATAAAAAAAATAATGAAGGAAAATAAAAAAGAAGGAGAAATGGAACAATTACCATTACAATCCGCGGTTTTTAAAGTTGGAAGAAAGAAAATTTAGATTTCAAAACACTATAAACTATAGTGGCGAATTAGAAATAAGAGGAAAATATTTTAGAAAAAGGATAGGAATTATCTTGAAATAATCATGATCATTTACTGATTTGAAATAATGTACACCCAAATTTAGAATTTCATGGAATTCGAATCCTGATGAACTCACATTTTCAGGCTTCTCCTTGTGATATCAGAAGTGAAATGGAATTAATTAATTTATTTTTTGATATATTAGTAGGAAGTAGGCTATTATGAGACCTTCTTCACCTCTATTAATCTGCTAGGTATATAACGCTTTGAACAATAATAACAATGAAAATCAGCAAATATACCGAAACGAATTCATTACAATAAGGGCGGCATTCATTATTCAATGTAATTTCGGTTATGTTTAATGTAATAAATCTGGATTTTTCAAAATTATTCAATAAATTGTGTACGGTACCGTGAATCATTGAATTTTCTATCAATCATCGCTCGATTAAATTTTTAAATTTATTGATAATCTATAGAAAAATTTAAATCTTAGATTTTTCTACTACATTGTTATTTATTTTTATTTGCAAGAAATTGGAACTATTTTTAACTCTGCAGAAAAAAATTACAAAAGTCATTACACCGAGTTTTCCCATTTTTCATTGTTCCAGATACATGACAGACTGAAGATGGTTGGAGAGAGGATGGCCTTAGAACAACAGAGCAGAAGATTCCCAACCAGACCAGTTTGCCAAGTGCAGTCACACGTTACATAATTTTCAACATGTGGCACATGCTAGTTGTGCCCTAATGTGCCATTATAGACATTACGATTACGATAAGTTACAGTTAAGTTTGTTTATTTTCGCTAATCTAAGTTGTAAAAATGTGCGATATCCAGAAGAAGTTTCTGTGTCCAAGGCTTGTCGACTACTTGGCAATCGTTGGCGCGCGGTCTCCTTCATCTCAATCGGCTAACAGTGCCTCCACTGCCAGACAGGTAATCAATTATTCAAGTTGATTAATTAAATTAATAGATAAATATTATTTATGAATTGAAATTACAAATTAAAATTAATTCACCTCTTTCTTTACACCTATTTATGAATTGAATAGATAATTTTTAATGCATTAGAACTAGGAATTAAAATCATTTCAACTATTTCTTTACATCTTTTCATAAATCTATTTTTTCATTTATCCTATTCTATTAAATTCACCGTAGCCTATATTAAACTTTACATAAACCAAAGTATATTGCTTGTGAATAATATTATCCATTTTCTGTTTGAGATTAGATAAAAATCATGTTAAACTACACTCTTATAGTACTTCCTTTTAAGGTAATATTACCATTA
Source organism: Laodelphax striatellus (assembly GCA_017141395.1). Taxonomy (NCBI): domain Eukaryota; kingdom Metazoa; phylum Arthropoda; class Insecta; order Hemiptera; family Delphacidae; genus Laodelphax; species Laodelphax striatellus. Next base: position 37,501,353 of record CM029531.1, on the reverse strand, counting down.
TATTATAAGGTCATAGTTTTATGTACAAAACTCCTGATAAATTGATATTTCTTGATGTTTGGTATAACTAACACTACAATGATATTATGAAGAAGTAAGGTCCCTGTTTGGAACTAAAGTGAACCACACGAAAATGAAATGCTCAAGGTTAAACATTTCTTTTGACACCGCCACCCTTCTCTCCCAACAGGGTTGCCCATTGTGTATAGACTATAGAGTGAGGGGTGGAAGACTCTTTCACTATAGTGGCAACAGTGCTCAGTTGAACCTGTGACCTTGAGCATTTCATTTTCGTGTGGTCCAGTTTAAGAACATTTAAAATAATTGTATTGATTTGAAGATGAGATTCAAAAACTCATGTTGGGAAAGAAATCGATTTGAAGTTACATTAGCATGACGAAATAAAATTCATCAATTTGGACTAATAATATGACAAGAAAATTGAATTTTTGTTACTTGAAAATGAAGATTTACTACGGTGCTCTGTTATGACTTCAGTAGTCATAAAACTTCAATAGTAAATTAAGTAATTTTCCTTAACTTGGTGAGCTGTCATATTGTTACAGCTAGTATTTCTACTACTACTACTACTTTCAACTCAGTTAACGATATTCTTCATAAATATTTCATTTGCAATAAATATTTTTATTGATATAAGATTGTTAGGGTTACCATGGTATTGTATTGTTAGTTAAAAGCTAACTATTGAGTAACTTTGTAACATTGGTTTTATTTATGAAAATTATTGGAAATGGAAACGATCTGCAAATCAAGTATTTCAGTAATATTGAGGAAAAAATAGAAAAAGACTTAATGTGCTGTTTTAAGAACGAAATCTTCCTCCGGTGAAATGTACTTCAAAAGTATTTTATTTGTATTTTGATATTATAATAATTTATTTTACATTTAACGTCAAGATAAAAATACTCGTTATCCCAGCACATAAGCGAATATTTTCACTCTTTGAAGTGATATGGATGAATGAAGAAGCAAGATGTGACTGCAGACCCTTTGTAAAATCTTTCACTGATGTGAAAACTATAGAATGATCCTTTCTAGCTTTTACAATTTCGTATTGAAGTCAAATTCTTAGAATAGCTGGGATATAGAATAATTTATGTATAATAATTTGAGGATATATCGAAATTCAAAACTTGAAAATTATTATGACTGATTCCTTGTGAAATAAGTCTTTTATAACAAATAATAGATTTATTTTTCCTAGAAAAATTATCATTATTATTTGTACCGGTAGTGATATGCTTCATCTTCTATTGAATGAGAAAAGTACTGGTTTGTTTGAAAATAGTTTAAGACAAAGATATAACATCTATAGCTCCCGGGAACTATAGAAATCCCTCCCCCCAACGTTTCCTGTCTTTTCTATTCATGATTTGGTCACCCTAATTTAGAGATATCGCGTAATTATCTGTTCAATTTTTTATTTTTTATTGCATCTTCAAATCTGAACACCTTATATATTTGTTGACTGTTTTGTAAACAGGTTTTATTGCCAGAACTACTGAGACGTTACCCAGCCGAAGATCATAAAGACTTTCCTCTTCCACTTGATATGGTCTACTTCTGTCAACCAGAAGGATGCATCTCTGTTGGTCCCAGGCGAACCGCTCTTCGAGAGGCCACATCATTTGTTTTCACATTGACTGAAAAGGATTCAGGTGAGAATTTAATCGTCTCTCTTTCACTAACTAAACTAGTTTTGATTGAAGATACTATACTTGTTAGAACATTTCGTCCCAGTTTCACGAAGATCTTTTAAGCTTCATCTCCTATAAACAATTTTAATTCTTATGGGCAATCGAAGGCAAACCTTTATTTCCTCTTTGTATACAGCCGGTCCTGTAGATTTAGATTGAAAAAGACATTCCACTTTTAGAGCATAGGCATTTCTGCTTTGGTATGCGCTTCCTTCCTCTCACGAGAAGACTTGCAGAAATAAAACCTACATAAACTTTGAATACAAGTGAACATTTTTGATTTTCTTGCTTTCCAGAATATATATATATCAGTACTTTTTAGACTAGTCTTGATTGATCAACAATGTTTACAACATTGCAATACTCAGGAACATAAAAAAATGCTTTAAAAAATTCTCTAGTTCTTCTAATTGTTATATTTTCATTTCATTTGTTCAAACTCCGTTTCCAGAAAACATACAAAAATAATACAAAACAAATTTGGAACAGTAGTATTTCCTTATATACCATGAGGTAGAGCCTCATTGAAAAATCGTGATGAGGCACTATTAACGCATAATCACGCGGCATATCACGCTAAAAAAGGAAGAAAAAGTCTACAGTTACAGACATTTCGTGTCTTCACAAGAAAATAAGGGTATTTTCCCACGTGATGTATAGGTAGCCTATATTTATTTAACTTGGCGGATGGTGAATAACTTTCATTCAACATTTCTATGTAACGGGTGATGTTCTGTTCATTTCTTTTTTAAATATGTTTTACATGTTATATACAGTATTTTTGTGTAAAAAATTCAACAGAACATCACCCGTTACCATAGAAATGATGAATGAAAGTTATTCGCTATCCGCCAAATTAAATTAATATACTTATAAGCAAGAATATCACAAATGTACCACATGTGTATGGACGAGATAAAGAGTGAGACTTCAAATATTTATCTCGTTTAAAAACCTAACGTATCTTATTCAAATTGAAATAAATTTTATTCACAAAATGAGTACAATATAAAATATCCAGTTTACAGTGAATATTCCCCACAAAGACAGGATTCTGGGAGTGGGGAATGAGTACAGTGAAGTCTGTCAATCAATAACACAAATCAGGTTTCAAGTCGTATATAATCAACTTGAAAATTGTTGAATTTTCGTTTGCAGGTAAAAGTCGGTATGGAATTTGCGTCAATTTCTACCGGCCACTGGAGAGACCGGGCGCCGCGAGTGCGCACTCGGCCAGAGACAGACGCGACAGGAATTTCCGAAGAGAATCGTGGCGAAAGAGCATGGAAAAAAGCTCTGACTCTGCTTTCTCCAGGTAAACAGTCTTCAAATAACAAGTTGCAATTCTATTTCAATTATTAATACAATTTTTAAAAAAATACATAGAAAAATGAAAATATCACCATAATCGATCCTTCTTTAAAGTTGACCTGTAAACTTATCCATTAATTTTACTTTGCCATTGAGGGTTTGAATTTACTTGGAATTTGTGTTTGGCAGTGACTATCGAAGTACCGTGGCGCCGAGTGACTCGGATCGAGATTGTCCGAGCCGGAGAGACTCGGAGAGCTCCCATAGAGCGCATAACACCCGCCTGGCTCCCACTTCTCTGCCCACGAATGATTCGGAGAGTGGGGGCTCGCATTCGCCGTCTCCTCGTGCTAGTCGCAAGAGACAGGTCAGCTATCAACATATTTTGATTCTTTCATAAAAATTTCCAATAACTAATACTTCAATAATAATGAATAGCCTAATAAACCGAAAACTTTTATTATCTAAACTCTTAAACTCTGATATGTTAATTTCCATCCATAAACTACCATAAACATTTTTTCTCATTCTTTTTGGAAATTAAATGACCACTTTCCTAAATACTGCAATCAATTCTAGTAATTAACTTGTTCTTAAATTTCTACATTCATTGTTGAGTTGTCGGTTAAACATTTTTTACAAAAATAAACATAATATAGTATTTTGTGGTGTAACTAAGAATTTGTTGTTGTGCTTTGTTCATGAACCAATGATCTGATTTGATAATATATTTAACCTGTATACAAGTTACCTGTATTTATGTACATATTTTTTACCTATCTATGACTTCTCAAATTTGATTCATTTTCTTTTTTACAGAGGGTGCGGAATCATTCACTAACCTCATTGTGCCTACTTACTCACCATCCTTTCTTCTCTATTTTTAGAGAATGCCTATTTATATTGAAGCGATTAATAGATGCTTGTAATGAAAATTCTTCGCCGAGAAGAGTTGGGGCTTCCAGACAAATAAACAGGTTAGTCATCATCATTGAACTTTTTCAACCACCAACATGATCATTTAAACTTGATTATTAATTTCATTTTAGAGAGCCCAATTTTTGTTCATTCGAATTTATCAAATTTCCGAAATAGAACCAGTTTGCTTTCATCATTATTTGAAAAGTTGATCATATTTATGATATTTTTAATGTTTATTAATAAAAGATATTATGTTTTTACATGATAATTTTCAAGGATCCTTGCACTTCATTATGTAGAGAGGACATTACCGATTCATCAATGTATAAGGAGGTACCATTTGAACTTTCTGCGTTTTTCAATAGAAACTTCATGTAAAATACAAATTCATATCAATAGCTTATTAAAGTTATCATTCATTTTATCAAATTTATCAGTTCATTTGTGAATAGTTCAAAAAGAAACATGAAACAACATCACATGTTTCAGTTCCATCAATTTATGGCTCAAATAATTTTTACAGGAGGAAACTTGTTTGAGGTAAAAATTTGAATTTCTTTTACTACTGTTTGTTGCAGTGTATGGAATGTTCTTACCGGACGAATATTCGAGGGCACGCCTTCAATTGTCATCCATGATGTTAGGGAAATAGAAACGTGGATTCTGCGCCTTCTGAGCGCACCTGTACCTGTGCCTGGAAAAACTCGAGTAGAAGTGAGTTTTCATTCAAATAGATTAATTGATTCATTCTCTTCATTCATTGATTCTATTTTGCCTCTTCAAGGCAAAGTAGAATGCTGACCTTATATGCCACTTGGCGGCCGCAGGGGTGGTTGGTGGGAACGTCCGCCAGTGACAGCTCATTACCAACAATAGCTTACTTTGAATCAGCTGTAAGTAGATTGTACTGTAACAAATGTTCGCGTTCATAGACAGCTGCAACATGACCTTGAGACCAGATTACATGAAGTCTGCACCCATTTAGTAGGATCCTTTTAAATTGTCAGAAAACAGCTGATTGATGTACGCTCGTTTACTAACGTTAAATCAGCTGTTTTCTGACAAGTTGAATGGATCCTGCTATACTAAATAATCTCAATAAAAATGTTTGTTTCTCGTGTGTCAGGTGGAAGTGCTTTCGAAAGGGATTCATCCGCTATTGACATTCGCTCTTCCTGATCACACGCGCTTCACGTTGGTCGATTTTCCTCTCCATCTGCCACTGGAGTTGTTGGGTGTCGATACTTGTCTCAGGGTTCTTACATTGATTATTCTCGAAAATAAGGTGAGTTTGCTATTCATCAATATAAATACAGTAGAGTCTCGGTTATCCGAGACTCTACTGTACCCCCGCTCTAAGATCAGTTCTTGTCAAATTTGTGAATTTTTCAAATTTCATTTTCATACTCTAATACAGTTTTCTCTTAAGCTCAATCGTCGACTATTTGTTATCTAGTATGTTGTTTTTCAGGTTTTATTGCAATCGAAGGACTACAACGCCCTTTCAATGTCGGTGATGGCTTTTGTAACTTTGATCTATCCTCTGGAATACATGTTCCCAGTCATTCCATTATTGCCCACCTGTATGAGTTGTGCTGAACAGGTTTGTTTCTATTTTTGTTTGCTAATCAAATTATGATTATATTATAAATTTAATAATCTTAATTAGTAGACTTTATTATAATGAAGAACGTGAAGTTGGGAGGAATCTTCATTGGCTGAAATTATCATATATTGAAAAAATATTCAAAATTTGTCTAGAGTTTGGTTTTGGTGTGAATTTATGATTAAATAATGCTACACATAACCTTGATTTGGACTTATTTTTAATTAGAGAAGGGACAGTTTAGCCTGTTGGACCGTCCATTAAATATAATTTATATTTTAATATTTAAATATTATTGGATAAATAAATTAAACATTATTGGATGAATAAATAAATGAATAAAAATAAAATTTATTATAAAAATGAACATTTATGTTTATAATTAGAGCCCACTATAGTCTGAGACTTGTGCGTAGTTAATGAGGAGTATGAATGAATGAATCGATTTACTTCTCAGATATCAGTAGAGCTGAAAAGCTTTTTTCTCACCACAGAAAATCGTAATTGTTTACATAACTAGAGCAATACATTATACAGTATGAAGAAAATATGCATATCATAATACAATAGTAACAATATGATATAATAAGTATAGTATATATTAATATAGTAATAAAGTTATTAATAAATATGTTCCAAGCCTAGCCTTAACAGTTCAAATAAACTATTTGAAAAAAACACAGAAAGTACTATGCTTCTAAACACTATTCTAATAATACAGTTACGGTTTCGAAGGAAATATGAATGAAAATTAACAGATCTTATTTTGAGTAATAGAAACAAACCCTTCAAATAAATCATGTTGCAAAACAAATGAAACCGATTAACAAATTACACATGATAACGAGATCTCAAGGATGTCTTGAAGGAGTCAAGTGATTGCTTCTCTAAATTACTTCTTCTAAATTTTATAGTGATATGAAACTGAGTTATGACTAAAATTCAGTAATGAATTTAAAAATTCTGCCATTAGTGGCATAGAAAAATACTTTTTTAAATGGAAAATGAATGATCCTAGTAAAATATCTTACTCGCTGATGAATTTCATCATCATATCAAAAACACAAATATCTCATTACAATTTAGGCATTATTAGCTCGAGTTACTACAACTCGTATCTTATCGCTTGATAAAATAATTAAAAATTTAATTTTTAAAATTTGTTCTTATTTCTAATTGTTCACAGTTGCTGTTAGCGCCTACCCCATTTGTCATCGGCGTTCCTGCTAGTTTCTTATCTCTAAAGAAGAACTTCAGGTAAGAAAAATTATTATACTCTAGTCTAATATGTATACTATGCGTATTTATTTTATTGTAGACATTTGAATATACATTTCTTTACATCATGAAGTTGTAGTGCTTTCTCCTCTAGAATTTTGAACTTGCAGAGCAGGAATTGATATAAATACCATCAATGGGTCCGAAATAAGATGTTGAAGTAACTCTTTTTTACAATACTTATCAATGCTTGCGCTATTATTTCATTCTTCTTCTTTGACAGAATGATCTTTATGTCTATTTTCTTATAATAAATGCCAGATCAGCGCTAGTGTAGGTGATGATACGTCATGTGTTTGTTTAAATTCTGGTCCTTAGAATTTCCGCTTCCAATATTGTAGGAGAGACCTAAATCATTTCTCACATCTTTGAAGATACCATTTACTGAATGCTCCAGCAATTATAGTTATTATGAACCATTTCATTTTCAGGTTACCAGATGATATTTGGTTGGTCGACTTGGACTCGAATAAGATAACTCCACCTACTGGTTTTCAAGAAGATCTTCCAGCTTTTCCTGAACCAGAAGGAACGGCCCTGAAAAATGTTCTCAGACAGGTAATTTCAATAAAAAATTTCTGTTCCTTAAAACGTGTATTTCAAATTGATGATTAATGATCCGGTAATGCAATGATTCAGTACAATACTTGGAAACTTACCATCATATTATGAAATAATATCATCAAATTCCATTCACTTTTGAACCATTAAATGCGCCGTATGATTGATTCTAAATTGCCAGTTTGATAAAATTAAAGTAATAAAATCTAAATTGACTGCGGACTAGAAAGTAATAATCAATTTCAAGGTATATACCAAATCAATTGAATTCAAAATCTAATATAGTAACATAACGTTTATGAGTTTTAGATGGTTGTTTATATATTTTGTATCTCGATTAGAAAATTATTAATGATTGAACAAATGCTATATTATTCATAAACATGTTCAAGTATTCCATAAACACATTCTCACATTATCTTATTTTCTATTCTTGATCACAAAGGCGATGCAGCAAGGTAGTCAGGTACGACTAATGTGGTTACACTGGGCCAGTTAACTGTTTAAAAAATTAGCTTTCATCAACCGCTAACTGTTTCACGTTTTTATCTGCATGGGTGCTACTGTGTAAATAGTATCATATTGAATTAAAACATATATAAATAAATATTATCTTTATTTTGTATTTTTATTCCAATGTTAAATTTTCGTCGCCTACGGTATGTGCGGTATGTTATTGGTATTATGTACGGTACGTAATGTACGGTAGCCTATTATGTAAGTAGATTAACAATATTCATGTCCGGTATCTCGGTAGTTCATCAAACCTGTTTACCTGTTTAGTAACTTTACTGGAGGATTTAAATGTTTACTGAACGATTGAAAAACTGGGCAACAGTCCATATATAGATGATAGATGAAATCTTCTTAATTTCATGGAGCTATGATGAAAGTTATTATTCACAAATCCGTTGCCTTTCTCAATTGTTCATTTTTGAAATTTGAATTTAATAAGAATATGTTGGATTTTTTAGTTAATTAAATAGTCTAATCTAGCAATATTTTGTAGACATAAGCGTGTTCTAACATCTCTATATTACGGTATGTCTTGGAATTCTTTTGAATTTATTAGTATAGGATGTATTCTTGGTTTCAACCTGTCTATAATTTCAAGTACATGATAATCAAATCTAAAACGCTTTCACATATTTTTTATTGCGGCTTGCCAGCTGGATTATTATCCATCTCTTTATTTCATTCTTATTTTTATTTTCACTAGTTTTAGTGTGATGTGTGCTCTTTTTGCTCTTTATTTACAAGACACGGCTGATAAAATATGTACAGTAGTTAGTTCCACAATGTTTACTATGGAAATTTTTCGTTAATGTACATAAATTCAATATTAATAAAATCTTTGCAAATGTAATAAATATTGAATTTCAATTTCGCTATTCATAGTATTTTGCTCTAAGAAAATAATGTTTTATGTGTGTTTCATGTAAACGTAAGTAATTCTCTGTTCAAAATTACATAAAAATTAAAGTATCAAATTAGATTAGAATTTCTAATCAATTTGCACTATTACTGTATTTCGTTTTCTATAGATAAAATACTGTATTCATAAAATACTGTATCTTGTATTCACAAGATACTACAGGGAAAACTAATAATTCATGTTATAGGAAACTTTATTAAAAATAAGTCTCTTATCTAGATTAGATACAGGATAAACTAATAATTCATGCTATAGGAAACTTTATTAAAAAGGAGTCTCTTATCTATTTCATTCCAGAGGGCTGTTTTAAAATGTAATTTTTCAACTGTTTTGCTGAGAGAGATTGATCGTTATATGATCAATGATAATAAACATTGATTACAGGCCCTTAACAGTCTATCAGCTCCTAGTCAACCGATGAGTGGTCAGCAACCATCAGGAACGGTGACAACAACTCCGAGGGAGCTTGGTTCAAAGTTAAGGAGAGAAAGTGTCTACCCTTCCCCGCCATATCAGCAAACCAATTTAGGGTCAGTAGAAAGACTTATGCCCGGTTTTTTAGTCGCTCAATAGACAGTTTATGGATCCAATAGCACTATCGAATCAATAACCATGTGTTTTCAAATGCAAAAAAAAAGTTATTGATTCGATAAGTTTATTGAACGACTGAAAAACCGGGCATAAGTCTTTCTTTGTGCTTCATTATACCGGGTGATTCAAAAAGAATACCACAACTATAAAAATTTGTATGTTATGAAAGAAACATCATGGAACCTTCTGTTATACATCTTTACAAAGAGTATTTAAAGAAGTTTTTTCACTCACAAAGAAGTTCAGGGATGTTCCATATGACCCCTCCAGACACTCGAGCAATATCAATCCAAAACCTCCCTCAAACATGTTCCACACTATCTGTAGCATGTCAGGCGTAACAGTTTGGATGGCTGCTGTTATTTCTTGTTTCAAATCATCAATGGTGGATGGATATTGATGATTTGAAACAAGAAATAACAGCAGATTATCAAACTGTTACGCCTGATATGCTATAGTGAGAGTGGAAAGAGTTTGAGGGAGGTTTTGGGTTGATATTGCTCGAGTGTCTGGAGGGGTCATATTGAACATCTCTGAACTTCTTTGAGTGAAAAAAACTTCTTTAATTCCTCTTTGAAATGATGTATAACAGAAGGTTCTATTATATTTCTTTCATTAAATACAAAGTTTTAAAGTTGTGGTATTCTTTTTTAATCACTCTGTATTATTCAATGTTCACTGGTTTTCATATGACTAACTTACACCGGTTTGAACTCAAATCATGTAATCTTTTAAAGGTCGAACAAAACTACTGGATAACTTGATTAATTTTTCAAAGGAGTAATCATTAATGGAGTAGGTAATGATTATTTATCATCAGTTGTGTTAGTCTTAAATGTTCATTTATAACTTTAATTCTTTTCAATCTGGACTATTCAACAAATACTGTTAAGGTTTAAAAAATAGAAAAGTTTCAAATAAATCTGACAAAACATTAACAAAGACATTAATTCGAGACAGCTCTCCTATTTTTAATTTGTTGGAACACTTTTGTATTTTAGTTAATTTTATTTATCCTATCATTCATTTATTGAAAATATACATTATAATGGAAGAATCAACAGGAATTTGCCCAACCCGGCTTCCATCCCCAATTTCACCAAATTGATTTATTAAAGTTGAAGTTTTCTGTTTTCAACAATAATTTTAACCAAACTAACGAAATACTTCCTCATTTTCTCCACAAAAACTTTCTCACAGATCATTGAAGGTACTCATTCCTCCTAACACAAGTTATTCGTATTTTTGTATTGAACTTCTAAAAACAAAGTCCAACCTTTAAACTGCTAATTGATGAGATATATGAAAAATTAATGGAGTTATCCAGTAGTATAGTTACAATGTATTGGGGTTACAATGAGTAATGATTTATGGAGTAGGTAATTATTATTCATCATTATTCATAATCAGTTGTGTTAGTCTTGAATGTTCATTTATAACTTTAATTCAATTTCATTCACTTACAAGTATAACAAACTGAAAACAAAATGCAACACAACAGTACAAAAACAAAAAAATTAGCTTTTTGGTGGTTTTGGTTAGAATTGCAATTTATTTACTTTTTGCTAGTGGCTTTGTTATACAGAGTGATTCAAAAAGAATACCACAACTTTAAAAATGTGTATTTAATGAAAGAAACATAATAGAACCGTCTGCTATACTTCATTACAAAGAGTATTTGAAGAAGTTTTTTTTCACTCACAAAGAAGTTCAGAGATGTTCAATATGACCCCTCCAGACACTCGAGCAATATCAACCCAAAACCTCCCTCAAACTCTTTCCACTCTTTCTGTAGCATATCAGGCGTAACAGTTTGATAAGCTGCTGTTATTTCTTGTTTCAAATCATCAATATCCATCCACCATTGATTATTTGAAACAAGAAATAACAGCAGCTTACCAAACTGTTACGCCTGATATGCTACAGAGAGTGTGGAACGAGTTTGAGTACCTATCGGGTTGATATTAGTCGATTGTCTGGAGGGGGTCATATTGAACATCTCTGAACTTCTTTGTGAGTGAAAAAAACTCTTTTAAATACGCTTTGTAATGATGTATAACAGAAGGTTCTATTATGTTTCTTTCGTTAAATACACATTTTCAAAGTTGTGGTATTCTTTTTGAATCACCCTGTATTATATAACTTGTGTCTCATTCTAATAAATAATTTCAATTTACATTTGCAGCTACGGATCACCCTGTTTACAACGTACTGCTGAAGATGCCTCCAGTCAATATCCACACCCGCAGAATTTTCCACCCCTTCAATCTTATCAATCCCAGTCCTCGCCGGCGCCTGCTTTCAATCCATTCATTTATGGAAATGATGTCGACTCGGTTGATATTGCCACTCGCGTTGCAATGGTGTGTATATCACGTTGAAATTGTGTTAGCAAATTTCATTATTATTCAAACATTTAATTGTTTTGAAACTTGGCATAATTCTCAATGAGCAAAAATAAGTGCTCCTCAAAGAAATTATGAAAATAAATAATCGTTAATTTAACATTATTCGGAAAACATAAATAAAACTGAAAAATGAAAAATACAATACGAAACAAAAAAAAATTTTTTTATATAGCAAAATTTGAGTGTAATCAACTTTCACATTTACAACAGTACTCATGGTTAGGCTTGTCGGACGCGTTTGAGGCGCTGAGCCCCATCTTCAGCATACAAGGAGAAGGAGTAACTAGATACTCACTTTATTATTTTTCTTATTCTGCAATTTCGATTTGTTTTTTCAAAGAAAACTAATGCTTTTCAGGAAAATCGTCAAATTATTACAGCTGTAGATGTGTATTGCATTTAATGGTATTGCATTTCCAAACGATACAATATACAGTACTGAGCAAGCAAGCAGCGCTTTGCGCTGCACGGGGTAAACTCGTAAAGACTGAAACTTGTAAATAAGTGGGCCAGTTCAAGAATATAAGATCTACTTACCAGACTAAACTAACTAGAATATGAAGTTTGATATTTTCTCAAAAATAGCCTTATTGTTGCGTATTATAAGAGAAAATAAAAACAAAATTGATTGAATAGAAATTTTATCAACGTTTTTATTTTCAATCCGTGTCTAATATAAACAAGAACTAATTAAATTATCAATGCAATAATATTATATTTACCACTTGAACGTAGTAAATAATTGAAGTCAACATGTAATTTTATTTATTTATTTAGCGTATGGCTTTTAATAGTGGGGAAACCCGAGTAGGGTTGTTCCACTTCACCAACATAACCAATTATCCCTTGATACGGAACATTATGAAAGTTTGTTTTCACTTAGAAAACAGACATCAGCATTTAAAAAAAGTATTTTTTTATTTTATAAAGTCCGAAAAATATATAAAACTAAAACACAGCACAGAACACTTATTGAAGATAGAAAAATATTGAATTTTGATAAAAATTTAGAGCACGAAACATGTAATGAAAACTTATCAATTACAATTTATTTATCCTCCAATCGAAATCTCTGTATTTATTCTGTCCAGGTGAGGTTTTTCAATTCGAATAATCTTCTGGCCAACTTCACTGAGCACACGCGTACTTTGAGACTATATCCTCGGCCGGTTGTTGCCCTCCAAATCAACAGCTTTCTCAGATCTCGACCCAGAGCTTCAGCTTTTCTCAACAAATTCGCCAGAACGCAGGTAAGATGTACTCTCACTTATTTATTGGCTTCAAGGTGATTGTATTACCACTCCTTTAGCGTTTTGATTGCTCTTCTCATCATTATTTCTGTGATTATGATTTGGTTTGTAAAAACCATTGAAAGATTTCTCACTTGTACAGAATTCGCCTTACAAAATTTCTCTCTACAAGTATTTCTGTATAACGAGTGTTTCTTATGAGTATCTAATAATTATGTGTTTGTGTTTGTATTTGAATAGAATAGAATAGAAATTTATTTTTGTATCACAACAGTACAAAGTAAAATTACAACTTATCACTTTATATTGTACCACTATCATTCTATAACATCCTAATTTCTAACTTGAATAATTCTTAGGAACAAAAACAATAATTTGCACATTATTAATTGTATTAGTAATTAAAATTGACATGAAGAATACAATTATTATAAAAATAGAACCTAGTTCATTGACAATAGAGAAAAACGTTTCATAAGAAATACAAATCTGATAACAATAGTGTAATACTGGTGATACAAAAATATATGGTAACACTGTAAAAAAATTATGTTGGGGTTACCAAAGTTAATTAAACATGAAAACAGAACGAGTTAAGCCCTGTACTCTCCTAAGCTCATAATTTGATTTAAATGGTGTCTGTATTATTTTTCCAATTTATTAAAAAACATTTTCATCCAATGTAAATCATGTTGCCGCTTTTCCTTGATATTTTCTACTCTTGTAATCCAGAAAAAATTGTGATGCTGTTAAGAATTAAAGTTTCAAAATCCACGTAGTTAGTGATTAAACTTTTGTGCTCTCATAGAATACTGGGATAATTTTTGTAGGTGAGATCTGATAGTATTGAGCTTAGACTGGGTAGGCTACATACGAGCGGCAAATTTTGAGCGGGCCGCAACGAGCCGCAGCCGTCGGGAGCCATCACAGCTGTTTCTGAGCGAGCCGCTTGGAGACCGCAAGGAACCACTCGGAGTCACAAACAGCCCAAATGCTGTTCGTGTGTAGGCTACCCACTGCTATGTTACAGTATTCAAGTCAGACCTATTGCATAGTGAATAAAATTGCAATGCATGTGTTACTCGTCGAATAATGTGAAATTTTATTCATTGATGCATTATTTTTTGCATATCTACATCAATCATTGCTATTGCTAATCAAATTGTTATTATATAATTACAAAATTATATTAACGACGAAAGTTCTTCTTTTTATATTGGTGTCATTTTGCAGGCAGTGGAATTTCTAGCTGAATGGTCGCTTACTCCAAGTAATGAAGCATTTTTGAGAGTCCATAACGGCATCTATGACCCCCAGCAAATAGGAGACAAGGCCAAATGGTTTTCTCATACTTTGGAGCCCATCAATTTCTCCGTTTGGGATGATAGTTCGTCTTTGGCTGGAGCTATGAAACATTTGCCACAACAGGAGCAGCCTACAGGTATTGAAATACAAATATATTTCCATCAGATATGCAATTTAATCATAAAACAATTATTAAAATGTTGCTTATAAATGCTTATTTCTCCTTATAATGTTCATGTAATAATTACATTATCATATTGTATAAATTGAGAATAAATTAATTAATTCAGTGTACATGGAGATTTGCTCATAAGCTATGCAACTACTCTCCACTTCTCTACGAATACAGTAATTCTTGAAATGAAAATGATGAAATCCATTACTTCCGTGCAGATTTTTGCTAGAAATTAGTACTAGGAAAATTTCAATTGTAACGGGACTTAGATTATTTTTGGTTAGCTTCAAATTCTTAAGTGTAGGAAATATAATTCTTTTAAGAATTGAATCTTGTCAGTGTATTGATTTTGAAAATACAGTGAAGCATTCGAGATGGATGTATCAAAAAATAAAAATCTCATCGAATACAACAGTGAATAGTGTATACATCATAGAAAAAAAAAACAATAAATGGTGTACGCACCATTAACTCTACTTTCACACTCATCATGATGAGTATGATGAAGATTTTCCCTTCTTGTCAAAAATTGATATTTTACTTCATGTGGCTTCTCAAATGACCGGTTACTGTGGTCCCATAGTGATATAAAAATTATGTGAATCAACTGCAATATTATTTCTATGCAATTTTGAGAGTAGCAATTATTCCCTGCTATTTTTCTAGATGAAAGTGGCTCTGATTCAGAAGGAGCTGACAGTACGAGTTCGTCTTATTCATCTCTTAGTGATTTCGTCTCAGAAATGCCTTCATCAGACTTATCCCCAAGTGAGTTACTATTTCTAATGTGAAATTCAATATTTTCTCATGTAATAATTTTCAAGTTTGAAAATAATGGTAATTTAGTTCCAGGTAGCTTGCTCCTACTGCAGCATTACAGCCTTAATTCAACATACTTTTTCTAGAAAATCAGAGAAACTATGACAATTTGTATTTCGAAGCAAACGAATCTTACCTTCACTATAATTATTCAAAATCCAACAAATTATTACTCATGTTTTAAGATTTGCTTGTCTTTTTTTGCTAATCCAACTAATCTCATTTTTTAGTTAATGACGCGCATCTAATTATAAAACAAATGGAAGATGTAGGTCTATTTTATATGGGAAAATTGAGTTCAAAGATTTCGAACATGAAGAAATGGTCTTCAAATTAATAGTTATCATTGTATTCAGCTTATTCTGCTTGCAAAAAGATTTTCTCGAGCAAGCAGTAGGTATTTAAAGTGCTATCTCTGTTTGATTGTATAATTGTATCATATCATTGATGTGCATACATGATTTTTATTGTGTCACTGTATCACGTATCATTATCCTGTATGATATTTTATTTGACATTTAATAAAGCTTCATTTGATTCGCAATGAGCCAAGGTGAATGCTGACCAATTCCATAACATTTTGATTTAAACTGTTGCTTTACTCTATCGGATCGTCCTCTTTTCCTAGTTATTGACATTGTTACCTCCGCGTCTAATTAATCTCTTAATTTTCCAGATTTTTCGACGCCAGATACAGGACCTGTGGGTTTGAATACTACCGTCGATGTTCATGGTGTCTACCACCCCCCTCTCTCACTACAAGTGCCTGGAGACAAGGAGATCAGCCCTGTCAGCCCTCCTCACTCCCCAGTCTCATCTTCCTCCAGTGACAGTGGCAGTCCACAAGAATTGAGGCCTGAAGCCATGGTATGTTTCCTTTTGAACAATACTCAATAGTGCTGCAGGGGCTAAAAAACAGTAATTCTTTGTCACGGGTTATTCACCTATTTCATGTACAGTACTGTCTTCACTGGATTTTCAGCAGTTGTGTGCGCTAACTGATCCAAAATTGCAAAGCTCTGGTGACGCAAAAAGTAGTTGATGAAAAGTAGTTTTGCACTTGATGCCGTATTCAAATCAGGCTTTTGTATTTTTAAAAAAGCGCATAGATTTTGTTCTTACCATACATAGATGCAAAGCAGCTGAAAAAGTTTTTTTTGAGATTAGTAGATAACATAGTTGTTGGAATTTTCGTGATTCAGTAACCCATGAGATGGTAATTTCATAAAAAATTGTTATTTAAATCATCCAAAATGTTTGGAATCATCGTTCCAAAAATGATTAGATTTTCTAACAATGTGTGTACGGTAGTGAAATATTGTATTTATTCTTGATTGGTTAGCAAATTTTAGGTCCCTTCGTATTCTCCCTCATTGAAATTAGATAAATGAAGTTCCATGAAATATTAGAAGTCCCATAAAATCGGTAGACGACGGAAGCATACTTGACATTGATAGCACGGCATTCTATGAAATAGACAGACTATATAATATATTCATATTATACCGGGTGTCCCACGAAGAGGTTTAAATGTTTAATTTTATATTACGTGCCCATTCATGAACCGAACATTTTTAAACTTCACATACTTTACAAAGTAGGTTCTGAAAATATTCTGGGAAAATTTCAGCTCCCTAACCTTTGTAGAAACAAAATGGCGGCTAATTGAAAAACGATACTTTGAAAACATTAAAAAGGTTTTTGGTTTCATAAAATATTTTTATTGTTACGTACATCCTAGGGCAATATGACTTTTAAATAAAGTAAAGACTAGAATACATTATTAAGATTTTTCCTTAAGTAATGAAAAAACTTAAAGTCCAAAATTAGTGAAACTGTAACCCATCCACAGCAACACACACTGATACCAGCGCTGATAACAAATGAATGAAATAATTCGTAAGCTCTTACAAAGAAACTCCGCGGTATCCGGAGAAGTTCCTCTTCTATTGATTGTTTTAATTCCTCATCATTATCGAAGCTGTAGGTATAAGCTTGTTTCTTCAAGTAACCCCATAAAAAGTCACAAACAGTTAAATCTGGTGATCAGGGTGGCCAATCTAAAAAATAACTGCCACGACCAATCCAACAGCCATGAAGGTTGTCATTTAGTAATTGTTTCACATCAGTGTGTTGCTGTGGATGGGTTACAGTTTGAATTATTTCGGACTTCAAGGTTTTTCATTCGGCTATGCTCTAGTTTTTCTCTTATTTGAAAGTCTTTTTGCCCTAGGATGTAACCATAAGAATATTTCATAAAACCAAAAACACATTTTTTAATGTTCTTAAAGTATCGTTTTTCAATATGCCGCCATTTTGTTTCTAAGAAGGTTAGGGAGCTGAAATTTTCCCAGAATATTTTTAAAACCTACTTTGTAAACTGTGTGAAGTTTAAGAAAGTTCGGTGCATGAATGGGCACGTAATATAGAATTAAACATTTAAACCTCTTCGTGGGACACACTGTATATCACAATACAACATATTATGATAGACTGTAACTGTAATATATGTATAACAAGACTTGTAAATTTTCATGAAACAGGCCCCAGAATGGCTACCTAAGCTTGTTACTGTTGAAATTACTTGAGAATGTAATTTCTCATTCTACAGATTTTCTGTAGGTGAAAACCTGTGTTCATCTAGAAGTTGACAGATTTGTAAAATGTCTGGAACATTATTGTAAATGCTGCTTTTCAAGCCCGATACGTATTATGTGTAATTGAATAACAATTGACCCAATTCAAAACTTGTCAGATATCTGTATAGCAAAATAATAATCTATTTATAGCCCTCAAATCCCGTATCATCCAATTTCCAGTTTTACAACTTATTCACCTTTTACATGTATCGCATTTATTCACCCTCTACAGTACACTCAAGTACACATTGTCACATGTCACAAACACCGTATTCCTACCATTGCTATGTTGCTACACTTTTACACTTTGATTTCACCTTTTGCAACTTGAACGTATTGAGGCATGCCTGAATCCTCTCCGTCGTTTCGATGCAACAGGGATTGCTATGTTTCTACACTTTTACACTTTGAACTTACCTTTTGCAACTTGAACTTATTGAGGCATGGCTAAATCCTCTCCTTCGTTTTGATGCAACAGGGATTTTGTCTCTCCAGACTAAATTTTAGTCGTGTATCCACATAGCTGGTTGTATTGGGAACCACATACTTACATCTTCACTGTAACATCACCATCTTGACAACTTGCATCACCAAACAATAACAAATAACAATACAAACCAAGTTCAACTACAATATTAGGTAGTTTTTAACATCTGAGGTCCAGCTCATAACGAAATTGCAAATTGCTAATATATACTGCAATAAAGTGAAACTTTTCAGTAACAAATAGTACATATTTTTTAAATAATCAACCCATTGTAATTGAATGGAAAGAAAACAACATTATAACTTGCACAAACTTGCTCCATTTAAATAACAAAGTAGGGCAAGTGATGGATACAGTTTATTTCACTTGAAGATAATTTTCAATTTCACACTATGATTCCCTCTTTCCAACGTTATTATATTCCCCGTGCACAGGCTGTTATGCTAATTATTCGAAACTCATTTAAATGTATATTTTAAAACTATATTTGTACTTGTTTTTGAAATAATCATTTGAATTTGAACTCTCGAAAAAATTGTTCATTATATATTTTTTCAAGAGGTCAAAACAATATTAAAAAGAACAAAGCTTTAATCATAAAGTTATACATATAATCAAAATAATTGGTTTGTAATTTGTTTTGAAAAACGTTCCCGATCTGTACAGTATTTTGATAGCTGATTTCTTAAATGCCTTTATGTGATCACTGAGCAACAGCACTGCTTTCTTAGGAACTAATCTAGCGATAGTGTGTGTGCGTAATGGCTCTAGTGCTTTTTGATTAGATGTGTGTTGAGTGTAGTGTACTGCTTTGTGTAGGAGAAGGATGAGAGCTGTAGTTTAGGTGAGTCTGACTCGAATTCGACTCCGCGCACAGTAATCAGTAACAAGTCGGCCGGACAGACTCCGAGTCTAGGCAGTGACACTTCCCTCGACCGTCCCTCCACTCCTCGACGCCTTGTGCCTGTAAGTACTCTGCTCCCCCCTTCCCACCAACAACATCACATCCCCACTCATATTCCCATTCCGAATTGAATTTGTCGCAAGATAGAAATTCTTCAAGCCCACTTGGTGTCTACTGAGTTTTACATTTTTCTCCTGCAGTTTTTTTAGGAACCACACTGTTTTCGAATTTTTCAGTGCATGTATTACTTCCATTTCCTATTGGTCCCAATAATCCTTCATCTTCCATGACATAATTATGTTTATGTTCCACCTTTTTTGTCTTGATTGTGCGGAGGGACTGCTCAGCTCAGGACCCGCGCAAGCTTCCCATCTATCAATTACTTCTGAAATCTCTTTTTCAGAATCCTTTGTATTGTATTTTTATTGTGAATGAATCTTGTTCTGATGAATATGATAACGTATAGATTAAAAACTCGCAATATATTTATAAAATTATAGCTCATGATCTAGAATCTGGAAGTCTTTTAGAATTAGATTTTTGTTAATACTAAGGCCTCTTGTGATTTTTTCATACTACTCCTGTTTCAAACAACTCAATTATCTTTTGAGTTGAACCTAATAAATGATAAAAATGTTAGCTTCTTGGCAATTCATACGCTCAGAATTTCAAATCATTTTTTTTTCTATTCAAGTCTTTGAAGAAGAGGATGTCGTGCCACATAAGTGTTCAGACTGTTTGGTATTGTGCTGTAATATGATACTGCATCCGCCAGCTGCTCTGCCATGCCTCAAAAGCGAACTTTTGACATGAAGAACATCATAAATATTGATAGTTGAAACAAAAATTCAATGGAAATTTTTGAAATTGTCCTATTATCACCTAATAATCCACAAATAAATTTAAGAGTGTGGATGATAAGGGTAACATCACCTTTAATTGAACAATCTTTCTGAAGCTGTGTGTCATCAATTAAAATTTTTATTTAATTCTATCTAATAAATTAACCTCAAACTAACTGCTGATTTGATAAGGTACCCTACACTAGACATTGGCTGTTATAAGGCAGCACAATTTCATATGGATGTCCTGTTTAGGGGGGGTGTACCTTACCTGGTACCTACATGATTAAGTAAATAAATAGGCTAAATAACTATTTTCAAGGATTAATAATAATTTGTAACTATTCAAAAATTGGTTAGAATACCGAATTGATAGTGTATAGCTGTTGAATGTGACAGGAAAGTCCTGTCTTAGATCAATCTTACCAAGTGATAAGAAAGGAGTTTTGGACTGTTCATGTATATTTATTTTTCCTTGATTGTATGTGATTTAAAAAATAAATAACGATTATTCTAGAATTAATCATTTGTAACTGCTCAAAAATGAGCTAGAATACCGAATTAATTGTGTGTAACTGTTTCCTGTGATTTTCAAGGATTAATAATAATTTGTAACTATTCAAAAATTGGTTAGAATACCGAATTGATAGTGTAAACCTGTTGAATGTGACAGGAAAGTCCTGTCTCAGATCAATCTTTCCAGGTGATAAAAAATGAGCTTTGGACTGTACATATTTATTTTTCCTTGATTGTTCATGATTAAATAAATATGATTATTCAAGAATAGTAACTGTTCAAGAATTAGTTAAAATAACGAATTAACAGCGTGTTACGGTTGCATGTGACAGGTAAGTCCGGGACCGCAGCGCCAGCCGAGCATTGGCAACGTGTTGGCCCGCACGGGCAGCTCGAGCAGTTCGTCGCCGCCGTACGGCATCACGCGCCAGTCCAGTCAGAGCTCGCTGCTCGAACAGTTCGCCAGTCAGGCCAAGGAACTCGTCCGCGAAACCACCCGCCAGACTAGTCAGGAAGGCCTTCTCGCGCATGTCGACAAGGTAGCAACTGACTCTTGTTTGCATCTATTAGTCAGTTGTCAATTGTCTCAATGGATTAATCACAAATTTATAAAGTTCAATAATTAAATTACCAATTATGTATGAATTGTTTCATGAGAGTTAAATGGATTTAATGGATTCATCTCAAATTTGAAAATTTTAATAAACAGAATTACCAATTATGGTATGTGGGGGCAAAAATTCGTATAGGAAAAAAATCGTTTTATATAAGATGGACGCCAATAGCCTTAAAATTAATAATATTCAACATTTGTATCATGAGGTACTATAGAAAACATCCTGTCATGCGTAATTGAATCAAAAATATTCTCCAAGAATAGAGATCTCGCTCCTCAACCATGAATAGACATTTGACCATGTGAGGAGTCTTCTTCAAAATTTAAGTATTTTTGTTGTACCCTTTAATCGAAGAAGAATAATAACAATTTCAAACAGTATTACACATTCGATAATAATATAAGCCTATATTCATAAGCCATTCATGAATGATTGATAATATTTATGAACAAGTGAGTATGTTTCACCATTGAGACTTTGAAATATCACAGTTCTGAACGTCTCAGATTGAAAATCACTCTGGCATGGTCGAATTATGTCTTAAATAACTTTCAGAACTCTTCAACCGTTGTGATGTTCATAATTATTCAATATTGATTGAAATATGCTCCAGCGATTTGTTATCCTTTTTGTTGAGTCACGGTAAACTGATGCCAACTTAATTGAAGAGATAGGTGGATAAATTAATGATTTTTTTCACTTTTTACATTACAAGAAATAGCTGATACTGAAGGAGACTCAGAGATGAAAATAGTTGTGCATTGAGGGACTAAACTGCAACTATTTCTACTGAGGGAAACCGTTATCGCCCGATGGCGAAGCCGGGGACGACAATTTTCTGAGGGAGAGAAAGTTCTTTAGCTCCGTGATTTATGTTTTCATTCACTTTTAGAATTCTTAGATTGAAGTCTAAGCTCGAAATTTTCTTCATTTCAGTTGACAATCCATGCAAAGAAGGCAGCTGGAGAGGCGAGTAAAACAGCGTTGGAAGCTAGCAAGACAGCAGCTGGTGTCAGTAAAAACACCTTCGAAGATCTCACTTATGTTGGAAAGAGTGCCATTGGAGACTTCACCAAAGGAGCGAAAGAAGTTGCATCAAAGAAGGGGCTTCTCAAGGTACACAATCTATTTCGAATCTTTTTATTAATGTGCATATTGGCTACCGTACTGGTTATAGTACGGTATACACCAATATTCAATAATCAAATTAATTATTCAAACATGGAACTATGATTATTCTTTCATTGTGATGCTTGAAAAGTATCGAAGAAATTGAAATTTATTCATTTACAAAACCGCTCTAATATATTTTGCATAATGTTAAAAAAATTGCCTTATGCACTTCAAGGCTACCGTATTCATTGTTTCTTTCATTCTTAGTTAACTTGAGCTAACTACAGTACTTTATATTCGAAAATATTAAACGTTCAAGACAAATTACAAACTACACTTTATTATCCAAAAAATATTACGGTATTCTTAGAAATTAATGTTACAGTATATGAAAACTTTTCAAAGACTGGCTATTTAATTTATTGACAAGCCAATGATAAAGAGACTTTGAAAATAGTTTGCTGTCAATAGTAGCTAATATGCGAGCTAATATAGTAGCTAATATTCTCGTATTCAGCTTATTCTATGTATTATTCCTTGTTACAGGCTTTAGGAGAGTCAAGATCCGATAATAATCAACCTCAGCAGCAGCCTCAACCACAAGGACAAGCACAACAACCACCGCCCACCTCCATTGTACAGTCCGATATCAGTAGGACCACTGGAAGAGATTTCTTCTCCAATCTGGGTGACTTCAATGTTAATGGCCTAGCTGCTCAGTTTACTGATTTCTTTGGTAAGTTAATCATTCACTAAAGGAATTCACTTTGCATCTTAACATTGAAAGCTTAGGTACTGAAGTGAGTATTCAATCCTAATTTTTACATAGATGAAAATCACTGTTTTCCTCACCTACACTTGCTTATGAGATAAGACTCGAAATATTGCGAATTATTAATCTAGTGATCCAAGCAATATATTCTCATCTTCTCTAAATTATTATGGACAATTTCCAGTTTCTAAAAAAAACACCCTTTAGCTTGATTTAATGTGTGATATGATTAATGTTCTTCAAATAATCTTCCTCCCATTAACGGCACTAATAAAATTTCCAATCAAACTATCAACTGTATTTTTGTGTAGTTTTGAGTATTGATCAAAATAATGGTTCAACAATCAATATTTTGAGTTACTATATCCATTATGAGTGGAGAATAGAGTGAATGAAAATGAGTAGGTAATATTAAAAAATTGTTTAAATTAGCACTCTTCTAAATTGTGTGATCCCTGTGTGAAACAGTATTTGGAGAAAAGTAAAGTATGATTAAATTTATCCACATAGCAATAGAAGTATGCAATATAATGCATTCATGATGATAAATCGTTGTATTTGTGGACAAAAAACAACAAATTTAAGGAGGTTTTTGATTGTATTATTATGTTAGAACCATTGTTTCAAAATAGCAGTCCCTGAATTTTTATCCTGTATCCTCAACGCTCAGAAAAATTGAATATTTGCACTGAAAAAGCAATTGTGCTTTTCAATAGTGAGGTTCAATGAACCATCCTTTAATAGAATCTATTCACTTGTTTGCCATCGATGAAAACAGAAGATAAAGGTAAATGTTGAAGCTACTTATATGCATATGTGGAGCATAGTTGTAGCTAGACAATGTATCCCCCTAGTGCCCCTAGAATATAGACTTTCATTTCATTCCATATGATTATTGGCATTGCATTTTGCTGTTTGTTTTGTATATAATGATGAAGTAGCATATCAATGCTTTTCAATCTTACCGTATTCATTCATATTGATTTTCTAGTTGTAATAATCGAGATTTAAAATTGTGGCTCATAAAATTCACTTTTATCATTGACTTTAGACATCATAAACCTTACACTTCCATTCATATATTATTGTTTTTCAATTTAGTTTATTCATCAATGTACATCCTGAAAAATGTCCATTCGCATTACAATATAAAATTCATTAAAATATCTCATCTCTAATAAAATAAATTTTAAACGAGGGTACTAATGTGAAACTAATAGTTTACATTATTTTTATGCATGAGATCTGAAAGTTTAGAATCACTATAATCTTAATTTTTTCCATTGATGTAATTGTACTCGTACATTGTTCTCATCATTATTGTCGTTACAAGAATGTTTTTTCTTCATTGGTGTAATCTATGTCCAAACAAAGCATTGATCTTGTCATGTATTGCGAATGCACGAATAGATCATTAATTAGTCGTGTTTACTTGGACAGAAATAATCAAGAGTGAAACGAGATTTAATAGATATTGGTTTGGATAATTATTTAATTTAATTCAGAAAAGTGCTAGGCGATAATTATTGTCAAATGTAATCAAGAATTAAGAATAAAATTTTATTCGTCAAAAATAATCCCAATACAAAGTTGGAATCTATACAAATTTATACAAATAAATATATAAAATCTATACAAATAAAAATTGAAAGTAGATTGTGCCCGATGATTATTGAGGAGGTTGAGGATTATTGAGGAGAAAGTAGAGGGTTATTAGTCTCATAAAACGTTTTTAAAGCTTCTTTATTTTGATAATTTACTGGTATTTGCTGTAATCAGATCGCGTCAAGTTGAACAAAAAATTTGAATTGAATGAGAAGTGACCCAATGAAACTGAAATCAAAAGTTACTTGACTTGAAGATTTCGAAAAATATAGTTCTATACTACACCTAATACGGTAGTATAGAGATAGTTTTCTCACTAATTGTAAACATTATCGCTAATAATAATTTGTAGTGAAAATGAATGGCATGAGGAATGATGAATGGCTGATTGAAAAATGTATCGGCTACATAGAAATCTATCGCCTTGTTAATGTCGCTTGCTTCAATAACCTTTCCAATTTCAAAAGCCATATAGATCTTTGTTCTGAACAATAGATGTTTTAAATATATTGCATTAACTTACATAAACGATCACCAGATCATTCCTTTGATCCAAAAAAAATTCAATGATTGATAAAGATAGGTGTATACATGTACAAACCCTAATATATTATTCTATCTGGCTCGATACGTTACATTCCCTTGGAACACAATGTCTTCACAGTTTCATTCATTCCATACTCGAATCCCTTTTCTCATTTCCTCTTTAAATTAATTTTAAGAAAACTATTAAACTGTGTAACCCTCGAACAATCAATTATAACCTCCATTCATTTCAAACCATCTGAAATTTCATTCTTTGTCTCCATTATTAAATAAACTAGGACTTCTATTCAGAATTGTGTGTTCAAATAAACTCTCAATTTTTCGCTTAAGTTTTTGTTTCACAAGAATTAGCACTGCTGTGTTCATTCATTATTGATGCATGTAATATCGCAATTTCAATTTTCAATTCACTAAACATCACAAATTGTTTCTTTCAAACGCTCTCTAGCAATCACGATTCAATCACTTCAAATTATTTGAAGTGGAACACCTTTGTTCGAACACTCACAAAAACCTTACAACTGTTTCCAAAACGCTGAAAGAGTGGTACAGTTGAATCTTCTCCAGATGTGTGTAAAAAAATCAGTACAAACCCCGTTTTTTTAATTTTCAACAAGTTATAATTTTACCGAAGTTGCAATATTATTCATTACATCAGAATTATTTACCTACGACAACAAATATGTATCTTGGATAAGAATGTACAAATAATTTATCTATGATATTGCAGGGAATTTCTATATAATTTACAGTATTATTTTTCTAGATGAAGATCATACCACCAACGATTTCGTTTAAATTTTCATTACTGAATTCTATCGTTCAATTTCTTTATCTGAAGTTGTAGAATTTTGCACTAACTCCTTTAAAAACTGTATTCTCTTGAATGCCTCACATTTCTTCCAACTATTCTTGTGATAATTCATCGTAGATTCTCTGAACGACCCTATATCACAATTGTAATTTTTCGTATTAGAAATTTAGATTTATGAATATGTAAGACTGAGTATTCGATTCGCAATTTTCTGATAAGCATAATGAGATTCAACTCAGTAAAACATCATCCATCTATCTGCTTATCTCATTTTCATTTTTACTGCTTCTAGTAAAACATACATTATCTTATTTCACAAAAGTTCAGTTTGTTAACGATTCCCTGATCCCACTTGTGACTTGCGATGTTCTATTCCATTCATACTCAAAAAGCTGTTCTTCCTCAATAGAAAACTCATCAATTTCTGGTTAAGAGCATTCAAGAAGATACTTCTTATAATTATTATAACTTGAGTGATCAAAAAATTTTTAGTTTCATCTTAAACATGATCAAAATATTGTTCACCGATTGAACAGAGTTATATTTTTCCTAAGTATTCACAACTATTCTCATTTTAAATTAGAACTTTCCAATAACTATTATTAGTTTCAACAATAATTATTTTATATTTATTTAATTATTTATGGCTATAAATAATGTTTTTTGTTCATTCCTCTTTATCTGCGTTTTAATTCTCAGTTTCTAGAGCTTCTGTAAGATATAGGCGTATATTTTGTATTTGAAAATAGTTCAATTCGTGTAAATTTTCTCTAATTCATAGAATTATAATAAATTTCTATCTACTTAGATGACTTAAATTAGCATAAATAACCCCAAAATAATCATGAATTTGTGTATTATTACTCATATACTGTACTACATTTAATAAGAATAATTAGTTTAGTTTGTATAAAATAATACACCTACCCATCAATAGTAGAAAATTTCTATCATTAGTCTCAAATCTTTGTATTAATCCCGCTCATAGTTCATCAAAAGATATCTTTGAAATTAATCAACATATAAACTCACCATATTGAGCTACACACAAACTCACTTATCATTGATGAGATACTTTTACCATCAATCAAATCATAAATTGATAGGATCTGTTTTCAAGTATGTTCTTCTTGAAGAGGCTAGTTTTCAATAAATAATTCGTCTTTCATATGTGATGCATGAAACATCTTTTGAAACGTATCATTGGATTGACATGAAAAATCTACTGACGGAAAATTAATAAAAAATAATTCTATAAGCTCATATTGTAATTTTCTTCCTCACGGAGTTCCATTCATAATTTATTGTTTTCATTATTGTATAATCTTACAAAACTCAACAAGCTGGAGAAGTATATTTTTCCATCTTATTCCAGTTTAATTGTTCATAAATTCTGTTAACACGCAAACTACTCATTATAAATCATATTGATTCTTATGTAGATAGTTTTCTAGTTTCTGTATATATGAGTAACAGTATTGGGTGTCTCAATTTATCCTGTATTGATCAGTGTATAATTTCCCACTGTTTGTAAAAATTTTGAGAGGTCCTTCAAGTGTTAATTTCTCGAATAGGTAACAAAAGTAGTCGCAGTGTTAATCAAAATACGGGAGCGGCAAGGCCAAAGGAGAAAGCTCAGCCATTCGGACCTTTCCCAAAAGGTAACTTTTGTGGAAACTTCTCTTAATCAGTCAATAGATAAATCTTAAATATCATTATTAAAATACTTTTCAATTTACTCTTCAATGTTAAATTTTTCAATTCTTCAAGTTACATTATTAGAAGTTCAATATCTTCTTATATTTTATTATGCCATTTTGATATCTTGTAAAATTATTTTACTTCTATCTATTCTTTTTAAAAGCAAGCATTACTTGTCTAATTGAAGTAGATATTTTTTATATTTCTTATTATAAAAATCTCGTAGAAGCAACGATTGATTACAATATTGTTTATGCATTTTATAAATAGAAAACTTTTTGAATAATAAATTCAGAATAAATTATTTCTCCATCATATTTTGTTATTCGCATGTATTCAAATATAATACTTTTCTTTGCAAAATTTATTTCTTTCTTTCTTTAAAAAAAATGTCTTCATGACACGAATCTGATGATAAAAAACTTCGAACTTAGTTCCAAGGACTTTGTTTCTATCTTATTTATAGTATCTATCTTATACTGTATATGTATTATTTTTGAAAAAATATGATAATGTTATTTTATTGTAGTGCAGTATTTTGCGTTTTATGAATTAACCAGAAATTTGAGTTTTCCTATCAAATAGTGTATCAATTAATAAAATAAAATAAAATTTTATACAATATTATATGACTGCGTTGAAGTTTTAAAATTCAAAAGTTTCACCTTTCTAACTATTTTCCCTTTGAAAATATTTATTTCAAACATTTCAACTTACTTGAAATTATTGAATGGTTTCACGCATTTTAAATAATTCAAAAGAAAAATATTGTAGAATCAGTATGTTTTCGAAATTCTTTTCCAAACCATTCAGGTTTGGAAACTAAGTATGTTTATTTGCATTTTAAAAAATCTATCATTTCCAGGAGAAACAGTATTTTGGCAGGAGAAAACGAAAACAATAAATTGTTATCTTGAATGATGTCTTGCACCTTTGCATCACATTTTATCATACATCTAACCTAATTCGAAATAATTTAGAATGTAGATTTCAGTATGATGCACTTTTTGTATGGTTCTAGTAGCTTTAATCAACAGTACAAATTGTCAGAAAGCATGTATTGTAGATCACATGATTTTGCAGTGTTGAACAAATTGTTATTGAACTCTTTATTGTCTTCCAATGTTAGAAATTATAGCTATTTGTTGTAGCTCAACTTTGAAGTACGGTATATATTCAATTCCTATATTAACTTCTTACTCACCTCTCTTCAGTGTTCTGTTATCAAAGTAAATTACATAACCTTATTTCTAGATTATTATACTGCTTAAAAACCTGCTGAATTCCCTTGCTAAAATTTCGTTGTTTGGCTTTACCAATTATTGATAGATATTATGGTGATAACTAATCCTCTCTTCATTTAACACCTTTCTATCTATTTTTTCACTTTCAATTGATGAATTCTCAATTAATAATCGAATACTGTAATCTATTCTGTATTTTTTATCAATACAATATTAAATAGAACGAATAGCTTATTTAATTGAATGAAATCGCTAATTTAATAAAATCTTCATTATTTCCTTCAAATTTCAGCTTGATAGCTATGTAATGTTCAATTGAGCATGTGATTTGAGTATCGCCAAAATAAATCTCGGGAATATTTTTGGAAAATAGAAGTTTGGTTCTGAAACCACCAATATTGAAAAATGGCATATTGATATTGTATAGTCCATTCAATAAGATTTTAACTATGTAGGAGTCAAAATTCAGTTCTCAACCTTTTTTATAAATAATTTTGACAGAAAAATATATTTGAAAATAATAGGTAATACAAGTAGTAGTTAAGGATAGTTGATGAAATAAATTAATAGCTCGAAGGAAGTAATAAGCTAGATATCTGCTAAGAAATTATTTTTAGTCTTCATCAATAAGACTTGAACATAACTTGAATGAAAAAAAAAACTAGTTCTAGAAGTTTCTCCGCTTCAATATGTCAATAGATTAATCATGAATCAAATCAGTTTGGTTCAGTGAAGCTTTAAAATACTTCTAATTTTTTGATCGAGAGTACTTCTTCAAGACAACAAAGATTTCAAAATAGAATTCAACTTACATTTTGTGTTTGTAATATTATTATAATAATAGCATAGTTCATGTATTTCTGTAACAACATTTGTAAGTTACTGTAATGTAATATTTTTGATCCTTAATGAATATTTTTCCAGGTTTCTATAAAATGTCTTAGAATCAGACCCATGTACAGTAAAATGTTGAGAAATTCCTTCAAATTCTATTGGAATTTAGAGTAACTTTTAAGTGAAAAAACACTCACGTTTTTTGATGAGACTTTTTTCACTTAAAAGTTACTCTAAATTCCAATAGTATTAATCAGTGAAAAGAAGATGGATAATCAACAACATCTCCTTCAAATTATTTTCTACATCGAGTAAACAATTAGATAATGAAAATCATGCATTACAGATCTCTCTTTGCATATTTATTTTATTATAAGAATAAATTTATTGGAGTGATAATTAAAAAAAATTCTCATTAGTAAATAATAACTAATAAACACTACGATATTATAAAAATTCTTAATTTTTCTCTGAAAGAACTTTCAAACTTGTTTATTACACTTTGTTATTGCAAAAAAATTAGTTTGGGAATTCTAAGAAATATGGGTAAAATAAGGCTTTCAAGTAAGAGTGAACGAAGTGATTTTAATTATTGTTCTATTTCAACTAGGTCGAAAGGGTCCCGTTGAAAGGTCTCAATTAATAAGGCACACGACAACGGCCAGGGGCAGGCAAGATGATGCTCAACGACAACAAACTCAAGATCGCTCCACCACCAACTCCGAAAATCAAGCTTTTCTCAATGACGTAAGTTTTCTCTGTCTAATTTCAATTCATCATCATATTCTTTTCACGCTTTTATATACTACTTATCAAATTTGACAACAATTATGTCGCAGATAATCAAAATGAACATTCCAGATAGTACAGGTATATTTGCTTCAGTGTATTCTTTTAATTGTTAATTAATTCAATGGCTTCTTATTGGCTTTTCAATCTCCAATCTGCACTGCAATATGAGAAGATTATTTTATTTTCAGCCAATAATCATGTTATTGTGTAACTACCATACTACTGAATATCTCTTCACTACACTACTTCAGTTTACATCTTGAACTAAGAGTTTTAATTGAATAGAATAATATGATTGTTTTAAAATTTCAAGACTTTATGACAAATAGTTTGCGTGTCATTTGCTAGTACAATTCTATACTGTCTATCTATTTAATTCAAATAAATTTTATCAATAATTTCATTTTGTTTCGTGTTGTAGGTTGTGAATCAGGTATTAGCAGGAGAAGGTGTTGGCTGGTTGAAACTGAATAGGCTCAAAAAGTTGATGGAAGATGAGAGTTATAGGAATTTTGTTCTGAGTAAGATAAATAAAACTCTCGAAAGGAAAATCAGTCCAGCCGATCATTTAGAAGATGTGGTAAGTTGAATTTCTTGTTTTCAAACCGTCAACCAACTGAGCAGTCATTACAAAAAGATTTCTGTAATTTTTCTCTGAACGAAGAATTCAGTTGGGAAAATATTTGCTTCGACTCTCATTTACCTATACATGTAATCCTCCTCGCTACTATAATCCAAGTTCAATTTTGTAGTAAACCCTACACATTTAAAGAATGTTATCTCATAAATAATAATTGTATTAAATCAATAGTATTTATAAGATTTTATCTATGTGCAAACATAACTTGAAAATCTCTTCCAAGTAAGCTAACATGTTAGATTGATTCTCATCACTGGTCTGGTTCTAGATTGGAGTTATTTTACTTGAATGTTTATGGGGATAAGCATTAATCCCCATTGGTTTAATCAAACCTACTTATCCGTTATCATCAAATTTTAGATAGTTCCATAATCAAATTTCTCATCCCAAATTATACACACAATACGTGAATTGTCAATTTTTCTCTGAAAGGCAAAATTGCAATAATGGAATATTGTTATTTTATTAGATCGAGCCAATGAGAAAAAATCTTTAGTTTGAATTAACTCACATTTCCAACATAGGAGATAGTATTCAATCTTGATAGATGTTATAAGCTTTGAGATGTCTGACCAATATATTTCCCAGAGTTGGCCTACAGCAACTTGGAAGGCACGTCTCGTGACAAATTCATGCCTGTAATAGGCCTAAAGCTCGGTCGGGTTTGTTGATACTATTCACTCTTAATACGATCTTTTTAAGAAAAATCTGTTGAATTTTGTATACAGTTATTGATATTTTGTTGCAGTGTGTTTCGAGATCAGTATGGAAGGGCATGTTGAAATTACTGCAAGCTGTTGTTTACGGCCTAGAACAAACCTATGCCAATTACGGCCTTGGTGGTATGGCTAGCGTCTTCCAGCTACTTGAAATCGCTCATACCCACTATTGGACAAAGGACTTAGCTGACACTGGATTCGATAGCATGATGTTATCACAAGTAAGAATTTTAATTCGTCAATCTAGTAAAACTTGGACCTTGTCCAATTAAGAAAATCCACTTTTCATGTCAAACTCCAAAAAATTATCAATTTGCTAACTAATTAACGTTTAGGGCATAACTGTCACTATTTAATTGGAATCGTGGCGATGATTGTTCCATAGCAGTGTTAACTAGATATCTTAGGGATGAAATTTTGATACGTTATAATAATTCTTCCAAGTTTTTAAGGACCCCATAGGGCCTTATTGCGATCGTACTAGTGTCCGTCTGTACGCACGATATCTGACGAACGAAATATCGTACACATTTGAAATTTGGAATAATTATTATATCTTCCATAATTTTTTAGAGAATTATATTTGATACAAATTTCAAAAAGTATTACTTTTTTAACACTATACCATATCATGTCCTTGGATACATTGTTGTATCGGTTTATTCAATTAATCTTTTTCAATATTACGTTTTGAAGACTCCAGGAGAAATTAAGACAAGTCTAGAGCAATTCATTTATAGTACAGACACGAAGCATTGTGATTTGATTTGGGGGAGGAACAATAGGCGCAGAGCCCAGAACTGTTCCTCTTCCGAAATAATTAGATAACTAATGTAGTCGAAAATTTGATTAAATTCCACTTCACTTCAACACAGAACTGTGCTAAAACTTTTGAATTAAGAGAGATTAGATATGAAATCAAATGAGACAATGCATTAAATAATCAATTGAAAAATATAATTTTATCATATCTTTTGTAAAATAATAGACGGTACCAGTTAATTTTTTATAGCTCACAAAAAAACCTACACAGAGAATAAAATTTCATGAATTGGATTGGTTCATCGATTTCATCCATTATTCACGATTCAAATGATTATGTATGAAAATATAGCCTACTGTTTACAGTAGATTAATTTTCAAAAACTTGGAATAAATCATTTTCTTTGTTAATTTTAGGCATCAAGCCCATTTGGAAGCACTGAAAACGTACGTTCTCCTCAGAGTCCCAGCAGCTCTCCTATTCCTTCAAATTATGTTGACACATCTAGGAAATCATCACAAGCTAGTAATTATGGTAAGTTGAGTAGAAATGGTTTTTAATTTTGTAATTAACTTCACCACCAAGAAATTTTTAAGTTTTGAAGTTGAATCTGGCGGCTTGAAAAAAATTGAATCTACACTAGCCTATAGTTTATGTTATAGATTTATGTTGTATCTGTTGTCTTACTTGTTCCATGAGTGTTCGAAAACTGGAAGCTGGAAGATGAAATCTCACATTTTAGTATTCAAGTTGAATCTCATCTATTTTGTTTTACTAATCTGTGAGGCTGTTAACCATATCTCAGCTTGTATTGATCAGTCAAGAAACAAGGATTTTTAGCTACATTTCAAATCATAATCTTGGAAAATTTTCATCACTAATCATAAAACCTCATTTTCAATATTTTTTTCTTTTTTTTCAGAAAATAGCTGGAAAAATATTTGATAATGATTCATTTCTTTAAAAAAATTAAACTCAGGTTAGAATAATATAAAATTGCTAACTGCTTTAATGCGCATTTTATATCATTTTCTTATTGTTGCTTTAAAAGGTGATAGTCCAGGTCCCCCTCCATCGGTTCGCTTACAACCTGAAGAGGAGGCACCATCGAGTGTGTCCACATCGGAGATGCTGAAGGAAATTTTCATTCAGAAAAAACAGATGATGTTCCTCTCAAAGCTCACTTCAATTGATACTGAGGTAAACATCATTGTCATTTACCCTTGGGGGGCTATTGTTATTTATTTTCTTGTGATTATTATTTTTTACTCCAATTATTATCATTTACACAATATTTCGAATCATCTAGTTGCTTGTGAATAAAATTTCGTCAATTGGGTTTTCAAATAAAGTTATAGGTACTAATTATATTTCGACGTAGACTACCAGATTTTGTGAGTCTTCATTGAAGTTTTCCACTGCATTCTTACGATATTTCAATAGGAGGACTCCTTTAGACCGTTATTGCTGAATTTTTCATTTATTCAAGATTTTTCTGACTAGACAACCATTCTCGATTTAATTATAGGATAATATATTGATTCCTCAAATTTTCTTTCTGAATTGGGTTGATGTGTGTTGCACTCCATCAATTTCTTTTTTATATGTGTTTTTTTCTATGTATAAATGAGTGGCATAAAATTTATTGTGTTGGTCATGCAGTTCGTGATTTATTATATCAAACTATATGTGTTGCATTGTGTATTTTTCAAAAATATTTTTGTATATAATACATTTTCATTGCATAATTATTGCTTGGCAAAATTTTGTTTTGAATTGTATGTGTATGTTTCTAGTTGTTATATTGGTGTCGAATAAGTAAATGTTATTGAGCAATAAAAAGATTGATCAAATCTTTGTAACTTGATGGAAAATGTTTTCTAATGATAGAAAGGATACTCAAGTTTGATACTTTCTCAATTCAACTCAAAATTTCACATTTCACGTGCACGAAAATCTTTTTACTCTCTCTACCATTGAAACTGATTGAATATTTAATTGAAATTTTATGTTTTGAAAAAGATTAATGCAATCCTCATTCACTTAGCTAACGAGGCAATAATCCAATATTAGTCTGGTTCTGGTAATGGAAATCATCAATTATCATAATCAACAAAATGGTTAAAGAAAATTAAAATAATGTGATTGTGAATAATTGACCGAGAGGATGAAGTCTGAGCACTCTTCATAAACACTGCATTATGAATTAGTAAATCCAGTTTCGAATGAAAAAATTATCAATTATCAAGCTTATTTTAATCATGATAATGGTATTCCACAATTATAATAACAGGACATACCAGGTCGCACAAAACTGCGACTATTGAACTACATAAAATAGTGTCGAATCCTCCTCCTACTCCTTATTCTCCTTCTCTTCAATCTTCTTCTCCTTCTTCATCATCTCCTCCTTCATCATCTTCTCCTTCTTCTTCCCCTCCTTCTTCATCTCTTTCTTCTCCTTCTTAATCTCCTTCTTCTCCTCCTTCTTCTCCTTCTTTCTCCTTCTTCTCTTCTTCTCCTTCTCCTTCTTTCTCCTTCTCTCCTTCTCCTTCTTCTTCTCCTTCTTCTTCTCTCTTCTTCTTCTTCTCCTTCTTCTTTCCTCTCTTCTTCTCCTTCTTCTTCTTCTCCTTCTTCTTCTCGTTCTCACTCTCTATTTCTATTTTCTTCTCCTTCTCGTTCTCTTCCTTTCCTTTCTTCTTCTCCTTCTCTTCTTCTTTATTTTCTCTTTCTGCACAAATGCCCTTACTGATGAAAAATAACAATGAAAAATAAAAATTTTTGTTCCAAAACAGCTGATCATCGAATCATTAGTTAGAATTTGAAAATTTTCAGTTCACCTAGCCTATTTCTATTTTAAAACAATATCAAAAATTGAAACTTTGATTGTTCATTCCTCATCTCCACGATGGCTTTTTGCAAAATGTAAGACCTTATCAAACAACTAACTACTCAAGTGATCTTTCAAATGAGACGTGCAAAATGGGTTGAGAAACCACAGAGGAATCTGATTACAAAAAAACATGTTGCCTTTTTATATAAAGATAATGTGCTGCATTATTGTGAAGGCTGTGACCATGTTAACATAGTCTATTGATGATTTTTGGTGGTAATGACATTTTTTTTTGGTGTATTGTCAATCAACAGCATGATACATATTGGATGAGCTACCATATTGATATTTTTGTGTGTTTTATAACTTTTGTCTTTTATATATCTTGATGTTGACTTGTGTGTTATGCTTTTTAACTACTTGCTTTGATGTTGTATTTTTTCAATATGTGTCATTGAAGACCAGACAGCTTACCTTCTTTTTGATGTTGGGTATCCTTCTTGGACAAATCTCCAATTGTATTGTAGAGGGTGAAAATTGAAGTAAAATATGAAAAATACCACTTGAACGTATATGTTTTGCATTTTCGAGAGATTATAATTGATCACTCCAAGTGATTGAGATAAACTTCGAACATCTGCCTTTCCTACTTCAAGGCATTCAAGATTGAGTTTTTAAATGTTATTCTGTTTCTTAATAACTCATAAAATTTTTCAAACCCAAAAAAAGGATTGCCCCATATCGGTTAAATAGAATTACCTATTCTTGATGTGTTATTTGGAATGTATGTGACTTTGAATTCTTCAGGCATTCTTGAGATGTTGATTTCGGAATTCTACTTTCCATTTTTAAGATAGCATTTAGATGTGATTGTTTGTGAATGTCTTTAAGTACCCTAGCATGATTTAATGTCTTTTTTGCGAGTTTGATTGTTTTGTTGAATTGACGATGTACATCGTTATCCATCAAATTTTGTAATCAAACTCTTTTTAAAATCATTTCCACATTTCTATACGTTAATTCTCCATCCTAAACAAAAATTTATTCATTTTCATAAATCAAGGCCACATTTTTACAGCATCATTTGAAAAGGATTAGTCCATCTCAAATAGGATAAATTTTGTTCTAATTATTATGAAAACCTTGAAAAATTTGATCTGTTCGCTCAAACAGATAAAATTTCATTTCCCAAATGTTGAAGGTTTTTTTATTTCTTGAAGTAGTAGTCTCATTAGTCTATCTTAATATTAGTCTATTGTAATGATAACGTTGCTAGATAAGTTGAGAGAGACATATTTTGGAACATGATGACACTATTTTATTTTATGCCTCAAAATTTTATCTAAAAGATTGGATGATTTCAACAAATCAATAAAAATTGAACCTTATTTTTAAAGAAATTTCATATTTAAAGTAACAGCACATCGTCCTTTTCTCCTCTTTATTTTGAAGCCTTGTTCGGTATCCTGGCTTCATTTAAGACATTTTCATCAGTAATACAGAATGGTCGGTGCATAACCATCTGAATAATTGTCGGAAACGCTAATCATAAAGATGACCATTACACTAGTCAAAAAGTTCTAATATACTTGCTAGCAATAACTTTCTAACTTAGTTAATACTTATGAGCCACCCCGGTATTATGGATATCCAGAACATATCTTTTAATCTTCATTATTATAGATTTTTACATGTTTTTGTTAGTTCCGCAACTTCTTTCAGATTTATCAGAATTATTGCATCAATCCCATATTAGGTATTTCTCGTAAAATATGAGGGCTCACATCATACGAGTGGCATTGACGAGGACGTGAATTTTCCACGCCGAACAAATCACTGAGAATCACAGTGATTACTACCAAATGCTATGTGCTATACTTTACCAAAAATGGGAATGAGTCTAAAGACCCTTACTTAGAGATTCCGCTACGGTGTACCCATCCTTATCCCAAAAAAAAGCTTTGAGTATAAAAATGCAACCACAATCAAATAAGTTTCATAACGTTTCTGAGATTCGTCAGAACTTAAACTAAGATCAAATAAAAACAGTTCTTCAAGTGAGTATGAACTAGCTGTAGTGGAGTGCACGTGCATGGCTGTTGTGTTTGAGTTGATGACGGATAAGGTGAAGCTGTTTGGTCTTGGTTTGGACAGGGAGGGGAGGGTGGGATGCATGGGTCTCCGGACGCGGGATCCTCGTCGGAGGCCGGATCCATCGTCACTAATCCGCACTTCTCACTCCAGCGCAACCACAAGAACAACGCCTCGTTCCGGTCTACTGTCTCCGACAGTGAAATTGAACAGGGAAACGTCAGTATCATTTCAACAATCTATCATTTACTTCCTTCTCTTTTATCCACCTTTGCGAGCATGCATATTGTACAACCTAGCTTGGTATCTAGCATAAATATATTTAATCCCAAAGTAGGATGACAACTTAGGAGAAAGAAGTATATAAATCAATAAATAAGTATAAAATTATTTACTGACATAAGAACACCAGATTACAGAGGAACTATCAATAATGAAAATTCAAAAACCACAATACATTGAAAAATATATCGTCTTCTAGATATACTGTGTATGCCATCATAATGAACCCAAACATTGTATAAAAAACTTTTCAGATTACCTGTAAAACATGGCGCGACGACTTTTTAAAAATGGAATAATTATAGTTTCGCTATCTCTATAATTTTCTGCTTTTCGCTACCACCATGAAAGTTAAATTTATGAGAATGTCGAACTGCGCCCTAACTCCACCCTCCTAGGAAACAAATAAAGGCGGCCATTGGTACAATTTGAGGATTAGGCATCAAGTTTTAAAGCATTATTTGAGATGCTACTTTCTTTGATGCAGTCAAGGCTTCCTAAGAAAAAAATTGCTTTCTTAAGAACACATTAAATTATTGTATTAATTTTGCTTTAAATACAGTACTTCCAAAAATATCTTGCAACTTTTATTTCAATTGATAGGAAGCTTTCTGAATAAATTTCTTGTATTTTTGTCTGTTTTCATGTCACCACTTAAGCTTGTTTTGCTTTGCTTCACGCTTTTTCATAAGCTTTGCTATTTCGTTTCAGTATTCTTGTTTTGGTTTTCCTTGGTTATCCTTCAAATGGACTTTCACCATTCTGATCCAAAGTAAGTATTTTTTCTTATTTTTCATTTTTGTTTCTGATCCAAAGGAAGTATTTTTTCTTATTTTTCATTTTTGTTTCCGTATTTTCCTTATCTCACATCTCAAACAGACATTTCACTTGAAAACTACTACCTATCATTAGCCTAATCAGTCATGTCTATCGAAGATGGCTATGGCCTAATAGACTACATCTTTCTTAGCGGAGTTGATCATAAGTAGGAGTCTATAGCATCAGATAAAGGAACTAATAGTTCTATAAAAAAATAAATACATAATAATAGTTCCATAATCTAATAGTTCTATAATATCAAAATCTTATATCCAAATGACTATCCAAATAGTCCTCCATCTGGGCTACAGCCTCCTTTATAGATTCACCCTTTAGTAAAACTTTTTAGATTACCTTCAAAAAAAGAATCGCCATTGTGAAGCTACAAAATTAGTCGAATTTTTTTAAAGTGTTGGAGATTATTCTATTTTTCACAAAACTTTTTTATTAAAGTTACTTTACTCACATATTTGTATTCAGTCTTCTACAAATAACGTTTGGAATTTGTGAAATGCAAAATAAATATTATTTTTGCGAAGGAAGTTAGCCCTTAAAAATGGAATACTTTTCAACAGTAGTGGTTCCATCTCTGTTGCGGTTCAATTTCTTCTTCTACGAGAAAACTTTTTCCATAAAGAAAAATTTCACCTGTTGCAATAAAACACATTTTGGTATCTCAAATCTAAGCATCCTATAATAGTCTGCTCGAATTATTTCATGTATCTTGGATATTCTACATTTCATAATTTTCCATTTTTCTGGTCTTTATGGGGTTTGAAAATTCCAACTAACTATCTCATTGATGAGTAACTGAAAATGATTAATTTATCCGATGTTATTTATAATAATTTTCATTGCAGTTCCCTCGTCAACCAAAGCAACGCAATCCAAGTGTATGGTCGAGCAAATCTTCACTGAGTGCCGGATTTCGCTATCATGGAGGAAACATTCATAACACGTCTACTACTCCCAGTCCTGATTCTGGCAGAACCTACATTTTTGAAGGTAAGTGATGAATTCATTCAACACAAAATAAAATCTAGCTTATTCTAGTACTCAAAAAGTAGACCCATGTATTATTAAAAGATAGTAGAAATGGTTAGGTGAATCAACTGTTCTCTCATAATTGTACACAAATATCTGATTATAAGTTATAGTTGCATGAAATACGAACGAACCCTTGAATCAGACTTATTTGTCTAAATTATTTACTCAAAAAATCCAGACTAAATACTTTATTAGGATAAGGTTAGAGTTTAGTTGTTACAGTTGTGATTTTATCATACATTCCCAGATCATTATTTGTCACATGAATTCATAATACTGTAATTATTTTATCAGTGACCTATGTGTTTCCAGTAATTTGAAAAGCTAGCTCATCTATTTCAAGTCATAATAAATAATAACTGAATGTCTAATACAACAAAATTATTACATTTTCAATCTTATGTGGGCTTATCCTACCCCCGCAGGTTTTTGATTCATTTCATATTTTTCATTCATACCTCCTAGGATTTTCTTAAAAATTTATTATTCCATAAATATATTTCTCCACATTTTCAGGCCTTATAGGAAAAGAGAGGTCAACGTTATGGGACCAAATGCAGTTCTGGGAAGATGCGTTTCTTGATGCCGTGAGTCAAGAAAGAGATATGGTTGGGATGGATCAGGGTGCCACTGAAATGATGGAAAGGTAACAACATCCTAAAAATTATTCACTTTTGTAAAGTACTTTTCCAATTTCTTCTTGTAATATCATTTTACAATATTAATCTGGCAAAGACTGATTAATTCAATTTACAAAATCAGGGTAAAATCACTTCTGTAAGGCAGTGTCTGAATTGTTTTGCTGCTGATTTTGCAGAAGTATTTTTCCAGTGTAATTAGAAAAATATAGCATTTTAAAAGATCGTAAAAAATTATAAATCAAAGAAAATTGACCAAATTGCAAATTGATCATGTAACGAACAATTACTTCGATTCGGTAACGGATTTTATCTTTCATATATCATTCACAATATATGAGGAGGAAATTAGATTGGTGGCATTTCAAACGGTGGAAATAGAGAGTACACCCTTCAATTGCACTCCACTCTGAATAATGTACTTTT
Organism: Laodelphax striatellus; assembly: GCA_017141395.1. Classification (NCBI taxonomy): domain Eukaryota; kingdom Metazoa; phylum Arthropoda; class Insecta; order Hemiptera; family Delphacidae; genus Laodelphax; species Laodelphax striatellus. Next base: position 37,460,291 of record CM029531.1, on the reverse strand, counting down.
AAATGCTCTAAAAACAACTCTTCGACAATCCCAATCACTTGAAGGTGATGCGAAAGTGTTTGTACGATTAAAAGGCGGAAGAGACAGAGAAATTCAACTCTCCAGTATTCATATCAAATGAATTCATATCAATTTATTTAGGTTGAAAAAACATGACAGGTTACATAAAGTATACATTATAGACAAAAGAAATATTATACAGATACAAAGTAATAGAAAGAATTAATCCACTTCCATTCATTACACACGGTACCTAATTTAAGCCAAAATAAGATACTGCTTGCTAAATTGCTGGTGCAATTTTTTGCAAAAACAAATTCTTATTGTCTTCTGTTGACTGTTGGCTATTATGAAGTGTTGTTTCAAATCAACACAGTACTAAGTGATCATACGCGAGTATGATACTTAACATCAAGTTACTGAATGCCGAATCTAGGATTCATTCATGAATAATCCATTCTCCAAATTACAGTACATTATGCCTCAATTTATACACTTTTGAGCGCTTAATAACTAAGTAGTAACTCAGCAGTAATTTTCATGGAAGCCTTATAGAGTCCATAATACCTAAAGAGGCAGCTCAATCGGCAAAAACGAAGCATGTTAAACCCCTGGGGAATAAATAATTGATATGTGGTTGATTTCTGGTAGATTTAATACGATTTATTGCTCCGAATTAACTCTTGGGATTCAATGTACCGGTAGTATATTACAAAACGATATTATTAATATTATTTTTTGTGTTGTATAGATACAAGTGCCTGAGTGAAAGCGAGCGCAAAAGACTCGAACACGACGAAGACAGATTGCTTTCAACGGTTCTCTACAATCTGACAGCCATCATGCTGATGGTCAATGTGAATAAAACCGAATTGAAGCGAAAGATTCGCAGGCTTCTGGGGAAAAGCCACATTGGTTTAGTGTACAGTCAAGAAGTGAATGTGCTCCTTGACCAGATCAATAATTTGGTAAGTGTTCTACTGATAGTTTTTCCCAGTTTCTGTTTGCATTTAACTTCTTTTTTTATTTAAATTCAGGGGTTTTGTCATTAATAGTAGTAACATGATTATGAAAACCAAATTATAAACCAAGGTTATTCATGACCGAATCACTCAGATCCTTAAAAATTGTATACTAGTATTGGACTTCAAATACTTGAGTTTGCAGAAATCGTTAATGCAGACGTATAATGCGTTCCAGATTTAAAGAGAAAGGTTCCATGTAGGCGGAACAACTAGCAGGTAGCAGAAAAGTACAGATGTCAAACATCCATTATATTGAGGCGATGATGAATGGGCATCAACACTGGAAATTCCTTGGAAAGCCCTCAGAGTTGAACAAAAATTGTTAGGCTATAGGTAAATCCTAATCATATATATAAAAAATAATTTCAAAAAAATATGTATGTATGATTGTAGCTGACCGTCGCCCGTCGGTCTCAACAATAAATATTTTTGACATCTATACTTTTCCGCTACCTGCTAGTGGTCCCTGCCTACCTGATTTTTCTTTAAATCTGGAACGCGCTATACTAATCTCTCAGTGAGTGCGCTCATCTCCTTTCTGACTACTGACCTGATTGACGAGCTAATTTGTATAACCTTTTAAAATTGAATGTGCATGGATTCTGAAAACGTTTATTGCTGTCAATTGTTCATCAAATTTTGGACTTAAGCTACTTCAGTGCTAAAATATTCATAAATATTAAAATATTCATACCTTACTAATCGTTAAGTCACTTGAATGCTGAGACAGTTATTGTTGAAATTTCTTCAGACATTTTTATGAATACATACTATACTTTTTCAAATCAATTAAAAGTTAAAATTTGTGATTCAGTACTTGGTATTTCCAAACTAATGCGAATTCATCCAAACTTCATTCATGTTTCTTCAAAAATGTAAACTCAATGTATTAAGTGAAATACAGTCTCTGTACTTTGAACCATTAATTTGCAGCATGGAAATGACATCGATTTGAAGCCTGTGGTGTCACGGCAATCACACAGGAAAAGTTTCAATGTCCATTCAGGAGTCGACTCATCCGGTGATCTTCTTTTTTTAGAAGTGCGTGAAGATGGCCTAGTCCTGAGGTGAGATCTCCTTACCACCACTAATCAGACGAAATAAAATGTTCATCACGTGAAACTACCATCACCTTATAGCCTACAATTTTTCTTTCATAAGTCATGCCCATCAAACTTTTGTTTGAGACTTCTTTGTTGAGATTGTATAATATGTCAAAATTATTCATTTCTATATTTTTTCGTATTTCAATTACATATTACTGTAACTATTTTTATCTCCTATGCAACAAGTAAAATTTCTGTCAATAGATACCACTTGTAGAAATTTATAGTTAGTTCATCCGTTCATCGACTTCCATTTATTCAATCCAAGTGTACTTGATGATTCACTCAGCTACATCAAGATATCTCAGCTTTTGTAATGTGAATAAGAAAAATAAATAAATAAATTTATTCCTCAATTAAAAGAGTACGTGATACAAAAATATATGATAACATTGAGAAATCAAATAATATTACCGAGGGTAAAACCTAAGTGGGAATTACATTTCCATTAGTACAAAAATATTCTCTAAGTAGTAGAAGAAAAAACGAGCAGTCCAAATTTTCCAAGTTTATAATAATTAATATGGTCATTCAATTTAAATAAGTTCGAAAAATGAGTGAATGGGTTCATGATTGCCTGCAATCCCATATCAAAATTGAAGAATTTGGCAAACGTATGTCGGCGGCGGGAAAAGAAATGATCTCCACGTACAGTTATGAAGTGCTTCACATAATTGGCCTCATACACTCTCTGTAGTATTTACCAAAGAAATAATAAGTAGATCCTCATTTATAAAAAAAAATCTTCTAGTTGATGGAAGGAAGAGAGAGCACTGTACTTCTGCAATGAAAACAATAATTAATATGATAATTGTTATTCTTTGAATTGTTAATATGAATGAAGTTGAAATCTAATTAAATCTCTCTTTAATAGAAAACTTTTCTAAACAGTTATGATAGTCTTATTACTGTCTTACATATCATTTTCTGTACGCTTTTCTCCACAGATCAGTGAATGGTATTATCGTTGAGCGTTGGTGGTATGAAAGATTGGTCAACATGACTTACAGTCCGAAAAACAAAGTTCTCTGTTTATGGCGCAAAAATGGAGGACAGACTGAGCTCAACAAATATTATACCAAGAAGGTAAGTTATGAATGTATTTATCCATTTACAATGTAATTCCGATTCCAGTTGGCGAAAACCCTGAAATCTAGAATTCTATTTGGGAAATGTTTTCGAAAATGTTGGGATTGTCAAGAGAAGTTTTGGATTCTACTTGTTTGAACCTCGAATTTTATTCTTTAATATCAATGGTCAACTTAAATTTATTTCATTCATTTTACTCTTCAATTTATGTGAATTTGATGAAGTTTACATAAAACATGATCAATTCTAGACAAAAGGATCGATCATGATACACTTTATTGAAATAGGAAGCGATCGGCATTCGTGAACATCATTAGTGACAGGGAATTAATAATTTTTGAATTTGAGGTATGTCCGTTGAAATGAATTGAAATAATTATTTTCATCTAATAATAAAATAAATACAGGAATTTGTCACAACCAAAATTTGTGGTTCTAGTATTTAATTACTTCAAATATTTCTAGTAATTCTAGATATATTCAATTTTTCTAATTGATTTAAACACTTCTAGTATTTTAATTGGATGTGGACAGCTAGCACAATAAGGTGAGGTGGAACCTACTCGTTATCCGTGGGCCACACTGCAAGTGGGTAGTTCGTGGATGTTGAATGGTTGACACGGTTTGTGAAGAAGCTATAATTAATGGGTGGATTTCACGATTCTATTAAACGTTCAGGTTACTGGAGGCAGGTTACCTGCCTGGAGGCAGAGGAAGGTTACCTGTCTGCCTCTGCTCTGGCAGCCTGCCTCTGCTCTAGTCTCATAACCTGTTCAAGTAAGTGGTCTCACTGTTCAGTTTACCTACTTAAGGTAATCTGCCTTCAGTAACCTGAACGTCTACTGGAATCGTGAAATCCAGCCATAACAGAAGGAAAGGAAGGGATAATTTTCTACATGTTCTATTATTATGGATTTTGTATGAGCTAATGAGCTATAGATAAACCACATACCAGCCAGGTAACAACCCAGCGGTGCTTCCCCCACCGATAAAAATCAAAAATCATATCAACATATTTTTATTCTGTAGTATGGTAGTGTCTCCTACAAAAAAGTTAAATTGTTGTGTTTGATTGTGTTGTATGTTGTGTCTTCTACAATGAATGAATTTTTGTGTTTGTGTTGCGTGGTAGTGTAAGGACCTGTACTACTGCATAAAAGAGGCGATGGAGCGAGCGGCGGCACGGGGTCAGGGGGTGACCCACGGCGTGGAGCTAGGAGGCGAGTTTCCAGTGCAAGACATGGCCACGGGTGAGGGAGGCTTGCTGCAAGTTTGCATGGAAGGCGTAGGACTTCTTTTTGCCTACAGCAAGGTGAGTGCATTGTGTGCATGAGTTCGCCCTTCTATCGTAATATCCGATTTCGTCCCCCACCCCTTTATCATCGTGTATCGACTGGAAGGTGAGTTCAAGTGAAAAGAAGCTGCCAGATCAATTTTCGGGTTCCGCTATAAAAATATTACATGACAATTAGAGAAACCCTAAAATAGGGCCTACAAACCAGAAATATACACTTACTGTCTTATGGGAAAAATATTATTCTTGAAGACATTCCACTTTAAGAATGTTACATGACAAGTAAAGAAACTAAAACTACCCGTATAGGGCCTAAAAACCAGAAGTGCATAAACTGACCTATGGGAAAATTATTATTGTTGCTAAAATGTAATATTATTCTTGTAGGTTCTCCACTATAAAAATTCCAAATGACAAGTAAAGAAGCCTAAATTTGTATACAAACCAAAAGTGCATATACTTTCTTGGAAAAATTATTATTCCTCCTGAAATGTAATATTATTCCTTGAACACTTGTGAACTGTCTCGCTTCAATTTGTGTAAAATGTGTTCTATCCTTATATTATACAAGCTGTCCCGGCGAACTTCGTATCGCACTCTTCCCCCTCCAAATGTCCCCCCTCTTCTCCCCACAAATGTCCCCCCTTCATGCCATCCCCAAAAAAATGTCATCCCACAAATGCCCCCCTCCATTCCCCCCCAAATGTCACCCCCACATATCCCTCTTCATGTCAACCCCCTCTTTCCCATCAAATGTCACCCCCCTTCTCCCACCAATTATTTTTTTCATATTTATTTATTTCTTTCTTTTTTATTATTTTTATTTCAATTTTTTCATTTTTTTTTATTTATTTTTTATTTTTATTTTTTTATTTCTATTTTTTTATTTTATTTCCGTTCTTCAATTTTTATCAGTCCTATTCTAATTAAGAGAATTTTTCATATTTATTTATTTTTAATTTTTCATTTTAATTTTTATTTTTTTTAATTTTATTTCCGTTCTTCAATTTTTTATCAGTCTTATTCTAATTAAAATAATTTTTTTCATATTTATTTCTTTCTTTTTATTTTTAATTTTATTTATTTTTTTTTATTCCCGTTCTTCAATTTTATTATTAGAAACAATAAAAAATGCATAATACGAACGATAACACATTCTTAATAATTGATGATTGTAGCGTAAAAAATAATTAGAGTAGAAAACCTATAGCAAAAAGAAACGGTCCAGAGCGGGGTTTGAACCCGCAACCTCTAGGTTATCACGCAGAGACATTTGCACTGAGCCACGGAGACTTAGGATATGCTCGCTAATTTATCTGATCTTAAATTGCGATCATCTTTCCGTTGTAGGTACACGTTCGTGCCGGCAAGTTTGAACGTAGCTCTGTGAAATATTTGATAGGTTATGTCATTAATGTAATAACTATTTATTAATTATAAAGGGATTTTCTTATATTTTAATAGATATTATGTTAACCAGTGCTTTAAAAATTCAAACGAATCCAAAATCATCTAAATCGGTTCAGCCGTTCTCGAGTTATAAGCGAGCGTACAGACACCAACTCTCTTTTATTAATATAGATTGAAAGAGTTTCGCAAAACTAATGACAGCCATTGAGCCAATTTAGATGCGGTTTTTGCCAAAAGAATGGTTAGTGGTCCTAGATGTGCAGGTTTTAGAAATATTTTGTTAGGGCCCATATTACTGTAAATTGAATATTAAACAGAGCTATTAATTGTTTATATGAGTGACTAATTAATAGAATTAAACAAATCCATCAATATGAGTAGTGTTCTGAGTAGGCTACTCAATATGAAAAAGTTGGATGGAAGAAATAAAAGAATAAATTGATGAATTCCCAATATTACTGAAAAAAATATCAAGTTCTTTTTTTTACTATACATGTACAGTTCTTTACAGTACTTATGTATTTTTTAGAATATTGCCAGTCTCCTCAAAAATGAATCAATTGAAAAAACAAGGTATAGAAGCAATAGTAATAGGTGTTTGTGTTCTAGATGGAATAGGTTTGAGAAATTTCAGATGTTTCAAAAAACTTGAAAGATGCTAAAGAACATAAGTACCGGTATGTCTTTTGATATGTGTAATCTTTCTCTACTTAGGAGGCTTTATATTTATTCGAATAACTAGAATATGTATGGAATTATTTTTGAAATATTATAGGAACCAAGTTCATTTGGTGAAGATGTTTGGAAACTTTTCAATTTCATCTTTGTTTCAATTGCCTCCCACAAACCTGTACCTTTGTTTCATTCGAAAATAGATTTCAATTGCTGAATTTATTGTGAGGGCTAGTTGACTTCATTCGATCTGGCAGCTTCCTACAATACACTACAATCAGAAAAACATTGAACGCATTTATCACTTGAACCTATACTACGTTCAATCTTATTCAAAGTGAAGGATCTCATATGTTATTATGTGGAACATCTTCAGCTGTGAACAAACAGAACATTCATAAAAAATTCTAAATGGAAACAATTGATACTCAAATGAAAGTATGGTTTCAATTAAATTGTAACACCATATTAATGTGTTCACCATGGATAACCATGACGTAGTTTTTGGACATTTCTACTGTGCTGAATTATAAAAACTCTCTGTATTATTCGAATTCAAATACTATTCTGATCCAGGATATGATTGCTCATTTTGGGTTACCCTTTAGGATCGATAAAACTATACATTTATTCTATTCAAGAATGATGAAGAACTTGTCAATAGTGATGAGGAAGTTTATAAATTCAGTTTACGTTCAATTTTGATGTTATTACTATATTGTGTCTCAGTTGCAGGGAATCTGTAGTACCTTATTCTAAAGAAAGTATTTCGGGTACGATGAATCATTGATTACTGAATTATTGAAAAAATTTCATTTTCGTAGTAATAAAGAAGAATGAATGCTATTCAAGTACATCTCTCAAAAATTAATAAATTCTATGAAACAGAAATTATCGGCTATGTTTTCTTCTGCTTTCAAAATAAGAATAAGGAGTATCCTAAATGAACACAGCACATAAGCACTCTAAGGAACTGAACAACATAGTATGTCGAAATCAATAATACTTTGGATGATAGTGACCAGTGCTGAAGATAAAACGATATGGCATTATCATTAAAGCACCTAAGAATCTGCTATCTAGATGAATTATTAATCTCATTTATTTCACAGAGAAATATATTTGAAAACTGGTTAAATATACTGATCACCTGTTTCACTTATTCAGTTTTGAAATAAAAATCCAATTTTAGCAATCATTCATGGATTCAGAGTATATCTTGTAAAAATGTTTCTCAAATTTGTATAAATAAACCCGTTTTCAAACTATCTTTTTATTTCTATGTTTTGTGTCGTGCCGTTCGTTCTCTTCTTTTTTAAAGTTTCATTTTACCAATTTGGAATCCCATTTGATTTAATTTCTTACTAGAAATATATCAAGGACCTCTCAAAACTTCCATAAACAGGTTTCAAAGATAAGCTATTCCCATTATTGAAAAAAGGATTACAATAATAGTTAGATTCTCGTTTGAATAAGGTAGTACTATCCAGAGCTCAGTTTTTTGAATTTTTATATTGATGTCTTTTCATTTGAATCAATTTCTATCACTTTCTCTTTTTCTATATTATATTTATTGTTTCCTTTCGTTTCGCATGTTTTTTAATAAATTTTTGTCAGTTTTCTTGGATGTGATGTCGCTGAACCCAAATTGTTTTAATTGAAACTTAATCGTTTGAAAACTGATTTAAGATAAAATCTAGGAGAATAATTTATAGTTATCTTTTAATTTTCTATGTTTGTGAGTTGAGTTATTTGCTCTGCGTTCTGTTTTCACACACAGCTCATATCAAAAACACAATTCTTATGAGTTATTTTTTATTAAATTTATTATTTTATTTACCCAAACATCGATCAATTAATAATAATTATTCTTTGTTGTTGTAAACCTGATCAGAGCTTAAGGAACTGTTGAGATGGTTCTTGAACCTTACCTTACCTTACAAACCCTTTACCTAGACTTGTTAGATGTTTAAGCTGTTGTTTATTATAATTATATAGATTATTTATTACTTATACTATTCTTGGATTCGACGCATCAGAACATATTTTTTCCATTTTTCTGTTCATCTTTCCTGGATTTGGACTGCTAACAGGATTTCGAGGTACCTTAAAAGTGTTTATTAGCTCTCACATTTGTCGTTATTATTGTTTACCGTAGAGCATACCCATCATGTTCTCCTTCGTTTCATTTATACTTTCTCATTGTAGACTTAAATGTTCCGTCTATACCATCTTCTCATTATTATTTTCCTTCTCTCTCACTCCTTCCTGTTTCTTCATCGTCAAGTATTTTATTTGAATTGAGTTTTGTTTGGAACCCAATCGGAGCCCAATCAGAGCATGGGTGCACTTTAGTTTAGTTGTGACAGCAACTCACATTCCACTGTTTAGTTAATATATACGTACATATAATATATATTATATACATATATTATATATATCTGCTTGGCCATCTCATTAGTAACTTAAGCTTTGACTTTTTCAAGTTGTAGTTATATTTAGTTCCTTTTCAGTTTTTGTTCGTTTTTGTTAGCTCTCAGTTGCTTTTCTGGAACTAGTATTTGCATGAGCGTTAATGATGAAAGTTTTTTCTAGATATCTGCGCAGCATGCATCTTTGAAATGGGGATTATTATTGACTGATACATTTCGTATTACTGAATACAAAATGTATTGTTAGTATGGATCCAAACAGGATCCAATTGAATCTTCTATTCTAATCGATTTGTCAATACTCATTTCAACATATTTCCAGGAGATGGACTTCTTTCGACGTATTCTCATCATGCAACTTCTATGGATTTCCTGGGTGTTTAAGATTGATAATATTCATTTCTCATTCTGTTCATTCATTTTTATATTCATTCACATCTGCGAAACAAATCATCCAATTGGAAATAATTCATCTTATTGGAGATCATACAACATTCATGTTAGTTGGTTCTGCTAGGATCTATGAGGTAGAAAATTTATAGGACGGCAATACTCTTTAATATCAGTTTGATCCTATAGTAATGCAGATTGAGCGGTAATTTACCCGGAAGTAATTATAATTTACATAGATATCTGCGCAAAAAGTATTCTATCTGTCCAAAAAGTGTAGCATCATTGAACATCTCAAGACTGATGTGGAACTTGTGATGATTCTATGAAAATATTTTCATATTTCAATTCACAAGAATTTCACATTCGTGTTTCAGGTTTTTGAGAAAAAATAGTGAAGCATATGAAGTATATGATAGAAAGCGTAATTATTGCAATGAATTGTATAAGTAGGCTATTCATCGTATGGCAATCAGAGCTTTGCTGTTCACTGGCTGCCAGCTTAGTAAATTTGTAAATGTAGGAATTGAATTCATGTCTCTCCAGTTACGTTCTGGAAATTCATTTACCAAAAATTCGGTAATCAATAAGCTCAACAAATCCCAACACTGTGTGATTATTACTCCCATTAATATATGCCTTGCTATCCTTCGGATAATTTAATACAAAGCATTAAGTTAATTGAATAATGTATTCATTTGTCATCGAGTCACACTCCATAGCACACGGACAAATAATGGAAACAGATAATCGTCAAAGCTTAAGAATACATTGTATCCAGACTTGTCAAGAATGCTATTGGAGAGTATTAGTAAACCGTTCTGATATTTTTATCGGGATGCTATTCATAATTGCAGAAACCCAGGCAATCAGAATTAAAGATATTGGAACGGTTTGCTATTTATTTCTCCAAGAATAATTAAATTAGGTTTAGTAATTTCAATTTATTGCTAACATAAATCAACAATTCTGTCTACACTGTTGTCTCGAATAACCTATGAATATAAACCATTTCTTTCAATGTTATGCTTAAATTTCACATGAGTTTCAGGAAGAGGAGCGAGAAAATGAGTAATGTAAATGATCAAGATTTTGTTCGAAGTGATTAGTCTGCCTAAAACGTAGATGACTCACGGTTGAACAGTTCACTGAATAGTCTAGGATTGTAGATATAGATTTCATCACTCATTCAGTCACCAAATTTCACTTTCACGTTGCTTTTAGTTGACCCAATTGCTTGAAGTGCACGGCCGGATGCTAGACATGTGCTGCTAATTTGCATGCTTGTGATCAATTAATTTGTCATTTGATAATAATTATATTTGAAAATTTAAAGCATTTTGTAGTTCATAATAGATTGTCAATAAATTTTGTATCAAATTGTATTATGATGGAACTGTTTAGGTACTAAAGGTTGAGTTAGATTACTGTTCATTGCGAAATTTGAACTTTAGATCTTGCTTATTTAAAGTAATAAGGTTTAACAGTAAAAAATAGAGAGATGCATTATTCAAAGTGGAGTTCTACTGTACGGTATTTTTGTTATTCTTGGTGTAAATTAAAAATGATTATGCATTAATTTGTGTTTACTGAGATGTTTCTTGAGACTGAATTTCCCTTACAACGTCATCAATTTTCTTCAAAAAAATTAATTTATTGCAAAACGTTTTAGACGAACAACATACAGCAATGGAAAATACAATTTTTGAACTCACAATATACTTGAATAATGCAAATGGTATATAGAAAGGTATAATAATTTATAAAGGTATATATAACTATAATTATATATAATACAAGAATATAAAAATATACGTATACAATATAGAGCCCCGAGATAAAAGAACATATACCGTACTAAGCTACAACCACTTATCGGTTCGGAAAAATATTTCTGAGAAAATTTATTCTAATAATCACTGTACATACATTATGTGAACGGTATGGAATTCAACTGTTGAAGTTTTGAAAAATTTGATGTGTGTATTATACAGGTAGTTCATAGGTGTGAGTCTTAGTTCATAAACGTTCAATTGAATAGGTTGCTAATAGTCCGTTTACATGGATCAATCACATAATATATTTACGCATTGTAGCTATCACCGACATTCAATTTAATTTTCATTAGCGAGTTTTGATGCGTTCTTTAATAAGCATTCATCATAAGTAAACTCTAAATTTTATATACATCTATATTTTAAACTGTAAAACAATACTATGTAGGCCTAATGAATAATGCAACTTAAATTTTCATTATATCAGCAATAGAAAATAAGAATTAATTCTATTAATTAATTAGTTGAAAATAAAATTTATTAAGTAAAGATGACATAATGTTATAATCACATTCATTGGGCCTTCGGAATCAAAATATTGAAAGTTGATGTCACACATCATATTCTTATTGGTTAGAGAGACTTCTGGTTCTCTCCAATATTCTTAATTTGCCAATTATACAAAATAATATAATGCTTTTAAATTAATTTATTCTCAAAAAATGGTTTATTGGATTATTCTATGGCTGGTCTAGGAAAATTGTATGTGTTTTCAATTAATATTAATTGCATAAAATTTTCCCAGTGTCTCCCTTGTCAAAAATTATGTTGCAATCTTATAGCTTGCATCTTGCAACATATTATTAAACGCCTAGAGTATAATTTCTTGTGTTGGCAGACTTCTTCCATTGAAGACTCCATTATTATTATAGCATGATACCAGGCATTTACTAACATCTGAGTAATGGCTTATTGATCCTTTCCAATATTATTCCATAAATTTCCTATTTTCCTCCGTAGGAATGAACTGTAGAAATGTGTTTCCATTGTGTGGTGTGTTTGAATATTTTGACCTCAATCTTAGCCTACAGATTCGTCTTCAGGTTCATTAGGTACATGCAACAGAATGACAACACTTTTACTAAAAATGTGTGCCACGGATCACATGCATTATCGTTCTTACCAGCAATACAAATACATTTAGTTGGATTTATTCATAACGAAATGAGGTCTGGCATAAACCTCTCCCTTGAAATGTTAAGTGATTATTGAACAAAAATAAGTTTATTCTTGCCTATTCCTGTAGTAAATGCAGCCATCCAATCATATCAATCAACAATGGTTTAACAGTTTCCTTGGAAAATTAGCAAAATTGGTAAAATCTCTACCAGCTGATCTACTACCTAATATCAAGTATATCATAGATTCAATAGTCTATTATTCTTATGAACTAGTTGAAATGGATATATTCCATGACAAGTCATCAATTCTCAAGCAATAGCCTACTATAAAAATTCACAAACAACCTTTAGAATTTTAAGAGCATTAAAGTGCCAGAGTGCAAAGTGTTTTTAAAATCTATTTACAATATTCAAATCAAGATTATAAAAAGATTAAAATGAAGAATGGTCGAGACAAAGTTCAAATTTTCTATTTGTTTCCAGCTTTGCTTATCAATCCTTGTAATAAGGCTTGAAAAAATTGTTAATTGTATTGAAAACATTCCTAATCATTAAATCTATGAGGATTTGAAGTTGATACATTTCAAAGACTCATCTCTTTATATAATTGTAACATCCTCGCATTCTAACAAATCCTCTTTAATGTATCATTCTCTGTTAGGACTTATACCACGTTATTTCAATATGGCATAACGTTATGCCATTTATGGCATAAATTTATTCCAATTATAAGAATTTTGCCTCTCATTAGTATTGAATCTCCCTTCTGTAAATTAGTATTTGAAATGCTTCAACTAAATACTAAATGCAATTGTATTTTTCTAAATATGATGTGTTTGTTAATCCTTGATGTACTTTTTCAGTGGTTTGTGAAGTTGGATCACATTAGAAAATGTTTCACGCAGAAAGGAGTAATCTTCGTTTTAGAAGAATATAGTGAGTACTTTTTTAAATAATAATGAATTCACAATAATTTTATTAGTTATTATTACAAAATTAAGCCATTCATTTTGATTGCTTGTACAGTATTACTAGTGATCTATGTTATTCTAAAATGAGGTATTCATAGATAAAGTAAGTTTGGTAAAACCATTACCGCAATAAACTGATGAGCATAAATAAACAGTCATTTGTAATCAATAAATACGTATCCTTAATAATGTGAGTTGTGTTGAGAAACATTATTTTATAGAATACGCCTGAAATATGTGGTGTCACAAATATTTAACCATTACAAAGTTGTTGGTAATACAACAACTGCTTGACTAAAAGTTTCAATCTGATAATTATCAATCATATGATATCATTTTACTTAATTCATATTTATTTTGTTATTTCAAGTTTTGTTCCTATTCGAGCATTGTACTGGTGATTTGGAAAATATATTATGTCTTTGAATATGAAGTTCAATTTTATTTAATCAATTATAATACTGCTTCAAATTGGCATCCCTAACGAACCCACGAAAATAATGAAGCAAAAGGAATGAGAAACAAAAAAGAATCAGTGGACTTATTGGAGAACCTGTGAATAAGGTAAGATTGGAATTGATTAAACGATATTTGGATTTGAAGTTTTTTTTGAAGTAAAAGTAAACAATGCCGCCAAAAAACGTAAGAAACAAAAAAGTGGAAGAAACAGAGAATTGTGTGTTGAGTGATATAGATTTACAAGGTGAAATTTTTTTGGTAAATGAGGAAAATTGTAAAGATAAGGAGGAAAGTATGGAAATGGATTTGAGAAAGAATGTTGACATAAGCAAAATGTTTGAAAGTATTTTGGAAGGAATGAAAGGAATGGAAACAAATATGAAATTAGAAATGACAGAGATGAAAGTAGGTATTGAGAATTTAGAAATAAAAATGGTGAAAATGATAAGAGAAGAGATGAAAGAGGTGAGATCGGATTTGAACGAGATAAAAGCAGATGTAGAAATATGTAAAGAAGATCAAAAGATAATGAAGAGTGAAGTTGACAATTTTAAAATGAATGTGGAAGAAAAAATACAATTGGGAAGAATTGAGATAGATGAAATTTTGAAGGACAATAAAAAAGAAATGCAAATTTATGTTGAAGGAGTAACAGATGAAAAAAGTATGCAGCTAATAAAATATACTGAAAGAAAAATAGATGAAATAAATTCAAAAATGGAATTGAAAGAAAAAGTGGAACAACATAATATGAAGATATTGAATGAGAAAATTGAAAATGTAAGTAATAAAAAATCAATAGAAACCATGACTGTTGTAAAAAATATAGTACCAGATGCAAGACTGGAAATTGATTTTGTAAATCCAATGCTTTTCATTGATAGCTTGAAGGATTATTTGATCGTCAATAAAATAGAAAATTGGAATACTATAAAAAGTATATTGATTGTGCAATTCAATCAGAATATTCAAACTAAAGCTTGGTGGACTTATGTGAAGGATAATATTTCAAATTTCGAAGAATTTATAGAGGAGTTTAGTACAAAATTTTGGTCTAAAAATATTCAGAAAAGAGTCAAGGATGATTTAAGATTTGGAAAGTTTAATAGACAAGGGCAGTTGTCCATGACTGATTATTTTATGAGAAAGTCAAATCTAGCAAAATTCATAACACCAAAGTTCTCTGAAGAAGAAATCTATGAATTATTGATGAATCATTTTGATGATGTGATACAAACTGCTGCTATTGTTAGAAATATAAATAAATCTGATGATTTTGTCAAATTACTTGGAATATTTGAACAAAGAGATGAATACAAGAAAAGAGATGCTAGAGGAAATAAATTTTTTAATAAAGAAAATAAGGTTAATGAAGATCATTTAAATACTAAGGACAAGGAACATGCTGATGAAGATAAGGAGAATGACGAGCAGTTGAATGGAAGATTGGATACAGATCATTCATATAAGAATGGAAGAAATTTTTCGAATAGAAGAGGATTTGAGCAAAATAGAAGAGACACATATAATCCATACTACAGAGGAAATCGTGGAAGAAGATACTACAATGAAGGTAGGAGGTATCCAGAATATGAACATACTGAAAATGATAAGAAAATTAATGAAAAAGAAGGATCTAAGCAGAATTTAAACTAAAAGAGGATTGTCAAAAACTAGGTAGTAATCCCGATAATCATTTAAATGGGTTTGATAATGAAATAGATGTATGTAAAATAGAATCTGACAGAGGAACATTACAGGAATCTATAAAAGGAATTTTCAATATTTGTTGTACATTAGAGGATTTATTGGAGGAGAAAGGGGAAATAAATCAAAGAAAAGGTTATGATTTAGCAGAGGTAAATGTGAAAATTTTGGGAGAAAACTATAATCTTATTTGTGATTCTGGTTCAGAAGTTTCTGTAATTAGTAAAGATATTGTATCAATTTTGAACAAAAAGAATGAAAAATTGAACATAATACCAACACATAATGTAAGCTTAATAGGAGCTATTGCTATAAAAAAGAAGAGGATAGACAGACAAATCATGTTAGATGTGAATTTTGGTGATGTAGTAATTCCAATTGTTTTTCTCATAGTAGAAGATTCAAACATTGATATCTTGATAGGTTGTGATTTTTTTAAAGAAGTTGGAGCAATACTTGATTTCAAACAGGAAATAATGGAAATACAGGGTTCAAAAATAAAATTTAATATAAAACCTACTCTAAAACATTCAAAGCTGTTTAATATCACTGTTGAAAAAAATGATAGTATGCATAAACCTGTAGATTTATGGGATAATCAAATTGCAAACTTGAAAATTGAGTTAAAAAATGAGCCTAGAGATCAAGTTGATAAATTGATTGAAATATTTGATAAAAATAAAGAAATTTTCTCAAATAAACCAGGGTCAGCAAAAGGATATATTTGTAAGCTTAGAATGAAGCCAGAAGTAAAATTAAATAAAAAAAGTTATCCCATCCCTTTTATTCAACGTGAAGCAGTACAGAAAGAGCTAAAAACTTTATTAGATCTGGGAATAATTAAACGAGGTACTTCAGAATTCACAAATCCAATGACAGTAGTAAAAAAGGCAGATGGTACAATAAGGTTATGTTTGGATGCAACACAGTTAAATAAATATATTTTGAAAGATTATACAGAGCCTGAACCAATTGACAATATTTTAATCAGATTTCAAAATTGCAATTACATTACTTGTTTTGATGTGACTTCGGCTTTTCATCAAGTACCTCTGGATACTGATAGTCAAAAATATGTTTCATTTAATGTTTTTGGTAATGTATATCAATATGTTTATTTACCTTTTGGTTTGAATGTGAGTTCATCAGAATTTATAAAATGTTTAAATATTATTTTGGGAGAGGAAGTGATGAATTTTGTAATTTCTTATGTTGATGATTTAGCAATTTGTAGTAAAACATTGGAGCAACATATTCACAGATTAGAAATGTTTTTTGGTAGATTAAAAGCTGGAAATATGACTCTGAAATTGAGTAAATCAAAATTTATTGCATATGAAATAAAATATCTAGGATATATAATAAATAAATTTGGAATTGAGGCAGATAAAGAAAAAATAAAAGCAATAAGTGTATTTCCAGAACCAAAAACTTAAAGCAATTACAATCTTTCCTTGGATTATGTAATTTTATAGAAAATTTCAACAAAACTACTCAAATTTGACATATCATTTCAGACATTTACTTGATAAAAGAAAACTTTTCTGTGGGGGATTGAGGAGAAAAAAGTTTTTGAGGAAATAAAAAAACGATTTATAGAATGTGTAATGTTGAATCATCCTGATTTTAGTAAAGACTTTATAATGTCAACAGATGCAAGTGATGTAGGATTGGGAGTAGAACTTTATCAGGAAGATGAAAACAAAGAACATAGAGTGATTGCATTTGCAAGCAGAAGTTTAACTAAATCAGAATTAAATTACACAATAACTGAAAAAGAGTGTCTTTCTGTCATATTTGGACTGCAAAAGCTACAGAATTATTTTGGTGATAGAAAAGTAATAATCCGAACAGATCATAAGGCTTTAATTTTCTTAAAGAAGTGTAAACTGGGTCATGGAAGATTGAGTAGATGGATTTTAGCACTACAAAACTATGATCTAGAATGGGAGTTCATTCCTGGAAATGAAAATATAGTTGCAGATATAATATCTAGAACAGATTATGAGGGAAATTTAGAAATAAGAAATTCAAATGACTTTAAAGTTCTTAATATTGTTAAAGATGACAAAAATTTCAATTCAATAATTAAAAATATTAAAACAAAACAAGCTGAGGATACTTGGATAAAGAGAATAAAAGATGAACTTGAACTGGGAAATGTGAAAGTATGTAAATATTTTGTCTCTTATAATAATTTAATATTTTGTAGAAAAAATGCAAAGAATTCATTTTGGAAAATTTGTGTACCAAAAGACTTAGAAAAGGAATTAATAACAGAAATTCATGAAAGACAAGGACACGTTGGAGTTTCTAAGACAACAAAATTCATTCAAGAAACTTTCTATATAAAAAATTGTAAGCGTTTAGTGGGAAGTAATATTAGAACATGTAAATATTGTCAATTAGTAAAATCCAACAATGAAAAGAGAGATTTAGAAATGAATACTATTATTTCTGAGAAGAAAGGACATAAAGTTTTTATGGATATTTATGGAGAGTTACCAGGAGGAAAATTCAAATGGGTATGCATAATTTTAGATGGATTCACTAAGCATGTAAAATTATATCCATTGGTAAGAGCAAATACAAAAGCAATAATTAACAAGGTAAAAGAATACATCAAAGAATTTGGGACATTTGAATATGTGATTACTGATAATGGATCTTGCTTTCAAAGTAAATTGTGGAAATCAACTATGGAGAATTTAGGAATAAAAATCATTACATATCAATATATCATCCACAATCCAATCTGAGTGAAAGACCCCTGAAAGAATTGAATAGGATACTTAGAACTTATGTTCCAATAAATAAGCATAATATATGGTACAAATATTTGGATAAAGCAGAATATATAATAAATTGTAATTTTCATGAAACAACAGAATGTATACCTGAGGAATTAATGAGAAATAAAAAACTTTCACATGTAATTTTCAAATTTATAAAGTTTCTTCCAGAAAATAAATTTGAAATGGAAGAAGAAAAAACCAGGAATGAGAAAATATTAGACAGGATAAAAAATAAAGGTAGAATACGTAAACTTAAACATGACAAGCAAATTAAAAGACAAAATAAATTTAAAGTAGGTGATGAAATATTAATAAAAAATTATATATTATCAAATAAAATAAGAAAATTTTCAGCAAAGTTATGTCCAAAATATAAGGGTCCATATATAATTATAGAAGATTTGACTAAAAATTGTTTTCAAATAAAACATAAGGACTCAGAAAAGATATTAAAGGTTAATGAGAAGATGATGAAAAATATTATTCAACAGAATAAAATGTTTGTGATTAAAAAAAAATAATAATAATAATAAATAAAATAAAATAATTGAGTGGACGAGGGTATATAGTATATTATATATAATATAGTATATAGTATCAAAATTGTTTTGAATTATTATAAAAAAACATTATTGTATACATTATTATTGTGTTGAAATTTATAATGTTGATGTTATTATTATAATCATTTATTTGTTATATTATGTTTAATTTTTAGATAATTATTAAAAAAAAGAACAAAGGAGGGAGAGATTTGTGGTGTCACAAATATTTAACCATTACAAAGTTGTTGGTAATACAACAACTGCTTGACTAAAAGTTTCAATCTGATAATTATCAATCATATGATATCATTTTACTTAATTCATATTTATTTTGTTATTTCAAGTTTAGTTTCCTATTCGAGCATTGTACTGGTGATTTGGAAAATATATTATGTCTTTGAATATGAAGTTCAATTTTATTTAATCAATTATAATACTGCTTCAAATAAAAGAAAAAGAAAACATTAACACTACTTTGTATTACACTGTTGTTGCAATTTTCGTATGCAATATAATCAGAATTCATATGAAACTTTGATAAATACTCAAGTAAATTTAAATCTTGTAACTTACTTGTCAGGTAATACAGAGCCAGAGAACTTTTGTTTTGTTTTTCGGTATGATTAAAAATATGAAATGAGTACTCATTAAACTATTCCTGAAAATTCTGCTTTATAATAATTATGTATTTTATAAAAAAACAAAAATCTGACATTGAATTAATTAAATTATTTTCACTGATTAACATCGTCATCTAACATTGTCAATTAACACTGATCTAATTTGCATCAAATCTTCTTCTTTCAGATCCAAAAACACGGCAGGTCATTCAAAGACAGTACAAATCTTCAATGGTAATAATCGATACAATAAATGCATGTTCTCTGCTCGAATACTGAATGAAAATATTTTTCCTTATTATGTTCGGTTGACGAAAACTTGCTTCAATTTCCTGAAAATGCTATGAATTTATTTTATTCCTAATAATGTTTTATTGTATTGTTCTACAACAGTATCTCTTCTCATTTGAATAGAACCTGTGGAAGTATTTCCTCCGTTCCACCCATCTCTATCATTCCCATGTTAATGTAAAGAATATATATTCCTTGAATGAAATATCTGTAGGTAGGCTTTGAATGTTGTTAAGTAAATAATAACCCAGTGTATATGGCTTTGAAGATTTTTAGTTCATTATTTTGTTTCAATTCATTATTCTCATCTATTATCATTTATTCATTATATTATTTTTGTTTCGTGTGTCTTACGCTGTATTGTTCTGTTTGGAATTGTTATTTATTTATTTTATTATTAAAAAATCCGACTTCATAAGATAGTTTTCTTATTACTTGAATATTTTAAATTACAATAGTAGGTCCAAACATTCATAATTACATAATTATATTCAAACTACATAATTATATTCAGTTTACATCATTTTCCATTAATACAGGCATCATCAGGTAGTTTATCAAAGTATTCCTGTACAATACATCTAGTAAATAGGTAATCGTAATAGGTAATAGGAATTTCAATATATTCTAAACTAATTCAACTTTTTAACCTTATATCCTTGTCAAATTTATGAAATTTCCATTTTTATCAACATGTTTCCTAATAATTATTAATCCAAATATCCAATTACACTCGG
Source organism: Laodelphax striatellus (assembly GCA_017141395.1). NCBI lineage: Eukaryota > Metazoa > Arthropoda > Insecta > Hemiptera > Delphacidae > Laodelphax > Laodelphax striatellus. The sequence goes on along the minus strand of CM029531.1, from coordinate 37,439,792 downwards.
TCAACTAATTCAATAATTGATAAAATGCTGTACTTGGATTTTGTACTAATAAGGTATATCATCAAAACTCCATCTTATCGTTTCATATATTGTATGAGTGAAATTAAGACGATTTTTCAAAAGAGCATGCATTTATGATTTTTTACGAAATTAACAAAAGTGATTTGTTGTTGTTTTGTAGTTGTTGCATGTTTGTTGTAGGGGCCTGAGCTGTGCTTACAGATACATAGGATCATTTCTGTTAAATGTGAAATGAAGATGATGTCGGCGTCACTCGAACAAGCAAATCAGACTGAAAATGAATCTTGAGTCATCCACCTCTGTTGCATGCTTTCGACCAGGTTTCATTTATTTTTTCATTTTTATTTTTTACGTTTGTCACAAAATTCATCACTATTCCATTTTTCCAAATTTGCTTGGCTGTTAATAGTAATACTGCGATATTTCCTCAAAGTATTATTACAGTACAGTTCTAGAATTGTCCACTTTGTGTTATTGTTTGGTGATGTACGATAGATGTGTTCCATGTGCTAATTTCTTTTTTATTGTATTTTACTGTAGTTTTCATTTTTCTATTATAAATTGGAGTAATCATCTCCATTTTTACTGAACTCCAATCTAATAATATTCAATACATCTATTAGTAATCATGCTAGGTGTATGTAGTATCTTGAATCTTTGGTGCACTAAATTGTTACCTATTCTGAGTTTATTTCAAGTTACCTATAAATTTCTGCAACTCGCTAAATATCATCCATTCAACTTTATCATGACTGAACTCTTTTCGTTTGTTATCAACGAAACTCTGATTTTTCATTTGGCATTTTTCTTTTATTTAATTTTTCATTTTCCAAACTTGATCTTCTTAAATGAGTAGGTATTAGATGTTTGTTTCTGTTTGTGACTGCAGTATTACAACAACGATTAAAAAATAATGCTATGAGTTATTGTTGTAATCTTGAACAGCAAAACATTCCTTCAATCGATTTTTATATCTTTTAGGCTTGTATGCTGAGTAATTCTAATTGAGTTGAAAACTCATAGATCATCTCAAAATATCAATATACATCAGTAACATACATTAACTTGTTATATCAATTTTAATTATTTTATTTAGTATGCAATCTAATACTCATTTGACCTGCACTTCAAATTCCATATCAATCTGAAACTTTACCACTTGGAGCATTTTTTACAGAATTTCTGAGACAATCGAAACCTAATGGCTTAAATGTCTAGTTGTCAACTATTTTTACACCACGAATAACACTTTTTCAGTGTTTGAATTTCAAGAAATAAAATGGTTTTATTCACAAGTTCTCTCATTTTTTGCTGGAAGTTTTAAATTAGCGTGACTGTAGCTGGCTTTATTGGATGTTGGAGCTTTTGTTTTTAAGCCATCTTTCACCTCATTACCCAGACCCAAGACTCATGAGGGTATCATCCTTGCAAAAAGTAGAGTATGATCTGAACACTAAAGTACCTATGCAATCTATCCTACTGCATCACCGACGCTTGTATACAGTACTTTTTTGCAAATAGATAGGAAATCGAGACAGTACCAAATAAATTAACGAATTAATGAACCTGCTTTGGACAAATCTGATAATTTGAGTTTTATTATGATTAGTCGGTTCAATATGGTTCCATATCAAATTAATTTGTTATTTTAGCAGCTATATTCTACATTCTACTATATACTGTTGCAGCCTCCCAAGTTGTTTGTTAAATTGAATTTTCTTTGAAGTTATAGCTACGTTCTGAATTGTTCTACGTTCCTAATTGTAACGAATCTATGTAATCAATGACCATCGCCAGAGTGAGTACTGACTTAATTACATAAAAGCAATTAATAAGTAATAGATAGCAATGATTGTGTATTACTAACTTCAATCCTTTCACCCACTCTGGCAATGTTTATTGGTTCCGTATTACATAACGTCGTCCAATTATTGATCAATTCCGTATATTGTACTACATTTATGAAGATATTATACAATTCACAATAATTAAACTCGCAGATCCTCTGATGAAGAAGTGGAAAAATGTATTGCTGTTTCCTCCAATCCTTTTAGTGTTTTAAAACCAATTTCATTCAATACATTATCAAAATTATCATTATTATACGTACTAAATGCCTAAATATAAATAAGTAAAAATGTGCTCGGAAAATAAATTTTAATTTTGATTATCAATATAATTTTCCAGATCAGTATGGTATTCTTTTAATTTTAATCTCGATTATCAATATAATTTTCCAGATCTTACCCAATGGTATTATATTCTATGTTTACTTAAATCTATGAAATATATCTATGTTTTATATAAACTATTAAATTTATACAGTTGGTAGTTTAATGTTGAAATTTTTAATTTAATCTGTTACGGTATTTCTATTATTTTCACAATTTTTTGATTAATAGGAAACAAGGAAACTGTGATTAAATTGTAATTTTCTATTAAGCTTTTTTGGTGATTTATAAATAATTGTTTTATATTATTAGTTTTATATTATTTATATTATTTATATTATATTTTTATATTATATAGTTTTCGATTCACTCATTTATGTTTTGCTTTTTTGTTTGCTACCGCAGGCTGACCAGATATGCTACGCCGTGTTGTGTGTGTTTTCATACGTTGCGGCCGGGCAGGAGCAGAAGCGTCTCCTGCAGAACAGAACTCAGCAGCAGTCTCACTGACGACGACCGTCTATTAACTAGATAAAAGACATTCCATTTATACATGGCAAAGCTATCTTACCAGCATAGACGAATTGCCCTTACAAGTATCTTACCTAACTTGTAAATTTGATTAGAAAATGTATGTTGTTTAACTCTGTAACGTAAATGTGTATGAACTAGTTTCACATGTAATAAATTAGGTAGAGAATCTATTCAGAAGAATATGAATAAATTTATTTTCTCAATTAATTGAAGCTAACAAACAATATTGAATTTCGATCAAAGTTTTCAAAATTCAAACTTTGTTTTGAATTCAATATTGTTAAATAATTTAACTTTATTTATTTCATAATTATTTCACTTACATTTTTTAAAAAGTGAAAATCTAATTAAATATAATTTTCCTTACCCGAATGTGATACAGATTTGAGAAGTTGATGATTTTTAATAATAGATTAAATTATAATTTTAATTTATTGTTGTTGGATCTACAAATTAATGTCAAGCCTGAAAAATTAATTAAATGGTTCCAACTGAATCACTCATTGTCATAGAATACTCACGTAGAGCTCTCTTGCTCGGATATTTTACTTCTTTAGTAGGAGTTTGCTACACGAATATTATTTTTGTGCACTAACAAGAGTTAGTTACATGAATATTACACTCTTGGTAGAAGTTCAAATTATTTACACGAGAGTTCCAAAAAAACTTACTTTTATCATACCATCAATGTGAAAAAAATTAGTTAAGTGAAATTCATCTTGAAGTGATTCTCGCTGTATTCAATCACACTGACTACAGTTTGCCTTGTCCCAGTTTATAATGCTTGTAGTGAGATTAATTCAAATTTGAATTAATTCTATGTAATCTTATCTACACAATTTGTAAGGATAAAATATAAATTATCAGAGTACAATGACTAGTCAGTAACCAGAAATGTATAAAATGCCTTTTGTTAGATGCATACTAAAAAGACCATATCTCAACCTATATAAATGTTCGTGTTGTTGATTATTAATATGTGAATGACAATAGAAACTTCTAATTGTTTGTTAATGGAATTCAACCCGCTAAGATTACTTCTAGCTGTACTGTAAATGTAATCATAGTATAGATGTAACTAGTAATCTGTGAGTGAATAAACTCTAGCTATAATACTATACCGTACATAAAAATTAAACTTGACAAGATGTCAACCAAAAACATATATTTTTAACAATACATAATAGACTTCAAATATTGTTTTAGGTTGAGCTCTATCTCTATCAATACACTAACAAAATAATTCACTCATTATTTATTAATAATGGAATGTCAATAGTAACGAATTTTGCTATGTTTAATTGTATAGAATCAGATCCAAATTAAATATTCAATTTGCATTGTACCTTAAGTGCTAATGAAATTACAGTAATATTGAAAATATTTGTTCAACGAATAATAATTGATGTAAAAAAACTAATCTTTATATTAGAGTTTATTATAATTATTATTACTGTACTTGTAATCTGGAATAAGTGAATGTGATATAGCAAGAGTATCATTACCCACAACATGTATGTTGCCAATCTATTTTAACTCATCAAAATCATAAAACTCTTACATTTCATTATGATTATATTATTGAAACTTTTAACGATCTGCAGCCAGAATAAAATAATTTCAACATTTTCATCCTGTGTTGAATGAGTAATACAGTCTCAACTTTCTAGAGTATCATATTTAATTATTATGAAAAATTCACATTTTTCATTATTTCTTTCAAAATATGCCAATTCACTTGCTCATTGAAATCATATCATCACGTTGATCGATGCGCAGTTGCTAACTGACAGTAGCAACTTCTGAAATTTTTTACAATAAATCGAATCATCCCATATCATTTAAATGATTAGTCCATTAGTTGCATTCAAATTCAATCTAAATATAGGCTAGTTAGAAACCTTTCATGTGATAACACTATAACCTTCTTAGGTCTGATTGCAACGTACTTTTTGACGTCTGTTGTAGAAATACATAGAAGTGAATTGGTGACAACACAGATGTTCGTGTGTTGTCACCAATTCACTTCTATGTATTTCTACAACGGACGTCAAAAAGTACGTTGCAACGGACGCACTTTGTGCACTTAGGCCCTAGCCTTAACCGGCATCTATGACGTCATTTTACGGGATTTCATAACATTGGTTTCGTTAGATGACGTCATTTTACGGGATTTCATGACATTGGTTTCGTTAGATGACGTCATTTGACGGCAATCAAATTCAATTGCCTCTTCGTGCAATTGGTCGTTGGTATTTCACTGAATTCTGAAGCAATACAAATTATGAATGTATAATTTTGTTAGAGAAATAGGCCTACTTGAAACAATGATAATGAAAATTTAATGTTGAATTTTTTGTGTATCACAATCAGAATTCCCTGATAATTTGGCTGAGTGTCTGAAATCATTGTTGTAAAAATGCTGATTTTTATAGATTCTGTGCGTTTTGATATCTAAAAATACAATAATATGAAAGTTGTACTGTTTAATTAGTGTTGAATAATGTTAATGAACTCAACTGTTTGATGGGTAATATAGTGATAAGATGCGTTTTGTCTTGGAGGATAGAATAATGTAAATTACAAAAATTGTTACCTTGTTGTTTTTCATTGAAAATATGTATTATAAATGGGAAAAATGATAAATATAAATTATAATGAGAAAAAACTATTTTCACATTTTTTTCATTTTACCACAAGTTTCATGGATATTGTTTCACAGGTTCCCTTCATGTTCAATGCATTACTTCATGAAATCAATGTATAAATATTTAGCCATATCTACTTCAAAACAATATGACAGTTACGGTCTCAAATAAATTTATTCAATATTTGTTGGTTTCAACTGCACAAGTTAATTCAGAGGAATTAAAAGTCAAATGAGAGAGGCGGTATCTTTCTTTACCTGGTGGCTCGGAGCATAATGGTTCTGGATTCGTTTATGTAACAAGTATCTCATAAAAAATTTATTCGTATGAAAACGGGCTTTCAAATGAATTTACTCGATTTATTTAACATGGCTTCGCGTACATACATTGAAAAAATTAATCCAAACATCATAAATTAGGAAATAAAGCCAAAAGACATGGATTATAGTGCGATTCACGTCAAGAAGTCAGCATTGCTTAGATGGGAGTTTGCTATCCTTGTTCAGCACAAGGCAGTTGCTGATGTCTATCCTATTCGCACTGTGCATTGTTGTCGCACAGTCCCAACAAACAGGTTTGGTGCAGTTTTCTCTTTCTCTCTCAATGAAACTTGGCATCAATGCTCCTCAAACAATACTGACTTCTTGAAGTGAATCGGACTATAATAGCTACTTTGAAAAATCCGTGATTTGATCAACTATACAGTTTGAATAAAACAAGTTGTCATTTGGCCTGGTGCTCAAGAACCACTCACTTGAACTGTGTTTGTAAGAAAGCGTGCGATGTCCGAACATTGACCATTTGATTCAATGTTAGCATTTCAGATGATCGGTCATTTTCTGACAAAAACGGTTCTAGTGAGTGACCAGGCCAAGTGACAACTTGTTTCATTTATAGAGAGCGTATTCCTGAGTTTTGTGTCCGTTCTAGGGCCATACGGTATTATATCATAGCCCCCTTTAAAGGAGGCTATGGTATTATACAAGCAGCATTGAAGATCAGAATTTTATTTAGTTTGACTAGAGTTTTTCTTCGGAATTAAATCACACACAAGAGAAAGATTGTTTTTGTTGAACAACAGTAATCAGATTGACCTCTTTTGAGCTGCATATTTAGCAAAAAGGTATCGTCAGTAACTATGATAGTAAGAAATGATCCTATATAAATCCTTTCAATACACGGTTTGATTGGATTCCTCAGGATAATTGGATAATTTTTCATGAGATCATTCTTTTAAAAATTAATGATTCAATTAAAAAATCTAGAGAATTTATTGAAAACGCTCAAAGAAAAACTATTTCGGGGATAATTTTGGGACTTTTTCTGGAACCTCTTTGAATTTCGTTTAAATTTATCGTTGCTGAAGTCGTTCATGAAAAAGGTGAGAGAAAGCATTGAAAACAAAAAACTGTAAAACGTCGATATTGATCATTTGGAAACGTCGATTCTGGAATATTTTTATGATAAATTAGTTTTAATAATGGAAAATTTTTAAATTATGATTTACTGATTATCAGTGAACGCGATAATTTTGAACTGCCCGCGTTACAACGCTAGTTCTACTACTCAGTTGACTACCAACGTTACATTCTTAAAAATTGATTGATTCTGGAAAAAGGGGTTGAAGAAATGCATCCTTTGTTTGTAATCTTAACATATAGCAGGAATTCAATGGAGAGATTTCATATAAATTCATTTAAGTTATTATTTCCGTATTGTTTGACTTAGGTTGATAAAGTAGCAAAGTAGGTTGCAGTAGCATCGCGATAACTGTATTCCTCTCTCACTCACTTGTTCTCTATCCCATCACTCTCTCACTCTCGATCACTGATTAGTGTAGTCTGTAGAATGATGAGTGAATTACATGAAATTTTATTGTGTTTGTATTGCCTTTGTGTTATGTGATAAGTGATTGGATTCGATTGCATTCAATCTAGGAATTAGACCAACTTTGCTCTTGATTTGTTACTTATGTCCTCATCGTGAGATAATATGGGACTTTTTACACCCTCTACGTTTGAAGCTGATGTCGGTAAGTATTGTACTTTGTAACCTAGCTTATATACTAAAAATGAACTGTCATGTCAGCTGGTTATGTCAGAAGCAAATGAAATGATAAATCTAAATCTTATTAGTCTATTACTCCTATTTTTTAATGATCTTCTAGTCAATGAAATTGTAATATTCAATCATTCACTCTGTTAATAAAACTTGGAAACCTTCAGTGCAAAATTGGTAGTAACCTAATAAGTCCCGATTTCAAGTTTACTTACAATTTGAATCAGTATAAAGTACAAAGAATAAAAATAAACAATAATTATGCCCGATTTCTTATTCTAGAACCATGAGTTATCACTGTTTTCCCATCCATATAATTATATTATTTAGATGTATCATTAATCCAAGTTAAACATTCCAAACAAACTTCGTGTATAGTAAGTTAGTACCGTATTCATTTAAGTTGGCGGAAGGCATTAGATAGATAGGTAGAGAGATATTATTTCTTGACGTTGCTGATGACCGTCGAGTCCAATGGCAAGGGTAGTAAATGAGTACTACTATAAATGTTTGTACAAGATGAAACTTTAAACGTTGCACAATGTTTGCAATAGTCCTAGTTTATAATATTCAGAATATTCTCAATCATTCGCTTGTTATGATAAACTAGACTAGAGTTCTCTTTAGAGAAATATACTGAAGAAAGACCCAAACCATTGAACTCCTACTTTGTAATCAACGGTACCGTACCGTGAGGTCTTTTTCTAAGTTGTGTTTTTATTTTTTGCTGTGTTGATGCCCACATGAGCTCTTAGCTTGTGCGTGGGTAATGGGAAGGATGATGATGGTAGATAGATGAGTGGACTCACAGCTCTAGATGGACTCCGAACCACCGGGAAGCGATTTTGATTCTCATGAATGAATTACATTCAGCGGAGAAAGGCCTGAAAAGTTATCACCCTTACTATGGGAATAACAGAACTGCTCTTATCTAATCTTGCGATTAGAGACCGGCACGACCACGAAGCCAATCGCTAACTTTCTAACAAAATTTTGGAAGAAACTTTGTGACAACTTATTTCAATACCTAATGGTTTCGTCTCTTCAATATTAATCTTCAGAAAATCGTTTGTGATAAATAAGAATCAGTAATTTCCAGGTTTCAGGAAGTCTGTAATATACACAATTACTTCTTACTCTTTTTCTTATAGCGTACCATTATGCCTCACATTCACATCATATAAGCTTATATGAAGATAATATTTTTTACGTTTCTAAATCAATTGAAAATCTTCAGGCCAGCTTGAAAAAATGGATTTGAAGGGCGCTTTGATAAGCATAGGTTCATGAAGTGAAAAGTAACGTCATACTTGTTTGTAAAGATGAGAAATGAATATTGATAGGGAACGGTTGAAGCGAGTAAGTCTTCTCGATTATTTGGGAATCGTCTGTATCATAAATAGAGAAATTGAACTGGAAACTGAGTAAAACCAGCAATAATTGTTTTTAGAGGCTACAAGATAAATGACATAGCAGAAGCCGAATTTGAATGAAGTGGACAAAAGGTAGCTGAAGTGTTATTAGTATGGACATTATGTTATTAGAATTAAAATTGAATCCGATTATGTTATTAGACAAAATGTTATTAGAATTCCAGATAAAAAAATAAATAAAACGAATAAAGCTATTAAGTTTTTTGTGTTGTAGTACAGGTGATATTTTTATTTAATACAAATTATTGAAGTTGTTCCTGTGAAAATGAGAGGCTCAGGTTGTCCACAGAAAACATAACTAAACAATATGGTTTTCGGAGGTTGGGATAGAGTTGAAATCTTGTATGGGAGATTAGCTAAGCACAGTTGAATGGGATACGTTGTTATTTTTCCGTCACATTTGAAATAATTTTGAAACAATAAAGCTTGACCCGATTTAGAGCAATAAAGCAGCTGTCTCGGTAGCCCTTGCATTTGTCTAGGAACAGGCACACAGTGTTTCCGTTTAATGGAAAAACTTCCAATTAGTAAGTGTTGATGCATAAGTTAGTGGGTTATTTAAAAAATATTATTCAAATCACTCAATATATGATGTTTACATTATTTTTGGAATTAGCCTAGCCTATTAAACAGTTTTATTTTATTTATTAATTTCTGATAAAATTACAAATACAAACAAACAGCAAAAATGAATCAATCACAATACAGTATTATACAAAAGAACATGAGAAACTACTTCCCCAAAAGAGCAAGCTCGAGCTTGGGGAAGTTGAATACACAAAAATATATTTGTGAATTTGTGTGGTGTTCATCGCCCCTGATTTATTCAATATGCTTAAAAAGTGCTCTAATGCAGTGAAAAGGCTAATGAGCTTCTAGTTTATCAATTATTACTAAATAGTATTTTTATCAATAAAAGCCATCACTTTTCCTTTTTTCACGATCAGTTTCGACTTGCACTTTGTTCTTTATTGATCCTATCGAATACTCTACTCATTAGTAATATTACTATTATAATTTTTCAAATTCAAATAATTCAATTTTTTTACTTGAAGTGTTCAAGCTGAGATCTTTTTTTTTTCAGAAAAAGCTACAAATGAAAAGAATGTGTCTGAAGAATGGAGTGTTATTATGGAAGTATGCGACAAAATCCAGGAAGCACCTCAACATTCAAAGGATTACTTGAAGGCTATCTTCAAGCGCTTGAATCACCAGGACCCTCATATAGTTATGCAAGCCCTTTCTGTAAGTAATCGCCACATCATACATTAAATTAATATAAATTCATATCTAGGCATTTGGCTCTTGCATTTCAATCAATATGTAGGCAAATAAAATATATCTAGTTAATCGCATGGCTCAGTGGTCTTTTAATTTCGAATCACTTTATTTCAGAATAAATTATTGTTTACAAATTGTCATGCACATCTTAACCAGAGCAGAAATTCCAGATTCTGCTTGAAAAAGTTTCTGAATTATGAAATAAAAATGAATAATTGTTATAAATGTAGGCTATGAAATATAATAAATTTTTAAGAAACATTTTCTTGAATGATGGGTTATTCGTATTGTTTTGCAATTTTCAAATTATCAGCCTATTTCTTGTATTCACAATGAAAAGATGAAATGATGATTGAATTGTTGTATTCTAGCTTCTGGACGCTTGTGTCAACAACTGTGGAAAACCATTTCACTTGGAGGTGGCATCAAGAGATTTTGAAGTTGAGTTTCGCAAGTTGGTTGGTAAGAGCCAGCCGAAAATTGTTGAAAAGTTGAAAAGTCTTCTCAAAAAATGGGCTGAAGGAGACTTTAAAAATGATACACAACTAACGCTCATTCCTTCTTTATACGAAAAATTATTAAAGGAGGGTGTGGACTTCTCTCAGGTTGATGAATCAAAGGTGATTATTTTATCATTTATCAATTGCTAGATTCCTTTTCATTACCTTTAACAGGTACAAAAAAATATTCTGCATTAAGTATTCTTGAATATTCTTCAGAGTACTGTTGAAAATGTGACTGGTGTGCCACGAAACCGCAGTCCAGTGATGTGAACAATAAAGTAGTGGAATTGACAATATCATATAATGTTTTATTCTTCATAAAATATAGTGTTAGACAGTGAATCTTGCATAATTGAGAAATAATCCCATTTATATGATATTCCATTAACTAGGTGACGATCATAGAATTTCATGGTGACAATCATTTTAAACATAGTATTTCACTAAAAACTCAGCTCCAACTTTCAATGTCCAGCAGAAATTCCATAAGTCGATACTTTGAGATATAAAAGCTGTGGTGCACATTCCAATAAAAATTAATCTTTTCAGTTGTGTGATTTCAATGATTTTTGTAAATTATGGTAGGCTACTGATAATAGAAAAACTGATATTAGAAATACATTATTTACAATTGTTCTGACTATTTCTTTTCATATTTTTATGATATGTATTATCAAGATTATTTTCATCTGAAACCCCTTTTCAAAATATACTATTTTTATGCTGAAAGGTCCTCTTATACTAGGAATGAAATCGATAAATAATTTTGTTCTTTAAACTCTAAGAGCTATCGTTCTTGAAAACAATAATCCAATTACTTGAAATAATTCACATTATTGAACTTTATTACTTGGATTACAAATATTAATGATTCTGTTGAATTTCCTTGTCTATTAATGTGATAATATTTATTTTTCAAGAAATCTTGTGAAACTAGTTTGAGCCATCAATTGGATATTTTGATGATTTCCATGCATGAATGAACTTAATAAATGAATGCTTAATACACCAATCCACATTTACAAAATAATACATCATAATAGATTAAGTTCATAAATTAATTCTATCATATTTACTTGATTGATCTCATAATTAAAGCACCTTCTCACTCTCCTTTGTCAAGCATTTTTTTTTAACAATCTCTTATTGATTCAAGCTATAGATATTTTGAAATCGGATACTTATAAACTTCAAAACGGCTTTACATTTGATAAGAGAATGTTGTCTTTATTTTTTGATAAGAGGAAGTGTGTAGAAAAATTTCATTTTCATAATAAAATCGATGGGTCAAGTTTTTCAATGCTGAAAGGTAAACTTCCCGACTTAATTCCACTTATAGCAGATGTACAACAGTCTCTATATAAATATAAATGTGTAATTTATTGGTAAGATCGGTTTTTAATGGTTAAATTATTGAAAATCAAGTGCTTTAATCACTTCTAGTCCGTGCCTACAAGTTGATTATCATCACCCTCATGAGAAACAAAACTGTTGTTTCCAATTTGGATTAAGCTTGAAATGTATAATTTACACTTCAGTTTTTGATTTGAAAATTTTGATCATTATTATTATTATGCAGTTAGTTATCCATAACATAGAAATTATTATTTTCTTTTTTTATCTATTGCCAATTTGAATTGTGTGATTTGTTTCAGCCAAAGCAAAGCCCACAGCTGAAAGATCCGAATGCTGTATCTAGTCAAAAGGAAGTGGAAGATATTGCAAAAGGTATTTATAGTATTGATCAATAATTATGAAATATTTCCATCGATTTTGTTTTTCTAGATTATACTAGGAAATTTATGCACATCGATTTTATGTAAATATGAAAATCTACGCTACTTCTGTAGAAAGAGTCAATATCACCTTGAACTGAACTGCTACGACTAATTCTATAATTAATAATTATATAAAATTATTAAATCATAGTTAATAATTATTAGTTATAATTTATAATTTTGTTGGAGCGCGGTGGAAGACGTTTCTGTTGTTGACTATATCGGACGAAATTTTTAATCCATTTGACATGAATTTTTGAAATTTTACCAAATTTCAATTTCAAAAATTTAATTTTTTGATTACATGTCATGTAGCCTAGCCTAAATAAACCCAAAGTCCCAAATTAACAATCTCTAGCATTTATTTGAGAAAACGTAGCGAGCGATAATCAAATTTCACGGCTAGAGACATTCTGGCAATGCTTCACGGCAATTACTTTGTTTAATTATTACTTGGATATTATTGTAGTTATCTGAGATTAGAGAATAGCATATTTTCTTACATGTTAGAATGTTTCTTTTCTAAATTGACTGATAAAATTCACATTAAAATAATTTGAAAGTTACCTCGAAGAGCATGGACCAAATTGAACAGAATCCGTACTGGACATGGGCGAACGGGAGAGTTTCTACACAGGTGTGGCTACAGAGAGACCGCTGAATGCGAATGTGGAGCAGAGAAACAGAGCAGGAGACATATCCTCCACGAATGTCCTAGGTATAGGTTTAAAGGTGCCACAGAGGAGCTCATAACTTGTACACCTGATGCACTGCAGTGGTTGGAAGAACTGGATGTAGAAATCTAAAAAATATTATTTATTTACCTCAAATTGTATGTATTATATAACATATAGCCTATATATTTTATTTTAACTTTTTGACGAATCATAATATGACGATACAGTTATTGACATTAGGTGAAAATTATTAAGACTTCATACCGATATGTGTTCTCATACGATATATATATATTTGAAAGTTGAAGTATTTATTTTGAAAGGTGGTTCCATCGTGTAGTTTTCACATTCCTGTTCATACTCTCACATTTGAATTTCCAGCAATCGAATTGAGCCTACAAGATACAACAATTTCATCAGTAACAAAATCTGGTGCTAGCGGTAGTTCGAGCCTCTATCCATCAACTAATATCGCAAATTCGTCTTCGGAAGGAAGAAAAGTACGTGCTTTATATGACTTTGAAGCAGCAGAAGAAAATGAACTCACATTTTTGGCTGGCGAAATTAGTAAGTTTCTATTTTTCATTTTTATCGTCAAACTGAATTGAATTATAATCAGGGGCATATTTCGTGAAAAATCAGAAGTCCTGTATTCTAACTCCGAAAAAAGGCGGATGCCCATGCCCTCTGGTTTATGAATTGATTGCATAGTACGCCGTGCTATTCATGTCTAGTGTGTGATCACCTTTTTTCTCTTTCATATGACTGAAATTTCATGAAACAAACCCCTGTTTTGATAGAGAAAAGATAGTTATACATCAATTCATTTAAAAACCTGTAATATTCTTAACATTACTTTATTCGTCATTTTGATAAAGGAAAGATACATCAATTCATTAAAAATCCCGTTACATTCTTAACATGACTGTATTCGTCATTTTTCCTAATGCTAGATGTCCAAAATTTATAATATTTCACGGTCCGTCCATTTCATTCAACTTTGAGGATTGCGAAGAGAATTTTATTTATAAAATATTAATGATAGACAATTAAATTATTTTTAAATTTCGTTTAGATTGATATCAAATTTATATTTGTTCTGTCAATAGTCATTTTCATTACAAATTCTTCTAAAAGAAGTCACAACAATAATTATATTATAATTTGGTCAACCATATCTCAAACTATTCATGAATGTTTGTTCACTGATGCTTCTGTGAATTGAAAATAATGTATTCATTCTTTGTTTTTTCTTTCTTGTGAGCTAGTTTACTACTTGAATGTTGGTACACTGAACTTTTTCCATTTAAACCATAGACTAACTATACAACTATACGGTGTTGTCCGTGATTTAAACCTTTAACAAATTGACTTTTCTTTGCAGTTCAAGTATTAGATGACACAGATAGCAGTTGGTGGGAGGGCTGTAATAAGAGGGGAAAAGGGCTTTTCCCCTCAAACTTTGTGACAGATGATCTAAGTGTGGAACCAGAGAATACAAGTAAGTCAATAAAATCAAATTGTGTCTTACACTTTATAATTATATCACTAAATAGTAATTTCAATGCATATTAGACTGAATTCACTTACTTAGTTTTTACTGTTCAACCGTTAAAGTCCAAGCTATTGTTTTGGACAACATAGTTTCTTGGTCTTGAAAACTCTTATATTTTTTTGATCGTTAAAATTTCCGATTTGATCATTCAATTGTTGTGATCATTCATTCGATTTTGAGATGTCAATTTTGTATTATATATCATCATGTTTCTCCATTTAGTCGTTGGATTTGCTCTATAACTCTTAGGAATTCTTAATAATTTAAGGAATTCGTTAATAATTATTAAGTGCTGGTCAATCTTGTTCTTGATTCGAGAGAGACAACTGTCGAGATTTGTTAAATTCTATCCTATGTTATATAAATCCTATATTATGAAACCTATGTTAAATTCTAAAACAAATAATCTCGCGTTTCCAATCGTGGTTTTTCTAGTTTCTTCAAATTAATCTTCATAAAATTATCATATTCTCCACTTTGAGATTAAATTCATTAGTAACTTCTAACAAAAAGTAGATTATTCCTGAAGTATCACCGATTATAGTGATTTCTTGTAATGATTTCACTACAGTGCTCCTGCATCTATCAAGTTTCTAGAATTTACTGCGTTAGAACTTGATTTTTCACATTTGAAATATTTCTTGTATGTGCTATATTTTTTGTATGAGCTGAAACCTCTACTCATTATAAGAGGAAAAAGCTCAATCTCTCTCAAATAGACGTTTCCTTTATCAAATTTGTATAGATTTGCTCATAATGAAATAGTATTATTCCTTTTCATTTTGTAATTGGTCTTGCCTTTTACCATAATAATGGAATTATAAACAATTAAGTTATAAATCCCTGTGTAATATCCTTGTCAATTCAGCTAAATCTAAAACCAAAAGTTATACTTTATACAATTCATTTGTAACAAAAATATGAACTTATTACTTTGTCGCATCTCATTACCCAATACAGGTCAGGAAAGTGCAATAGTTGAAGAAGCGCTAGAAGTAGGAGAGATAGTTGATACCCCATCACATAAAACCAGTAGGCCTACATTACTTCCAAGAAAAAGACCAATGAAAAATGACATTGAATATCTCAGACCACAAGATATTCCTAATGAAAAAAAGAAATTGTATGCCAAGGAAATTTATTTCATGAACGAAAAGCAAAACGCTGAATTGCTGTTACTAAAAATGAAACTTGAAACGGAAAAACTGAAACAGGAACATTATAGACAATTCAATTCTGATGAAAGGAGGAGGCTGGATGCTATTGGAATGGCATTCCTAAAAGAAACTCAAAACGCTGAAATGGTGCTGGCAAAAATTAAATTCGAAACAGCCAAACTAATGCAAGAGTACCATAAGCAAGATCGTTCCGATGAGAGAAATAAGGTATCGGCTATGGTTGCGGGAATTCTCAAAGAAATGGAAAATGCTGAAACGATGTTTGTCAAAATAAAGCTTGAAACAGAAAAACTCATACATAAGTTTTATAATAAAATGAGAGTAGGTGAAGTGGATGATTGAAATAATATAATTATATTAGATTTCATGTTTATCAGTATTTGGAAGTTTTAAGATAGTATTTTCAAAATACACAAGTAATACTAACTCTGACTCTAGACTTTACCAAGGTCACTTATAATTTATTTTAAATAAATTTTTATTTGAATTAGTTTAAGTAAACCAATCAACTTGGGCTCTACGTGAATAGTGAACTAGTATCATTCCGTGAATTCACTAAATACACTATGCAGACAAATGGCTATTATCGGCTCGACAATCTAGACACTGAAAAAAAACGAATAAATCTAGGAATCTAACATGAAGACGATCTTAAATAGCATTCGAAATCACTGAGATTATTTCCATATTCCAATTTATGTTGGTAGGGCCAAGCAAAATGGATAATTTTATTTATTACACTAATTATCCTAATGAAAGAGAAGAAAAATTATTTTTGCTACGTCAGAACAAAGTGATGGGTGGTACTTGTGTGAGAGATGCACAAAAATACTGTGAACACAAGAGAATACATAGAACACAATAAAATATAGTCTAGAGATTTGATTAAGTTGATGATTTGTAAGCATTTAAAGATTTGAAAAGAGAATCAATGTTGAAACTTCACAATTTTATGAGAATGTTGAACGTGATTTCTACTACGAAGAAAGCTTGGATGATTAATGAAAGATTAAATGGGAAGGATTAGCAATAGCTAAGAAAACCTCATGCAGTGGTTGGCAAAAATATAAGTTCAAATATATCATGAAGACAAAATGAAACTTGCTGATGAAAAAGAAAATATGAGTCACAATAGATGGAATGGAATGCGCTTTTTGGGGCATCTGGCAGCTGGGAACCGGATGACAATGACAGTGAGTGAAAATACACACATTTTGAGAGGTGTCTATGTGTTGAGAGTTGGGAGGTAGATTAGGAAGAAAAGATTTGGATAGAGGTATTCATAATTTTATTGATATTCGTGTGTTCTGTTGATCTAAATAATTGGGGAGTTTGTAGCTCGATATATGTTCTGGAGATGGTTTATGTTAGGAGATAGATATCCACGAAATATGTATATTTCTGTGTTGAGAGATAGATGGCAACAAGAGGAAGCATTAACATATTGCATAATTTTGATATATTTGTAGAGATTGACGTATGACAATTTGTATTTGGCGAGATTGACGATGACAGGGCTTTGTTAGTTGTATAATATCATGGGGATATAAAATGAAAACATAGTTTCCAACTATAAATTAATGTGGATTCTGTTTTAATTTGAGAAACTACAAATTCAATGATAGATGTAAATGATAATGTCAATCGTTATGCATTAGAAACTATTGGGGCTTGATGTTTTGTAATATACCGGGTGCGGCGGTAACGATTAAGCAGTTTGTTTCCATTGTCACATCAGCTGTGATAGAGTTAAAAATGTCTGTTTCTGTTTATTAGTTAACCCCATTTCACTAGTCAATATTGTTTGGACCATTGCTCATCGTGGTTTTGCCGTTCGCGCTTATTATGAAAACACAACGATCGCTACACAACGAGCTTTTTGAAAAAAGTTCAAAATTCCATGCAACAACGCCGTTCCTAATGCTACCACAATTAGGTCATTGGTTAGGCACTTGAAGGAAACTGGTAATACGCTAAGAAAGGATAGACATGGTTGATGCAAATCCTTCAGAGCCAGAAAATGTGCAGCGGGTGAGAACAGCAGTCGAACGATCGCCCTTACTGTTTTTGAGGAGAAAGAAGTGACTAACAGTGAATTCCCAACGCCATGTTTCAATGCTGAGAAATTTTCCGCAATCCAAATTGGACGAGTTTGTTGAAGAACATGAGATACTAGTCACACAGCTCAAATTTCACTAGACGTTTTGAGAGAAATGTTTCCGGGACTCCTAGTCTCTTTGAGATGTGATGTTGGTTGGCCTGCGCGGTCATCAGTTCTGAGCATTTGTGACTTCTCTCTTTGGGGATATTTGGAGGAAAACGTTCTCAAAGGCCGCCCTCACACTTTAGCGATGTTGAAACAGCGAATTATTGACGAAGTGAATGCCATACCCCACGATATGTGTGCAAGAGCTGCTCAAATCTTCAGAGATCGCCTTGAACGATGCATTGACGCTAACGACCGTCATCTTCAGGACATTATTTTCAAACCCTAATCAATATAAAATGGTATATTTGACCGATTTAGAAAATGAAAACACATTTTCTTTATATATCCTGAGTCACTTTTTATTGCTCCAAGAAACTGCTTATAATTGTTACTGCCGCACCCTGTATTTTACTATTAAATTCCCTCACGACCAAGAAGATGTGACGCATGGTCTTCTTTACAATTTGTTTCGTGATCTATTCTCTCATGTCATTTGTCATACGCTGATCCTTATTGTTATATGGCGGAAAGGACCTGGAGTTCCTTATCCTTGAAACCAATAAATAATTCATTCTTGGTTTTGATGGAAAGTGCTAGAGGTGAATAATTGAGAGTCTTGTAACAAGAGAAGTTGCGCTTCTATTAGGTTGGCGCCGATAGGGGTATTGGATAAATAATAGGCATCAGCAGATGGCTAGAGTTTGAAAGCCATAGGACTTGTTGGAGCCCACCAGATAATGTCTAATGCGACAGTGTAGTAGGCGAAAGTATGGCGGATGACAGAGAAGCGTGGAGAGTTACTGCCTCTTCATAGCTCATGCTACAAATAATGAATAATATTTCTCATGATTCTAAATGTGGGTTGTATTCTTGTGTTTTATAGATAACCGTCATCTTTGTCGATTGTATTTTGGAGCATAATGTTTTGTCATTAATTTTTTATGTAATTGAATCTCTTTTGGTTTATTAATGTAATAACTCCAGTTAAATATTTCCTGTGAATTAATTATTTTAGAACTCAGAACATTAATTCTCGGTTACTTTACTAACATAGACTAACATAATTTTAGGTTTTTAGTGGTGTAGATTTTGATTTTACAATTGCGTTCTATCATTCTCTCCAATTCTTATCAAGATGAAGATTTATGTTATTTCAATTTGCTGTCACCAAAGCCGCAAGAAGGCGAATTTCCGATTACTCATTTCTACAACTAAAAAACATTTCTGGACATTCTGTATAGAAGTACAAATTAGAAAACTAAAGTGTAAAGACAAGTAAGTATAGCAGGATCCTTTCAACTTGTCAGAAATCAGCTGTTTCAAAGAGCAACATCACAATACTTAACCTACAAATGCTGAAACTCGCAGATTATTGAAAAGGTCTTTCAAAAATTTATTCTTTGAAAGGTATTCTTTAAAAAGGTATTTTAAAGACTTTAAAGGTCTTTAAGACTTTTAAGCCTTTTGATTATTGTGTCGAAGTCACTGTTTAATTATTACCAAAACAGCTGATTTCTGTCAAGTTAAATGGATCGTGCTATACTTGTAAGTATTATGATATTCACTTATGCACCAAGGCACCAGAATGTTGATAAGTTTTGACAGAGTTTGAAGAACCAGATTGTTTGTGTTTGTTCTTATTGTTTATTATTAGTGTATGCATTTAAAATTTACATTTGATTTATTGATGAATTGAAAATTCTTGAATTTTCAGAAGTTGAAAAGAAGTCCGTCCAGTTCAATGAAACTGTTCAAGTGAAGACAGTAAAAAATTTGCAACCTGTAGAAATCGATGAGGCAAAAATTGATAGGTGAGTGTTTGCATGATTACGAAAACATCAACAAATTTGTTAATACTATAAAAATCTATATTAATAAAAGAGAGTTGGTGTCTGTACGCTCGCTTATAACTCGAGAACGGCTGAACCGATTTAGATGATTTTGGTTTAGTTTGAATTTTTACAGCACTGGTTAACATAATATGTATTAAAATATAAGAAAATCCCTTCATAATTAATAAATAATTAGTACATTAATGACCTAACCTATAAAACATTTTACAGACGCATGATTGTTTTGAACTTGCCCGCCAAGCGGCTACCGAAAGATGATCGTGATTCAAGATCAGAAAATTCAGCCATATCATTCTAAGTCTCGGTAGCTCAGTGGATAAACTTCTGCCTTTCAATCTTGAGGTCCCGGGATCGAATCCCGCTACGGCCAATTTCTTTTTGTTCTAGGTTTTCTACTCTAATTATTTTTTACGCTAGAATCATCAATAATAAAAATGAGTTATCGTTCGTATCATACATGTTTTATTGTTTCTAATAATAAAATTGAAGAACGGAAATAAAATTGAAAAAAATATATAAAATAAATTAAAACAAAAAAATTATTGATTATATAAAAATAAAAAATACATTGATTATATTAAATATATTTTTACTTCGTGACATTTTTTGTGTTTCAAAGAAAGGGGTGAAATGAAAGGGGATTTTTGGGGGTTGACATTTTGGGGGGGAATGAAGGGGGCATTTGGGGGGTGACCGTTTTTAGGGGTGTCATGAAGAGGGACATTTGTAGGGAGAAGAGGGGACATTTGTGGGGGGGGGGGGAAGAGGGTGATACAAAGTTCGCCGGGACAGCTAGTATATGATAAATATGTTATTTTTAAAATTTTATTTCATAATGAATTATAAAAAATAAATACAATATTCGAAAAAATAACATTTAGCCTAAATCTTACTTGATAGAATGTTTGTGTTTCAAAGCATCTTGAATACATGTTCAGTATACTGTAATAATTTTTTTCCAATTTGAAATTTGACAATAAAGAGAATAGTCTTCTACTAATTTTCCTAGGTAAAACCTCATCACTTGAGAGCGTACCTAACTTTGAATAATTCTACTTCCAAGTTATATATTTGTGTTCACTTGACCATTAGAAACTATTACGATTTATACCATTGAAATGTAATTCAGTCTACTGTATTTAAATTTAATCGGATTTTACTAATTGGTGCACTAATAATATTTCAAGAACGTTGTTTTTCAAAGAACGCTTTCTTTGTCAGCTTGATAAGTAGTGAGCATGCGCTAGTTGGATCTGTACAGCGAGTGGAAGACATTTTTATTGTACTCTTTTCTACCGTTGAAATTAATTTCAAAATATTAAATTTTTCTGGAATCTAGAAGAGTGGTTGAGATGCATTACATTGCTAAAAATATACTATCTTCCATCACATCATAACATTTCATTCCCGAATTCATTCACAAAACCTAAATGAATACTTCAATCTTCTTTCAGGCTATCGTATTTATTACACGAAGCAGACCCTGAGGATGACACTAATGATTCTGAACAAATGTTAGCTCTTGAAGGTAAGTCGTTCTGCTTAGTTAGATCTGGATTGATTTTATAATCTTTCGAATGCCTTTTCTATAGTAAAAAGAAATTTTAGTATGTCTCTATTTTACAAATGAATATTTGATTGATATAGACTATTTGCCTTGAAAGAAATATGAGATACATAATATGATATCTCACATAAAACCTCATTCTATTCTGCTACCTGAAATTCTGTACTATTATTGGGGAACAAACGCAAATCAGGATAAAATTTATTTTGTTGCCTCCTAACTTCTCTGTCAAATAATAATCATTTTAACCCAGTAACTGGCTAAGTTGCGCAATATATTATTGAGCTAATCACATAGATATAATCGTCACGTGATGAGAGTGTACTGTCAAACTTCAATTTCTAATACAGTAGAACGTCGATAATCCAGATTAATTGGGACCGGACCCCATCCGAATTATCAAATTATCCGGATTATCGAAATTACATTAAAAAATGGCCATCACGCACTATTTGAGAAAAAAAGTTTTTTAAATAGTATATTTTCTATTACTGGTAGGTAGAGTATAGGTAGGTCTATGAATTGAAAACATGTTTTTCAAGCACTGTATCATATTTTATTTACAGCAACATGTGTACAACGTACAGTAAAAAATGTATTTCTTAATAGAGACGAATCCGGATTATTGACTGTCCGGATTTTTGACGTCCGAATTATCGACGTTCTACTTGTTAGTTGAACTTGGCCCTTATTACATTCAGTATTGCTCATGTTTTATTTTCAGAGGAAGTGAACGCTATGGCTCCTCTAATAGACACCGAGTTGGAGCGAGTGGACAAGAAGCATGCAGTGCTGACGCAACTGTCGTCGAAGCTGGTTGAGTCGCTCAACATCTACTACACGCTGATGCGAGAGTTGCCACCCGCTGCCACCGCCAACAGTCCATTCCATCAACCCCAACCGCCTCCTCCTCAGGTACCATAACCTATATCATGATATTTAGGCTCGTATCCACCATCATCTTTCAAACTAAGTTCAGCTAAACAATAGTAACTTTGTTTAAATTGTTAAAATTCTTGGGTTTAACCGCTGTATTTTTTATTTCAATTGAATTATTCTTTGCTCAACATGCATTCGCTAAACAATAGTTGAAACTTAGTTTAACAACAGTTAAACTTGGTTTCATTTGCAGCAATTGTTTGTTTTAACTGTTGTATTTTTGGTTTAACCAAGATTGAATATTTAACTTTTCGTTTAGCTAAACTTATTTTAAACGGATATTGGTCCTACGGGTTCATGTTAATCAAGTTCCAAGTTATTCATCTATTCGATTGAGTAAACCTAGTGATGTGGGCCGGGTAACTACCCAGTGGGTAGGTATTTATAAATTGGTTATTTACCAAGGCGGGTAGCCTAAATACCCAAAAACTGGGTATTTACAATTTTTATTGAATTTAGAGAAGATTTATTCGTCATTTTGCAATCACTATCCTGTAATAATAGTAAAATGATTATATAATGTGTTTAACAATTTTTCAAATTGTCCCCACTAGCATTTTACTTCTGAGAATGATTGACATAAATACCCATGATCTGGGTATTTATGTCAATCATTTATGTTCTTCGTTTTTTGTGGTGTTGAATGGATTTATCGTATTGAAAATGACAAAAGAGTTTATAAAAGTAATAATAACTATTAAGAGTGAGGAAAAGTTGACTTAGTATGTGGAAATTAACCCAAGGAAATAATGAAAACTCAGTCTGTAAGATGGCAAGATTCAATAATAATTTTAAAAGGATTTTTGTTCAAGATCTTTCTTTGTTTAGTACTAAAACAAAACATACTTTTATGAACTCGATTTAAAATCAAAATTAAAATTGAACTAAAGGCAGAAGGAATTTGCAAAATAGGTTTATATCCAGATTGGAGATAAGAGGCAACACTGAATACCTGCATATTGATCTACATTGAAAGTTTTATTCCTTTTAATATTATCCCTACGTCAGTTAGGCCTACTACTTTCAATGCATGTTCTAAAATGAAGATCATAATACCAGTAGAAGTATGTTCACTACTTTTTTAAGTGTTGTCTAGAATTAATTTCATAGGGAATCTTTGTTTTGGACATCCCAGGCTTGCTTCACGGCTACCAACCAAAGACCTTACAAAAGTATACTAACAGTCTCTGTGCCTGTTTATTTACAAAATGAGGGCAATATTTAAAAATAATTACTAATTCATTGAATAAATGGTGAATAAGTTGTTGAAAAGTATTCCAATATATCATACAATGATAATAATAACATATTAAGAGGTAAACATCAATTAATTTTGCTCGATTTCATAAATACGTAAAATACCCGGGTATTTACCCAGAGATTTAAATACCCGGGTATTTTACATCACTAAGTACACCCATGCATCTAAGTTTGTTGTTCTGATTCTAGAAATTGGTGAAATCGATTCTATCTTGGCATTTATCTACTCTTTAGCTTGGTATCTTTTTATTTTTGAGTTGTTGAAATCTATTCTAATTCTTCTAGGTATATGAAAAATAACTTGAAAGTAGTTTTCTGTATAATTTATTTTCGTCTGTTATCTTCCTTGTTCCCTGTAATTTTTGAAGTAAGAAACAAAAATTTTCTATTGAGTTGATGCTGTATTTGATGCAGAAAACAACTTTGAATAATTTGTGTAAAATCATCACTGCTGGAAGCTGGAAGTCAAGAAGTTATTTAAATATTCATAATTTTATCAATCTGATTTTTCCAATGTAAGTGTTGTATGTTACATGCAAGCCCTTTTAAATGAATACTATTTATATTCAATTGAGTAACCATTGTCTTTTCCACCACTGATAATCTTCTACATGATACTATTCAGTGCTAAACGTCTGTTGAATTTCTGCAGGTTTTCAACGGGCCAGTATCATATCCACTTCCTCCAGAGCACTACATGATGGGCCCACCTCCTCCGGGGGCACAGTACCCGCCCATGGGACCACAGTCCCTGCCACCTCAGTCTGCTCCCAACCAGCCAATGTCATTTCCTCAGAGGTAATTTACTCATTAGAAAATGTATTTGTGTCACCTTTGCAAGCAAACTGTCAAATGTTTTTCAGCAGGGAAACAGCAGACCCAGCAGAAATAAGAAGGCATTCTTTATGTGGTAGTTTCCCAAATCGTCTAGAGGAAGAATATATTCCAAGGGTGTCCGCGTAAAGGTTTACACACACTTGCCCTGCACAGCACGGTTCACTTAGAAGTACAACATAATGATCTCCACAAATTAACTTACTTATGCCCGGTTTTTCAGTCGTTCAATAAACTTATTGAATCAATATGTCTATTGAGCGACTGATGCCATTTCAATTTAGGCACGAAGTCATAACCTTATCTATATTAATAAAAGAGAGTTGGTGTCTGTACGCTCGCTTATAACTCGAGAACGGCCGAACCGATTTAGATGATTTTGGATTCGTTTGAATTTTTAAAGCACTGGTTAACATAATATGTATTAAAATATAAGAAAATCTCTTTATAATTAATAAATAATTAGTAAATTAATGACCTAACCTATCAAACACGACATCCATTTTGATCCAGCCCAAACAATAATGCTCCTATGAAATCAATGTGTAGTTGAAGATGCTACAATATAGGTCTTCCCAAAGACGACCACGGTGGTCTGTTGGACAGCGACTCTGCCTTCCACGCAGAATTCTCAGGTTCGATTCGAGACAGGTGAAATTTTTGGCAACTTTCAGCATTGATTAATGTTGATTATTATCCACTCGCTTTATAAAATTAGTATATTGCAGATTTCTTTTAATTTTCCATCAATAAAGCGGTGGATATAGATATTTTACTTCGTGACATTTTTCGTGGGGGGTGTGATATGAAGGGGAGTCATTTGGGGGGAAGAGGTGGGTGACATGAAGGGGGTTATTTGAGGGTGACATGAAGGGGACATTTGGGGGGTGAAATTTTTTGGAGGGGGCCAATTGTGGGAAGAGGAGGGTGACATTTGTTGGGAAAGAGGGGGTTGACATGAAGGTGGATTTGTGGGGGAATGAAGGGGGGGCATTTGGGGATGGCATGATGGGGGGGACATTTGTGGGGAGAAGAGGTGGGACATTTGTGGGGAGAAGAGGGGTGACATTGGGGGGGGGGGGAGAGGGTGATACGAAGTTCGCCGGGACAGCTAGTCTATTATATTAAAAGAGTTTGGTGCCCGTGTAGAGTAGATTTTGGAAAGTTCGTGGAGAAGTTCGAGTGGACCGATTTTGATGTGGTTTGCGCCAAAAGAAATGTAAAAAATCGAATTTCTGCAGGCTCCATTTGTCTTTCAAAAATAATCATTTTAAATGGGAGAAAAATGATGAAAACCAAACAAACATAGGCACCTGTGGCGCTATTTGTTGGCATTAAAATGTACTAAGTTATTGTATTTACTGAATTGGTTTCAAGCTAAAACTAGTACAGTGACTATAAATAGTAATTTAAACTCTGATACCAAAATACTAAAATTGAATCAAATATTTATCACTTGAAATTATCGCTAAAGTTATTTATTTCGTAAAATGTTATAAGTTTGAATTTATAATTATTTGAACTCTACATTTTTGACCAATCCTGCCTGGTGTGGTCTAAGTTTTGACTCGAACTTTCTTTCGTCCATCTGCGCTCCGGATGAAAATTAAGTCCTTCAAAAACTAAATTATTTTTCCTTCACTTTCAGACTTTGATTTGTGAATTATGTTGTATTATTATTGCTTTTTCCTTACATGGTCGATTTCTGAAGTTTGATTGATATTCAAGTTAGTCAGTCAAACTTTCAAGGCTTCTTTCGATGTGTCTTTCTAAATTTAATTGCACGCCGTATTTATTTTTGCAGCGGACTGCCTGAATACATCCCCCCGTTTCCAGGTGCTCATTCGCAGCATAACTTGCAGCAGGCTGGCTACACCGCGGGCCCACCGGCCGCCAACAACCCAGCTGCCCCAACCAACTCCCAACACTTGTGAGAACAGCTGTGATCGACTAACTCGTTCATGTTTAGTCTACGATCTAGTGAGCAACAGATAAGTTGCTTCAGAAGTCGTACTGTGATTGTGAAAAGATGTAAATATGTAGATTGTGGCTGACTTATCTGTTGGAGTGTTTCGAGTGATGAACAGTTCGATGCGTTGTTTCCTGCTGTTTTTCATGACTGTGTTGTATTAAGTGCTGCAAGCAATTTCTACTGAAAATTACCCCAAAAGGATTCTTTCGCCCTTTCTTCACTCACAAATTCCATGAACTTGTATAATTCCATAATGCTTAAAATATTTAGAAGCAAAGTTATTATAAAATCCACAATACTATCATCATTTCTTGGTATAGAATTGACTAAATCATACATCAGTCACCCTTTTTCTTTTCTTTAAATTACAAGGAATTTAGTTTTCAATGAATACTGAACTTTTTATTAAAATGAATTTCCTACATAAAATTTTATTTTAACAAAAAATAATCAACTGGCATCAGTAAAAATAACAAAAATTGCTCCATGTAAACTACTATCCAATGAATAAAATTCCGACTAAAGTACTAGTGTTTGTGATTTATGATATAGTTTTGAATTTTATTGTTTAATTATGTATGAAATTTTTATTTTTAATAGTTTTTACTCATATTTTGTCATTGATAGATGTTTATTATTGTTAATCTAAAAATAATGTATATATTATATTCTATGAACACAATTACATAATATTTTCTAATTTATTTATTCACAGTCCCCTCAATATTTGCACTTCGATTCTGTGAAAATATCTATTATCAATGAGTTTTTATTAGATCTTACATCATATTTTAATACTATTAGTTCATTGCATTTCAGTATGTGCTCATATTATACAATAATGATTTAACCATTGAAATAATTTCATTTGTTATCTATTTTTAAGGCTATAGTAATGAAAATACTGTATATTTTTTAATTTTCTTAATCATATACGGTAACCTTCACATAAATTATAATTCATTTCCGAAGATATCCAATATGAACAAGGCTACTCTCTGCCAGCAAACTAGGTGCCTAGGGAGAGTTTGTCTTACTGGAGTAGGCATTCAACTCCTGCCTGCAGACCATCGTTTCCAAAAAGGCCTTCAAGTAGAAACCTGCCAAGGACTTTCACTCCTTGACATTTTGGAAGATAATTTTTCTAATGCAATTACGTAGAAGTTTGTAACCCATGGAGCCATCAAGTTCAACCTTGTCCTTGAGGCTTCTTGTCAGAAGATGCAACTTGATGAGAACAACTACAAGAAGGAATAATGTCAGAATGTTACCTTCAAGACAATGTTATCTTCTTTAGTGTCATCAAGCTCATACACTCCATAAAAAAGCATGCAAGGTTATGCTGGAGGAGGAGGAGGCACAATTTGAAGGGCATCCTGGGCTTGCGGCTAAAGTCTGCTACAACAATGCAACAGTCTCCGTCTGCTTTGCATGTTATTTTAAAGTGATTTTAGATTATTTTGTGTGAATTTTAAAGACAGTAATAGAGGAGTGCAAGTAACCTCCAGCGGTCACCTATCACTCAAGCTGCCATATCTCAGTCAATATTGGTCCAATCTTAACAAATAAGGTTTCAATCGATTTGTAATTGAATTTACTAAAAAAAATTTTTGTAATATCAACGGTTTCCAAGTTATTCAAGAAACAAAATTTTAAATGGCCGCCATTTTGTTTTTTGGATTTGAAAAATTGTCATAATTTTTTTGTAGCTTTGTCTAGTTGTCATAAATGTTGGTGCAAAGTTTCAATTCCATATGTTCCACCATTATTGGGATAAAAAATGATAAGTGAAAAAAAACAAAATGGCAGCTGTGTGAGTAACTAAGGACTTCCGGACAATTTTAATATTATATTTTAATATAGTTTTTACCCAGGAACAATGCCCTAGAAAATTGGTAGGGAGTTCTGCAACACTCTGTAGAATAAAAGATAACTTCTTTGTTCTTTCAGTATGGTACCTAAAATTTATTGTTCACTCTGTCTCTCACGCGAGGGCGCTGATGTCTATCAGCTCTTCCTCAATAGAATTCAAATTTTAGCGCGTTCACTACCAGCAGTACCAACTCGATAAATTCACTCATTCATAGTTTCGTAATAACTTATAATAAAGCCCTATTCCATAAAACGTGACAGTCCTATTGAAAATATTGCATGATAAAAATCATATGAAATCAATTTTAATATCGAAATAGTTATATTATTCTATTATGGAACATTTCTGGGTAGCTACGTGGAATAAGATGCAGCGACGTGTCTGATCAGTCAGACTGAAGTTCCAATTCACGACATCGACTTGTTCGCTTTTCGCTAGGCTACATCTTCGTGGCGTGGCATCAATTTCTGTTTTGTTGTTGATGTTCTGTATTTTCAATACTATTCCTTCATTTACTAGTTGGAATTAGTAATGATAAGTTGATACCGACAGGGATTCAGACTTCAGAGTGCTTGTGACAAAATAAATTATATAATTTTCTGTAACCGTATTCAAAATAATGGTGAGTCCAATAATTTGTACTTTTAGGTTAGATACTGGTTTTCAGGTCTTTTTTGCTAAAAATTGTGTAAATTCGATTTTTTATTCAACTAAGTCTTATCCTGCATAGTATTTCAACATGCTTTATGAATAATTTTCAATTCCATTCCTATTTATCCATCTAAATGAGCCTACAAACCCTCATACTTTTGGGGGTTCTCTCTTATGTTTTTGGGGCAAAAGTGAGGCTCCTTGTGGAAATATCTTTTTAGATGCTTCTATAAACCTTCCATATTGAAAAACAATTGTTTTGAAATCATAGTGTAGTAGTGGAACTCATATAGTAATGGGTAGTATTGTTTTCAGTCGCTTCATCACTGAACATTCAAATATCATCGAGGTGTGATTTAGAATGGGCTCTCAATTTCAGAATAATTATGCTAGGGACAATCCTCAGTAACTCGAATCCTATCTATCTCTGCGATAACTATATAGCATGAGAAATGTTTATAGGAACATTGGGGCTTTAGGAGTACTGTTTATAGTTAGGCCTACCAGTCATTTATAGTAACAGGTATTATCCAGTCTTTGCTCTATTTTCACTTCAAACCCTTCTTTTTTTTATAATGTAGGCTAACATTTTTCCTCATGGTTTCAGCCTGCATCACCGAGTACAACAGCTGTAGGGGGTCGTTCACCTTCAAAGGCAGCCGCACCGAGGTCTGCCACTGGTGGTACTGTCAGACAGAGGTAGAAATGAAATCTAATACTTTATTGCCAAATAAATATTACATAATACAATGTATTAAAATATTGATCTAAACTACTTAATCTTACATTAGCTATTGCTGGCGAAAGAATCGAACATGTCAAACAACAACTAGATAAGTGAAAAAAATTTATTTAATTCTTATTCACACATGTCATAGTCATACATCAGTCAGCATTGGCAATAGTCATACAGATTTCATTACTAACAATGAAAATTTACACTGTAAGTTCTCCAAATTATTCTACAACAGCACTAGGCTTATTGATTTATTCAAGATAAAACTTGATACTTGAAAAGTATGGCTACAGCTAGGAAAAACTATAATTGTCAGTTGTAAGTTAAGTAGATCACATTTGAGTGTAATGCCGATATTACTAATTTAATATTTTAAATTTATTTTGTATTTCATTTTTCATAATTGTAAATAGCCTATGATTTGACATGCCATTGTAAAGTTTTACTGTCAATAGAAACTTCAGTTTATTTTATTACTAGACTGTATAGTTCAGTACCTGACGTCTGCATACATAATTCCTTTAAAGCAGGCGCTGAGTGTATTAATCGCATTATTCATTCCTTTAAAGGCTTCTTTACACGTTCATATTCCATTCAATTATATTGCTTAAAATTTAATACGTGATACGGTGCTAATGTGATCATTTGATTCAAGACCTTTCAATAAGTTACAAGACGATTCAAGAAAAATTAGAAGAGATTTGATTGAATTTGACGCCTATTCACTATCTTCAGGATATAAACCCCATTTAAAACAGAAATCAATCTTTTCATTTAAGTAGAGAGTTATCTTTTTGAGGGATTGCGCGTATTTCGTGTGTGAATCATGGTAATTCTTTGAGAAACAATGTTGTCGTTTTTTGTAAGCATGGCTTAAGTAGGGGCCTACTCTACATTGTTATAGTAGGCTACGAGACTGTGTTATACTATGGATTTGAACTGTGTTCTGTTGAGGAATCTTTGAAAAATTTCTTTGAACTAGTCAATTTTATTGATTGATTTCTCCGATAAATTAATTAAACCTATTCCTGTATGGAAAGGGGCATTTAAACGTATTTTTGTTCGAAATACAAATACAACCTGCACATCTAGGACCACTAACCTTTCTTTTTGCGCAAACCACATCTAAATTGGCCCAATATAACGGGCACAGTCATTAGTTATGCAAAACATTTAATCTATAATGATGGCTTGCCAATCATAAGGTCATTCACTTTGTAATAAATTGATTATATATGTAATGTAAACGAAGTATTACACTAGGCCTATAACCTAACTACTTTATGCACGGTTCACTTTATTATAATAAAACTTGTGTCATTATTAATTTATAATACAACTTATGTGTGTATCTGTTACAGAAAAACAGCACCAGCAACCGCGTCTCGTAATAGAACAACCGGCACTGGCAGTGGTGGTATGTGGCGATTCTACACTGATGACTCACCTGGCATCAAAGTGTAAGTTTTCATAAATAGCTGATTGATCGATTGCTATACGGATATAATAACAGTGTATTTCAGAAAGAAAACAAGCTGGCTAGAAACTACAATCTGGGTACATATTAACATGATCTTGAATTTGACTGCAAAATATTAATTTGGACTACTTTCCCTAGCCCTTCAACCGTAATTCCTCTTTAGGAGTAATATTCAGTAATATCCAGTAATATCATAGAGCCAGTAATATCAATGTTATTGTAGTGATAATTTTTACATTGTGATAGGCCTAAATATGGCATGTCAATCAAATAAATAATGATTTACTGATTCAGAAGTTGTAAGAAATAAGGATTACCCTTGCTTGTAGAGATTTTGCGCCATGAGCGCTCGGCCTGGTGACCCTTTCCCTATATCTAGACTCAAATTTATTGGTATTAATAATTTTCTTCTCTTAATAATTCGAATCTGATCTTTCTAGAGCCCTTAATGCCTAATACCTGTAAAAAACACGAAAAATGCATATAGGCTAGCAATTTTACTTAACATTTTTGATTGCTATTTTTTTTATTGATAATCATTGTGAAAATCAGTTACTTTTATAATGATTGTGAAAATCATTTCTTTTATTGATAATGATTGTAAAAATCAGTTATCGACAATGTCAATTTGAAATTTCAAGGTAAGACAAGTAATAATCTTCAGATTATATTCTTAGAAGATTTGTTACCATTTATTTTATTGGTACTTGCATTTATTCAAAATAAATGTATTTTTCATGATTATTTGAATACTTGGTGAGACGCTTGAAAAGGCTTGACGCTCATTAGAGGCGGCACGAGGTGATGCAATTCGACGATACAATCTGGTATTATGATGTACTGGTTCAACGTAGGCTGCCTTGTAGCATCGCATCTTGCTTTCTCATTTCTACAAGCTGCATTCAAACTAATAAAAGCGACGTCGCGATAGCTGAATGAAAAGATGTAAAATTTATTTTCACGCGCAGAAGAAATTTAGATTATCATTCTACCATAGCCTCCTCTAATACATGGCCGCGGCCTTCAATGTGACAACGTCGCAATCCCCACTGCTCACCGTCCGACCAATAGACTCAACCAGATAACTCTGTCATAGAGTTCTTGGTTTTGTTATTCTAATTAGATTGCCTATCAATCTGATCGGAGCAAACAATACTGTGACGGGAAGAAAAATACATAATACATTCTTTAAAGTTTCCAAAACATGAACTGATTAAGAATGTAAGTATAGTTTTGGCAGGTTGAGAAATATCATTATTAGCAACATAAAAAATACAGCCAGTTTTGTAATCAAGAGTTTCCTTTACATGAATCTGATCAATTTGAAGAGCTTTTTTTATCACCTTCGAGATCTTTCACAATGTCTTTTAAAAAATTACAATTCTCATTATTGTTATTTGGTGAAATATGAAATGAAGCACATAGTTTTTGCAAGTATCTAGAATGAGGTATAAGTAATATGCCATTTAGTCTTATAGCATTATAGCATTTAACTGATTGCATGTATATAAAAAAATCTGTCAAAACTGTCATTGTATTTTGGCTTTTTTAGAAGAAGAAGAAGAAGAAGACTGATTTGGTCACGTAAATGTTTCACTGTTTTGGTGGTTGCTACCGGTACAAGTTCATTATTACCTTCTTCCAAATTGTTCATCAACAACTCAATGTTTTCAAGAATGATGCCAGGAAGACTGTCTTTGTCTTTGCTTGATTTTCTATAATCTCAACAGAAATTAATTAAATGAAATAACTGACTTCAGTGGCTTAATTAAAAAATCACAAAGTATCGATGAATTATTTTCCTTATATGGACAAGAGTTTTGTTTGGAATTAATCCTCCATTAATATGGGTCTCCACAATTAAATCATTATTAATATTCTAATGCTGAAACTAACTATAGGAATATTACTTGGATCTAATGAATAAACAATGCAGCTGGTTTCAGTTTTGAATGAGGAAAACTTAATACCAGTACTTTTAATTTTAGCTGATAGAACTTCTGAAAAAGAAGTATAGTCACAGATCTTATCCTCTTCTTCCTTCATCAGTTTTCTTTCATAATTAAGTCTTCTTTCTTCAGGATCTGATCGTTTTTGGGCTGGACAGTTATTACTAAGATATGCTGGCAAATTGGGAAACAATTTTGGGACGGCGCAAGAGGTTTATCTCTTTTAAATTAGCACCATTCACCATCACTGTTTTTAAATTTTTCACTCCAGACTAAATTCGTCTCATGAAAATGTTTAATACAAACATAAGCTCTTTGAAGAGGAACCAATTTGAGCGAGAAATGGCCCGTATCCACTCACTACGAAGTTTTTCATCTTTGGGAAATCTAAATATCTGCTCATAACATAACCCTCCTTTTTCACGGCATTTTCGTAATTGTTGGTACATCCCGGTACAACACACTTGTCAGGCATTTCACTTATTTATAACATTTCACACTACAAAACAATGACGTCAAAACCGCTGTCAAAACTGACAAAACGACCGATTTGCATGAACGCACAATGCAAACTGTATGCTGAAGTGTTGGCTCAGTAAGACGATGCTGCGACGTTGCCATTTACCTCTCGCCGCGGCCATGTATTAGAGGAGGCTATGATTCTACTTTTCCTTCAAAATCTATTTGCTAATATCTTTTTTCACTCAAATTTGTTAAGGCTATGTCCTACGTTTTCCGTTTGGCAGCATTGAGGTTTTCAGTTGCAAGGTGTTAACGCAACTTCTTGAGTTCTTAGCTGGATGTTGATTAATCAGAGATATTACTGTAAAATACCTCTACTGAACTCGTTACTAAAGAGCCTACTTTCTATTTCAAAATCAATTCTGGAAAAATACGATCCAATCGGCTCATTATGTTTCTTTCCCAATGAATATGCTTTTTGCTTCATTCAGTCTAAGGCAAATAATTCACCTCGTTTATTGTTTTTCCACAGGGGACCAGTGCCAGTATTAGTGATGTCTCTTCTCTTCATCGCATCAGTCTTCATGCTCCACATCTGGGGAAAATACACCCGCTCTTAGGAAATAAAGACTTACCTGTCATCATTCCTCTTTTCTCTGTGAGAACTGCCGACAAACATTTTTGAAAAGTTGTTCATGGCATTTATCATTCACTATTCATGGATTTTCATAAGTTATTGGTTTCATCAAAATGTAGACTTGAGATTCATATTTATTGTCTATAAACTTATCTGAACTACAATAATTATTTGTTATAATTCTTATTTATATTGAAAATTTATTTCAATTGTTGTATTATTGAATAAAACACATTTTTATATTACTTAGTTGTAAACTAAAATGACCAACACTACCATCTGAATTTCAGTGAGGGTTATTGACTAGTTGTACCTTTTAACATTGCTTCTCTCCATGTGAAAGGTTTTGATTTGGAGCAACGTGAGTTTATTTGCAAAGCTAGGACATTGAGCCTTTTTTAAGTCCCATACACTCGTACTAAAACTCTACAGACATCTAACAACATCTCTCTAACAGTACTAACATCTACAGACCGAAACTTGCCCCTCATAGACAAGGTATTCTTTGAATGCAGTACAGCCTATATGATTTTAAGTGATTCAATTCACTTCAGTTCATCAATCGTTGACCAGCTTTCATGCTGGATAGATTTCGTCAAAAAAAAAACTAAAAACATTTAACACTTATTGTGACCTAGATGACACCACATACAGTGCTCTGAATGGGCTCAGAACTGCTCATAAAACAACTCCATTGCATGCTCACTTAGTGAGTAGAGTGGCACATTAATAATTATGCTGTGAGAGCTTCTTATATCTTCTTATCTCCAGATTGCGCCCATATTGAGGCAGTCTTTTGAAGATCTTCAGTGCTTGAATGAGATAACAGTTATGCGATATGGAAATTCTGACATATAACAGATTGATATCATCACGCCTCCTGGTGTTATGCTAATGTAGCTGACCTCTCTCCTGAAACCCGTGGAGTCCCTTCCTCAATTGTAGCAGCAAGCTGTAGATATATTGGCTGTAAACAGTCAGTAGTTGCAACCGTTAAAAGATTGGCCTATAGTGTTCAAGACATGGTGCCCCAGTAATGATGTGGAGAGCTTTTTTCTATAGCAGTAGAATCCTCTCACAGCCTCCACGTGGCCGCAGATCAGAATGTCATAGTTGTTGGTAGGTACCTGAGAGGTACATGATTCCTCAGTTTCCACAGTAGATAGATCACCTTTGATAGTCTGTTGCAGACCATGCTCACATGCTGCTTCCATGATATAAACCCAACACTGCCTGCACCATCAATAAAGAGCACCAGATGTTGATCAACCTTGTCAAAAGCCAAACTGTTAAGGCTGGAAGAGGTTGTTACCCTCAAAATAGGCAGACAACTGAACTTACATGACTGACTCTTGAAAATTTGCAGAATTTTTGATCTCTTCAACTATTCCGGGAAAATTCCCACCTCCAAGCAATCATTGATTAGTATACTCAGTGGAACCACAAAGAACAGATTAGAATAGATTTCCCATCGTACGTTAAATTTTGTGACCAGAAATCAAGGGGCCGATCCTAGCGACATCTCTTAGAACTCAGAGTAACTGGAAATCGTAACTGTAAACTCGCAACTGGCGATGAGACAGTGAATGGGAGTGAGTGAGCAATCGATTGAGAGAGGAACGCCAGCGTCAGCGCGATCTTACCGCCCGGCTTATGAACTACGTGGCCAGCATACAAAACCGGATCATAGTTCCCTATTCCTTGAACGATCTACAATTTTTTTTATAGAAAGTATCGCTTCTCTATGGTGGAACTGACAGAGCCCCAGTAACAGCTTTCAGTACAGCAGTTTGAGATGCCATGTATGCCAGGGCTAGTTGAATTTTTATAGCCATTAAAAATGTTGATCAGGCCCACTGGAGTTACTTTTTTCCACTCAAATAATCTGCAGTTCTGAACAGGAACATTTTCAATCGCATCAACTGGATTGGCATCTCCCAGAAATCGACGGAAGGGCACCGACCGATGTGAGGGATATGAGAATGCATAATTATTTTACATTGAATAATATTGTCGGTCTATGACAGATACGTTACGGGTCGGTCGATAGCTTTGAGAATTAGACGATTCAGGTGCTCTGATTGGCAGGGTAACAAGTTTTGGTGTCCACTTGTATAATTTTGTGTAGTCAGGCTGGACGCACTTTTTTAGTGTTTTAGTGCTGCAACGCGAAATATAAATCATCTGGGCATGCATTTCAACGAGGCATCAAAATCATTGTAAAAGTTGCCTTTAGCCTCAATGCACAAAAATTCCTCATCGGTGTGAGTCCAGCCTAATGAATGAATGTCACACATGACCGGCACTGGACGGTCTTTCCCAGCCGATCAACAACTCATTTATGTTATAATTATAGTGTCCATCACACCATGTAGGCTATACATGGTCGAAGGATCACACGTTGTCATTGGCATATGCCGTGTGCCCGAGGAATTATTTTCATTTCATTTCATTCAATTATATTTGGACTAAGAATTTATA
This sequence comes from Laodelphax striatellus, assembly GCA_017141395.1. NCBI lineage: Eukaryota > Metazoa > Arthropoda > Insecta > Hemiptera > Delphacidae > Laodelphax > Laodelphax striatellus. The sequence continues at coordinate 37,403,052 of CM029531.1, read as the reverse complement.
TTGATTTAGAGAGATATAAATTGTATAGATATTTTATTGATAATATGTCACCAGGCAATTCGTCTATGAACATTCAGTTTACATAGGTACCTACATTTTTATTTTTAAAGAGAGAAATTCTACCTTTATTAAATGAAATATAATTTGTGTGTGAAAAAATAAATGTATTTTTGAATAATCTTATTAGACGGGTCCAATAACATTGATGGTGGTAAGAAAAACTAGTAAGAAGATAACCAATTTACAAATTAAAATGTTTTAAAAACAGTAATGAAAACAGAGCAGTTATTAAGTAATGGAAGGCAAAATAATATTTAACTTATGATAATTTTATAGATCTGAGTAGAACTAGGCCTATTTGAATAAATCATCCATGGCAAATTGGTTTCACCAAAGCTTATAATTTTACCGCTCATAGCGCTTCAATCGCCCGCTCCGCTCAATTTATTGACCCAAAATTCCAATGAAACTGGATCCAAAAATACTGGAATTACATTAGAATAAAACCTAAAACTATCATTCCATGAATAAAAACGATAATTTTCTTTTTACTTCAAGAAAGGGTTGGTACAAAAGTGTACCAGCGACATTCTGGTCCACTGCTCCAAGGATTTCAAACGACATTTTGTCCCATTTTCACTGCCGACATTCTGTCCCACATTCCTGAGATGGACCAATATGTCGGCTGCATGCAACGACATTTTGGTCCAATTTATATTCCTTCAAATTCCGACAATGTGTACCAACGACATTCTGTCCCACATTCCTGTGATGGACCAATTTGTCGGCTGCTTGCCCGACATTTTGGTCCAATTTACTCAATTCCTTCATTTTCCGACAATGTGTACCAGCGACATTCTGTCCCACATTCCTGTGATGGACCAATATGTCGGCTCTGTGCACGACATTTTGGTCCAATCTATTTTCCTTCACTTTCCGACAATTTGTACCAACGACATTCTGTCCCACATTCCTGAGCTGGACCAATATGTCGGCTCCATGCACGACATTTTGGTCCAATTTACTTACATTCCTTCACTTTCCGACAATGTGTACCAGCGACATTCTGTACCACGTTTCATTCTCAATATCGATTTAGGCGAAATATCGACTGTTGAACTTCTAGTCAATTAGGAGTGTAAGTGAGGCATCCATTTCCAAAGTGACTCTTGTCCACTAAACAAAATTTTTCAGAAATCACGAAATAACACTGAAAAAGGTTATATTAGGTTAATTCTTTTTATTTTACTACTTATACTTCCTTAAGTTGATATAAATGCATTAATGAATAGTAAAATACTTCAATTTTCATTAATCTTCTGAAAAATTGGAAAATAAGATGGATAAGAGTCATTTTGGAACTGCATGTTGGATAAGAGACATTTTGGAACTGGGAAGATGGGACATGAGTCATTTTGGAACTGGGAAGATGGGACATGAGTCATTTTGGAACTATTATGCATTGGGTGTTTTTGAAGTGAAGTAATAAAATTGTTTGTGAAAGAAAGGTAATGCTTTGAAAAAGTACATAGTGTAATAAAAATAATTCACATGTATTAAGAGAAATTCAGTAATAAATCAAAATCATACAAGAATAATAATAAAATAAAGAATGATATGGAATTTTTAGAAGCGGTTGGTCCCAGTGGCAAAGGCACGTCTAATCGGTAAGATTAGATAAGATACAGCGCCTACCACTACTGTTGTAACGGTGACCGGCTCCTTTAAAAACAAAAATTTATGAGCTTCAGAATCGCTTCCCGGTGGTTTGGAACCCACCTAAAGCTGTAGGTCCATTCATCTCTCATCATCATCCTTTGGAACCCACCTAAAGCTGTAGGTCCATTCATCTCTCATCATGATAAATCTAAATCTAAATCATCATCCTTCCCATATTCCCACACACAAGCTTAGAGCTTATGTGGGAATCATCCCTAGCAAAGAAAAAAAATAGCAAACTCATTATCTTCCATGAAACCATCCTCATTTTTATCTTCACTATCTTCTTGCCTATTTATTTGATCATTGAGAAAGTTCTTGTAAAAATTCAGTTCACAGAGACCTTCCCATTCTTCTCCAAAGAGCAGTTGAAGTAGTTTTTTTACATCGTGTTTTTTAAAAGTTCTGATGAAACTTGCGAACATCCTGCACCGATAGGTATTTGAAACCCCTGTCTTTATGTTTACATTCTGGTAGTTAGACAAACCTTCAGAAGAATATTTTTTTCTTCTTTAATACATTTTTACTCTAATTTTCCGGATTTCGTAGCCGTTTTCTTCCTTTTCCTTCTGGAACAGGAGTCACTAAACCACAACTTCGCACATCAGCTTCCTCCACGTTCATTTTGAGCAAAACTTTGAGCATATAACCATCAAAATTGACAGGTTGAAATACAAAACAATTTCTTCCAGTTGTTAACCAGTGTTTTCACTACACAATTCACTACCATATGACTGGCTGCAGTTTTATTTATTTAAAGAAAAAGCTGTTTTTAAAGTGTCTGTTAGCTTGGACAAGAGACAATATTGAATGCAAAGATGGCGTTTGTTTGGAAAATTATATGGGACAAGAGTCACTTTGTTAGAGAAAAGTATGAGCAGCCATCTTGATATTTTCTCTGTGGACAAGAGACACTTTGGAACTGCAGACGACTTTCAAATCAATTTACTATGTGATATGGGTCGTTTTGTAACAGAAAATCATGATATACTAAAACAGAAATGCCTTATAAATCGTATGGCGCCAAAATCTCATTTTTGAAAAAAATGGACAAGAGTCACTTTGGAAATGGATGCCTCAAGTGTGACATCACAGATCCCAATCCGACATTACATGTTTCCAAACATTTGAAAGTGATGTTTGAAAGTGTATGCAGTCAGTTTTCGATTAATATGCTTTTAAAAATAAAAATTGGTATAATATTTTGTCTTTTTTCATAAGGTCATAATTAAGGTATGTTTTGAAGCGATGAAAAAACAAGGTTAAGTGACTTTTGAAATTGTCAGTATTTGGATTTTTAATTTTCTGTAATGCTTCTTTTTCTCCACTATCAAAATTAAGAGAAAAATCATTATTTTGAGGATATCCACTGGAGATAAAATTAATTAATTATATTATATTATTACAGCAGGATATGACGGACCTCGAGGAGCAAATTCCTGCTGGGAAAAAGCAATGCTGCTTCTGCACGCAATTTAAGCCCACCCGGCTTAGTGTCCCATGCGGGCACAGGGTCGGTTGCGCTAAGTGCATTCTGCAATTTTTGAATACAAACATTTAAGTTACCTGCAATTGACATTGGGGAGTGGGGAAATCGCCTCCTATGAGGAGTACCCACCTCCCATTAGATGTCCAGTCTGCCAATGTCTGATAGGCAGACTGCAGAGGGTTGTGAGCTAATATTAGTTTATGTATAGCAGGATCCTTTTAACTTGTCAGAAAACATTTGTTTTGGCTACCAACATCACAATACTTGACCTACAAATGCTGAATGTCGCAGATTATTGAAAAAGGTGTTTTAAAAAGTTATTCTTTGAACGGTCTTCTTTAAAAAGGTCTTTTAAAGTCTTTAAAGGTCTTTAAGACTTTTAAGCCTTTTGATTATTGTGTCAAAGTCACCGTTTACTTATTACCGAAACAGCTGTTTTCTGACAAGTTGAAAGGATCCTGCTATAGATTCAAGATTCATTTTATCCAGCTAAGCTCTCTACCTCATGAATTAGATAGATAAATAGATAGATAGATAGATAGATAAATAGATAGATAGATAATTTATTCGAATCAAAACAAACATACATATAATAATATTATACAGAATAAATTTTTATAAAGTTTTCCTTAGAAGACATAATAATTATAAGTACCGGTACAGTACATTTTGCAAACAAAAATCATCATAGACTTGGCCGAGGCCGTCAGTCGAGTTGACGTTGATATCATTTACTCAATAATACAGTGATGCTTTATCTGCCTTGAAAATAACAGCCCATGATAATAATTTTACAAGTATAGTTCTTCCTACAAATTAAAAATAGGCGCATTTCACCAAACTTTGTGAACAAATTGTAGAACTATCGCTGCACCGCGTCTTATCTTGTAACAGTAAAGAAATAAAAAAAAAATGGATCTCCTTCCACTTTGATTGAATTAATAAAAGAGATAACAGATAACTTCTCATTAAACTTCTATAGCCTACTGTATTACTAACACCCATTTTTTAATACTAATAGCAGGGATAATTCATTTTATTATTTGGTTACCTTATTTGGCTAGCATATAAACAATTAAAGATTAAATTTAGCTAAAGAGTAGGACAATACAGTATTAAAGAATTAGGCCAGTACTCTAACAAACGGTTAATATAATGTACAAAAATATTCTAATTTTCTGAAATGTATAAACAATAACGATAATAATAATTCAGATTAATAAATAAACAACAAATTAAATCGAAAACTAAGTTGATTAAGCCTACTTTGGCAATAAAATCATATTCAATTAGCCAACTCATATAAATTCAGGTATTGAATTCCCTTATCAACCACTCCCTGTAACGCAGTGCATCCCTAAGATAACAAACAAGGCGGTACCAATCTCTTCCATTCAAATAACTAATTATTGTGTCTTCACTCATGTTGTATGCGCAGCCAAACCAATTCTGTCTTATCGCTCCCAGTACTACCCATAAAGTGGACCATATTCTCACGCTCTCTACTGTTACACAAGGAACACATATGTCTATTTTCTTCCCTATCAGGTCTAAAGTTTAGTGGAAGCATAGATGCTCTTGCTTTAAAAATTAAATTCGTGACGCTTCTTCTATAAGAGTCATTCAAATAAGTACGGTCTCCTAAATTTATCAGTAAAGAAGGGTACATACTATGGTATACTGACTGATCCGCACGCTCTCTCCATGCCATACAAGTTTTCTGACTTACTTTTAATAGCAATTGGTTCATGGAGTTCAACCACCTGTCCACTTGTATTGTGTTATCAGACCACTCTATGTGTATATCATAACTCTGACAGAGACTTATCCAAACCTTATACCAACCGCATTTCCTGATAAAAAATTCATACGCAATTTTGCGTGGATACCTACTCTTAGCCTAACAGGTGTAAATATGTTTGAAAAATAATTTATCCACATGTCTGATTTCATAGCAACGGCCTGAGCAGAACGACTACTCTTAAAAATATTTACAAGGTCCCAGAAGTTTTTAGAATTATTCACATTTCGAAACTTATTGTTAACATCCACGTAATACTCTTTTTTTCTCTCACAACAGAGAGTTTTATATTCTCTAACTGTGCTCAAATAATCATTTTTAATTGAGATACTACCAGATTTTCTGAACAAATTAAGTAAACTAAACATCCTACGCCTAGCTCTTTCACAATTCCTATTAAACCACGCCTGTTGCTTTTTGGTCTTTTTATTTGTAATGTGTGTAAGTTGACCACTACTAGCAGATGAGTAAATTAGGTTTTTTAAAACGTTTACTGCAACATCTGGTTCATTCGGCAGATCGATATCTCTACATTTTTCTAAAATTTTACGGGAGAAGTGCAAATCATCTAATCTACCAAACCTCAGCTTAGGTGGAAGCTGAAGTAATTTATCATCACTCCCATTCACAATATCTCTCACACAACATATAATTTGAAGCTTATTGGAAAATGGTCTGAGAAATGCTCATTGAGTACAGAAAAACTATTTATGGAATTGATAATATCTAGCGGTACACATCAGTAATCGATTATAGATGATCCTCTCTGATTCAAAAACGTTAATTCACCGTTTTCATCCCCTCTAGTTCTACCATTCAATATTATATAATTATATATTTCACAAAGAGATAAGACTCTTTCCCCTCTAGTATTAACTACTGTATCTTTTGATTTTCTAATACGAGACACATGATTATTATCAACAGGGACTTCGACTGAAATATTTTGTAATGATCCTACTCTACAATTCCAATCTCCAGGTTTAAGATAGTATTATTATTGTTATTGAAAAGTCCAAATCAAAAGAAAACTATCTCAAGTTTCATTAGTCATTTCACTGCATTTTACTCTAGCATTACTCTAGCATTATAGAATAGTGTTGATATTATTATCAGATGTTGAAAGGTAATCCCATAGCTCATCAAAATCTTTTTTCCATTCGCCTTCCGACCCACCATTAAGGTAAATTGGCAAAATAAGTATTTTTCGTTATTTCAAATCTCATGAATTAAAAACCTTTTGTATTTATAAAATTGTCTACCAACTCATCCATGTTATCACTAAGTTATTATTATTTAATATATTTTCCCATCTTTCATTTTTCAAACTGTGACAGAGATTTGGATAATCGATTTTGATTCTTTTCATTTAACAATCTATTACTTAGTGATTTTATTTTGTTATTATTGGAATGAAAATAAAGTGATCAGTAATATTTGATTTTATTGTAGTTCCTATTATATTTTCAATATTATTTCGTTCTTATCCTCAACAAATCTATGATCAATAAATGAATAATTATTTTGAACCCGTGTAGGTTTATTTATGAACGACCTGAATCCGTTTAGAAGAGTACCTAGCGCTCAAGTACTCGTTTGTAATATTGCAATTTTCTAGTGTATTTTTCATCTTCAATTTTGAATTCAACTGGGAGACAATTTGCTTTATCTATTTCATGCTCTATCATTTCAAAGTCAATGATGACTATCATGTCATTGTCAATGAATAGACAAATGAATAGACAACGGTTCTTTTTATATATTATAGTTCGGTATCCATATATGATAAAATTACATTGACAGTCGCCGTTTTAATACGGTAACCCTGCACATGATAGGTAAACATTGAAATTCTTTAATTTCAGAACTTTGAGCTTCTTTTAATATTTCACTATGATGGCTGTTTGATAAAAAAAGTTATGACAGTCCTGTATGTCAAGTACCGGTATATTATTGTCAAGCTTATTAATATGTAGCTTATGTAGGCTACTGTATTGTATAGGCTGTCATCAAACATTTTCAAGGTAGGTATAGAATCACTCTAATGATAGAATTGATGTGTTGTATAAAAATCCACCTACTTTTACCTGGTAACATTTGATACAAATTAACTTCTTGATCTTCCAATTGCATGAAATTAGCTCGAAATCTCAATATATTGAGCATGAATTCAATGGCAGGCTCCATAAGACTGACCAAAGTCCCTCTAATGCCGCTAGTAAACTTATTAATAGGCTCCCGATTGAAGTGAGGCTACTTGGTTATAGGAGGTTTAAGATAGTATTAGCATATTAGAGTAATATCTCATAAAGAATCCCTTCTACTCCATCAAAGAGTTTATCGAAAAAAATTAATTGTAGATGATTTTAAATTGTAGCACAAATATTGTTGTATCATTTATTTATATATCTTGCTTAGCATATACTTAATTGTAATATAATAACTGACCTAAATGTCAAAGTGTGATGTCTTCGTGTGGTCAATAAATATTCTATTCTAATGCTATATGAATTGAAAATTTGGTAGGCTATAGGTACCTACCGAAAATGTTCAACTTGAAGTTGATGGATTCGACTTGTTATTGAAAAGTCCAAATCAAAAGAAAACTATCTCAAGTTTCATTAGTCATTTCACTGCATTTTACTCTAGCATTACTCTATTGAATCAAAAGGAGCTGCTGACTGCTGAGCTCTAGCTGAAATATGTTAAGATTTAATAATGTTGGGTTGCATCAACCAGGTACAACTATTTTAAATAAGCTGATCCCATTTGATTAGCATTGTACGGTACTGATCCTGGATCAAAATTGATTTTGCTTGGTGCAACCCAACATAAGCATATAACTAGAGAACACAAAGGAATCTTTTTTGAGACATATGCAGCAAAAATCATATGCGAAATCTTCCAATATTCTTCAAGTACGGTACTACAACTGCCGCTGTTATATATTTCTGGCTGGATACTATTCAAGCAGAAATTAATATGTGATCTCTATCAATTTGAAAACGATTCAATGATCTCCTAAATGAAGTTCATTTCCAAAGAGTTAGGCCTCGGGTACGATACGAGCGGCGAGCGGCGAGCGGCAACCTGAGCGGCATGTAAGCGGCGGGGGTGGCTACGATACAAGCGGCACTTTTCAACGCTCACCTTACTTTGAATATATATAGCGTAGTACAAATACGATATATAGATAAAAAAAAACTATGGGTTTATATGTGAGCGGCGAGCGGCGAAAAAAATGAAATCGGTTTGGAAATAGATTCATGAGCGGCGCTGAGCGGCGTCGCTCATCGCCGCTCGCCGCTCAGACGTATCGTGGCCAGTCTCAACAAATTCACACGCAACTAAATGAGACCCGAAATCAGAGCGGCGCCGCTCACGCCGCTCGCCGCTCACCGCTCGCCGCTCGTATCGTACCCGGGGCCTTAACGTTGAATTTTATAATAATGCTGACTCCTCAGTTCAATATGCATGAAGTACAATTAACTTAGGTAGGCTACTATTGCATATGAATAGATTCCATAGATTACAATCGCAAATATATACCGTACGGTAACTTATATAAGATAACTTATAGATTAGCCCAACATTATATTGTCGAGTTACAGTTGATTTGAAAGCAAATTGGTGAGAATTTGAAGCTAAGAAATACAGCATCCTATGAAAAAGTAAGTTGGACTATCTTCCTTTTCAAAATTCTCAATATCATGCATAACATAACCATCTTGTACAATTCAAATTTCGAGACATAGGTTTTACATTACAACCGACCGGCTCACCGAATTACGAATTCTAGACCAATATATATCGATAAGTATGAATGAATCGATGAAAATATCGATATTTACGCATTCCTGAGTTGGACCAATATGTCGGCTCCGTGCACGACATTTTGGTCCAATCTATACTCCTTCACTTTCCGACAATTTGTACCAACGACATTCTGTCCCACATTCCTGAGCTGGACCAATATGTCGGCTCCATGCACGACATTTTGGTCCAATTTACTCAATTCCTTCATTTTCCGACAATGTGTACCAGCGACATTCTGTCCCACATTCCTGTGATGGACCAATATGTCGGCTCCGTGCACGACATTTTGGTCCAATCTATACTCCTTCACTTTCCGACAATTTGTACCAACGACATTCTGTCCCACATTCCTGAGCTGGACCAATATGTCGGCTCCATGCACGACATTTTGGTCCAATTTCCTTACATTCCTTCTCTTTCCGACAATGTGTACCAGCGACATTCTGTCCCACATTCCTGAGTTGGACCAATCCATGAAACGACATTCTGTCCCAAAAATGGGACAGAATGTCGCTGGACCAAACTGTCGTTGGGACAAAATGGCACGTTCCCTCAAGAAAGAGCAATATTCCCCTTGCTGGGGTAGAATTTCCCTAAAAAGAGACATTTTCTTTCAAGTGGAAGCACTGATGTGATAACCGCACAGCAGGCAAGTAATACCAACCTGCCAACACAATTACTCGAGGATGCTTTTTCATTTTCTAGCACTAGAACTGAGGACTAGACTTGAGTAGAGAGAGACTGTGTGAATGTGTGATCTGTGATGTAAAGTTCTGAAGTAATCGGTTATCAATTATTTTGTATGTTTGGATTTTATTCATCTGTCATTGAAACGTAATATCTGCGATGCGATAGTTCTGTACTTCTGTAAGTATTCTGCTATTTCAGCTTATTTTCAAAACAACTTCGTTATTGAATCACTAAGATTGTAGTTTATTTTACGTTGGAATTTGCTCTAAAATTTTTAGGTGTAGTCGGTGGCGTAGTCGATAGAAAAGTTTTCTTCGTTCATTATTTTTACTGTTTACTTTCTCGGTAATTTTAGGTAGTAATTGTAAGATATTATATCAAAACTCATCCAATATTTTTATCAACTCTGGCCTACGTGAACATCATTCTAGTGGTTCTAGCCTACTCTATCCTATCTCATTTTGTATTGACAAAAATGATCTGTTGAGGTTACTCCTATTTTACACTGCTGGCATTATTTTTGGGAATTGATTTTTTTGGAACGTACATTCTGGTGTATCTTCATTACTATTGGAGGTAATAATTATAGAAAAGCAAGTAAATCCAGAGTTAGTGTACATTGTACTGGCAGGATCAGGTAACTTAATCCTCATGATGTAGTCGAGCTTTCACATGATTAAATTTAATCTTCCCTTTTTTACTATTGTATTAAAATATTTTGGGATAGGCTTACAAATTTTCAGCAATCCATTGTTAGCCTGCTGAAGGTTTGAAGTGAAGGAGCAAAGAAGCTGAGGTTGACAGAAGCCTCTATTATTCTAAAACAGAATTCTATTATTGATCTATAAGCTATTTCCCTTTGGAAAATCTTAATATAATATTCTCAATTGAAAATCAGCTTTAATATAATATAGAATTCAATGATGGCTTTTTTTGGAATTTAAGAATTTTAGAATTCTGAAATGAATCTTAGAAATATTTAAAAAGGAATCTAAAAAAATAATATTAACCTACCTAATATTAACCTACCTAATATTAACCATGGCATATTCTTCCATGAATCCTAATAATACCTCTGAACTCTACAATTTGGCCTGGGCTAGTTAGTGTTGATTATATGTAGGCCTAGCGTAAGTCAGTCACTCCCTATATTTGGAGGCATATTAAATTGTTGCATTGCACTATATAGCTGCTTAACACAATGTTATCCAGCAGTGCTTTGTTCCCATCACTGGGTTGCGAAGACTAGCTTATGGTTGAGATGTCAATGTGCTAACCACACGTTACATCTTTTCTGGTTAATGATCACTCACCTCTGCTGATTCAGTCAAGTGGATGTGAAACTGGCAACCAGCTGGTAGGCCTAAGCCCACATAGGGCTGTTGTGTCATTGACAGACAAACAAACAAATATGTAGGGTAAAGAGAATTGAAGGGGAAGGGTAGGGTAGACCATTATTATCATATACAGTTAGGTAATCTAATTCTAATAATTTGGTATTAGTTGATTTAGCATTGATGATTTTTTATTTGGTTGCTATGGAATATATTTGTAACATTTCCAGGTAAATTACGTAGCCTACAGAATAATGAATAATTCAATTTTTTTCTGGAATTGGTGACTCATTGTAATGGGTAACTGTGTTTCTCATAACTATTAATACTTTTTTATGAGATTGAAATAATAAATCGTATGTATCTCATTGACTTAGGTCTTACTTTTCTCTTAACAATTGCTGAATAATTTATTTATATTATCGATTAGAAGCTACTGCAAAGTATTATGTTTCAAAGTAAATTACGCTATTTCTTATTTGTAATGGAATTTTCATTTTAATTGCAGTTATTGCTTGATACAGCCGTTCTCAATAGAAGAAAATGGAAGACGAAGACGAAAAGGATGCAAATATTACAAAACCAGTGGTGGAAAATATAACTGGCTTTAATAAGAGCATCCCCAATTGCTGTTTCAATAGAGAACTGGGGAAGAAACTAAAGAGTAATAAAATTCCCACTGAGTTTCAATTGGCTGCTGAAGAAAACCTGATAACGCGTCTGCATGATGAGTTTGTAAGTATACATATTATTTTATCATTATATTTTATAGGCTATGTATTACTCATTGTTATGATATTTATTCATTTATGCTGCCAAATTGAAGCAATTTTCTGCTTTTGGTATTGAACGAAGATTGTTTATGTTGAGTAATATTCCCCTTTACTTTGGGGATTACATCGCTATTGAAAGTTAATAATCTATCACTAATTTGTGTGTGTACTTTTGGTGTCATATGCATTATTGAGAAATTAGTTAGAAGATATTATATATAATAAGAGAATTTTTTTTCAGAAATGTCAACTGCCTGATATTCCCAAGTCAACCTTTCTCATGGTCTTCAGTCCCGATGGGTATGTTTGTATAATATTATATATCAGTCTTTTTCCAAATCTCTTGAAGACAATAACTTATCTACCAAACCAAATAAAAATAGTTTTTCAATATGAATGACCCCACCACATCACCTTCACCACTGCTGCACTCAAAAAGTTATTTGTTTATTCATATCATACATGGAAGATACCACAAACATAAAGTCCATCACACGCCTTACTGATCTAGATACTTTGGAAAATATTTTTGTTCTGTTCATGGTAATTATTTTCACTTGATAAAACATTAATAAATCGATCATCAAAATAATAAACATAAAAGCATGCGAATTTCCATCTCTATATCCCCAAAAAAGCTTGTCTCATAACTGAGTTTGTTATCTCATAATCACAATTGACGTACTTCAATATTCTATTTAGTTGTGAATTATTTTTTTGGACGAAGTTGAATAAGTGAAAATTTGGTGATACAATGTGCAGTAAAGTGAAAGACTTGGAAGTGACTAGTCTACTTTGGCTTGCAGCTTTCACCATTCAACATAGGCCTTAATGGATCACTGTCAAGCACCTACGTTTACTGAAATCATTGGGAAAAATCATTTGAGTTGATCACTTTGATCTTTTGACCTGATGTTTCAGGTCATTCATTAATTTTATTTGTAGTTTGTGGAAATCAAGATCTCATTAATTGGAAATGGAAATCCAAATTCGGTTTTCGGTTCCCTCAAAAATTAAGAAGTCTTCATTTAATCTGTGAAACTCCATCATTTCAGCAAAAGAGTGGCCTCGACGCATGGAAACCATAATGTATATGTGACTGATCTCACAAGTGGCAAGAATATAAAAACTCTGACTGGACATCCAAGGACACCCTGGTGCATAGCCTTCCATCCTTCGTCCAATCAAATCCTAGCAACAGGCTGCCTCGGAGGACAAGTTCGTGTATGGGACCTTCATGTAAGTTTTCTTTTCTTTGTGGTGATGCCGACTAAGCCAAAAGCTTTTCATTCATTGTACTTTAAAAATCAATAATTATTATTGTAAATAATGTTTTACTCAAACCTGAATTTTACTGATGGAAATTGAAATAAACGTTCATGGATTTAAAGGTTTTACTCACTAAATAGTTGAAGTTATTTTTTGAGTCTGGATCTTCTAAATATTAATTATAACTAGACTGTGTCAAAGTGGAAGTGGATTTATTATTCTCTCCCCACTACTCTAAGCTCCTTCATTCCATGATTGTGCAGAAGAGTCAGCAAAAAACTCATAATTGAACGCATTGATTGAATAAATTTAACCGCAACTTTCCTTGAATACCTGCTACGCAGGTCTGCGCCTAACGATTTGTATGTGAACTAGGCACTCCCAAGACTTAGTAGCAATGTGTTGCAAAGACTTTGAAACACTGACGAGTTGATTGACTGGCTTGTCTTCAGTTTGGGTAGCATTTGTTCATTAGGTGTGAGGTTGGAGCTAGCCTCACAGATTTCCTCCCCTACAACTACCACCAGACCCTCCTTTAATTCACGTTTAGAACTTGACGGTTTGTACCGTAGATAGATTTTTCATCTTTGGTGATGATGCCCTTGTATGTTGGTAACTTGTAGGCTACATGACTAGTGAGGTGTGGGATTATTCTGAAAATGCCTGGCGGAGTCGGAATCGAATCTGTCACTGGAGCTCCAATAGCCTACTCCTAAATCCTCATCTGTTTTGTGTACAAAATCTGAATTTTACTACAGATTTACTATAGTATATCTTGATCTATACGAGGTGCGACAATAAAGGTATGAAACTGATTTTTCCCCTGGAGGCTTGCACAATATCTTTGACCTCGGTCTATAAGCTGCTGCTAGACCAGGCGGCACATCGATACAACTGCTCAGTCGTGAGTTGTACCGTGATAAGTTAACACGTGTTTGTGTCGCTCGTCACTAAAATGGCCCTTATCATAAGATAATGATTGACATTTTGTTGATACATATTTGTTGTGATGATGTTTTGCAGGGTGGTAGCGAGATCTGGAATGCAGAGAGTTTTTCAGTGATAGCATCACTAGCATTCCACCCAGTTGACAGGATGTTGGTGATTGCCTCTTACAACGAACTGCACTTTTGGGACTGGAGTCAGCCTGAACCTTTTGCCAAGTGCTATACTGGAAACGAAAAAGAAAAAGTCAAGTATGATCATTCGATTAATTACTCAATTTTTCAACTGTGAATCATGATATCCCAAAAAATAATGGAGTTTCAATTAGGAAAAATTTACTTGTCCATATTGCTTCTGTAGTATTTAATATGAGAGTTCCTGTTTGAAATTTCATCATTACGTAGAAGTTTTATCATATCGTAGCTTTTCATTCTCTTGCAGAAATAAAGTTATCATCCTGATCTCGTTCATGAGGAATGTATGAGTCGATAAAAAGGATATCACACTGTAGTAAACTTGATAGTTCACTTCGACAATAGTATTAAATATACTACTGAAAAAATAGTCGCCTTTTAAATAAGATTCGTTGTGGATTTGTTGGGGTACTTTGTTGGCTGCGAGGTATAAATTTAATGTTACGTAAATAATACCGAATACCGCTTGTGACGATATTAGTATTATAGGCTAAAAAGCTTTTATGTACTACGCAAAGAAAATAAATTCACTGAACCAGTCAGCCAATCTCTCATTTCTCTCGAGAAACAAATCTATATTTATGTATTTTTGATTCAATTACTTATATTTATTTGGTTTTTACTGTACTCTGAAAACTATCCATCTACCTACTTACACATAACGACATAGGTATAAAAAGTACGAAAATAGGCTATGAAGTTTAAAATAAAACTACGATATATTGTCAATTCCACTCGAGAAACAAATTTATATTTATGTATTTTTGATTCAAATACTTATATTTATTTGATTTTTACTGTACTCTAAAAACTATCCATCTGCCTACTTACACATAACGTCATAGGTATAAAAAATACGAAAATATGAAGTTTAAAATAAAACTATATGATATATTGTCAATTCCACTACTTTTGTGGGAATCTAATTTTATTACTTTAGTAATTGAATTATAAAAAAAGTAGTGGAATTGACAATATCATATACTGTTTTTTTATCATGGAGTTCCATAACATCAACAAGGGTTCTAAAAATAAGTTGATATATGAAGTTTCATGTAGAGGGTAGCCTAGTATATTTTTTGTCAAGGAAAAGTTTGTTATTGGTTTTCCAGCCTCTCCAACGTTAACTTTGGTAGGACCCGAAGCTGGCCCAGCAGTTAGAAAAGGGGGAGAAGAATGTTTCAGCTAGCAGCTAACATTGTTGATTTGATTTGTCGCCAGGTATGTTGCGTTCGACCAGCTGGGCCACAAACTGATAACGGGAGTGACGAACGCGCCAGCGCGAGGTCCGACCATGTGGGACCGTGTGGCCGCCCCCGCGCCTCAGCCGCCCCAGCCGCCGCCCCCGCAGACCACACAGTCCGATCCCGCCAACCGGCCACCGCAATCCCACAATCCTCCAATCTGCTATCGCTACATGGTCGAGCAGTACGAACAACTTGTTCAGCGCTTCTATGACTTCTCCAGAGCTCGCACTATGCCCACTGTGAGTACGCAATTATTTCAACACTTGGAATCCTATAACCGTATGAAACAATGCAATTCTATGAATTCTTGTCAATACTACTACTACGTATTGCGGTAGCTTACAATTGGGCACATCAGTACCTAAGCTGTCTGAGAAATTATTCATATAATGAAAACGCTGAATGGTTCTGTAATTTTATTAGGGAAAAATCAATATACAGCATCTACAGGCTAAAGTACACCAAATTCATGTTACATATCCGGCTTGGAATTTATTAAAATTGAATAAATAATACAATATGAAATTGTATAGCCTACCCTGTATAAAGTGAAAGAATATACAGTGGAGTCCCGATAATCCGAAATTATTGGGACCGAACCCATTTCGGATTATCGAATATTTCGGATTAAGCGGAATCATTACTGAAATTAACATAAATACGAAATACGATGTTTAATTACATCAACTGGTACAGGATAAAGCGACAATGACAGTCTATTTGATTTTAATAAGTATACAGTATATTCGATTACAGCCCGTGTGTGTGGAACACAATATTTCAGTTCCTGTTATGATTGAAAATGTGACTCGAAACAATTTTAACCCCAAAACGAGTAATTTTTCACTTTGACATGTAAATATATTTCTTTCAACTCAATATATCAGTGAGACGAAGATGGATCAACAACTATATTAATGTTTTACAAAGCAATAATATGCACTGTAGGAGCACAATTTTTAATTATATTGCTTTCATTTCAGATGGATCGAGGAACTGATCCCATGGATCATGAATCTGAATCATCCAGAAACAATGAATCAAATTCAAGATCAAGTTCTTCAACTGCAAACTATCCCAGCTATGTCCATAACGTCTATCCTCCCAGACGAATTGTGAGACTACCAACGATCAACGTCTACCCTCATAACGCAAGGTCGACATCAGATACAAATCGATTGAATAATCATAATCCGCCTGCATCCAACTACGGATCTCCTTTTTCATGGTACTCACGGAATTTTTTGGGAAGGCCTCCAAGATTCACCAGAGTTGCTAGTGACTCTTCTGATGGCACTCTGGAGCCAACGCAAGTTCCAGAAGTAGAAAGTACTACTAGTAATAACAACAGCAGCAGCATTGGCCGGCGAGCGTCAGCGATGGCTACGGCGGCCAATAGAAGTGGCCAGTTGCCAGCCACGGCACCGGCCACGCCCTCTGCGGGCACCGATGAGAGAAGCGCCTCAAGATCTTCTTCTCAGTTCCTCTCTCCCGACACTAACCCTAGAAACAATCTATTATCCTTCAACCCTGAAGATTTGTACTGCGGCTATTTTCGACATGCCACCAATCTTGGTAGAGCTGATAGTGCTACATCAAATCAGCCGTCAGGCACCAACTCGGAAGACAGTTCCCAGTCGTCCGTCGAATCGGTGCGAGTGAGAGCTAGAGTTTCTGTTGGTTATAGAAACTCAGAAACCGAAGGCTCAACATCGAACAGTGAAAACCGCTCTAGACAAGAACCACCAGCAACAGCAGCTGCTGCCAACTCCACCAGACCGTCGCTTTCCAGGACGGTCTATTATATTCCTCTATTCGAGGCTGACTCAACATCTGTGGACGATTCGGAAAGAAGTATCAACCGAATCTCTTCTACTTCGGAGACTCCTCGAAGACCGTTGAGCGGTTTGCCCCAAGAAACAATCAGCTTGAATATTAGACGTCCCGATTCACTTGGAGGCGGAGATAATGCATCCAACAACCAATCGGGACAGACGACATCGTCCAGATTCTTCCGATTCAGACGCAGGAGACTGTTGCATGACAACTCCAGTTACCTGTCCGATGAAAGCACTCTCAGTAGTTCGCAGCACAACTCGCCAGATGATAACGAGGCTACTACAAACTCGGATAGAAGGAACAATGCGACTGCCCGTTCAGAAGAACAGCTGACAACTAGAGGAGATCGAGAGCTGTACTTTGAGCCAGTGGGTGCGTCGCAGGCAGGCCCCACTCAGGGTCCGCTCTGGACTCCTTGGGAGCGTGTCACTTCCTACTACCAGGAAAGGGACTCTTCTAGAGATACAGGTAAGGCTTACAACGAGCATGAACATGTTACATTTCTCTTAAATTTCTTCTGTTTTTCAATTATCATTCAATAAAAAAAGAGAAGACTCTAACAAAGCTGATCAAACATGCTTTGCTTGGATTTTATTTTATTATTTGGAGCAATGTTTATGATTGTGCTTTTGTAACTGTTTTAAATCTTCAATTTGGAGGCTTGTATCTCTAGTCGGCCATGATTAAATCAAGTCTGTTCATAGCAATGTGTATAATGCTATTCTTTCCATTTAAACTAATACATCCTATTTTTAATGAAGTATGTTCCTTAAATAGATTCAGGTAAATATATGAAAATATCCTTTATTAGGTAAGACTTTATTAGGTATTTAGAGTCTTCCCTACTATTCAACATTACTAAAAAAATCGATGAATTAGTTCATTCAACTACATATCTCGTTTTGAATAATCTTTTCATTGATATCATAGTCTACTGCTCTTATCATTGTAAGTTTGGATTGCTGAAGTTTTCTTAGCATCATTCACTTCTTTCTGACTATTTGTTGTTAATCATTGAAGTCGAAGAGTATTCAATGAGTTGATGGTTTGTGATTTCAGATGCTGCACCTGCACCTCCAACACTCCCGCCACCGCCTCCTCCTCCTCCTCCCCCTCCTCCACCGCCACCTCCACCTCCTCCCACAATCCCTCCGCAACCTCCCGCACCACCATCGGATACAGACAACTCAATGAGGAGCGCAGAGGCGGCACCCAATCAACGACCAAGGCAAAGTCGTTCGCCGCCCTCCTCCTCGGGCGAACAACGCAGCTTTCCCTGGATTGACCGTGACACCGCTTCCGTTCTATTGAGAGTGCGCAGACGCCTTCAGAACGCCACGCGTGCCAGACGAGAACTCCGATTGCCAAATGTAATATTCGATTATTATTCATTATTATCATAAATTGAAATATTCAATTATACTGTACAGAGAGACTGTATAATCACAGAGTGGCCATTGGATGTCACACTTTTGATTGGTTAGCTCGGTCAAAACAGACGTACTTTTGCCAATTCCCATGGGATTTACAGTGAGAAGATATGTTATCTTGAGTAATACATTTCCAACCTACAATTCGTTTTTTCAGAATTAGCTTTTCATCATTTTGAACTTTGAAAGGAATACCAAGAGGAAAGAGAATTACAAATCAGAATTTTCATTTACATATTCACTCAGACACTGTAGTCCTTCTTAGTAATGGTAATCCTTATGTTAAGTTTAGTACTGAATTTTTAACTCAAATTTGAAAACATTTAATTCATATGAATTTCAAATTACCTAATGATAGTCAAGCATGTACTTTACGTGATCGGAGATAAATCTCTTTATTTTTACTACTATTCAAAATATTCCAAAATAAATAATATATTCAGTTAAAGCTCCAATATTATATTTACTCCGTATTCTTCATTTTATACATGTACAATACACATCTATTTTATAATACAGGCATCTAATTCATTTACAATAAATGTAGTTCTTCAATATTACATTATAATTACATGGCTTTCTTTGGTGGAGATACCCTCTGGGATGTTTTTGAATCAACCAATGTTCCCGAATGATTTGGGAAATATCGTGAACTTATAGTTTTTTGTTTTTGATTATAGTGGGGATAATGAGAGATGACGACTGTTTTTAGGCAGACGGGACCGACGGCTTTTCGTCTCCTAATTATATGTATTCAACATTTTTTTATAATTATTTTACTATAGTTTTCTAATACATCATTCATCTATACTCATCTGTTTGTTGCAGGTTTTGAGTGCTGAATCAGAAGCTGCTGAGAGACAATTGCTGAATAGGGTGAATGAGATTCTGGACCGGCCACTACCCGAGAGACCCCGCCGTGGTTTCTCGGTCTCAAGACGATCGGCGTTCCAGCCAAGAGCTGGCGCCAATTTCAAGAACATCAATCAACCGAACTCGAGTGGCAACCAACAGGCCAGCGCCAGTACTCGCCAGTCGAGTTCCAGTCCGCGTCAGTCGAGCTCGAGCAGCCGTCAGCCGAACTCAAGCTCGCGTCAGCCCGAGCTAGCTGATGTTATTTCTGTTCGTTATGGCATACAAATTCTAAGCAGGCAAATTGATGACATGCAGAGACTTTGCAGGTAACGTCTGTTCAAAATCTCAAATTGTATTTGCAATCTCACCATTTGAAGGAAAATCTGAAATCGTATTTCCAATCTAATCTTTTCTCCCTAGTTTCCATTTCTGCATTACAGTTACAATAATACAATAGTAATAGTATTACAATAATGTAATAGTTTGTTCCTATATTTACCCGAAAACGTTGTGGATGAGATGTAATGCACAGTTGCCATATTCCATATTCAAAATAAGTTTGGTAGCTCAGTTTGCTGGTCATTGTATTCGCGACCATTAGGAGTCGAAGGTTAGGTTATTTTTGTTATTGCGGATGTCCTGTTTTGTTTTAGTCAATTCACTTTACAGTAAAACGTTTGTTTACCGTAACTTCTCGTTATCGATCTCCGTCATCGGTGAATTTTGGAATTTTTGTGTTAACTATTTTAAAAATAAGATACAGTTTAGTTAATAGTGCAGAACTGCAGTAGTTTGTCACATGAATGCAAATTTCTCATTTAAAAAATTTTGTTTCTGTTTTTATCCATTACTATTTTTTGTTTATTTGGTTATACTGTAACCAGTATATTAAATGTATTAAAAATAGTCCCTACAGAAACATCTATATATGATGTGATGTAGAATTTCCTACAGAAAGGCTGCAAGTTCATGGTCATGTAACAGTGGCATTAAGGTATTAAGACATCAGGTGCACCAAGGCATCAATTGGCATAATATATTATTGATGTAGGAAACATCTACATCAATAATATATTATGCCAATCGATGCCTTGGTGCACCTGATGCCTTAATACCTTGATGCCACTGTTACATGACCATGAACTTTTTGGAAGTGTTGGGTTGCATGCGATCTTCATTTATTGTCAAATCGAGATTGATTCATCCTTGACTTACTTCGCCTACTGAGAGCAAACGATTTATTAGTCTTGGACTCATTATTATTGCTCACCATATGAACGTGCGGAGCAGTCACTCGAAATCAATTCTCAGATCAACTGTAGTGCATTTCAAGCCTCATATTTCTAAAAATAACAAAATAAAATCAAATACTTCATTTACTCGACATGTACAAAATTCAAATTTGAGTAATTTGTAATTTAAGTTTTCTTTTTTTGAACAGAGCACGCCTGGAAGTTCTGCAACTGCAACAGGTTCGTCGCATGTGGGACGACCTGCAGAGTCGAATCTACGAGCTGCACGGCAACGTGAGGGAGCTGAACGCGGGCAGAGCGGCTGGCGGCGGAGGCAGCAGTAGCAGCAACGTGGAGCAGCCCGAACCAGCAGCAGCAGATGCAAGTCGCAGCCGTAGCAGTAGCAGCAGCAGTGCAGCGCTGGCCGCAGCCGGAGACCAAGTGCCGTCGTCGCGACGGACGGCGGCGACCAGTCGCGCAGGCGACAGCGGCAACGAGGAGAGCGACAATGACAGAGGCCAAGACCTTATCACTGACGACGAGTCTGACTCAGAACAGCCGGCTGCCGCCTCCAGTCGACCGCCCCCGGCCGCCGCCGCCGCCTCTTCTCACAATCGCTATCATAGATTCACCAATAGGGTCCCGCGTCCTCTCAATAGGCACCGCAACATTCATCTACCCGGTGCTGGTTCCAGGTAACAACTAATTGACTACAATATCAAACATCACATCCATTTTACAGATTACACGACTTACAAGCGATTACCGAAGGTTACAGAAACTGTAAAAGTAGAACAGTTATCGAAAAAAGAAAGGGCCGGTTCATGAGCTCGGGATTTAGCCAAGTCCTAGACTAAAACGGGTGGCTACTGTAGCATCGACAAACATTTGTCTCGACAGGTTAGTGGGTTAGCAGCATGGAGAGCCCTTAGTGCATAGTATCGAGGCTATCGATTGTCGATGCTACGGTGGCCACCCGTTTTAGTCTAGGACTTAGCTAAATCCCGAGCTCATGAACCGGCCCTAAGAATTTTCTCCAGGTGTAAGATGGTTATTGTTACAAACGACAATTGAATCGTCGACGCTCCTAACATGGAATTTGATACTTTACAAAGTTGATTAAGTAACAAATTCTGATTGGGTACTTCGTGAGCGTAACCGATTTTTCAGCCGATTTGAGAAAAGTCTAACGTAACGATTGGTTGTGGTCAAACGACCAAATCGATCTTCCGTTTTATTAGCATTTAGACATTCGCATACTCATTTGTATTTTATGCTGTTTAATCTTGGGAAGAATAAATTTTGTGTAATGTACATAGTTAACAAATTATGAGCAAAAGCAAACGCGACAAAAATCGCGGGTTTTACAGGGAGTATCTAGTAGTAAATTCTGAAATTCCTGAAAACCCCTACTGTTTGTCCTGACTTCATGTAAGCTCAACCCCCTCAATGAACTGGACTATTTTCCAAGTTGAAAAAATAATAACAGTATTCTAACTTGTTGTAACTTGTAGAGAATTCAGTTTTAAAAATAATCCTATTCGGGTCGGTGATAAATCAATGTATAATAGTAGTTGATTAAGAGAATCTATGAATTGTTTTTATTACATGCTTTTTAATTCACTGCACTGCTGACAGTATCTACATTGACTGATTGACATTGATTATTGACTGCTAAGCCCATTAACTACAACTCAGAAAATGAAATGATATCACAACAGGAAAATTGATTCAATTCCCAGATATTCTTGACCTACATTGTAATTTCTCGTTGTTCCAGGATGAATGAAAGAAACTCTTTCCGTTTTTTGCTGAACATAAATCGAAGGAGGTTTGCTAATGGACAGCAGGTAATATTTACTCTTTGTTGTGAAAATATCAATTTAATCAATCCCTTGAATAATTTTGTGAGTTATTCCCAAAATAGAGATCAAAGGATAGTTTGTGAAATTTCATTTTTGGATTATGACATCATAATGCTCTCCAAATGTCAAAATTATTCTAAATTAATTATTTGACAAAGTTTCTTTTCATAATCTAAATTTATCAAATTATTTAAATAATCCGAACCTTTTGCTTTTATTGGATGACACATTTTGCTGTGAGCTCATACTGTGACATGAGTTAAAAGATGAGAGATTAAAGATTGATTAATTGATCCACTTTTGAATGTATCAGCATTTTTGTAATGAAAGAGCTTTCAATAAAGCAGCATTCTCTTTCAATTTACATAAAAAATTTTGCACTGGAAAGCCTACTAGTTTGTTTTCTTATAAATCTCGTTAAAATTTATATTCAAGGAATTGATCAATACAAATATTAATATTGATATACTCATTAATTTGAGTTGAGGGTTATGACTTCATGAGCCTGATAGGCTTGTGCTTGAGTAATGAGATGATGAGAGATTAACGATTGCTTTTTAGGCAATCAGGACCTAAGGCTCAACATGTACTTCAAAACTCGAGAGAAAAATCTTTTTGCAAGACCAGGGATCAAACCCTAGGATCTCCGAGTCATAAAATTAGCGATAAAACCACTCGGCTGCTCGATAAAACCACTACGGCTGCTCGATCTTTTTATTTCATAATTTGTTTATTTTTTGCAAGATAATTGTTATCATACAGAATTCTCTACTGACAGCTCAATCAGAGGCTTTGTGCTTGACCGCATTTGCATGGTTTAATAAATGCATCGGAGACGAAGGATGTCTATTTATTATTTATTGATACAATCACAAAAATCATAATATTATCATCTGGCTGAGGAAAACTAGACTGAGCCTGTACTATTCTTCTTCCGAATCTTGATTAGTAAAACAGTCCAAATCAAGGTTATATTGTATTTCCACACACTTCACACAAGAATTTCTTGTCTAGGAATATTGAGTAAATTATTAACAATTTTGAAATTAGAAACGTTGATTCAAAAGCCGTAAAACCACTAAAAAGTTCCCAAATTTCAATAATATTATTTTGTCACTTGTCTTGGCAACAACCAATAAGATATTTTTCATTTCATTTATTCACACAATTTCAAAAAAAAAAAAAATACAAACAAACAATAATACAACATACAAATACAATGCAAAATTGGAAAAAGTGGTTAGGTGACCTCATTGGTAATCTTGTTGAGGCATCATCACGTTGAAAAAAATGGATTACCAATGATATTACTGTAATATACATTAATATTACACATCACAATAGTCACTATTTGAATGTTTACACTGAATACTGAACAAACTATTTACATAAGAAAAACATTAAGAAGGACTGAAGGCTTGGACTGAGGAAGGACGCACAGCCTTCGAAATATTTCCTTCCAATATGTAAGTTTTCTTAGTGTTTTTCTTGTAGTTTGTTTTTCTAATTAGTATTCTGTATTATGTAATAATATGTACTTACATAATATAATATACTGCAATATTACTCTACTGTCTTTTTTTAACGTACTGAACATGCTTGTCGGTTAAGTGAAGGAGGGGGCTTTTGTCAACTTTGCACTTTAGTAATGAACAAAGTGAATACATGAAGTCTGTTGCTAGGGAGTGTATCGTGGCGACCGAGGCAGTGAGTCGAGTAGAGTAGAATCAGGAGACAGCAGCACTGGCACAAGTGAAAGAGAGGGAGGCACTCCGAGAGGCGTGAAGAGGAAGCTGTTTGCTCGCGGTGCGGCCGCCGGCGCCGGCGCTTCCACCTCGTCTGCGCAAGCGCAGGCCGCAGCCGGACCTTCCACTTCCAGTGAACCCGTTGCGTCCAATCGAACCTTCGATGAGATGCGAACCACTATGAGATGCGTTGAGGTTTGTTCTTCTGTGGCCCATATTATCAATCACAGTTTAAAAGTCGCTCAACTTGAACTCCTTGGGCCCATGTTATACGAGCAGCATTAATTTTTCTGCCCATACGTCGATAACGCCGAACCAATCACAGATCAAAGTGCTTTGTGATTTGTTCGATCTTATTAACACATGCGCAGAAAAATTCTTGCCGCTCGTATAACATGGGCCCAAGGGAGTTTAAGTTGAGTAACTTTTAAACTGTGATTGATAATAGGGCCTATAACTCATATCTAGCATGTAACTAACTTTTTGTTTCTGTTTGCAACACCTCTGAGGCCCGTATCATCAATCACAGTTTAAAAGTCGCTTAACTTAAAGTCCCTTAGGAATATGTTTATACGAGCGGCATTAATTTTCTGGGCAAGTTTAAGATTCAGTCCCGTATGCAACATATTCGTTTAAACTCAGTTTTACAAATCGAAGTTTAAACCGTGGATTTATAATTTATACCAAGTTTCAACTGCGTTTATTTAGACTTGAGACTTATTCTAACGAATATGGTGTATAGGGGCTCTAGTAGCATTCATGGTCGTCTCTCATGGTCTCGTGTTTGATTTCATATTCATGTTACTCGTCAATTGCTAGTTTCATCCCTCTTCCTTTTCCAACTCTTATTCTGAAGTCTTATTTATTCAGTCACCAGTTCTAAATTTTAGTAAATTTACTACTACTTCGTTCTACTGCATTCAGTTGAGCTTTTTCTATTTCTTTCTATCAGGTATCCTGTCACATAAGAGGATTTAGTCATTCGGTTCAGTTTAATTCATTTATTGGGTCTTCGTAGTTTGATAGTTTTGCCAGGATGTTTTTAACATTTATGATTCCATAGTATTTATCCAATTATTAAAATCTCGTCTCAGGTAGCAGAATATTGATAATTTTCCTATCTAACTTGAATATTGATCAGCCAGCGTTGCTAAAGCATAGAAGGATATCTATTACAGCTCTTAAAGCTCCTACCAAATAATGATTCTTTTATTACATTTTTTTTAATTGAATGAATACTACTACTACTACTGTACTAACAACAACCAAAACATTTTAAATGTTCATACCCCTTTCCAAACTCTATTTCTGAATCCCTAAATTTGAATTGATCCCATCACCTTTGACCTGTGTATCTTATACCTGGACTGTGTTATTTTACAGACGATGCGAGAGACAATAATGCAGCTGGAATCGATGGTTTGGAGACAAAGAGAGAGAAACACTTTGCGAAACCTCAGGCTATCTCGTTTCACTAGACAGAGAGAAGAGCGTATGCTCAGGAACTTGTGGGACACTGGTGAGTATTTTTCAAGATTTTCCTAGTTTGATATTTCATATCAACTTGACACTTCTGTGTCAGTGATCTTGATAAATAATTATAACAATATTATCATAATTGTATTCATATTAATTGATAGGATGATTTTATTCAAGTAAAAACCAAAGAAGAAGAAGAAGAAAAACCATTATAAAATTCCTTATGTTTACCGTATCAAAACGTGGAACATAATCTTCAATTATTCTTGATTAGATTGATGGAAAATATCTTCTTATACTTCCCTTTTTATGTGTGTTTTCATTATATTTTTATATATTTTTCGCTAATACTCTTTTCATGACCTCATAATATCATTCATTTCTGATTTGTATCATAAAGACTATAAAAATATCACTATTACATTGCAAATTTTATTATTAATAACGTTCTAATATAATTTATTATTTTTTTCAGAAAGTAGCCACGAATCTGGACGGGATGAACAATCGGAAGGTGACTCAGCTCAGTAAGTTTTCATTTCTAGTTCCCATTTAATACAAACAAGCTGTCCCGGCGAACTTCGTATCGCACTCTTTCCCCCCCCCCCAAATGTCCCCCCTCTTCACCCCACAAATGTCCCCCTTCATGCCAACCCCCCAAAAAGGTCATCCCACAAATGCCTCCATTCCCCCAAATGTCACCCCCACATATCCCTCTTCATGTCAACCCCCTCTTTCCCATCAAATGTCACCCAACTCCTCCCACCAATTATTTTTTTCATATTTATTTATAGGATTTATTTATTTCTTTTTAATTTTTTTCATTTTAATGTATTTTTTTTATTTTTTTTTCAATTTATATTTTTTTAATTTTATTTCCGTTCTTCAATTTTTTATCAGTCCTATTCTAATTAAAAGAATTTTTTTCATATTTATTTATTTTTAATTTTTTCATTTTAATTTTTTTTTTTTATTTCCGTTCTTCAGTTTTCTATCAGTCCTATTTTAATTAAATAATTTTTTCATATTTGTTTATTTATTTTTAATCTTTTCATTTTAATTTAATTTATTTTTTTTTATTTTATTCCCGTTCTTCAATTTTATTATTTGAAACAATAAAACATGTATGATACGAATGATAACTCATTCTTAATTTATGATTCTAGCGTAAAAAAATAATTAGAGTAGAAAACCTAGTACAAAAGAAATGGTTCGGAGCAAGAATTGAACCTGACCTCATGTTTGCAAAGCAGATGCCCTAGCACTACGCTATACTGAAGCTTAGAGTCTGCGAGCAGATTTTCCCATCTCAAATACACGACCATCTTTCCGTAGCCGCTTGGCCGGCAAATTTGAACTGACGTCTGTGAAATGTTTGATAGGTTAGGTCATGTACTAATTATTTCTTAATTATAAAGGGATTTTCTTATATTTTAATACATATTATGTTAACCAGTGCTGTAAAAATTCAAACGAATCCAAAATCATCTAAATCGGTTCAGCCGTTCTCGAGTTATAAGCGAGCGTACAGACACCAACTCTCTTTTATTAATATAGATTACTTATTTTATAAAAATATTGATATAAAATATTTTATAAAATATTGTCAGAAATAAGAATATGGCTATTAATGTTTCTTCGCTTGTAAATTAAGTGGAAAATTCCATTAAGACTTAATAAAAAATTGTAAGCGGGCTTGAAATTATTATCATCGTACTCCTATTATATTATAGTATGTAATAACCAATGTTCTAACCAGTGTTCTAAATTAAATCAAATTTTGGATTTAAATTTTATAATGCTGCTATCTTGTCTTGAGACTAATGTGCGTATTTTATCTAGCCTAGCGTACTATTCCTAAAATTCAGTGCTACTGTCATTAAAATCTCGTATTGCTATTTGTTCATTTATTATTGAAAATGTAAATTGAAATGTTGGAAGAATCATTAGGAATTTGCCCTAAATTGCTGCTTATCCATACCAAACTCGGATCAAACAGTCCAGAGGTTATATAATTCTTAAAATTGTTATGTACACCTAATTACTACCTAAGACTACAACAATTCAAACGGTTTCTCCACTAATTCAATATCCTCCATTGTCTAGTAGCTGGATTGCCGTGACGGTGTTGTGTTTGTTGTCTTCATGACTGCATACCGCTGAATTTCGCAGGAATATTTTAAAAACGAAATCAGCATAATATATATTTTGATTTTCTGAGTGCCTGAAGCAGAAGGCTTGTAAGAATACGCAGACATTTGAATCTAAACGTTTCACTCTTCTTTTCCTTTTTATATTGATCGAAATCAATTTTATTTCAGGCGAAATGAGACTTCAGAAGATACTAATGCGGCTAATGATCATACAAGGCGCAGAGCTAGGTAATGCAACCAAAGATTTTTGTTGAAAACCATAAACACTTGAGTTTATTTCTTTGTTATTTTTTTTCGTTAAGGATGATTCTCACACGAGTTTTTATTATTTTTATTCTCACTTTGGTTTGAGATTTGTGCTTAGGTGATGACTGGTTGTTCGAGACAGCTATATCAGAAATTAACAAATTAAATCCTACATGGTTGGGATGGCTTTTGTAGAGTAATTCAAGCACCTCTATTACTAGATTTAGTAGCTGAGATGAGTTGTTTACGAATCATTCTGTCTATTAAAATATATTACATAATCAAATTACATGACAGTAAGATAACAGTATCATTATACTAAACACATTATAGATTGAGTTTATGAATATATTAAGCATACTATGTAAATTGAATTGTTATATTTTCGGCAAGCTTTGTCTACCTTATTCTTCAGACGAAATATTATATATTATTATTGTTTCATACTGTAACTTTTCCATATTTTCATTCTGTCCCCATTTCAGGCACATCTTAATGGTGATGGTGGACAGTTTAACACAGCTCTTCGAACAAGATTGCGTTTCAAGAGGCCAATCGAATGAGGCGTTGCATAACAGAATCTACTGTGAGTTGAATCTGCTCGTTAGTCTGCTTATTAATAATTTCGGAAATGGAAGTAGAATGAGTCTGAGTGGTAAATATTAAGGCACTACTCACACCTTGAAACTTCAAATCGAAAAGCAACTCGTCGCTCGGCAACTTAGCGACGCAGCACGTGTTTTCAAATGATGACGCTCAGACTAGGCGATTCCAGAATAGGAAACTCCATCGCCGCGCAACTGAGTCGCTCTGCGATTCGACATGCTGGTCGCCGAGTGATCGAGTTGTCATGTGTGGAGGTGAGGTTAGGTGATATTCTAACCACATCAAACTGGAAAAGTAGGATTATTTGCTTTAAAAAGTAGTATTCCATCATTTTTTGGTTACTTCAACTTATAAAATACCGAAGATAAGTTATAAAATTCTCAAAATATTTACTTTTTGAGAATATTGTGATATAGTCCAGTCAATGAGTGGTTTTTAGGGGAAAAAATTAGTAAAAGGCTAATTTTTTCCCCATCGACTACTATCAAATAGACAAGTGTCCTGGCAAAAGTCCCCACCCCTACCCCTCTTGCTTAGCACCTCCAAAGTTTCAGTTTGCAGGGCTTCTCGTATATCGTAAATAGCTCGGCTTTCCAATGGAGATATCGATTCAAATTTTTCCATTCTTTAGAATATTAATTTTTCTATAATTTGTTCCATTACCATTTCAATCCAACTCTATTAGTTCCGGGAGTTATTTGTGAAAGGAATGAAGTGAATTGATATTTTTTCCTAAAAAACTGTATACTTCTGCAAATAAAAGTTTACGTGATTGTTTTACAGAAAAATGTTACATATAAAAATTGTAGAGCATTTCATTACCTTCAATTTGAATAATCACAATCTATATTTTACTTAACATGAACGTGAGGAAAAGTCCATCAAAGTTCGTACGCATGATCACGGTAGTGCAGGACAGCTATGTTAAATAGTCCAGTCAATGTTTTTAGGGAAATGTTTTTTAGTCCAGTTTTAGGGAAAAAATTCATAACAAGCTAATTTTTCCCCATCGACTCTATCATATAGACAAGTGTCCTGGCAAAAGTCCCCACCCCTACCCCTCTTGCTTCCCCCCCAGCACCCCCTCAAAGTTTCAGTTTGCAAGGGCTTCGTATATCGTGAGTATCTCGGCTTCCAATGGAGATATCGATTCAAACTTTTTTTCATTCTTTAGAAAATTAATTTTTCTATAATCTGTTTCTTTACCATTCTACTCTAACTCTACTAGTTCCGGAGTTATTTGTGAAAGAATGAAGTAAAGTCGAAACTTTTTGCTTAAAACTTGTTTACTTCTGCAAATAAAAGTTTACATGGTTGTTTTACAGAAAAATGTTACATATAAAAAATGTAGAGCATTTCATTACCTTCAATTTGAATAATCACAATCTATATTTTACTCCACATGAACGTGAGAAAACGTCCATCAAAGTTCGATACGCATGATCACGGTAGTGCACTGCGGCTATGTTAAACAAATGGTTTCATGAAAATAGTCTATTCATTGAAGTTTGACACGGGAAATTTTTCCTCACAATTATTTATATCTTGGAAGTCCTTGATGATAGAGAATCGTGATTAGTTCCAAGTTGTAGATCGCGATTTCTTCTTTCATTTCCAATCTAAATGCTAAAAATGTGAAATGAAATTTTTTTGTCAATTTTCGACTTACAGAAAGAATTGTTTGTGTCTTGTAAAATGAATATTTAAAAAAAAATTTGATTGGAAATGAAAGAAGAAATCGCGATCTACAATTTGGAACTAATCACGATTCTCTATCATCAAGGACTTCCAAGATATAAATAATTGTGAGGAAAAATTTCCCGTGTCAAACTTTAATGAATGGACTATTTTCATGGAACCATTTGTTTAACATAGCCGCCATGCACTACCGTGATCATGCGTATCGAACTTTGATGGACGTTTTCTCACGTTCATGTGGAGTAAAATATAGATTGTGATTATTCAAATTGAAGGTAATGAAATGCTCTACATTTTTATATGTAACATTTTTCTTTAAAACAACCATGTAAACTTTTATTGCTTTTATAGCTTTTATTGCATGTTAAGTTTTAAGCAAAAAGTTTCGACTTTACTTCATTCTTTCACAAATAACTCCGGAACTAGTAGAGTTAGAGTATAATGGTAAAGAAACAGATTATAGAAAAATTAATTTTCTAAAGAATGAAAAAAAGTTTGAATCGATATCTCCATTGGAAGCCGAGATACTCACGATATACGAAGCCCTTGCAAAATTGAAACTTGAGGGGTGCTGGGGAAGCAAGAGGGTAGGGGTGGGGACTTTGCCAGGACACTTGTCTATATGATAGAGTCGATGGGGAAAAATTGGCTTGTTATGAATTTTTTCCCCTAAAAAACTGGACTAAAACATTTCCCCTAAAAACATTGACTGGACTATTTAACATAGCCGTCCTGCACTACCGTGATCATGCGTACGAACTTTGATGGACGTTTTCTCACGTTCATGTTAAGTAAAATATAGATTGTGATTATTCAAATTGAAGATAATGAAATGCTCTACATTTTTTATATGTAACATTTTTCTGTAAAACAATCACGTAAACTTTTATTTGCAGAAGTATACAATTTTTTAGCAAAAAATATCAACTTCACTTCATTCTTTCACAAATAACTCCGGAACTAATAGAGTTGGATTGAAATGGTAATGGAACAAATTATAGAAAAATTAATATTCTAAAGAATGGAAAAAAATTTGAATCGATATCTCCATTGGAAGCCGAGCTATTTACGATATACGAAGCCCCTGCAAACTGAAACTTTGGGGGGGTGCTGGGGGGGAAGCAAGAGGGGTAGGGGTGGGGACTTTTGCCAGGACACTTGTCTATATGATAGTAGTCGATGGGGAAAAAATTAGCCTTTTACTAATTTTTTCCCCTATCGGGGTGTTTTTGGAACTCATTGACTGGACTAATAGTAGTATTGTGATTCGGCGACCTGGCAACTAGGAGTAGCGGCTGTGAGTATGACAAGCAACTGGAGTCACTCGCTGCATCGCTGAGTTGCCGAGCGATGAGTTGCTTTTCGATTTGAAGTTTCCAGGTGTGAGTAGTGCCTACGTATCAGGAACTCGCAACTAATAATTACATTGAAATAATTCAAGTCCCAAATCATTGGGACTTCCGGTCTCAAAAGGTATCAAATTGAATTATCATTACAATTCAAACCTCTGAATTCTCAATATTATTTCTGTTCATTTATTGTTTATATGCTTATATAATGAACTGTTGTTCATTATCAGCTTATATGCTGCATTTGTTATTTTAGAAGCTGAAATAATCATTATATTGCAATTTCTGCTTTTAGTAATGATAGATCAAATCTACATTCAAATTTTTTTTTGATTACTACTTCTACGAATGTCTCTTTTGAAAATTCATCAATCTGTAATTTTGTTTGAACAGGACTAATCTATTGTCTTCAATATAAACTTCTTTGCACTAACTGTTCGTTGATAAGATATTCAATTTTGTAAAGCTTTCAAACTTATTTGCATAAACTTTGAAACTTCAATCGTCTTTAACAATAAATTCATGATCAAATATTGACGCTGATATTCTTATTAATCTTTGTTCCAGATTTTTATGTTCTTCTCCAATTGGCGCTGAACCTGACTGAACTTCTTCTTGCTAAACTTGTGTCATCTAGGTAAGGTATTCCACTTAGTTGTTGCTTCTTATTTCAAGCAGTACTGATTGCTAAATGATCTATTTGTTGGAATTTATTTAATTAACAAGTATTTTGGAGCTAATAAGTCTTTTGCTTAGCTTATTTGAGTATTTTCTTTGATCTAAACTGACAATAGGGCAATATAATTTTTCTTTTTTAATGTTGCAATCTCAAATGTTTTTTGAAAGTATTATGTATGCAATGTCTTTGATTATATCAATGAACTCCTCTGGATGTGTTGTCCAAATTCCAGATGAATTATTATTAATATATCAATAGCGACTGTAGTCAAGTAGAAGAAATCAAGAATCTAGGTACCCTTACGTCTGTTATCGGGTTTTACTTGAATGTGAGGTTGAGGATCGGAACTGGGTTGCTTTTATAAAATCTCAGCTTAGATTGGTAAACTTTGGACATGTTTGGGGAGAGGATGGGCCCTGTGGAGTAGATATTTCCAACAACTATAAAATTATATTGGATAGTTATGTAGCTCATATGAAGAGTGAGGATACGCAGCATGCAGTCACTTCACAGAGCTGTGGTGCTTACTGGAGACTCAATCCCAATTCTGAAATTTCTGAAATTGTATCGTGCAAGGTTCCAATGAACATTTTAAGATGTTTAACCCAGCTCAGGATTCCCTCTGTCTTAGGGACGGTAATAAACTTTGGTAACAAAAAATATTTCATCGATGTTAATAAAGTGTGCCCATCTTGCAGTCTAGAAAAAGAAACATTAGAACATTTTCTGTTTAATTGTTCCGTATATCAAGAAATTAGAGAACGGTTCATTGCTACTTATGTTTATAATATTGTCAATGATAGAGATAAGATTATTGTTTTACTCTCCAATTTCACAAGGCAAAAAATTATTAATATATATTCATACGCTGTGGACTCATTGAATAGAAGAGGCTATCCTATTGTTTGCCACGACTGATTTCTTGTTATCGTAATTGTTATTGTTTATTATGCAACTCATTTGTATAGTTCATGTAAACTGTGTACAAATTAATTTGAAATGAATAAATGAATAAGTAGAAGAAATCTAACATTAATATTTTCTTTGTTCTAATCTGACAACAATAGTCAGCTAAGGTTTGTAAGACAAGAAATCGAATCGCTGGATAGACGATCAGCTGGCGGCAGCAGCAGACCAGCTGGCCAAGCCAGCAGCAGTCAACCGGCGGCGGCGGTGGCGGGGGCGGCATCGACAGAAGGGTCTGCGGCCACGGCCAGCGGTGACCCGGTCACACGGTCAATCTTGCGACTGAGATTGCGACAGAATAGAATGCGATGCAATGCCCGCAGAGAAGCCTGCGGCCAACATCCTCGTTGCGGCTCATCCTCGCAACATCCTACCGCTAGACGATCTTCAGCTAATCCTCCATCAGGTATTCAACTGTTCACTTTATCTGAAAATTTATTTATTTGACAATTATATACTGCACAATATGTGGGAAGAAATAACAGGCATAGCCCAGAACTACTTCAATCCCAAATTAGGGAAGCGGTTGTCCCAAGTGGCAGAGGCGATTCTAATCGGTGAGATTAGATAAGAGACAGCGCCTACCACTCCCGTTGTAACGGTGACCGGCTTCTCTAGATACAAAAATTTATGAGCTTAAAAATCGCTTCCCGGTGGTTCGGAACCCACCTAGAGCTGTAGGTCCATTCATCTCTCATTATCATCCTGTCCATTACCCACGCACAAGCTTCGAGCTTAAGTGGGCATCATCCCTAGCAAAAAAATAGGTACTGAAGTGTTGAGCTGTTGAACTGAAGTGGAAACGTAACCTTATTTTCAAATACATTATTTATCAAAATTCGGAGAGAAACAGTTTTGGGCTGAGCCTATACTTCTCTCCCAAATAATATTTTCATGATTATATCAATAAATGAATTGAATCGTTTAATCTGTCTGTTCACTTGACAATCAAATTTATGCAGTTTTGACATGCATTTCGACTTAATTTCTTAAGTCAAGTACTGTGATGCAAAAATTGTGTTTGTATATTATAGGCAACTATATAGCGTTGGTTAGGTTATGATGTTGTGAAGTTGTTGAGATCTATGTTTATGAGGTATATGAGTTTTTTGTAAAGGCATGTCACCTAACTTACTAATAAATTGTAAGTTCTATTCGTTTCACTACTGTATACGGGTGGAATCTACCCGTGGAGCTGAGGCCGCACTGCTGGGTTGTTACCTCGATGGTAGATGATTTATCTATAGCTCATACAAAATCCATAATGATAGAACATAGAACATGTAGAAAATTATCACGGCTTTCTCGATAAACCGTGTCAACTATCCGCCATCCACCAACTATAGATGGGCCAAATTTCATGGACCATTTGATTCAATGTTAGCATCATTGCTAACGAAAACGCCAGAAAACGATAATACGTTTTAATGGTGGTTAGGTCCTAGGATGAATAAATTTAGGAACTTGGGTTTTTTGAAATTCTGTTAATCCCAGGATTGGCAGTGGATAATCCCAGGATTTCCAGGTATCAAAAATACATCGGGATCCCAGGATTGACATCCCTAATATTGTTTCAATGCTTTTATGTATAATGCTTTCTTAGTTTGAAATTGATTTGAAGTGAATCAACTATTCATACATTTAATTTTCTTGTTTAGGTGGAACAACAACTACAACCACCACTACAAACAGTGCAGTGACTGGAAATGCAGTGCCTAATAGGGGAACATCAACAACAACAGCAGGAGGCGGCGCAGAGGCGGGAGGTGAGGGCGGCACGAGTAGCGGGGGCGGAGGCGGTGACGGAAGCAGCAGTGGGGGCGGCAGAAGCATGCCCTACCGAATCCGCATCAGAAACGCAATGCTGGCGCACCGGCTGTCAGTGCCTGTGGTCAGGGTCAATGACCTTCCCGCCCCAGACCCGGTGGTCAACCCCCCTCACCGCCCCCGGCCCCCCTCTCCCCCTCTGCCCTTCAATCCCTTCTCCCGATTCCTCAACTTCCCCTACAACCGAAGCTCGAATCCGCTGGACGACTCTAGTGAAGACTCTTCTCCTCAGGATCAACAACAACAACAACAGCAACAAAATCATCGTAGTGGCGAAAGCTTCCTCCTGATGAGAGGTATGTGACCAACCTTCTGTCCAACTTCAAATTTTGATTAGTAGTAGTAGTAGTAGATAATAAAGTAGCAATCTGTGTTCCGTATTACGTTCGGCCGACTGCATGAAACACAATTAAATTCATCCGTATTTGAATGGTATACAGAAACGAAGCTCAATACTGTATGAGAACTGTACATTGTATTAGTTCGGACGAATGATGTTATTTTACGGCGATTAAATCTTATTGGCTTTCGTGGTGCAATCGGCTGAAAGTACATTAATTTTTTCATGATCTGATTTATTCGTGTATTGTTGTTGTTGCAATTCTGATAATTTTTCAAAACTTAAAAAAGTAATTTAAGTAGAATTATACATTGGTGATTGAAAGATCACCAATCTATTAAATCTATTAGAGTTGAAACTCTATTCAACTATTGATATATGAACTGATTATTCTTCTTCCATTACTAATAGAATTAAAAGAATATTATAAACTATGGCTTACCTTACTAAATAACCATACTATCAACGGATCAGAAAGACCTTGAAAGAAAATTACTTATTTATTATTGAACAAGTTTAAGATAATTCTATGTTAGAAATATTCTGGCATTGTTAATATAAGATTTTCTTTTAACTTTTTAGGATATAGCCAGAACGCAGAAAGTGTGGCTGATACATTGCTGTCAATGTCTATAACACATCGAATACAAGTTTGGGATTTCTCAACGTTCAACATCCCTGACATCAGCAATAGTAAGTATATCGTTATATTGTCACTATTGTTAATACGTTTTGCCAGCTATTAGAAAATTTGAATGGTGCATGTAAAGAACTTGATTATATAATTTGAGGTTGTATTGCGATTACAATCCAATTAGTTGGTCTGTGTTAGGTTCTTGTCTTTTTGTATGGCATTTGTTGGTGACAAGAAATCAGGCTTCTTTGAGAAACCATTAAATAGATCATGATAGATGAAGCGGAATAAAAAGTTTTTTCTACTTTCTTTAGATAAGACCAAGTTAAAAGTAATAATATTGCTCGAAAGAACGCAGAAACTGTCATTAAATAGCTTCATATGTTTGGCTGCATGAAGTAACACAAATAGATCGACTGCATTTTAATACGGATGTTTGATCAGTTGACTGATTTCGCTCTCAATTTCGGTGTTGCCATATTCAACTTGATATCTGCATCTGCAGGCAGCCATTGCATATAGTCGAAAGAAGGAAGTCAACCGCAACTCACACTTACATAAATTAATTTCGTTAAAATAATTTCATAGGTATCTTAATGGAATTCAACTGATTCATCAGTATTAATTCATTGCACCAAGTCGAGTAATGCAAACTGCACTCGACTGTCGTGCATGTTAAAGACAAAGTTGGCAAATTAATTGCCTGTTGATCTTCTATCGGTTTATTTGGTTGAATGTGCATATTGCTTTTGCATGGGGATTGCTTCACTGACAAAACTATGCCGTTCTAGTTGAAATGATTAATTTTTATACTTTCCTGAGCAACAAAATAGTTTTTAATTCTTGACTTACGGTAATTTTTTCAACCTATAATCTGTTTACGGAACTGGATGAAATTCAGCTCATAATTTCCATCACTTATTTCTAGCTGAGAAGAATTTGGTAGTGAATGAGTGTCGAATTCACAATGACGCCAGTGTTGATGTATCGAGGGATGGACATCTCCTCGTAACACTTCTGCCTTCTGGAAGAATCAGTATGCTTGGTAAGTGTTTTAATGTTAGCAATTCTTCATACTATGCTATAACACAGGATAACACGATATTGATATTTGGGCATCATTACGTAACCCACCTTCAATCTAGTGCTGATGAAAGTCTATTTATTCTATTAAATTGAATTTTTAAAATTTGTTTGTTTTGGTGTGAATCAATTAACACTGTCCTGTATGTTCATCATTTCACCTTTGAATAAACGTTTCTATGATAATACAACGATCTTTTATCCAGTTTTGGCTTTTATATGACCTACGCTTACGAAGGAAATGATTTTTGAACAATCACAGAATTCCATTATATGGCTATTTAATACAAAACTATTTTTCAGCAGATTAGTGTTTTTATGTTGTAAATGCTGAAACCAATATTCTATACTGTGAAAATGGCACAAAATGAAATAAAAAGACTAATCTAGAATATTTCATGCAAATCATTAGGCTATGAAATATGGAATTGATCATTAATTTCAACAATAGTTGGGTTACTTCTTGTAACGAATTAGTGTATCATTGAACAATGATAAGAAAATTGAAAGCTCAAGTTTTGATTCATTGAAGAATATTTTTTTTTTTTTTTATGTGTGTAGAGTTTCATATAAAATGATAATTTTTCAATTGATTTTTCAATACTCGAAATCACGAACGACTAAATACTAATCATACAACTACCAATGAGTGTTACATCAACATGTTGATTAGTTTTGAATAAATTTTTCTCAGTGATATTTTATTGGATTTTTGTTTAATGAATCCAATTTCAAACAAACGACTGTTTTCTGTAGAGAGGCTTCTGCATCATTGCTTTTGTGCAGGAGTGTACAGCCTGCAGTGGGGCACCCTGGGTCAACTTCTGTACAGGACCAGTTTCGAGCAGAACGCGGTGTCGGTGAGTCTGTCGCCAACTGCCAGACACCTCGTTGTCGGTCTGGGATCTCGCGGCGTTGGATACGTCAATCCGGAAAGAAGTAGACATAGCTTAGCTCAGGTACACTATCCACCCATTTCAACTAATTACTCATCGTCAGCATTCTTGACAGTAAATAGTTCAGAAATTGAATGAGAGATATTAGAAGTATTGAATACTGCCTTTCAAGCTTTCTATGTTCGACTCAAAAAGTAGAAAATTTGAAACCAAAGTAAATAAGATTTGAAATAATATTGAGTTTTTACCTTTGAAGAAAACGCAATCTTTACTTGAAAGAAACATTGTCACAAAACTTCAAACATTTTAGTAGCTTCAAATGTAACATTATCGAAAATAATCTAAATTCTATTTGATTTCTATCAATTTAATCTCAGGCCATTCAACACTAATAATTTACTAACCTATACTCTGCTCACGGAGTCGAGAGGCGGCCAAAACAAGCTGTTTGCATTTGTGTGCGTATGGAAGCGATAACTCACATCTGTTTTCGATTAATTTTCTGTCCAATTCCAGTTCACAATACGTTCATTTCAGGTCAGACTGGAATCACGTACTGCAGATAATAATAATATTATTTCAGTAGTTCTACTGTGAATAGGTCTAGCTGTTCCTAGCTACAGTTCGAATAAAACTAGTTGTCCCTTGGCCTGGTGCTCAAGAACCACTCACTAGAAACGTTTTTGTCAGAAAGTTCGATGTCCGAACAGCTGACTATTTGATTCAATGATGCTAACATTTCTAATGAAAAACGTTTCTAGTGATTGGTTCTTGAGCACCAGGCCAAGGGACAACTAGTTTTATTCGAACTATAGACTCTCGCACACACAGGTTCATTTACATCGTCTCTCCTTCCCCTGAACAGACTATAGTTATATCATGAAGTAGGCTACCAACTGAAAATAATTAGTCTTGATACCAAAAGTATTTTTAGTAAAATCATTGTTGAAAATTCATCAAAAGAATTGAAGAAACTGATTTCGATCGACCTTGAGATTCAATAACTTTTTTGTTCTACTGTTATTTGTCCTTGAATACTTTTCAAGGTTTCACCATAATTATTTGGTGGGTCCAGTCTTCACCATCATTCTATCAAGAGTTTTTACCTGAAACAGCTTAGTTGAGCCAATCACTGTATTCTGGATATTCCACAACTGGATATTCCAATATTGGATATATCCAATCCAATATTGGATATTCCAATCACTGTGAAATATTCAATGTTTTTATTTACAGAATCTTCCTACAACAGCGTGAAAAACGCATCTTCAGGATCTTATTTTTATCTTGCATAACTAATGAATATCAACAAGTCTTTCTTAACACGATTATTGTCCAAGTTGAACTATATGTTCTGCGATGCATTAAATCTGTTTTTAATAGAAGTTATAGTATCGCATTTGGTATTATTTTATTTCAAGCATACCTTGCTGTATTCTGTACCATAGATTTGTAACCTGGTTAAAATTTTGAGGGCGAACTTAACGGGCTTTTCGAAAAATTACTCTCATACTTTCTTCAGTATTCAATGATTTATTTGGCTTTCTCCATACATCTCTGAGAAGCCTGATTTCCCCTCCATTTCTCTACAAGCCTACATAATCGCCTACCGATGCATTTTTGTAGGCGCACAATCCATTTTTGTAGACCTCATAGAACTTTCACCGGGCCCACCTTGTAGCCCAATTTTTCAGCCGTACAAAATTTTTAGATAATGTCTCACTCTTGAAACGAGCAAGATCCCAGATTGCTATGTTTTTTTTGTCTTAGCACAAAATCTAAATTTTTGCGATTAAGTCGTCGGAGGGGGATGGAGGATGGACTCAAGAACAACTCCGACCTTCGGCTCCTAGTAAATTCCCTGCACCAAAAGCAGGACCCTCATGCAGTTTTCTGCAATTTTCACAAAACTTGCAATGAATGCCTACAGCTTCAACCACTTTTCAGTGAATAAAAAACCTTTTTGAAAAGGAGGCCAAGCTATTTTACCGACTATATTCTTGTATTCGAGGTCGCCCCTTATTTGAATCTCCTGTTAGCCTGTGCTAGTTGATAGAGCAGAACTATTCAGTATTGATAGCGCTGAACAATAGCAGATGACAAGATAATTTGAAGTATGATTATTGATATGTGTAGCTTCCTTATTTTGATTGGATAATTTTTTTCAGATATTTCGCTTAGAAGGTGCTCAACATGGAGGAACTAGTCAAGGGCGCTTAAAACTGTTGCGGAGCCTAGACCCGGCATTTGGCGGCTTAGTCAGCTTGAACTGCATTCGCTGGGCTCCAAATCCAGGCCAAGGATTGGTCTACGGAACCAATACTGGCGAACTCAAGCTACTGCGATAAATAAAAGCTTTAACATGTAGATTTAATACTGTAAAATATTTACTCTGTGATATTTAATCGTCTATGATCACAGTTTTGGGACTCTTTAAATAGGATTTCTTTGTTGAGCCTCTTTAAAAGACTGAATACGTTCATAGATATCAATTTCGTTCTCAATTTATTAATTCCAATCTATAGTAGTTGAAATTATTACAATGAATAGTTGCATCTAATTCTTGAATGTTCTTCATTTCTCTTCGATAAACAGCTTTTCTAAAATTAAACTGGATAAACTGGTTTTACACTAAAATGTTCAGAGTTGCGTATGCATAGTAACATTTCTGTCTTTTTGCAACTGACCAACCAATTTTTTCTCATGGCGCGATGACTATGGCCAAGTGCCCACTGAGGTGGAGTGGAGGTGGCGTGGCAACACGCTAAATATAAACATATGAAACATGTATAGTTTAATTTAGTTACATATGTTTATATTTAGCGTGTTGTCACGCCATCGCCACTCCACCTCAGTTCGCGCTTGGACTATAACATTGTGTTCGGTCATCACTCGTATTTTTCCAATTATCTACTATTTTTCACGGTGTGTATCTACATTTTTTAATCAAACAATCGCGTAACTAATCCAATTGCTACGCTAGATGATTGTTCTAATTAAAATGGAAAAATATTACGATAAGAAATCTGGTGTTTTGTTAATAATTTCGACATTTGTATTTGAAACTATTGATTCCTATTTGTTCATTATTATCTGATTCCGCTATTCTTTTTATTTCTAGTTAATGCAATAGGTGCCCTACAGTTAGAATACAATGGTTGTTTTGTCTGGATCTCAGTAAGATAAGTAATCCAGTCAAACTTCATGATATAGATAATACAAATTGTTATTAAAGTTGTGTATTATGCGTAATGGATCGTTTTGTTTATGTTTTTTTATCTACTATAGATTTTGATGAATTGCAATATTGCAATTTTTATGTTATTTGAATAAGAATGTAAATGTTCCTTTATTCCAAACACGACAAGTTACGGTGCTTGACGCAGAAAGTTAACAAACATTTTCTATTTTCTGTGTTACATTATAATAGAGGCTTAAATCGATTGTACACGGAACAACTGTTTTGAAGATCAGTCAAAACCAAAATTACTTATTTATTTCTATAAAATGGAAGATATTATTTTTTCCACTACACTACTATGAGTTCAGCTGTTTTCGCTGTGTTTACAACCTGCGAAACACATTTTCAAGAGCTGTCTATTGTTTACTACCGAAAGTTTTTTTTTGCCTTTTACATTGTTTAAGTATTTTTGTTTTCTACCGAACACTGTCAACAACATTTTATTCCGTAGTGTAGTGAAAAGTATTCTCGACCATATTTGAAGTGCTCGATAAATCTCGCACTTCAAACATTTATGGTCTCGAACAGGCAAAACCCCACTTTCCACTCTTGTTATGAAAATAATATACTATTTCGCCTCACTAGGACGTAATGAACTGTATTTCGTACGGAGGCCGAAAATGTTTGTTTTCCAACGAGGTCAGCTGGAGGCCGGCTGAAGAATGTAGTGTGGCGAAAACGTTTATAATCAGATTCATTTATTTTTACGCTTTGCATTAAATAGATAGATAGATATTATTTCTTTGCCATCGTATATATGACCTTGAAATTTTGTTAGCCACTAAGTTTGTATTTTGATTTGTTTATTTTGTATTCATTTTGTTGTTTTGTTTGTTTCTGTTGTGGTGTGGCGAAAAATAGTCTTCGCAACGCGGGCAAAAATGCTTCAAACGCTTCAAGTTCTTGACTTGCGTCTTGAACTTGAAAACCGCGTTTTTCGGCAAACACACATTTTCCGCCCTAGGTGCGAAATATACTATTAATTATCAATTTTCAGCTATTTACACAATTAATCTTGCAAATAATTTTCATTTATTTAGATTTCAGAATTTCAGAACGACATTTTCGCTGATAATTTTAAACTTTAATAAAATTATTATTTTTTATTCCAACACGTACCAGAGCACAAAATTTTCGACAATTTAGTATCCGAATTTGTATAAAAATACGAATCTCAATCGGATATTTCAAAATTTACGAAGTATGCAAAAGCTTAGCGAATTGAATGAATCTGTGGTCTGATTGAATCTGTGCAAGCTGATTGAAATCTCTTCTATTGCAAAACAGTAGCTTCGTGAGCGCTTAGCTTAATAATATAGTTCAGCTAACAGCGTGAAGTACTCGTTGTTTAGTAAATTGTTTTTATAAAAAAAAAACATATTTTTCGCTTTTTGTTGTTTATTCAGGCTCATAGCTCGCCCTATAGGTTGAGTACCTAGTTGT
Source organism: Laodelphax striatellus (assembly GCA_017141395.1). Classification (NCBI taxonomy): domain Eukaryota; kingdom Metazoa; phylum Arthropoda; class Insecta; order Hemiptera; family Delphacidae; genus Laodelphax; species Laodelphax striatellus. The sequence goes on along the minus strand of CM029531.1, from coordinate 37,360,169 downwards.
TTATCCACGAATGCTGCTGGTGGATTACATTATTGAATACTACCTACTTCTCGTTTTGATTATCTGATATCAAATTTGAAATAATATTCAACATGGTTTTGCCTGTTCTGAGTTTTGTTAGAATTATCTCAATATTTTTATTTAAATCATCATTGACGTCAATCAAGATGTAATATAATTATTTCAGTATCTTATATTTCATATATTTATATTTTCAATATTATTATTTCCACAAATCATAAATGGCTTAATCAATTAAGATAATTATAGCAAAGATTATCGTATTTTCTACTCTACTCATTATTATTTGTATTATTATACTTTATAACGCTATCCTCTTGATAGTCAATTACCGTGTCAAGTAATTTCTTTCAGTGTGTAATACTGATAATAAACAGTCGTTTACATTTGAAAGACTATTTTATTAGGCCTATATCCCATATTCAATTTCCCAAGTGGAGTATCACCAATATCCTGTTCCATAAAACCACAGAGAACAGGCAAGTAATAGATGTCTCATTGTACGTTGAATTTTTGGACGAGAAAACAAGGGGCCGATCCTAGCGACATCTCTGAGTAACTGGAAAATCGTCACCAAGTATACTAGCATAGCTTCCTCTAATACATTAGAGGAGGCTATGATACTAGCGATCATTGTAAATTAAAGGAACTGTCACCTGGCGATGAGTAGGAAGTTGCCATTGGCTACATAGAAACCTATGCATTTAAAGTGAAAAGTTATAGATTGAAAGTGGAGAGACTGGAACATGAACGTTTTTCAATCCCCAGATACAACTTGTATTTGCTACTGCTGACTCCCGCAATTTTTCTTCCTTCGCGCAAACAACTGACCAGTAAGTACCAAAGTACCAATAAGGTTCGTCACATCCTTACATCCATATGTGTAGCCTACTGAGGATCAATAATCATACTTTATGGTTATGCTATGAGACAGAATCTATAAAATATACAGGATATAATCATAAAATAAAATTTCACTTCAGCTGAGAAAATAGAACAAAGGAATATAGTCGAGGTAAAAAGTGACCACTACGCTCGGTCAATTAATCTTGATGAGGTTCAATGTAGTTTTTATAATAATTTATTGAACGAAATTCCTAATTAAAAAGCAATATTGAATAGCAATACCCAGTCTCCTATCTTCATAGTTTTTATAAGCTACAATGTAGATTTTTTTTAAATTTTGATTAGGTACTTTCACGTACAAAAATGTGATTTAGAACTAAATTGATTAGTTTCCAAGCGGTGGATAACCATGACTCACAAAAATACAGCCCTAGTAAAAAAAGTACAGTGACTATAGGAGACAGTATGCTGGTGACTACGGTCTTGTTTTTATTGGTCAATAGCTTGGGGCAAGCTCAATGCATAGGTTTTTATGGGAGCCAAAACTTAATTCCAAGATTTCTATGAATATTTCTACTGAGCAAAGACAAGATGAGGCATTTAAAAAAGTTCAAGGAAATGCTGAACTCGCAGATAGCATAGCCCCTCTTAAACTGTAGTTATCCAACTATGTCTTTATAAAGAGATTCTTTATTATTTATGTTATTAAGCCTCAACAGAATTAAGTAATTTATAACTAAATATTTCTCTAAAAAGTATATGATAATAAGACCTACCAATTCTTTGATGATCTTTTGTGAACAACTAGAATATTGATAATAGATTGTGTTGCTAAAACATTGATTTTTAAGAAACTTTCAAAACTAACCATTTTGGAAATGAAAAATATTATTTTCCAAAGGCTGAGTCAAGACTCGAAATTTGAATCTAATTCCATATTATGATGATCCTTTAAATGCAAAAATTTAATCCTCAAATTCTCCATCCTTAAAATATAAAATGAAAATTTAAAAATCCTTACACATACGCTGTCGCTCAATTCGAAAAAAAAATATTCCTGCCAAATCTCACATACAGTAAAAACTAAATAAGACTTTGTGGGAAAGGATGAAGTTGTCATGGAGACAACACTGAAGAAAAAGCAAGATCAATCAAAACAATTTTAATAATCAAATTCTATTATAAATAACCACATCATAACATTTAATTTTGCAACAACCTTTCAAATGAGTGACACAAAAATGGAATGTTCATTCACAGCAAACAATAAATGGAAATTAATAATGAAATAAAAATATTTAATACAATGACATTTTTAAAGTTTACATATCAAGTTTAAGGCAAATAAAATAATGTAGGTACTTGACATGGAGATTCATGATTTTTTTTATGATTTCATAATCTATAGAATAACTTTCCAAAACAAAAGCTCATTTCATGAGACACTCAAAATTAGACAACAGTCGTTTTGCTATCAATCTCAGTCGTTTTGTGAAGTTATAGATTTTCAATGATGTCTTGATAATAAGGGGATCTTCAAATTCTGTTGTTAAAAGCTTCCCACATCCATAGTATATTGAAGGAGATCTTCAACATACCAGCTTAGAACAATCAAAATAAGAAGTACAAAAACCTCTAAAAGTCATGAAAATTTCAAATTTCAAGTCATGAAAAGTTCCCCCAAAAAAACAATACATACAAGCAATCTTAACATGGTAACCTTTCAATTTACCATTTAATATGATTGAGCATACATGTCACTACATGAGAAAAATACATTATTTCATCAAGTGATGTATTCAGTGGACGAATTTTATCGATAGATTTCGAGGTAAAAATAATTACGCAATAGGGGGTTTACTAACACGTACAGTATACCTTCGATCAACCGCGACTTGTACGATATCGAAGGAATGAGAAGTTTATTCGTTTTCAATAGCATTGGCTTTATTTAGATTTTTTTTAAATATTATTTTGGCTGGAATATAGGAATTATCCTTCAATTAAGAATTCTTTCCTAGACAATTTTGAACTAAATTACAGTATTATACACGTCGTCTATGGGCATTGAAGCAAGCAGCACTATCAAGGTATTAGTTGGAAGTGACTGTTAATAGAGGCTCTACTGTATCTTATCCAGGTTCAATGCGAATCGAGCAATAAAAAAACTGGAAAATTCTTTGACGTTTGACACCTAAGTGAGAAAGAAAAGTGCATGAAAAAGTTACACATTCAACTACAGAAAAATTGAGGAGAGAAATTTAGTCTAATCAAAGGCAACATTGAAAACAATATCTTCCCATACAACTAATAATTACCATGGTAGTATGATTTACACTATTCAAACGATGTTATCTTGAAAGACTTTCTAGAAATCTAGTATCTCTGAATGTTGAGTACATTTGTTTCAAACGTCAATACAAAATATAGAGTAATTATTTTATGTTTGTTTAATAATTTCTATAATAAATTAATATGTTACTTTGGCTTTGAATTCAAAGATAGTATAAAGAAATAGTATGCACCCTACAATACATCTTACTTTAAAGAAGTATTTAGTAGATGAATGAAAGAACAGCTCAACAAATAAATTATCAAAATAGACTAAATTCCATTGATAGAATAACGACTCTCATAATATTGTTGTAGGCTTGTTAATTTTGTACTCTAATTTATTATAGCAGGATCAATTTAACTTGTCAGAAAACAGCTGTTTCGAAAATCAATATCACAATACTTAACCTACAAATGCTGAATCTCGCATATTATTGAAAAGGTATTTTAAAAAGGTATTCTTTGAAAGGTCTTCTTTAAAAAGGTCTTTTAAAGACTTCAAAGGTCTTTGAGGGCCGGTTCATGAGCTCGGGATTTAGCTAAGTCCTAGACTAAAACGGGTGGCTACCGTAGCATCGACAAACGTTTGTCTCGACAGGTTAGTGGGTAAGCAGCATAGAGAGCTCTTAGTATATAGTGTCGAGGCTAACGTTTGTCGATGCTACAGTGGCCACCCGTTTTAGTCTAGGACTTGGCTAAATCCCGAGCTCATGAACCGGCCCTTAGACTTTTAAGCCTTTGGATTATTGTGTCAAAATCACTGTTTACTTATTGCCGAAACAGCTGTTTTCTGACAATTTAAATTAATCCTGATATACCTCACAATGACATCAGTGAAAAACTATAATAATTGTTCTCATCAACAGCTGTGAATTTCATGATATTTCATTATTTTAAAATCAAGGCATTGTTGAATTACATACAGGCACCTGATATCTCTTAACATTAAAACACGCACTTCAACTAAAATCAACTATTGTTATTTGAGCAGATACTTATTCACATTAATAGATTGAGATAAAAATGAAGGTTGAAGGTTGCAAGTGCAAAAGCTTGGTCCCAGACAAGTTTCAACAATGCTTGAGGGATTTGAGTCAAATCCCAAGTAATATGTACTGATGGAAAGAACTATCAGAGTTGAACATTCTATTTGTCTTGATGTACCACAGAAAATCAAATTAACGTGACAACAATTTTTACATAAATGAATACGAGTTTCTTCTCAAAAATTAAATGAATAAAACAAGAATTTTTATAAAACCCCGCTAAAGGTAAGAGGATTGATTAATTTTTTGAAAAACAAATGCTGTAGAACTCCAATAATCCGAAAGCATTCCAACAGAATATTATTTTTTGAGAAATTTATCGGTATCTATCTTTCTATCATTTACCTTGATTAGCTTTTGAATTTTTTGATAATGATATGACATTTTGAAAGTTTTGTGAGAGACATTTTTTATAAACTCTTGCCGCAGTCTATCCAGCATCGCTGGTCAAGGACTTCAAAGACTATGCATTTGTGTCTGGGGGATTTCCTTGATTGATTCGAACACACCCTATGGTCTTAGTTCGGATTATTTGAGTCCTACTGTGGGACATTTCCTTCTAAAGACGTTAGAGAATATTTAAAAAATGGTGACTTCAAGGGTTAGACCATCAAGGACTTGCAAAAATAAGTTACAAGAAATAACTGAAATTCAACTCTAAGATGGGGTTACAACTACAAAAACTATCAAAAAATTTGGTCAATATAATTATCATGCATAGTATCAAGTGTTCTTACAATTTTCAGTAAATAAAGACAATATTATTGAGCTTGCTATCATGTACCAGTGTAAAACGATTGACATATATGAAGCACAAACAGTGTAGAAAGAGTGGTATTTGAAAAATTAAAAGAGATTGACAAAATATTCAACTAACCAGCTCAATATACAGGTATAAAAATCTATTGAAACATAACTTAATGTTAACATATACCGGGTGTCCCACGAAGAGGTTTAAATGTTTGATTTTATATTACGTGCCCATTCATGCACCGAACGTTTTCGAACTTTACACAGTTTACAAAGTAGGTTCTAAAAATATTCTGGGAAAATTTCAGCTCCCTAACCTTTTTAGGTTAGGTTAGGAAACAAAATGGCGGCATATTGAAAAACCATACTTTAAAAACATTTAAAAATGTGGTTTTGGTTTTATGAAATAGTTGAATTGTTACATCCTAGGGCAAAATGATTTTTAAATGAGAAAAAACTAGGAGATAGCCTAATGAAAAACATTAAAGTCCGAAATAATTCAAACTGTAACCCATCCACAGCAACACACTGATGTCAGACAATTACTAAATGACAACCTTCATGGCTGTTGGATTGGTCGTGGAAGTTATTTTTTAGATTGGCCACCCTGATCACAAGATATAACTGTTTGTAACTTCTTTTTATGGGGTTACTTGAAGAAACAATTTTATATCTTTAGCTTCAATAATGATGAGGAACTAAAACGATCAATAGAAGAAGAACTTCTCCGGATACCGCGGAGTTTCTTTGTAAGAGCTTACGAATCATTTGTTAAGCGCTGTTATCAGTGTGTTGCTGTGGATGCGGGTTTGACTAAGTTTGACTAATTTTGGACTTCAAGGTTTTTTTATTAGGCTATGTTCTAGTTTTTCTTTATTTAAGTCATATTGCCCTAGAATGTAACAATAAAAATATTTTATAAAACCAGAAACCTTCTTTAATGTTTTCGAAGTATCGTTTTTCAATAAGCCGCCATTTTGTTTCTACAAAGGTTAGGGAGCTGAAATTTTCCCAGAATATTTTTAGAACCTACTTTGTAAACTGTGTGAAGTTTGAAAACGTTCGGTGCATGAATGGGCACGTAATATAAAATTAAACATTTAAACCTCTTCGTGGGACACCCGGTACATGGTTAAGATTTCCTGACAACAAAGCAAAGAGGGTATGATTCAATGAATTTTTACATATTAGTAGAAACAATAAGCCGAAGATACAGGAATAATATATAAAGTAAAAACTATTAGAATAGAGTAATCAAGCACAGCTATGAACATAACTCAATCTGATGAGTTCAAAGTACTTATTGAGCTCTAAAATATTTCCCTTTATTTTGTCAGACCTACTCTAATTTATATTCAGCTCATTAAAATGTTGAGTACTTATTCGAGGGGTAACTGACAAGCTCTAATTATATTACTTTGTTATTCAACAATAATTTCCAAATAAAATTATTTTAAAATCTAAATTCGGTCAACAATTAAATAATTAAGATTACTTGAGCAAACGTGAAATTTCCAACTATTCATGTTGAAATATAATATTCAAGGACTATTAGGCATACAAATCCGTTCAAAACTACTGAAAAATGCTGGTGGGGAAACTATGTTATTTGAGGAAACCTAATATTTTAGACGACGAAATTTGATAAAAACTTGAAAATATAGTAATAATGGTTTTCTCACTATTCGAGAATATTCTATATTCTTATACTGAAATTTGGAAAGTAATTTCGATAGTAAAAAAAGGATAAGATACTTTAATGTAAGAATTGAATAGATGTTTCCTCGCTGTTTGGAGGATGCAATACATTTTTAATTTCTTTCAAGAAAATATGGCACAAAATGAAAACTATACATTTGCAAGCCCTTCGGATGTTGAGTAAGCTCGTACTACAGCAAGGACGTTATTCAAATGGCAAAGTCACAATTTCTAGATGACTCACTACAACAAGATATATAATATCAATATTGTACACCTTTATATATTGTATACTTAATTTCAACAAATGGACGGAAACAATGTTTGACCTGCAAGACACAAGCTTAATAATATGAAAGACACTATCTCATAAATTCACTTATCTAAACAACAGAGCTTCGATAATAATAAATGTTAATAAAATATATATATTATTCCAATATTACTGTACATAGTCCCTGACAACTCTTATAACTCTATCTCGGGAGAGCTTCCAATACAATCAAGGGTCATTTGGAGAATATGATTGTTTTTATAGAGAAAATCAAAATGATTAAATCGCTTCTGATAGCTTCAACCAACATTTCATGAGTCAGATTTGAAATACACCCATTAGTTTTTTCCAATCATGACTAGTTAGATATGAATATGTAAAGGCACCCATGGATTCATGAATTTATAAGGCATCGTTAATATTTAGATGAGCAAACAGAAACAGAAATATACGGTGCTCAATGTAAAAACTAAAAAATTATTCTAATTTCCAATAAAAATCTGAAAGCTAATAAATCAGCACACCATAATAATTATTATTTTATTTATCAACACTTACACATTTCATCTAAATTATGATGGCATGCTAGTCTCACACTACGTTATCGATAAAGAGTAAAAATGGGCAAATCCAAGTTTGATCACCAGAAAGTACGATCAATCAGGATGATGTAAGCAAACGACAACGAATTACTGTTTTTCAAACGAATAGTTTGACAGACTTCCTACCAAAATGTTGGAGCTGAGCATGAGATTGAGTAAAATCACACATTACAAGGTTTAGATTTTAATAAAACTTGAAACCCTCATTATTATGTACCAAATGGAGTACAGTATTAAAAATAAAAACAATATGAAAATGAAATAGATTCCTGTGATAAATATAATTTCTTACAACTCATAATTATTCAATGCGATTGAGAGAGAATTCTATAAACAATATCAAAGAGAATGCTAAAATATTACTTGTAAAGTTTGGTATAGCCATTTGGTATGGTATCTTTGAACAGAGATAAACTATAATACATAACAGAAAAATATATACTGTATTTGATAATTGGTCTGAAGAAATCATTTGGTCGTAAAACATATTATAAACATTCAGTATAAAAATAATAACAACAATGGATGGATAATTTTATAAGGCCACTTCAGAAATAATTCAAGTAATTTGGGCAAACAATATTAATTACATACGTTAGAATAGAATGCATATTTAAAATCATACAGTAAGTCCTCCTTATTAGAATACAATCAGTATTTCATCAGAATGTTTAACAAACTAAATTTATTGAGTATATAGGTTTAGTTTGATGATAAGTGCATGGCTAAATATGGCATTATTAGTTCAGCTTTTATGCTAAACATTTTCATATTTATTCATAGAATTCACAAATCATTAAAACACTTGGGAGAGAAACAACAGGCCCAAAATGAAGCTGTTTTTTTCTCTCCAAACATTAAAAAATTATATATTTACCGACTGGTGAATAATTATCCAACTATGATATCAATTGAACTTTCAATGAAGTGAAAACCAATCCATCATTAGAATTGAAAACCATTTTCCAAATTTAATAATAATGTAAACACCATTTTGCAACAAAATTAAGTACAAAATAACGAATGAACGTTTAAGGTAATACTAACGACAACTTAAAAATAATTCTTTGATTTAAATGACGGCTTATGTACATTATAATTATAAATATTAGATTTTATCAACTATAAAAATATTTCGAATATGCATTATTAGTACATTAACTACACAAGAAAAATGACACATTTGTTTTTAAAATAAAAATATTTATAGAAAAATACTTTGTTCAAAATTTAGGTAAGTACCTTTATACACAACAATAACAAACATCTATACGATGTACAGTATATCAATAAATTAAATTCAAGTATTCTTATTTACAGAAATAATGGCATGAAACTGAATAAAAGGATTCAAGTAGGCCAGTGCGGACAGGATAAATAATATCACTTTAGCTTGAGATAGTATGCAGGGAGTTGTAAAAAGTTTCCAAACGCTGAATGCCACTACATTTTCTTACACTTCTACACTTACATCACTTACTAGGTGATCATAAATCATCAATTCCCACTAGGCACGTAACCACTTGCACGTATTTTTTTCAATTGCAAAATATTGCAAAGTTTGCTATAACATTATGTAGCCTGTCCGCACTAGAGTGAACCCAGCTTCAGTTCCTTGTGATAATGGGATAACAATATAAGATTAAGTGAGCTGGAAACTGTACAGAACAGCTAGCTGGTGACAGAGGGAGGAGGCACTAGCATCTACACATCAATGAAATTTATTCTCAGAGGTTGACTAGTTTTGAGTGAATGGGGATACAGTTAAACCTACCTTATTCGACTTATTTATCCAAGACCGGTGTACATCAATTCTGTTATAATTTCACAGAACTTGACAAAAACGAATTTAAAACACTTAATTTACGTGAAAACTATTCAATTTATTCATATTTTTGATTGGAGATTAAGCTCAATAGACTTTTGTGCAACTGGGGCTAGGACTTAAGCTCAGCGAAAAATCTTTTTCTAAATTTTCTCTCTAGTAATTTTCCTTTGACATGCACATTATTAATTAATTTTTAGTTAATCTTGTTAAGGTTCCCAATTTGTTGAAAACAAAAGGTGAAATAAGATTCATCATTTAAAATAAAATTGATCTAGTAATCTTCCTTTGACAAGCGAATTATTTTCATTTTGTCATCCGAATATTTTTATAGCTCCTTTTTCTATTATTGGATGAATGAATAGCGTCTTTATTTTTTCTCAAACAAAACATAATCATTAATCATTGAGCAAACAAATCTATCAAATACGTACAAAATTAATATTTTGATGAAAAATATTGAAATATACTTATCATGACATAACCTGGAAGGTCGACTGTCAGGAGTCGGTATTCGAAATTATCTAGTACAGTAGAACTCCAATTATCCGAACTCCGACTATCCGAATCACTTTCAGAAAAAAAATTTGTCCAAAAAAAGTCTAAGTGCGCTATTATTCTTCCCCCCGCGAAGCCAGTGGTTGATTTTTATTTCTAAACTTGTACATAAGTACATCTATTTATATTTAAAACATGTGAAAATATCATGTTTCTTTCATTTAATTCAATAAAAAAATAGTGCAATATCAAAACGTAGCTTTTTTCTCTCCAATGGCAATTTAAAAAAAAACTCCGATTATCCGAATATTTGATTATCCGAATGGGTCCCGGTCCCCATTAATTCGGATAATTGGAGTTCTACTGTACTGCTTTAATCTAGCTGAAATTTTCCCCCCTGAACAATTGATAGTAATAACTTCAAATAAAAAATAATGACATACTCCAAGATTTACTCTCAGAGAGTAAATATTTATAATATTATAAATTAGTTATGTTAATGAATGAAAATATTTTATACTAATATATGAATATTCTTTTCAAGCTTCCGGCTGGTAAAAATAGTCGAAATAAGGAAGGCGTTACTATACATAGTTATTAATTTACTGATGTGTTTTGCTCAACAGGTGAGAGTTGAAGTCATAGACGTTGCAGCACTGTTCGCCGCAAATGTTGCACTTCCAGGGGTTGGCCTCAGAGTGGCAGCCCTTGTGGAGGAAGTAGAGCGTCTGATCTGGGAAGCCGATGCCGCAGAAGACGCACTGCAGGGAGGCGGGGAGGCGGGGCTTGAGGGTGCCGCCGCCGGGACGCCACTCGGGAGGGACGACGGCTGACTCGCTGGCGGTGGAGGCGCCGTCGGGTCGTGCGCGCCCTATCGAAATACCGGCGCCGCGACGCTTCAGATCTTCACGGAGCAGGGACTTGAGTGGCGACACTTTGATTAGTGACGTCAGCCCCGGAGTTTGTTGGCTACTGCCGTTGCGCGTGGTACTGAGATTGACGGGGCCATTGGACCGCTTCTCGTCGTCCGGCTCCTGCTTGATCGGAATCAGCGACACAGACGGCATGATGGGACTCACCTCTGACTCCTGTCGACTGATCGCCGTGGCCGCGTTGCTATTGCTGTCCATGGATGCGGGCGACACGGGACAGTCGGCGCCGTTCGCTTCCAGCGGCGAGCTCATGCTGACCGTCCCGTTCATTCGCTGCAGACCTACCACGCTCGCCGACAAACAGTTCACTACCGGAGTCTGGTCTCGAACCTGCAATCGACATCATCATTACAATTATCTGTCTTCAATTCAATCAAACTCTAATTTCAAGTTGTTTACACACATATTATTGTTTTTCTTAAAAGGAAATAAAATTATTTATTTATTTACACACATATGTATAGAAAAGCAAACATTATAATACATCGACTTGACAACGAATAACACACATCGATAAATAAATAAATAGAATGTGGATCACCATCAGAAAAATATTTCTTCAAAATAAGTCAATATTATTTTAATTGGCGTATTTAGGTTATATCTGCCAGCAATGAACCTCACATACATGAAACGGCACCGGCCGATCTAAATGTGAATAAACACATTAAAATTCCCTTACACTAATACAAATTTACAAGCATTTACAGCAGAGTGGCAGCCCTTGTGGAGGAAGTAGAGCGTAGATACATATTGGTGGTAGAGAAAAATATAAAGAGAATTTTACATGTAGGCTATGTTTTAAATGGAAATTGATGATTCCATTGAAATTTAAATAACAAAAAGGAAACCTAGGCTAGTTGGACTCGTTACAAATCGAGAGATGTTGATCAGCCTTAATAAACTCAGGAATAAAATTACGAACTGAAATAAATAGCAATAAGATACCTACACAAAAACCAATTAAATTCAACCACCGCAGAATGACGTCATAGCATCCACGTCTGAATTGGTTCTGTTGGATCACATCATTTTACGGCAGTTGCATTCAATTCTTGTGCAATTGGCCGATAGTCATAGTTTGCAATTGAGTTTAGATACCTGGCTGTTAGGCGAGTAGGGCTGTGACCCAGAAGGGGCGTCGGCCATGGATATTTCGACGTGCGGCGTGAGGAAGTGCATGGGAGGGGTGGCGTTGTCGGCCGACCGAGTGCCGCCCCCCGTCGAGTCACCGCTGTCACTGCAGCCGCCGCCCCCACCGCCCCCGTCTCTATCCTTATCCCCCTCCAGAAGGGATCTACTCAATCCACTGTTCGGCCCCGGATTGTCAAGGTCGATTCCGTGTCTGGTAACAAATGTACAATAAACAAATTGATTAACAGTATTCAAAATTTAGTACTGGGACCTGATCCATAATGCTTTAGAAATCTTGTAAAAGAGGAAAATGTTACATACACACTAGACATTCAATTTTATTTCATAGTGGGTATCCATGTCCAGTGTGTGTCCGCCTTTCCCAATGTAACAGGGTATCTATAATATGCAATAGGTAAAACAGGCTCCTTATCCACAACCACAATACAGAGTGGTATAAAAATGTATCCACCGTTTACCACCGAAAACAAGTGTTCACCCGTTCAAAGAGAGTTGAACGGGTGAATACTTTCCTTATCCGATTGAACTCGTTAAACGCTGGGCTCATCACTTCCCAATATTCGTTTCATTGCATTCATGAATTTGTTTTGATTAATTTTTGTTTTTTTATTCTGATAATACAATTTTATCAAGGCAATTTTGCTACACAATAACAATAACAATAATAACGTAACTAAATGTTTTTTGAAGCCCAAATCTAATGGGCTCATCAGTTTGACCAAAATACTGTGATATGTAGAAAGTAGTAGCGTTAAAGTGACATCAACATTCAAGTGAATTTATGAATATTTTCTTGGCACTCTAGAATCTGACTGAGTATGAAGTAGCCTAAAGTATTATTAATATAAATTCATTAGGACTTCACCTGTTGAAAAAATGAACACGAAGACTTTTCATCGAGCCAGCTCGATAACTGCACAGCGGACAGGATTTAATCATGTCGTGCTGTCCGACATGCTCGTTTTGAAAATGAGCTCGCATGGCAATTTGTCTTTGAAATCCCCTATTACAAATTGGGCAATGGTAAGGCAAAGTTTTGGTATGGGTTGTAAAATGTTCAGCAAGGTGATCTTTCCTGAAGAACCTGCAAAATCAAAATGAAGAAAATTAATCAGCTTACCAAACCAGGCTTGATTATTTGATATTTTTTTCTAAAAGGATCTAAATAGAAGCAAAACTAATATGATGAAAACATCTTCAAAAAGATCAAACTATTTTTTTCAACTAAAATAGCATGAAGTGAGTTATAGGATTTTTCAATGAGATCACAAAATAAAAATATCAAATAAGTTTTGAAACACCCAATTCAAAGTGCAAACCACTCCAACTTTATGAAGCACAACTATAATAACAAAGAGTAACTATTGATATCAAATCAAGGTATCAAATAAAAGTGTATTGTTATATTTTTCTGCAATAAAATGAAACCTTTTTAATATCTAAAAATTTTAATGTAGGCTATATGTTTTTTATCGTATGGTTTTTTATTGGTGGGGAGACCCTTACGGGCAGGTTCCACCTCGCCTTATGTAAATATGTAATGTAACACTAAAAAAATGTAATGTAACTAAAATATAAAAATTTAAATGTAACGCAAAACATGTAACACTTGTAAAATATTTTCTCGGCTAAAAAATATCAAAATAATTTAATGGGAGATCGAAATAACTGAGTGAGAGTTACCAAGTAAGTGATATAGCTAATTCTATAAATTCAAACTGTATCATTTCTTAAATTATCTAGGCCTATAGATGGAAGCTTTTCTGGGCTGATGAGCTTCACGAATTTGTACAAAAAACGAAATTGAAAATTTGCTGAAAATTGAATGAATCAGTCAACTCTCAACACGTTTGCTTTATTTGGTATTTAACGTAATAGAATTTATAAACTATTGCACTTGAAAACAAGAAGCAGTAAGAGGACAGAAACGAACCTTTTTTGGCAAACTCGACACTCGTAAGGCTTGACTCCAGTGTGACGCATCTTGTGACGCCGCATATTAGCACCATTCGAAAACTTCATGTTGCAAACATCACATTCGAACATTTTGCGGTCATCTCTGTGGGAGAAAAAATGTCGTTGTAAGCGAATATTTCATTTTTCCTCACGACTTTGGCCAATTGAATTGTTTTTAAATCATTATGTTTTTATAATTTGGAAGCCAATACAATCTTAATATTATTTCTTCTAAATCGAACTTGTTATGATAAGGAGGGGATACATTATTCATCACAAAATCAGATGAAAAACATAATAGTCCAAAAATTGAATGATATTTTAGGAACAATTGGAACGAAACTTGACCTTCACCGAATATTTCACTGAAATTGAATGGTTGTTTTCAAAAATACTGTAAACCTACATTTCAAGTCTTTAATTATTATCATCTTATTAATATCTGTTTACTGTCTAATCCTATATGTATGTACATATTTATATTATGATTTTTACTGAACTGGCCTGAAAAAAACATAAGCATATATATATATTATTACGTAATTAATTCTCTATAAATTTCACTATAAAGTTTTAGCGAATTGCGAAACTTTTAATGCTAATAATCTAAAATTGAATATTGGATTGGAACTATAAGATAATTCGATAATTCATCACGAAAATAAAAGAATTAGGCTTGAATTATTTCAAGTTCCTTCAAATTTACTCCCTATATTTAATGCTCTACAGCTTCTGCCTTGACAAATGACATTTCTTTGTGGTCAGGAGTATTCCCATCCACTTATGGCAGCTAATGTACATTATTTTAAGTGACATTAGAGTATTATGGTATCATAAATAACATTCAAACTTATTAAAATATTTAAAAAAAATTCCTATAAATCAGTCGACTGGCAAGCCTAATTAGGTTGCATTTATAAGAATTATGTAAATAATTTTTAAGAATGAATGACATTTATGATACCGTAAGACTCTAATGTCACTATTATAATACAAGATTTTATGAAAAATAATGGGTTTCTTACATGAAATTTCAGAAATAACACAAGATACTAGTTGACTACTGCTATCTCTGGAAGAGCTCAAACAAGAAGAAATGAGTACCAAGAGATCTAGGAGTAAAGATCTATCCCCAAAAAGTCTGGAAAAGGAAAACAACGTCCATTGTAAGCAGCCGATTAGAAAGAAAGCAGCAAGGCAAAATAGTATGGATAGATTTGTAGCGAGAGGAATGAATAAAAACGCAGAAGATACAGAGAGACAAAGTCGAACTGAGGAAGAAGGGAAGAAAGGAAGAACAGAAGATGAGGAAAAAGGAAAGCAGTCATAGCAGCTTCGGATGGAAAACTGGATGGAATTCTCAGGAAAATGCAATAAAGGAAATTACAAAAAATATGCAACGGAAACAATAAACATAGGAACTTTGAATGTGAGATCTGTTCATGGAGAGGAAAGAATGATTGAACTGGAAGAAGCCCTAGCAGGACAGGAGTGGCACGTCTTAGGTCTGGCTGAAATACGAAGAGGATATGAAATCATAGAGGAAAGAAAAAGCGGTCATCTTCTGTGTCACTCAGCGGCCACACGTGGACATCGAGGAACAGGCTTTCTCATCAATGGCCAGTTAAAAAGTAATGTTACGGAATTTCGTGGGGTTTCTGATAGATTAGCTCTTCTCAGACTGACAAAAGGAAACTCGAAGATAATTATTATACAAGTCCATGCTCCAACACTAGACAGTTCAGAGGAGGATATAGATCTGTTCTATGACGCACTAGAGGGGCTAATGCGATTGAAGAAACCTGGGGAGAGACTTATGGTAATTGGTGATTTCAATGCCAGGATAGGGAGACGCAGGGTGGGCGAAAGCAGAGTACACGGTTCATATGGAGTAGGAGTCAGAAATGAGAGAGGAGATAAGCTCATGGAATTTGCACTCTGCAATGATTTAAAAGTTATGAATACATTTTTTGATGGGCAGATAGAAGATAAATTCACATGGCAGTCCCCCCTTGGAAATATTCATGAAATCGACTTCATCATAGTGGAAAACTCTAATAATTTAATAAAAGGACTGGAAGTGAAGAAAAGGTTCAATTTTGATTCTGATCATAGGCTTTTAATGAGCAAGCTATTACTCCCAAAAAGAAGATTCTTTATCAAGAAGAAGCAAATTAGAGTGACTGAGTTGAATAAAGAGGAGTTTGTAAGGATTCTGAAAGATGAATTGAGTAATAGATATCCTATGGACATCAATATAATTGAGAGGATATATGAGTGGATTGTGAAGTCAATTGAAGAAGCAGCACGGAAAACAGACGGAGTGAATCAACAGGGAGCGAGAAGAATAAGTAATAAACTATCAGAAGAAACGAAACGAATGATTGAAGAACGAGAGAGACTGAACAGAATTATAGACAAGTCAAATGAGCAAAAAAGGGAACATCAAAATCTCAGAAAGGAAGTGAGGAAACGAATAAGAAAAGAAATTAAGGATTATGAGGAGAATATAATAAACACAATAATGAACTCTTCCGAGTCAACAAAAAACGTCCAAAAATTGATAAGTAATGTGAAGAAGACGTGGATTCCTAGATTAGAAACGGAAGAAGGAACAACTTCAGACAGATGGAAAATAGTAGAAAAAGTATCAGCATTCTACGAAGAGCTTTATGAGGAGAGAACTGGTGAAGGACAGCAGGGGGAGACTGATTTCATAGAGCAAGAGGCAGGCCCTCAAGTTCCAGATATTTTGGAGGAGGAAATAAGTCACGCTATTAAACGCTTGAAAAATAATAAAGCTCCCGGAGATGATGCAATCACGAATGAAGCAATTAAAGCCGCACATGATGTTCTAATTGGACCTTTAAAAATGCTTTTCAATACGATCTTGAGAGAAAAAATGGTGCCCAAAGATTGGAAGAGGAGTAAAATTATTATTCTATTCAAAAAAGGATCCCGTTCAGATATCAGAAACTATAGACCCATCACATTAACGTCAACAATTTACAAAATATTCGCCTCTATAATAAAAAACAGAATCATAAACAAAATATACGAGAACCATCCAACAGAGCAGGCCGGATTCAGATCTGGGTTTTCAACAGCAGACCAACTGCAGGCCGCAAATCAATTAATAGAGAAAAGCTTAGAGTACAAAATTCCTCTGTATCTCGGATTCGTGGATTTCCACAAAGCATTTGACACTATTATACACCGTCAAATGTGGAGGGCTTTGAATGAATGCATTGAAGTTCAATACATAGAAATATTGAAAAGTCTATATGAAAACAATGAAGTTTATATTGAGTTGGAGAGAAGAGGCAGGTGTATTAAAGTGAGGAGAGGTCTGAAGCAGGGATGCCCATTATCTCCGATAATTTTCAATTGTTGTTTGGAATATGTTTTTCGTAGATTGAGATGGGATAACAGAGGTCTTTGCATAAATGGGTACTGGCTATCCAACCTCCGATTTGCTGATGACGTTATGCTGGTAGCAAAAAATGCAGACGAGATGCAAGAAATGCTCAATCAACTAATTGATGCCAGCAGAGAAATGGGTCTTAGTCTCAACGCAAGCAAAACACGAGTAATGACGAATTCTATTAAAGAGAGAGTGGAAGTTACATGTGGGACGATAGAATACGTTGAAGACTACGAGTACCTAGGCCAACTGCTATCATTTGTAAATCGTTCAGTAAAGGAAGTGAAACAGAGAATAAATAAAGGATGGAAAAAATATTGGTCATTGAAGAAGATATTTAAAGGAGATTTTTCAAACGAACTAAAAGCCAAAGCCCTGAGAAAATGTATCTATCCATCAATATTATATGGTGCTCAAACTTGGTCGCTGACAATGAACTTGATAGAAGATTGGAGACTACACAAACGAAGATGTCAAGAAGTATTCTTGGTCTACGGCTGCATCAGAGAGTGCGGAACGCGGAGATTTTGAGGCTGGTGAAGGTCAACTATCTGCAAAGGGAAGCGCATCTGGTGAAGTGGAGATGGGCCGGTCACGTGGCAAGGATGACAGCGGACAGATGGGCGAAAATCTGCACTGAGTGGGTGCCGCGGGACCGGACCAGGGCAAGAGGACGACCAGCCGCCCGGTGGAGAGATGAGCTTTCCCAGCGAGTTGGAGACATGTGGCTCACCATTGCTAGAGACAGGGTGAGATGGCAGAAGATAATTGGAAAATT
The DNA here is from genome assembly GCA_017141395.1 of Laodelphax striatellus. Classification (NCBI taxonomy): domain Eukaryota; kingdom Metazoa; phylum Arthropoda; class Insecta; order Hemiptera; family Delphacidae; genus Laodelphax; species Laodelphax striatellus. The sequence goes on along the minus strand of CM029531.1, from coordinate 37,342,030 downwards.
ATGAAAATGTAAATATGTGGATAAATTGAACTCTGTAAAATTAAACTCTTTTTGGGCAATGCCAATACTTTATAACCTCGTTAGAGAGGCTTTTGTTCTTCTTAGAATGTCAATAAAGCTTTATTTATTTATTTATTTATTTATTTATTTATTTACTAGTTGACTGTCGCTAGTCGACTGTCAACGTGTGATCGCGCCTTAATGTACACTACTTTGTATACTGTACATAACGTTTCCAACAACTGCATAGATGGCCCATCACGAGAATGGGTTTTGAGCGACGTAGGCTCTGCGGTATAGAGGGAACAGTGAGAGATGGTGTGCCCATAATAGATGATAATATATAGATGGCAAATAGATGGTAATGCCCTATAGAACAGACGAAGACAGATACAGAGTGTTTCGCGCATGCGCGCTACTCTGCTTCCCCTTTACACCACTGACATTTCATACACATTCTCGTGGTTCGCCATCAATAGATACGTTACCTTGTGTTTGATTCTCCATCGGCTTGGCCTTGGCATTGTGTCATGTGGCTGAGCAGAGCAGCCTGGCTGAGTGTCTCATATGTTTCACAGCGATCGCATCGATGTACAGGGATGGTTCCATCACACGAATCGTAATTCGTACTATCCCCTAACCCTGAAACAAGTAAAGGATCATTGACGTGAAGCTAATTCAAGTCTTAGCCATAACCCAACTTACAAGAACGAACTTTGAATATGGTAGCATATCAAGATCAGTTTGCTTGATATTTGCTGACGGTTTGTAGCCCTATTCCATGCCTCGAGTTTCAATGATCTAATTTCTAATATACATTGAACACAGGCTAAAATAAATTACACACAGGCCACAGTTGCCCATGTAGGCTCATTTCTCTTGTATTTGAGTACAAATTATTCTAGTATTGTATATACAGAATATTTGTATTATTATGCTATTATCTTTGTATGTAGGACTACTGTGTTTTATTTGTGGAGTAAACGGAAAGATATGAAACGAGTTATGATCTACAAGAAATTTTTTATTCAACTCTGGAATCAAGATCAAAGAAGTGGTTAATTGAACTTACTGAATCTATGAATAATGTTTTAAATTAATTGTTAAAATTAATACCTTATCTTACAAAAGGTTCAGGCAGTTGCCAACAGAATATGACCTTTAAGAAAATGTTTTTGGTGTCTTTCAGTTCTAAAATTTATTATGATCTAAGAATCTTGAAAATTGGCATGAATACCACTAATATTTTCATCTATTCCATGCCTCGAGTTTCAATGGTCTTCCAATATGAAATGCTCAAAAAATCGTGCCGTATGTCCACACTTGGTCAATTTTGTGTGCAGCATTGACTGCATGCTGAGCAGCATATAAAAATCAACCAAGTGTGGATATAGGGAATGTCATATTTAATACTAGAAGCCACCCGTGCTTCGCAACGGAGCTCCGCAAAACATAGCTACATTATAATTTCTTCTCTACTGTGTGTATCAAAGATATTATTCAAAGATATTTTCTGGATTAGGCCTTTAAAATATTGTATAGCCTAATGCTATGCTAAAACTGAACATATAAGGTAGGCAAAAATAGTGGTTTAAATTTATTGAGAAATTCATCACATCCAATAAAGTAGCCTAATGAATTGGACCAATTCAGAAATTAACAGGAAAAATATTAGGAAGGAAATGAAGAGAAGTATTTATTGTGGCATAAGCTCCAAGTTATTCTTTATAGGTAAACACAACTGTAGACTTATTGTAAGTAGTATTCTCGCTACTTTACTGTAAGCTACACATTCATCATTTGTCAAGTAAGTTACCTGTAAGCTCAATATTCCCGTTAGCAGTCAGCATTTTATTTTAAGAAGGCCCGGTATTAATCTCATTACTTTTGCAAATGCCATCACATACAAAAATCTTCTTGAACTGCGAAAATTATGAGACAACTGAGATCCCGTGAATACATCCTCCTTCATTACAAATTTTTATTAATGTACCACAATTTGCAGTACATCTATTCCATCAGATAATTCCATAACAATTTTGTAATTTTATTGCTGTCATAGAACGCTAAACTTGGCAAATTCAATAATAGTTTGATTAGGTTCTATTTCCCAATGTGTAGTTTCAACATTGTAATAATTATCATAGCGATTTGTAAAAGTATTAGAAAATTTGTTTTACTTGCATGAAGTTGAAAATTATCTGCAAAATACGAACTATTATAAGTCGAAAAATTGAATAAATTAATATTGTTTTATATTGGAAAAATTGATATTGGTTTAATAATAAATAACTGAAAATTAAAGAATTAATTTTATTTCGATGAAAAAAGCAAAAATAATTGATTTTTGATGAAAGTTTAATGTCAAAAAATTTGGAGGATCTGAGATTCGAACCCCGAGGAACTGGAGCCCCTTCGGTCTGGAGACACGGGAGACACGCCTAAACCAACTGCTCCACCGCAGCCGTTGCAATTTGATCGGTTTATTAGCGTACTAAAGTTTCTAACCTCTAACTCGAATCATTATGAAGTAGCTATTAAGAGTATTTTAACCTTCCGGAATGAAGTGGTATTTGAGCTTCAATTCTGAAATATCTAAAGGGAAAATTGAAATTTGGGCTTCAAGGTGCATAACATTGATATTTTTGGAAGCTGTATGCAAAATTTCAAGGTCTAGATCATTCTTATTTTTTCGGAACGCAATCCACAAAATTAGCTTGCACCTTGCTAATAAACACACACACACACGAACGCAACCGTACCTTCTTTTATTTATTTAGAAGATTGTTCACTATAATACCTATCGATTTTGTTGACCAAATAATAAACTCTTCATAGTTTCCAAATTTCACAGGAATTTTTCTCAATTTCAATCTACATGGATGGAGTACTACTCCCCACATATCAGATCAATCTACGTTGCTTTCTTTTTTTTTTAATTTATCGCAGCGTTTAGACTCTCCTTGAGACTGGACTGATATGTGGGAATAGTCTTTTAAGTTTAAGATTTCTTTAAGCAATCTAATCGGGTAGTGGCTTACCTGAGTTGTCGTTGTCTTGATCACAGTTGTCTTCGATATCATTGGAAAGTATAGTGGCGTCATTTTCAGCATCGTTGCCTGCGTCTTGTGCGCAGTGTGTTAGTTCAGCCACGTCTGCCATTCCACAGCCCCCGCACGCACCAATCCCACCTCACATTTGTTATCAATTATCACTGCAAAACAACAAACCAACTTGTACTTTCAAGGCAAATAGCAATCCTATATCTAATAAAGCAAGTGGAAAAATGAGTAGGAGTGTTTAGGTCACCTAACGGCTATCAGGGATCGATTCACGCCTGGACAAAATATTTTTGTAAAGTAGCATTCATCGCTTATCCTTCTGCTATTTTTCTGTTGTCAATGTTCGCAAGGGCGGAAACAGCAATATTAGGATATTCGATTAATTATTATTCTTATTGAACAAGTGGAAAAGTTAACAAGTGGACAAGTTCAAGTCTTGTTTTGTTATTATAATATTTTAATCAACAATTTTCATTAATACACGTTTTGCTGGAGCTCCCAGAAGTTATTAAAACAATAAATTCAACACAAGTTTAAAAAACTCATAAATTCAGATATAACTTACGCCAAATTCCTGGAGTAGGTTATTTTTACAGTGAATGTAAACTAAATAAAGAACTAACTTACTCTCGATCAATTGGTTGGTTTTTTATTATATAAAATAATTTATTAGTTTAAATAAAGTTCAATTGACGAATTACAGAGGCAATAAATGAAATAAATCTTAAATTCAGTTAAAGAAGCAAACAGTAATTACAATGTACAAGTAATGACAAGGTAAGTTATTCTATAGGAATTACAATCAACTATCTTTCACTAAGAGAACCTATAAATAATCAACTTTTATTAGGCTTACACAATTTCACTGTTATTTTCTACATTCAATACCCTAGGATGTTTAAAATTATTCATTCATTCTCGACTGCAAGTCATGACACATGAATTAATCGAAGAGACATATGCATATAATTTATAACCACGAAAAGTTGGTATCTGTCAATGAACTCATAATATTAATTCCAAGTGTCAACACTAATTTTGCCGATTTTCAAATAAATTGGGCAGAAAATGTTGGTGACACACTCTAGGTAAGGTAAGGCTATTTAGGCAATTTTGAGCTGAGAAGTGAAACAAGATTTTTATTTCTAGGGTTAGTAAATTTGCATTAATTCCAAAACAAACTTATATTTACACTACAGAATAATATAACCCCACCTGTTATTTCAAACACTTTGAATGAAATTAGTCAATACATCAAATAATTCTTAAACGAATATTGAACACACAATACACACGCGAGGAACCCAGAAAAAGGCTAACGTCCCACATTCCTTCTCCAGGTAAGAAGTTCGCAAAGGACCGTCAGGAATGGGGCCAACCTGACATCATGTCACAACCAAGACCCAAAGTAGGTCTTCGGAACGGTATGAACTGGGACACCGTATCCTACTTTTCCTCGTAGTCTAATTAGAGCAGAATGTGGTTGTTCGATGGCGAAAACAAAAAGTACTCACCCATCAGAGAAATTCATTCCAGAAACCTTTTCACAACACATCACTTTCTTGATAAGGACCACTCATTGCCTAAACAAACATTCTACAATCAATCCAAACAGCCTGTTTTGATCCCTCATTTTTTTGCTTTCTGACCTGAACACAAACTTCAAGGCCAGATTAGAAACTTCTAGTCGATAGCGAATGTAATCGATATTGAGAAATCCAATTTGAATGTTGCGATTCTGAAATCACTCTTGTAAATGCAAGATGATAATGACTTAATGATATTTTCGTAGCAGGTTAACTTAATATTGATATATGCAAAGGAATTTGAATATGCAAAGACAGAAGAAAGACATTTCGAACATGAGACTGAAAGAAGATATAAGCAAAGTTTATATTCTCATAATTGATTAACCTATTATAGAAAAATATATCAGAAAATTAATTTCCATCCTATTTTCTCAGTGACAGAATGGAATGAGTGTCAATAAAATTGATAAATAATAATTGAGAGAAGTCCAATCAAAATTTACATTCGCATAGTTACTGGAACTGAATGGCGGCAAACTTGAAGCGCTTTCAAAATCTCACTGCTTTCTTGTAGCGTTTACACTTTGCCATACTATTTGTTTACGTAGCTGGGTTGAATACTGGTGTTTTTTTTGTAAATTATCAAAAATATACTAATTGAAAATGTTTTCAGATTCTATCATCATTTTTTGAAGCCCATCGATGGATTATGTAGATATATTATGTACCGGTACACCCTCACCTAATTCTACTTTACATTATATTTGAAGGATTTATAACTAACTATAATTTATAGTATATTATATTATAGTACGGTATGGTATGTAGTATTTAAAATTCAATTATGTTCACTTGCTATACTCCTACAAGCCTCAAAAGAGGTTTTAAATTTGACTAGAGAAATATTTGATTTGCCTTTTGAGTTGAAAAACAGATTTTTCATTATTTTTTTTTATACTGTAATACACATGCACTTTCATGTTCACTCTCACTATTCCTTACAATATACCGCTTCCTTAGCGTTACTATTAATAATATATATCATTACAATGCAATACCTAAAGAAAATAGAAATTATAGCGACTATATCAGGCCTACTACTATAAATGAAATTTTAAAGAATAATTTCTAATCAAATCAAAGACATGAAAGGCATTTTACCAAATATTACATACACAACCATGACTATCAACAATCAATCATTTTTACATTGGAAGTTGAATTCACGCAGCATGAATTTTTCATGATATGAAAAAAAATACACGTGAATGGGTTCTTAATAGGGCACTCTTCATTTAGGCCTACAAGTAGCCTGCTTCAAAGTATGAAGTAATGAATTAGGCCTACCTCTTTAGTTTTCTAACGTTCAAAGTTAATAAGAATCGAGCAAAGCTCAATCTCAGGCCCACTTGTGTAAATAGTTTGTGATCAAACTCCTCCAAATCTACTCCATTCCATGACATTTGGCTCGGACATGCATATCAACGATGGGAAGGTTCTCTAATAATTCAATTTGAAATCAATGGTACCATGAAGGAATAATCAAATAATCAATTCAGTACAGTTGTTATTATAAAATATAAATTCAAGTTTCATAGTAATTCACTTGAATATTAAAATAATAAATATTGAATATTTATTGCCCTGTACGCTGTAGTGGCAGAAGGGGAAAAGAAAAAGAAGAAGAAATATTGAATATTGATAATGAAATTTAAATATTAAATAATTATTAAGAATGTTCAGTGAGTTTAGAATAGATAGGGAAATTTGCCTGACTCAGTTCCTATGAGAGATAATATCTATTCATGAGAACATTCATTTTAAATTCTATTATAGAAAACGAATTGTATTCTTTTGTATGTAGTCTTATGTAAAAAAATACTCACTTAGTAGGTACTTATTTTGTCATGGAAAACATCATATGTATATGTCTTCAGCTATATATATTATGATTAATATTTTACAATGGTATATAAAACCCCTACTAACATGAGTGGATTCAATTATTTCCTATAGGCTAATAAATCCTATACTGGTTTGTTCTCCAATCACCAAATAATGATTGTCATTAAAAATATCGCAATGATGGTATTGGAAATATAGAATTTGCATTTTATCATGTATGTAGAATTTTATAGAGATTTATCAATGTTAAATAGTTGAATTTATTTCTAATGATTGTATATTTTAATTACAGGATCTCCAGACTAGAATATTCCAGACTCTGATCACGGAAAAACTTGGAACCGGTTAATATGAATTGAAAAAAATCTTCATACAGACACTTCAAAAATTAAAATTTGATTTTTGTGTAAATTAATTTTTTTGAGGGTGATGCCCAAATGAGCTCCAGGCTTGTGCGTGGGTAATAAGTGGGGTGATGATGAGAGATGACGACTGTTCTTAGGCAGTCGGGACCGACGGCTTTTCGTCCCCTCCGAAAGACGGGAGTGGCCTTTTCTGTCAAAATCCGTTCCGGCAACTGTATTCGATCTTGGAACCTTTGGATTATCAGACAGGCGCTTATCGCCCTCGGCTACGGACCACTCCAATCTGTTTGTTTTTTTTTTTTTTAAATAGTCGAGATATAGGTAGTTATTCAAGGAAAGCTAAGATGGGTCACATGCTACTCGTCATTATAGTGTAGGCCTATGCATTTTCCTTGTAAGATGTATAAATCGATAATTCCTGGAACCTATAAATCTCAGTAACCGTTCATCGCATTGAGTTGTTTTTTTAAAAATGTTGGTGATATTTGACTACGTCCTATAACTCTAAAGTCACAAAGTAATTGATAAAAACGATTTTGTACCTGCTGACATCATGTCTGGTTGTATTATATACCGTTGGAAACGGAGAAAATCGATCATATAACCAGAAAAATCTGAAAAGTTGAAAAAGTCTCCCCCCAAGGGGGATTATGCCCCCGAAATTTTTCAATATTTTAATCTGATGATTTAGAGCAAAAATTCCAGAGATCTTTTTTGTTATGCTCGCCAAGATAGCAGGTTTTAAAAAATCCAAACTGGGTTCACAGGGGCCCCCGTGGGGGCAATTATTAATTGCTTGCTTTTTTCGCCAATTTTGCCAAATTTAAAAGTGCCATTTTGAATGGTTGTTGATATTTTTGATGATGAACAGTAGTTGGATCTGTAATAATTGAAATCACAGGATTTCAAATGCGATTCATTGAAATGAAGTTGCGATTTATTGATGAAGTTTCTAAGGTTGAATAAATAAACTATTAGTACGTATGCAGGATTTTAATAAAAAATAAACAATCAACTTAAAGGCTAATTCCATACAGAACAATTTTTGGCAGTATATTCCACATATATTAGGATAGCAACAGAAAGAAAGAGGTTCCACTTAGTTTCCATTTGATTGAATGAATCCTCTCATATTCAATCCCTCTTAAAGATCTTTACCATTAAAATACATTCATTACATCCAAATGAGTATTACAGTTAACATTTCCAACGAACAAAACATATTGTAACAACAATATATGTAAAATTATTACTCTACACTTTTAAAGCAATGTTCATTAGAGACCACATATTAGTTATTTATAGAGTTCTCACGAAGAATGTTACTTCTAGCTTACTGAACATAATACATACATTCCATGTTAATGTTGGGAAATTTAATAACAGAATGTTCAAGCTTGTTGATTAAAAATACAAGACATAATGTACCTACATAAGTATATTATATTTAGTTCCAGTCTTATTGTCGCAATATTTTTCTCCTCTAATTTCATAAATTTTCAATCGCTTGAATGATAGTTTGAATTTTTATATTTTAAGCTTATAAATCATGTAAAATGTGACGACTGTGGACAAATACCATTTTAGAATACCAGTCATTGACAATACTTGTCAGCAAGCATATTCCAAAGTATGGTGCTTCCACAAGTACTGTAAGTTATATGAAATACATTTATAACTCTACTAAATATAACTGAAATCTTACAAAATTTTCAATTGTTTGGAGAAATAATCAAGATTTATAATTCGATAGAAATAAAGATTATTACATTCACAGAACATCGTTAAAAACGATGCACCCTGTTTGACAATAACCTGGATTGTGAGAATAATCACAATATTTTTTTTTGTTAAATAGGAAACCTGTCGAATGATTAGTTCTTGAAGTTACGAATTAATTTCTACTATTGGAACGAACATTTTTTCAGCTCTGATTTAATTAGCAGTTGTAATTGCTTGGCTTCCCAATCAAACTCGATTTGAGATTTCTGATTTAGGGATTTAAACATTAAAATTATATTATAAATTTACAAAATGAGGCCAATTAAGCTGTTTGAAGAACATTATTTGTGCTAAGTCACACACCTATAGAAAGAAAGTGGTTCCACTGCATTATGAATTGACTTGTTTACACGTAGAACATATACATAGATTCATCATATTTATATTATATAAATGACTGACTTTCCAATTTGATAAAATGCAACACTTTTGGCTTGGACTTGATAACATTCAACATATTCATTCTCACTTCAATATATACATAACCAACACATCACTATGTTCTTGGATTGAAAAAAGTTCAACGAAGTATCAGTTGTGATATTAGGAATCATAAGTGTAGATCACTGGACGAATGTCTCCTCTTTCACACATTTCATGTAAAAATTATTTAGCACAGTACAGTCCCTTATGAAGGTAAAAAGTCCGACAAGTCCATTTAGCAATTTTAATACTTCTACTGCACAAGATACTCTTGAAAAATACCGAATTTCATATTTGTTACAGAATACAATATTCCTCATAGAATTTCTTTCACAGGTAGCATAATGTTCAACTGAATGAATGCGCAAGCAATAAAAGATTCCACTGTAGATGCATTTCAATTTCTATAATTTTATAACAGTACATCCATACTATGTAGGTGATATAGACTGATGGGAATCGAATTTGGTTCAAATAGGAAAAAATATCAATATTAGAAGAGAAGAATAGCAAAGAGTGATCTTATGAATATTCTTCATTAGCATGTGTATTAATGCTCATCAATACAGGAGATCATATTGATGAGTTGGAGGGAAGTATTGCATACAGGGTGTCCCAAAAAATACTGATGCCAGTACTACCACGGTATTCTGAGTCAACAAACAGAAAATATCGTTGGCAAAATGCTGATTTCTCCTTAGTTTACCTGTAATCCGCCATTTGTGTTTTTAATATTCATCATATCTCGTTAAAAAACAAGATTTTCTTATGAAATTTGGTAGGGTATAATTAAGGTGTGGTTCACAAAACATATATCAATAAATTTCATTTGTTTTTCCAAAATGGCGACCGACCAATTTCAATTTTACTGGCAAATGTTGCTTTTACGATAAAACTTTCAATTACAAAATGTAGAAATTTTATTCTGAATAAAATATATAATTGTAAAGAATCGAATGATAAATAACCGAGATATGGCTATTTGAAGAATTACAACTTCTGTGTTTCTTCATTTCTTCAGCAGTGAGAGACATGAGAATAAATTTATGAATGCAAAACATATGTTTGCCTATCTTGAGCGTTCTCAAATTTACTACTGTATCGTATTTTAGCATTAATGAAATTCATCAATTGGTTGTTCCATCCAATAATAAATTGGGAACGTTCGAGTGACAAAGATAGGCAAACATATGTTTTGCATTCATAAATTTATTCTCATGTCTCACTGCTGAAGAAATCAAGAAACACAGAAGTTGTAATCTTCAAATAGCCATATCTCGGTTATTTATCATTCGATTCTTTACAATTATATACCACTTTATTCAGAATAAAAATTTCACATTTTGTTGAAAGTTTTATCGTAAAGCAATATTTCTCCAGTAAAATCGAATTGAAAAGTTTAGTCGATCGCCATTTTGGAAAACAAATATTGAAATTTATTGATATATGTATTTTGAACCACACCTTTAATTATAGCCTACCAAATTTCATAAGGAAATCTTGTTTTTAACGAGATATGATGAAAATATTAAAACACAAAATGGCGGATTACAGGTAAACGAAATCAACGACATTTTCTGTTTGTTTTGACTTGTAGAATACCGTGGTAGTACTGGCATCAGTATTTTTTGGGACACCCTGTATTATGAATTCCAAATTGTTACAATACCTTCACCAATTTAATTATCGAATTCATTATTACACATCTACAGTATCTTTTATTGATAGCAGAAATCATTCTTGAAAAATATAAGCATTTTCTTCATGGATAACACATTGTAGCAACATACTATATAAATGTATCTAATACAGTTGATAACACATACTTCATATTTTTTACAAAACTTACATAGCTCTCAACGTATGAAGAGAAAATGAAAATAAAATAACCTTATAAAAACTAATTCAAATCTACACAAATATGGCACATTTAGTTGAAGTTTTTGACTTTGTGTCAAGCTATACAATTCATTAAACAAATATTTACACATAAAAATATATCAATTATTTGATTTAAACACTATACTTTATAAAAAGTGGAAGTTAGAATGTTTACTGATGGGAGCTGAAGAGATAGAATAATCGAGCTGAAACTTTACCTTTGCTCAATAAATTATACTGAAGGCTGAAGCCCCTCAGCATAATAATGAGAATAATCTAGCATATGTGCATCTCCCAAGCTCTCATAAGTACTTGTTTTGGAATGGTACACTAAAATACTTCAATCTCCTGAAATTTTGAAAGTATGAGTCGAGATAAAAAGCGTAATCTCGATCTTGTTTTCAATTCAGGCATAGTTTTGCAACATTGTTTTCTGGCAAAGACGAAAATATAGAAATAGAGAATTTCTGATACAGATTTCTCACTGAAGTTCAAAAAACCGAATTCGCACCAAACTGATCATTTTTTTGGAAAAGCACCATGAGAAAAAACACATTAAGGCTTTATGAAATCAGCTGAATTTCTATCTTAGTACAACGACAAACACACTTTCAATGCAAGACTGCAATGTGGGATGACAAGAATGCAATTATCAATTTGGTACACAAATTGCATTGATTGTTGAATTTATCTCTTCTTGATATGTACTACTCAAGAATTCTGGGAACTTTCAAACATTGAATTTAGTTTCTTTCTTGAAAAATATATATTATGAATTTACTAAAAGCTTCAAAGATTATTCTGTGTGCGGCGTATTATCATGTTCAAATAGTTCAGCAAATTGGGCGAAAAGCTTAAAGTCGTAGGAACCAGTTGAACATTTTTTACAACGTTGCTCCGTGATTAACGTTGAGTAGATTTCCAAGTTCAAGTGAGACAACACTGTGGTTCTAAAATTAAGTTCAGAATCAACCACAACTTTGAAAAAGTAACTGCTTGGTGGTTAATCGGTGAGAGGAAATATAAGAGAAATTCAATATCTAATAAAGTTATTACCGAGAAACATACTGGGTGCGCATTTTGTCAACCCACATAAGTCTGAAACGATCAGGTGAAAAATGTAGTTCAAGTAGAAAATATCTTACACACACTTCATTCATACAGCTCAGATTACACCTATATACTGTAGTTTATCGTTGGTTACACATCAACGTGGTCGTCATCGTCTCCATCATTAGTCGTCGTCATAGTCGGTAGTATCGTCATAATCAACCATTATATTATAATATACAAATGGAAAAATATTTCCTTACTTTCATGACATCTTCGCTATAAATATCTATAGGTACAAACATTTTCTATTTACATAAGCTCTAAAAAATTCATCACACAATATAAAACTGTAATCTTTTAGTTACACCTAGACAATATATCATTCTTTAAAGCCATTTTCTTTCAAAAGAACAACACCATGCTACCTAAATGAAAGACACAATTGAGAAAATCATGAAGGGGCATGATTTAGGAAGTGAAAAACAAAAAGAAAATTGAAAAATTGTAGAGAAAACGTCTTTTATCTTGAGGAGGAAATAGAATTCAAATAAATGTCTTTAACGTTCAATAATAACATTGAATTTATGAGTGATATTTTATTAATTGATAGTTAAAATGTGTGAAGAGTCTTAATTGATAAATTTCAATTGACTTATCATATTATTCATGATATGTTATTTCATAACATCAATGATTATACAATAATTAGTGAGGATCACAAACATTGAATATTACGTGTTTAACCAAAATAGAAATTGAATAACCAAATAGAATAGAAAATAGAAATTGAATAACCAAATGAATGAATGAACATCAGTACAATGGAGTTGTACAACAATATTCATTATTGTTCATAAGAGAATGATATTAATATTTCGTGTTTGGAAATGGAAATATCAGATTTATGAAGTAAAGATATAAGAAGAGAGATTCTCCATGAATTCAAGTACGTGGATATATCGATTATTATTGATAGAAGTATTTGAAAATAGAAAGTTCAGATTTAAGAGAAGAAACTGAATGAATTATTGTACTGTCCTACAAGGGTACATCCATGATTGGAAATAAATAGATGAGATTAGTGTAACGTGTCTTTCAAGTGGTTAGCATGGTGGTGTGGTGGGATGGCTGGCCGTACTATCGCTGTGCCTGCGCGTTCTTTTTGACGAATCGTATGTTGAAGGGGTCCTCGGCCAACTCGGGGTACCGCTCGACGTCACGCACATACTGGCCGTCGTACCCTGCGGCGGCGCCCGACTTAATGATTTCGTCGACGTCCGGTTGCGCCCAGTCGCGGCTCGTCGGCACGCCGTTGCGCAGTGCGTCCCGCTCCCGGTGCCACGCCTTCTTCAGTGCGCCGTTCTTGGCGTGGTGCAGCAGCCGTTGACGCTCTCGCGCCACCGTCGTGCCGTAGCGCAGGTTCACCACCGCTGTCGGACGGTGTATTCTCACATCCAGCACCTGCCGTACAACACAACCATCAATTAATAAGACTTTGTTAATGACTAAGGAACTAAGTAATTGTTTACTGTTCCGTAAACTATTCATTGAACGACTGATTTTAAGGTATCATAACTGTCAATGATGTTAAATCCATCCTTCTAAGTTGTTACAGAATTATAGAGACTTCGACATTCCTACTGCTTCAGTCAAGTCTTACTTTCTATTAAAAAATGACTTGTAATATTATGAAGTTGGTTTCTAATTAAAATTTATTTATGGTCATTGTGACCTGTTCAGAGTCTAGTATCACAAAATCACATCTTCATCAGAGTTTTGTAGAAGTAAACCAATTAATGGCCGCTTCTATATGACTCTCATTAACTACATTCAATAGTCATCAAACTTAAACTTCCATTACACTTCATAGTTTAGTTTCTAGAACATTTATTAACCCTAATTGAGCATTAAGCTGTTTATTGGAGTAATTGCCCAACAGTGGCCGGTTTCTAGAACATTCATCAAATCATTTATCAACTAATGTACGGTACTGTTAAATTAAACGGTAGATTACAAAAATCAAACCCAATATTTGTGTAATCATTAACGGATTATAATAAATAAAAACTGTTTTCAAGATACGATATCAAGGATAAAATTTATCCTTAATAAGTGAGTAATTTTCCCAAAAATTATATTACAGATTTTAATTGATAAAATTGTACATAGATATTTATTGTACGATTTGTTAGTGAAATAGAATATTCACGTTAAACATTTCCACAGTAATTAATGAGACATAACAGCCAACTAGAGAATGCAAGATGCATCTTGTACCTTTCCAGATCCGGTCTCGCCCTCCTTCTCATGGAAGGTGGTGTTGAATTGGCTGCCGAAGCGCTTGAGCTGCGCGCGGTCCTCCTGCGCACGCCACGCGTCCTCCTTGACAAAGAAGAAGGCGTCCTGCAGAGCGCCGTGCATGACATGCGAGAACGGCAGCAGGAACGTGTTGTTGAACACAGACGTGATGACGTCACGGTAGATGGCGTTGGCGCTGGGCACGCTGTGCACGACCGCGCGACCTTCCGGCGTCCGAGACACGAGGATGCCCCGTCCGAACACCGGCTCCGACGACGAGCCCGGCTCGATCAGCGACAACTTACGCCGCTGCGACACCAGCTCTCTGCAATGCAAAACACATGGCCACAATTAACTCACTGCTACTGATAATGAACAAAAATATGAAATGGTGTACAATTGTATACGACAAAAAGCTGCGAATTGAAGAAGAACAGCGATAGGCACTCATATGGCAATATGGGACCATTATTCCATGGTTATTACAAGATGCCCAGGCTCTCATGCACCACCACCTTCGTTTAAACTAAATTCCACGGAATTAGTTCAAGCTTGTTTGAACTTGTTAAACATAATGTTGGGTCGCGCCTACCGGGATCAACTACTTCGAATCAGCTGATCTCATTTGATTAGCATTTTACTGATCCTGGATCGAAATTGATCTTACTTGGTGCAAACCAATGTTCCACCTAGCCATATAACCCACTTTTCCCTTGATGGGGAACATGGTGAACCAAGTACGTTAAAGTTCGATTCCACTTCTCAGAATATTTATTCAATTTAAAACAAGTTCTTTGATGATATACATTATCAACTCTAGAACAGACAGTTGATACATTATCAACTAGAAGCAGACACGACTTGAGAATTGGATCTCATCAATACAAAATATCTCAGAGAAATTTGTGTTAGGCCTATATGCCTAAAATGAACTTCTTCTAGTTTCTAGACTAATAGATATCATATTGTCACACTTTTAAAATCACACATGGTTCAATCAAATCAGAAATCAGAATGAATCATGTTTTCGGTTCAAGAATTTGCTCGAAGGTCTTCAGTTACTTATTAGTATACTTGGTAAACTTTGTATGGTGTACCATTAAAGAGGTATGATAATACAGTCTTGAAAAATCAAAATGACTGGAAAATAGGGAGCAATTTGCATTTTTCTAATGATATTTTTGCTTTCTTTGGCTTGATCATTTACTGTGTTGGTACTGGAGTCACTATTTCAGGGACACTCTTCCAAATTATAATGTCTTCAACTCACCGCATAGGATCGGTGTTGGAGTAGTGTCGAGTAGTGGTGGGGGAGGGCGTGTCGGGCGCGAAGGGGTCGAGCCGCATGCGGGAGCGGGCGAGCGAGGAGAGGCCGCGCGTCATCATGCGCTCAGTCAGGTGGCTGACGAAGCCGGACGCCACGTGCAATGGCTGCGTGTGCGGCGCCGGCTGCGGCGTCAGTTGCGGCGCCAGACTGTTCAGGTCGTAGCCGAGCTTGGTCAGCCAGCTCACCTCATCTAAAACGAATACATCGAAGACGTTTTATAAATCACAGCAGGAAACAAGAAGAGTTTGATTGGTTGTAAGAAAGATATAGGCTACTAGGAACAAAGTCTCAAGTTAATTTATAATGGCGTTCAATACTTTTCAGTATAGTTCTTTCAGTAGGCCTACTATAATGGCGTTCTAGCTCTTATTGTACCTCTTCTTTATACCTCCATGTGTATTACTTCAATACTCTCATTTTCAAATATCACACGAATATCCATAAGTACAATGTACAAAACATCTAATCTAAGTACTATATAAATACATGGTCCTATGGTACTTTTGGATAGTTTTATGGATATTTGAAAGAGGAGATGGAATGAAAGTATTTATATGAAGAAAGGTATACTCGCTGTTCGAAAACATAGATGAAAATGTAAACGTGGAGTGATAAACAAGAAAAGAGGTACAAAAAGAGGTTGAGGTAAATGAGAGGTAGAAGTGAAGATAAAGGTAGAGTTACAGGAGGAATTGGAATAAAATGATGAGGTGAAGGTAGAGGAGGAGGAAAAGGTAAACGAGGAGAAAAAGGTAAACGAGGAGAAAAAGGTAAACGAGGATGTGAGGGTGAAGAAGATGACATGATAAGACTATGGTGTTGAATTACACCTCATTCATGAAGATTACAAAATACACAGTGATTCAGGGAAGCGGGAGAGACTTGATAGATAATATTGTTTTTACAGATAGTAGTATAAAAATCAAAATAAGATTTTAGAAAAGTAAAATTGAGAAGAAACCTTTATAAATACAAAATACCATATCATCAGAATATTGAACCGTATCAAACATGAAGAACAAACTTCATTTATTTAATTTTTTATTTTAAAGGCTATGATATCTAGTTCAATATCACAATTGAAAAGTTTGTGATATCTCATGAAACATCTCTTTCAACCGCAACGAAATCATTCTATTCTAATTTTTTATTCATTTAACTTCTTTGAAATATCCATCTAAACTTGAAACCAAATACAAGAATTGAAACTAATGTGGAAGAAAATCAATAGAAATTGAGCTATAACAAAAAAGTTCACCTGTAAGATGCTGTGAGTCTTGTCCAACGTTTATGGGGTCATTTCCATTGAATCTGTACAAATGAAGATGCCTCGGGTTCGTCACTCTATCAAGTATGTTCTCCCACATGGGTGACATCCACTGGCCAATCAGAGGGTCGTACACCTTCCCACCAGACATGTGAACTAGAGATGTTACCTGAGAGAAAAACACAAATACATCAGCATCATTATGGATTTTTTCTGAAGTTATGGAGCATACAAAAATTCTGTAAATGTTGAACGGTGTTTTGAAATATGATTATATAAATTCGAAATGCAATCTGACTAATAATAAATTGATGTAATGAAAATGAAAGCAATGGAAACGTATAAATTTTGAAGACCTCAACCTATAAGTGGAAAATTCATGTCAAAAAATGATAATAATTTAATAAATATGTTCGTTTAATAATTTGATCAATTATATTATAAAATAAATAGTAACGAAATATAATATCATTAAACAATAATAGGCTAAACTAAAATAATGAATAATTTGTAATGGACAACGCAAGGAAATATAACTGTAATTCCCACCCTACGCCAAATAAATTTCCGTTGAAAATATATCATAATCATAACATTTGAACAGCTTATTTCAGATAGGTACCCGAGTCAATTCAGGTAACTTTTCAGGAACTGTATGGATAGAATAATCCGAATTTTGTGAACTGATGATTTTTTCTTATGCCTCGGGTAATTGCATAAGTAAAGGACTAAATTCTGCACTAAACTAAGTAACTGAATCCAGCCTTAACTGAAAATTTATAAAAACTGACTCAGGTCCCTTTCTGAAATAAACTCACTCAGGTCCTTTTCTGAAACAAACTGACTCAGGCCCCTTTCTGAAATAAGCTGTCATTTGATTTATTATACAACTGAATAAATAGCGAACAAGATAGTTCAATATTTGAGGAAGAAAAACAAACAAATTCATAAGTAATCAGTACAAAAGCATAATGGAGGAACTAGCTGAGGATAGAGCCGAGATTATTTTGACTATGGCAAGCAGGAATGATGAATCAAATATTTCGATGAACAAACAAGAAGCCCCAGGAATAGAAATTATTTCCACAAAGCGTCTTCCATTTCGGGAACTCTACTGTTAACAATGAAAATAATAAACTATTTTTTGCAGATGATACAATAAGGATATTAGAATATATGGATATCAACGAACCTGGTCCAGAAGTCCACCACAGAAGTCAACAGGAAGGTAGAGATATGGATTGGAATCGTACACAATGTGGCCGTAGGGTGAACGCATGATTTCCCTGATGCCCTCGCCGTACTGATTGAAGACCATGACCGGAGTGCCGCACTGGTCGGTTGCCACGTAGTACTTGTGTCTGAACACTTGTGCGTAGATCAGGTGGCCCCGGTCATCGTACACCAACGACATCAGTTTGCCATCTCGAGGACTGTAGATGTGAGTCACCTAAGAAATTATATCAATCGATAATTAAATTAAGGAATCATTGCATCGATATGTCATCAAATCAAATCATTTATTTATCCTTGAAATAAAATACAGCAAACTTGAAAAGTACAATGAAAAATAATAGAATTAATAATACAATAGATATAACATAAAATAGTATTAATATACTGTATTAATCAATTGCATTAAGAATTGAATAATTGTTAATGTTAAATTAATACACATCGAAAAAGGAAGGTCGGACAAATTTGATTACAATTGCAATATATCAAAATGCTTGATCGCATGAGAAATTTGGGTTCGAACAATAGTAGGCTAAGAATAAACAAATTGAGATTAAAATACGTGAATTGAAGGATTATTCTAAATTTAATGATTATCATTCTCAGGATTCACAGGTTATCACAGACGCGAATTATTAGTTTAGTCATCAAATATGATAGATGAATTTATCCATCAAAATTATTCAGATAAAATATTGAGACTGAGTAGGGTTGTTCCACTTCACCAACATAACCAATTATCCCTTGATAGGGAACACGGTGAAATTATTCAGATACTTGTACTTGATAAAATATATAATCATCAACATATTGGAGAAACAAGAGAGAATAATATAATAATGATTTGGAAAGTTTCTTCAGGCTGAGCTTTAAATCAACAACATCCTTTGTAGAGGAAGGAAACCTTTTTGTTAAATTTTTGAAAAAGATTATAGAGCCTCAAATTGAAAACAAGAAATCTCAAAACCTTGAAAATAGAATTTTAAAATAAATTTGCTTTTGTTTACCTGGTTCAGCCTTTGGTGGTTTGTGTAGAAGAATTGTGTGACATTTCCATAGTTGTCTTTTCTTGTTGCGAGTCTATCCAAGTGATCGTAGTAGTAACGCACATCAAATCGTCCTCTCTTCGTAGCTCTTACCTGCATTACAATAAAAGACAATATTAGTTCAAAAGTTCGATATTAGAAGTTCACACAATGATGAAGAACATTAAAAGTGAGTGGAATATTATATTATTTTAATAATAATTTATCATTAATTTAATAATTTATCAATTATTTTATTTTCTGAATAGAATCACATTAAATCACATTAAAATGTTTTATAAAGAGAATAAAGAAGCATGTAAATAATTCAGTAAGAATAGCTAGCTGAAATAAGCTAAGTTAGTCTCATAAGTTTATTTACTGAAAGCGGCAATAATTTCAAATTGAAGAATTCAAAGTATCATAAACAGTGAAATTAACTTACCAACAATCCTTTAGCATTGTAGTGGAATTTTTCTTCTCTAGCATTTTGGACTACTAGACCACGATTATCATATCGGTAGAGGCCTTCTCCAAACTTCACTATCCTATCCATCACATTGTATTCCATCGGTATTGTGTTTCCTCTGAAATAATATCAAGAATTGCAATGAGACAAGTGGAACCAAGAAAAATTCAAGTGCAATCAAGATGATGGTGATAATTAGTTGTCATTTCAAACGGTTGCAGAAAACCTATTTCATATTATTTTTGAAAATCAAATAAAGATGAATTGATTCTTATTTTAAAAAGTAAGTAACTGGAGATTTTTCATAGTATTAAGAATTGTAAATACGGCACTGGTAGATAAAAAGGTCACTTATACTTTTCATGTACCTTACCGTAATTAAATACATAAGCATCGACATATAGGATTATACAGAATTTATGCTGACAGAATTTTGAAAATGAGATAGCATCACCAAAGCTTCTCTTTGTTGTTTGAGACACAAACCTCAAGACAAGTTGAGTTGTATTTAGAAATGGGAGTTCTCTGTAAATGAACATTTATTATAATACTTGCCTGAAAACAATAACAGAAGTACCTATCAAAATTACACAGAAAGAATGATTTGATGTGAAATGAGATTTGGCATGAGAAAATCTTCTCTAATAGCCCGATTACATAAAACAATCTAGCTAAGGAATGATAGAGCTTACAATAAGTTTATAGTGACTTATTGTTAATGAGTGATGTTATTAGATCTTACCAATTAAAAATCTAATTTTACTAACCTGTACGTTAATGACAGCATATTTCCATTTGGATCATATTTAAATCCCCAAGGCTCTTGAGCCTCAACCGCTGCTAATTGTCCATCGGCATCCCATGTAAGATTTTTAACATTTGTGTAAGTGTTGACTCCGACATTCCTCGTGTAAGTTCTTGTTTGGCTGATTCGGCTGTAAAACAAACGAATTCGATAAGATATCAAATAACAATTTATTAAAGCGGTAATTCTCCATTCCGTCCGAGAATAGGAGCAGTTTGAATGAATTTTTCAGAATTCAATGGTCAAAATAATTTGAATAATATGAAAATAAATTGAATTTGTTCAAAGCGCCATTCTCATGTACTTTATCCAAATTCACATCAGTCATATTTTAAAGCAATGGAGATAGAGATTCGTTATTGAAAAATTGGTGGGTTGATTTGATTGGTTACCGAATTAATACTTCGATTGACCTAGATATTCTTGTATATTGGGGTGGTCCGTAGCCAAAAGCGATAAGCGCCGGTCTGATAATTCAAAGGTTCCGGGATCAATCCCAGTTGACAGAACGGATTTTGAACTCAAAACGGCCACTACTGACTGTCTGAAAAGTAGTAATCTCCTATCATCCCACCTCCCTTATTATTACCCAAGCACAAGCCTAGAGCTCATGTGGGCATCACCCTCAGAAAAAATCTTAGGGTTTTTACAATGGTGGGATTCATGCAACATACTACAACAGTTGTTAAACAAATTTATTTCATGTACATAATACAATAATAACTAATCAAAATAAGATTACTAATATAAGGAATGCAATAATAATTCCATCAAGATTTAGATAGTAAAACTTCACCAAATAATATATACTCACTTTCTAGTATCATAAGTGAATTCCATGCGATGGACCTCCATTCGGTGGATGGTCACGGCAACTTGCGTTATCTGGAAATGCTCGTTGGTGGTTCTACTGAATACAGCTGTTCCATCAGATAGTGAAGTTATATTGGGCTGAGGCCATGACACCTGCAAAAGTATTTTTTTTCCAATTAAATGGAATTGAAATAAATAAACTAAAACATGGAAGTTACGATGGACGAGTACCATCGTAAATGCTAATAGGTAACAGAGCATTAATTCAGCAATAGAGCAATTAATAGAGCAATAAAAAGAGCATTATAATAGAGCATCATAGTTATAATTAATTGGTACAATGTTTCATAATTAAAACAAAAATTATTCAAAGATCTAAGATGTTTTATTGTTATTGAAATCAAATGGGTTTGAATTATTCTTATCTGTATATTATTAAACAGTTCATTTACTCAAAATGCTCACGAACTGGTGAAAAAGGTATTTTTCATTTCAAAGATTTCGGAAAATAATTCCGAAATCGTCTTCTAAAACTTTTTAATAAAGAATGAGAAGATTTAGACCATTGGTTGATGATAGTATAACATGATGAAACTACGAAACTTACCGCAAAAGGACCAATCTGAACTTTGGCTCCAGTTTTAGGACTGTACTGAATGGAATGTTCCGGAAGACTCTGACCACCAATACGCCCTGAAAATAGGAAATAATGAAATTATAGCCTACAGTTTTTTCGGAAAAATTAATTTAAATTAATTTGAATCTAGTGTTAATTTTACAAGATATTGCACGTCGCTCCTATTCGACTCTCAACTCTCAATAACATTAATTTTCATAGATGAGAATTCCAATTCACCACTAGGACACAACAAGAATAGGAGTCAGAATACTTTCTCTCAGCAATACATCTTCCAAATTCTGAGCGAATGCATAATAAAGTTCAACGGTTTCGTAATCAGTTAAAATGCGAGATCAATATTGTACATTAAGGGTAAATTATTAGTCAATCACTTAATTATTTACTTACTAAATTAGATAATTACTTACCTTGAATAGAAGTTATTCTGAAGTTGTCGTCATACTGATATGTAAGCTTAGCGTTGCTGAGACCGGTTTTTGGTCCATAGTCCAGTCTCTCCTCAGTCAATAATCCACCAGAATACTGGTAGTCCCAACGGTATTCGAAATCCTTTTCCGAATGGAGAACTTGGCTGGGAAGGCCTGTTTGTGCCAACTGTTTGATTTGGGTTATTCCATCTCCATGCACGATCTGAAAAATAAGTAATTGTGAAAATAAGTTTAACAAAGTTCTGAAAATTAGATATTTCTATCTAAACTTTTTCAGAGGTTGATTCCCTCCACACTTGATTGTACTTGTTTTGAAGAAATGTTTAAGATCAGTGATAAAATAATGATAAGTTTACATGATTAAAAACTAAAATATGAGATAAAATGAAAATATCCTTTACAGGATGGAGGATACTAAGATATCCTTACTTGGGAAAAATCTCGTTCTATTTATATATTTGCACATTTTTGTCAACCAATGACTAGAGGAATAGTGATAGAACAATAAAACAAAGAATGAAGTTCTAAAATTGAAGTTAATTAAAAAGTATACAGTACTATGTAATAAACAATGCAATTACCCTAATAGTGCAGTACACTACATGATAAACATTACATTTTGTTTGCTGTCATTGAAATGAAAAAAATATTGTCACTTTCCCATTAGACTTTTCATTCCTTCATGCAATAGATACTTCTTAGCTCAGTGGCATAGTAGTAACATAGAGTATGAGTTCAGTGACAATATAACGAACTAGAGACTTATCTCTTCATGTACAGCAAGAAACTTGAAAACAATAATATTAATACCACGGTGTTTTGGAAGCTCTACCAATTTAAGCATTCTACTCTTTTGAATTCGGAAATTTTGTTCAGAATTGAGATCTAGAACTCAGTCAGCAATAATTTAATGGTAATTGATCAATCAATCGCCTCAACTGATTCAAGTCCAAGTACAAAATTCATTTCAAATTTAATAATTTTAGATAAAATATAAAAAATTAAGCGGAAGATATGGACATTATTTAAAGGACTTATTTATAACACAGAGTGAAATACATATTTCTAAATGAATTTAGAGGACATACAATGTTCAATAACTACCTCAGCTAGTTTTCCAGATGAATGGTATCTATAGAGGACCCGTGCACCGTCGCCAGGGTAGACAGTCTGCAGTAAGGCACCCGAATGACTGTAGTGCTGAAGATAGGCTCTTGTGCTGCCTGGTGCTGTGTACGTGTAGCGACAGAAACCCAAAGACGGCTGTGCGCTGAACGAGTGTCTAGTACCCGAAGGCAGAGTCACATGTTGTAAGCCTCCCATCTCATCGTAGACTAGAGCGAATTTTCGACCACTTGGCAGCGATATTTTCGATAGCTGTGGAGAAATTTGAACACATCGATTGTAGAAAAAGTAAATTTCTCTAGCTCATCATAGCTTAAACATGATTAGACATGATAGCTTGGAATTGTTTGTTTTTCAGATTGGTTTCTACTTGTTCGCAGATTTGACGTCTAGTGGGATCGGACTCCCCAGAGCTTTGGAGCAGCAGGGAAACAGGCGGATCAGACAAATGGGAATGGGAAATCTTGTAAACAAATGTGGTTTGACTGGGATTGTAGAAAGGCTAGGGATAAAAGTTTTGCTAATTTAAAACTATATAGAGCCTGTAATAATGAAGAAACTAGGAATATGTATCTCAGCGCAAATAAAGCATATAAATTACTGTGTAAACTGAAAAAGGAGAATTATCTCAAAAATTTAGGTGATAAGTTCAGAGAGATAAGAGACGCAACTGCATTTTGGAAAATGATAAGAACTATTAAACCTAGACAGCTTCAATGCTCGGCTGATATAAAATCTGATGATTAAGTTAAGCATTTTAAAAGACTACTGTCATTAGAAGGGGGGCGGATGCGTTCTTGTATGCCGCGCCTCGTTGCGAAAAATCAAATGTTGGATGCCGAAATAACGGATTCAGAAATATTAGAGGTTTTAAAAATTGAAAGAGGGTAAAGCGCCTGGCATAGATGGCATACCAGGAGAATTTTCAAATATGCCCTAAAAGCTTTGTTTCATTGCTGCGCTGCTTTTTCAATCACGCTTTTGAAAAAGGTGAAGTACCATTAAGTTTTGGTAAAGCCATAATTTTCCCAATCCATAAAAAAGGCGATGTTGCGCTAGTACAGAATTATAGAGGCATTGCATTCTTAGATGCAGGAGTCAAAATCTTCGCAGGAGTACTGTTGAGGAGATTGGAAAATATGTGATGCAGCACAATGTTATAACAGAGAGTCAGGCCGGTTTTAGAAAGGGTTACTCTACAGTAGACAACATTTTCAATTTGTACAGTATTGTCACTTTAAAAACAGCGAAGAAAGGCAGTAAAGTGTATTGTATGTACGTCGATTTCCGGGCTGCGTTCGATGTGATTGACCGAAAGGCATTATGGTTCAAATTATATAACATGGGAATACCATTTAAATTAATCAGAATGTTACAAGAACTATATAAATGCACACAATCGGCTGTGTGGACCACTAAGGGGTTAACACAGGAATTCGAAACTTACTGCGGCTTAAGACAAGGCTGCTTATTATCACCAATTCTCTTTTCTTTATTCATTAATGATTTATTAGATTATGTAGGAGATGGGTTATGGATTAGGGAGCGAAATATTAGAGGCTTACTATATGCCGATGATTTGGTGCTGCTGTCAGATACACCCAAAGCTCTGCAGAGAATGATAAACAAACTTAAATCGTATTGTGAGGTATGGGGAATCAAAATAAACATGGATAAATCTAAAATAATGGTTTTTAGGAAGGGTGGGAAATTGGCTAGTCATGAAGAATGGTTTTGGGGTGCAGAGAAAATTGAAATAGTAGGAACATACAAATATCTGGGGGTTACCTTCACGGCCACCATGAAGTTTGGAGCTCACATAAAAGAGAGGGTATCAGCAGCTAAGTGTGGATTGAATACAGTTTGGAGCAGTATAATTACAAGTAACACAATTCCAGTCAAAGCTAAATGGGAGGTATTCAATGCAGCAATTAGAGCGATTGTGAGTTATAGTGGACAGGTCTGGGGTTACAAGATGTTTGAAGAGCTAGAAATTTTCCAAAGATTTTTCATCAAAAGGTTGTTTTCCCTGCCTAGATGTACACCCAACTACATTTTGTATTTAGAAACCGGGAGAAATCTTCTGTTCTTTCATAATTTTAGATTGCACTATAAGTACATTATTAAAGTATTAAGTTTGCCAACATCGCGTTTGCCTCGTTTTTTAGCAGAGGTCATGATAGACAAAAATATGGGTTGGTTCAAGGAATGGAAGAATTTAGCCAACAAATATCAATGCGAAGTAGGCATGAGCCCAACAAGTATTGTCAATCAAGCGGCACAACAAGAACTACTTATGGACTGCATGATAAAGGAATTTCGCGAAAAGTGTAGTGAGAGGGCAAGAAGGGCTAGGTATCATGACATGTATACAAAATTAAAACAAGATTTAGGTGACAGGGACTACATAAATGCCAAGTTTAATAGAGCAGAAACAGCCATGATACTGAAGTCGAGGGCGGCTTTGTGGCCTCTCAATTATAGAGTCGGTAGAGATGGAGACCAAGCACTTTGTTCAATGTGCAATGACAGAGTAAAGGAGGACACATATCATTTCATAGGAAGATGTTCTATTTTATCAGAAATTAGATGGGAGGTTTGGGGTAGACGTGAATTGACCGAGCAGCAGGTGATAGAGCAGTTAAATGGTGAGAGCTGGGAGAAATTAATAAAATATGTGAGAATTGCATGGAGGTATCGCTCGCAACTCATAGAGGAATTTAACACATAAGAAAGTGATAAGATAGGAATTTAGAAATGGGAAGACACAGAAATTGGTTAGTTGTATATTGATTCTTTTGTAAATTCTTTTTCAGGTGCACGAAAAAATAAATATATGTATATATAAAATTAAGGAAAAATGTATTATTTAAAAGCCAACTCCTGGCAGACGGCCGTGTGGCCATTGCTGTAAAAAATGTATTCTTTTACTATGAATAATGTATGAAAGTGAAATAAAGATTTTTTAATTATTATTATTATTATTATTATTATTATTATGATAGCTTGGGCATGATTAATATTTAGAAAAGTGACGCGATTTGCCAAGTGTTGATAGGATTCTGGTTTTAAATTTATACATTGAATTATTCACAAAACAACAGTAAACAGGTTTACGCATGAAAGTGCTCCTTTTCCAATTCACACAAAATAGTATAAATCCAAGTTATGTCATACATAATTTATATTACAAAGACATTAATGCACTAAGTCGTTTTCGTAATTATCGTCAATAATATGTAATCAAAACCAGTCAAGCAACGTGGGAGAGAAATCGTTATTCATATGAGAAACGATAATTGATTAGAATACAAATCTGTGGTTATTCAATAGAAAATATAAATCGAAGTAAAGAAGAGTTTTTGCAATTGTGACTTGACTTGTTGATATTGTTTGGTTTCAATGTCCTGCTAGATTACACGATCAGCGTTCTAAAGGGGGTGGATCGCTTTGTGTGGTGACATCTTTGTTCAGTCTAGATGGCCCTAAAGTTGACAAACAGGTTGACAACCAAGTTCGTCTGTAGAACCCTTATTTTTCCAATTATTGCGATTGAGGGCAAAACGAATTTAGAAAGAGGTTCGAATTGCCTCTTCAACTCACCATATTCCAAGTATTGTAGGTGTATTGAGTGGTGCCATCCTGAATAGTTTTTATTTCAGCCAACAACCCATGCCTGTCGTAGCTGTACGTTTCTGACTGAGCTCCCCAACTCCATCCTTCAACTCGATTCATTCTGAAAATTGAATTTTTAGTTTAAAAACTTGATGAATCTGGTAAAAAAATCACTTAAAAACTGGAAATTGACAATTAGATAGAACAATATCAGCACAATAAATAACTTCATAGTTTTAGATGAGTTGTTCCTTGAGAATCAATTTATCAATGATCACTTTAACAAACTCGAAATTCGATATCCTTACATACAAATAGCTAATAAACTAGATGTGAATGTAGCAAAACAGTACAACAAGAAAATAAAGTATTCTTGAAAAAATATAAGAGAAAATGAAGATTCTTAAAGTATGGTTTTCGGGTTTAAAGATTGTTGAAACTATTACGATCAATAAATGGATCAAAGAGATTGTTTCAATGAAATTTTCCAAGTAGCCTATCATAGCTGTATTCTACGATAGATTCGTTAGTTTGGTTTTATCTTTCTATACCCTATCGGGCATGGATACTCACCTATCATAGCTGATGTTGACGGGATGAGCTGAGTTGCCAGGCCTCCACGACAGAGGTAGTCCAGCTGGATCGAAGGTGACGCTCAACAATGGCTCTTTATCCTTATCGTACACTGTTTCTTTTCCAGCGGCTTGATCGTATTCAACTCCCAGAACTCTTGTGTTATTCACCTAAAATAAATAAAAACAAATGTTATTATGATGTGATTGTTTAGAAAAATGATTGAGAACGAAACCAAGAATGTCTGATGCACAAATATACACATGCTTTTGCAATCAAAACTCATGACTATTAATACTAAAGAGTGTCGATGAGGAGTAGGCTATCCTAGACATCCTATCAAGTTTTTCAATGAGTTCTGGATGTGATATTATTGATTTTCAATTTTATCTGGTTAAGAAATAGAAAGCGAACCCAGTAACTACAATAACTAAACTGTATAATTGAATCTATTTTCCGAGTTATTCATTGTTACTGAGGATGATTAGACACACCGTTCAAATCAGAATGCCGGTATTATAAAGTGATAATTGTGATAGACACAATATCAACACCAATAACAATCTCTTTGAGATCGAAAATTGATGAAAAAGTTACTTTGAATATGTTTGAGAACGTAATATGGATGAACACTAATACTTAGAAGATAAAAGAGGATCAATAAAATGGATGTAGAATTTGTCGTAACCAATTTACAGTCAACATTTGAATACTTTGAGTGGTAGGCTGAATTGAATGAATATTTATATAGCATAAATATGATAGGGAATATAATATAAACTATACAAGTAACTTTTCTCATTTTCCTGGTTTTCTTCCTTTCTTCTCTATTTGAAATGATTATTTTTGAAAAACAAATAAAACCTGCAAATCTGCTACCGCTTAGTTCTCTTTTGGCGCAAACCGCATCAAAATCGGTCAACACAAACCTCAAAACCCTACTCGGGCTGTCATTAGGTTTTCCCAAAAGCATTTCAATATACAGTATAATAGATAGATAGTCTGCAATAATTCAAGATTTTTGCGGGCTTCTACCCACAAGAATATATTAATGATTAGTTTTGTAAAGCCTACCCAAAGCTGCCTATGCAACGTCTGTTGACTGGTACCGGCATCTCCAACCAAAGTGTAAGTCCAAGCCATGGTGTTGGCAATGTCGCCTCGCTTTGTCAGCTGTCGACTCCAAACTGGGAACATCTCGGCTTCCACGGGCAGCGACAACTCCAGGAGAGGATGCTTGGCTTCGGCTGTCACCAGAGTGATTCCTCCCCATCGGTGCACCATCCACAACGAACCATTCGAGAATCGCATCGCTTCACTAACGCCTGATAGACCTGGAATAGGTTGTACCGAACATTAAAACTTGTTATGTATTGTTCACATTGTTAAAGTCATTAACTTGAAGAGATGAATAAGAAATAGAGTGAGATATAAGTATTTTGTAAATGTTTCAGACTGACTTAGAGTGTTTGAACATTTTTGTGAACAAAGCAAGAATAATTTTTTGAAATGGCACTTTTCAAGTGATTCTAGATGGAGTCTAGCTAGACCAATTCACAGTAGAACTACTGATATAATATTATTATCTGCAGTATAGCAGGATCCTTTAACTTGTCAGAAAACATATGTTTCAACGAGCAATATTACAATAATTAACCTACAAATGCTGAATTTCGCAGATTATTGAGAAGGTCGTTTAAAAAGGTATTCTTTGAAAGGTCTTCTTTAAAAAGGTATTTTGGAGACTTTAAAGGTCTTCAAGACTTAAGCCTTTTGATTATTGTGTCGAAATCACTGTTTAATTATTACCGAAACAGCTGATTTCTTACAAGTTAAAAGGATCCTGCTATACTTGATTCCAGTCTGACCTTGAATGAAGGTATTGTGAACTGGAATTGGACAGAAAATTTAGCAAAAACAGCTGTGGTTCATCTCACACAAATGCAAACAGCTTGTTTTGGTCGTCTCTCGACTTCGTGAACAGAGTATAGAGCTATTCAGTTCTGTAGTAAGAGCTGAATTCCAAATTTATTAATTCCACTACAGAGGCTTATTTGCGACTGACATGATCCATCACTGTCAAAATGTAGTATATGAAAAGTAGTAATACAATTTCCATCTAAACAAGTGAGCACTGATTTGGCGCAATCAATTAGAGAGCAGAGAAGCAATCACAAAGCAGTAAAGCTTTGTTTTGAATATTTATTTTTTCTATTTGTTGAATTTGTATGAATTCTATTTTTTTCTAATTAAACTGTAATTTTTTAAAGGTTGACAGAAAAACTCATGGAGCGAGGAAGTAGAGCAGATGTTTTAATCTAGAGACAAGTTCTCAATTATAATCGCATTATTTATGATCTAGATACCGATTACAAAACGAAAGTTAAGTATCAATATGATAGCGATATTTTCAAATAGATGAGATGATAAGGGGAAACCTTGGATAACTTCTGACACAGTGTCTGGTGAGATGTTGTGATATTTATAATACATAATGAAAACACTAGGATGTAGTCAAAAAATACAGTGATACTTTTTGACTACATCCTAGTGTTTTTATTATGAAACCTTGGATATTTCAACTGTATACTTACTGTCTCTAACAGTCATTCTCTTGTCGGTCTGTCCTTCCATTTTGATATTGACTGTATGCATATTGGAGTCCGAAGCCACTGATGATTGGATGGCTGTCGAAATCTGCACCTCCAGTTCGTCATCAGCCGTCAGCTTGGATGCCAAGTTCAATGTTTCTCCACTTGGAAGAACAACATGTCTCACTCGTCCCATGGTATCGTATTGATAGATGTAAGTAGAGCCGCCCTGAAAACAAAAGTTTCAGTTGTTGCTAATCCTTCGATTTCACTTTCAAATTGGATGCAATTAGAATGTTTTTTTTTCATATGTTATTATTGATCTACATTGTTCTTTCCTTAAAGCATGTCTCAACTACTTGGAAAGTACAGGTTGAATTGAAGATTTGAAATTTGTGTAGCAAGAGTATGTACATATTGTATACAAGTAATTATAACAATTATATTTGCTGTACAAAAAAATTCTGCTAGGACGTTTTTGAAATTTAGAAGTAACAAGCGCATGAGAGACTTGCACATACTTATGAGAAAATTTAAAATTTGTGAGATTTCCAAGGTGCAGTGAGCTCGAATACAATATAATAGCAAACATTTCCATAACGTAGAAGATTTATCAATAATTAAATCTGAAGAGTTTCAAATAATAGAGAAGTTTTCAAATCTTGAATTTTATGCAACAAAAACTTTTCAAACATATACACTAACAACTCTTCCAATTAGCTGTAGTGATGATATAAAATAATTTTTTGATTAAATACTATTAAATACTATTAAATGAGACGGTATTGAGTTTTTCACGGATGAGAAGATTCAACTAAAGCCATGAATTTTATTGTAATATTAATTAAAAAATTTAAAAGCTTTCTACTAACCCCTGGCATGGAATCCGAGCGGCTGGTCAGCAATCCTGTATTCGAATCATAATCCAAGACAACTTCGGATCTTCCTTTCTCAGAGAACTTGGTCAAGAACCCGACACCAGATATATTCAGATCACACTTATGGTCTTGGGTGTTTTCAATCGCACTGACCAAGTTACTATAGTCTCTGAGGAACAGTATCTTATTTCCAGAACTATCCGTGACTGTAAGCAGCTTTCCAAAACTCGTGTTTTTACTGTAGAGGAAAGTGTAACGGGTTTTGCCAGTGGTTATATCTTTGGTGGCGATGTGTTGTCCGTATCTATTGAACACATACTCTTCTCCAGTTGCTGTATAGGGAATTGTGAATTCTCCATTTTCGTCATGCGAGGCTAGATAGTGTTCCAGGGACAGGATGTGCAAGTTGCCCTGATCAGCCACGTTCACAACTCCATCTGGCGAAACTGCCAGAGCTGAAATAGTTGTGAACCTGGCAGTAGTTGACAGTAGAGTTTCCCTCGAGTTTGTGCTGGCATCTGTCCAACAAGGGCATGGCACATTTGTTGTGATATTTGTCATGCAGTCACATTCCCTGAAAAAATAAATAGAATTCATAACATTATTTTTCAATCAATTTCAAATGAGAATTTTGACATTCATAGGATGCAATTCATTAATATAGTTGCGAATTGAAAAATATTGATATTGATACGTATTGGTTCAAGTGAGGGAAAAGCACATTGCCTTATTTATTTGAAAATCTTTTATTTTGTATATTGTTTTGTAATTCACGACGTGGTAGAGTGGAAACTCCAAGAGTCCAAACTTCGCCACGTCAGTAAAATAAACAAGTCATTCTATTTTATTATTCCTTATAAGCCTAGGAGCGAGGAAGAAAAGTGAGAAAGATTTAGAAAGAGAAGAGGAGGAAGTGAAAGAAGAAAGGAAGTGGACGAGAGCAAGAAAGTGAAGAAGGAGTACTGGAAAAAATAATTATATTATTCTACAAGATTACACTATCAGAGATTAAAGGGATTGGAGAACAGGATTAAAGCATGAACGAGCAATAAGAATAGATTGGAAGACGGAAGGATTAGTGCAATTAACTATAAATATATCCCAGGTTTCAGCAGTACTAAAAGAAAATGTTATCAGTACTGAAATGTAATAAATTATCATTTTCAACTTAGTTGCTTGTAGAGAATACATTTCACAACTTTATCATTTATTTTTCAGTATCACCTAAAATAAGAATAATATTATCAACATTCATGGAATACATACTTTCAATACAATATAAAACCTAGCCAAGCAGCCTGTGAGAATCGCAACTTATCATTTTGTATTTCATTCATAATAATTTAATTTTATTCAAATTAATTTTCAAATCGGTTAATTTGTAACTATAACACAAAAATTACTTAATTATAAATCATTATTTGAGATTAAATCGTTATTTCAATGTTTAAAATTAATTGGGTAACTCATTATTAGTCCTAATTGCTGGGGAGAAAAGAGTTGTAAAGTTTAGTAGCTTTTGAGTGATCATAGAATATTTTCAATATAAGTTCAAAACTTCAATCCTACAAACTATTTATCCATAATAATGATAGAGCACTAATCCTAACATTTCATTAAGGAGGAATTAAACAGCATATGATATCTATTGAACTTACCTTTTGTCACTCAATTGTCCCCTTCCAGCAAAATCAGACATTCTTCCAGATGAATCGACAACTCTTATAGCGTTTACTTTCCTTGAGTCGCTGTCAGCTATGAAAAGCTGGCCACTTGGACTGAAAGCCAATGCCAGTACCTGTCCCAGAGATGTGCTTGTAGCCAATCCGCCATCTTCATTCGGTTGCTGTAGGGGGAAAACATTGGAGTTTGAATAATAAGAATAGATAACACGATAAATGAACAAACACTCTACAAATTCGAACTTATCCGTGCTGTACAGCCGTAGAGAAAGCATAGCGCAAGCTTTCTCTTGCACTATGCTATCTCTATGGTATAGTTCACTCATTTTGCTAATGCACCTAAAAATATACCTCATTATAACTTTTTACGATGTTCAAAGTATCATTCACTGATGTAGTCATGTTGATATCATAAACTAGATGAAATCATCATCATTTTGGATACAGTGAAAAGTTGTAATGATTTTAAAGACAATAAACGACTTTAGATCCAGGTGCCTTAGCAAAATGAACCAGCTGTAGGTCTTAAATCTAACATACAATAAGAAGCAATGGTGAAAATCCACTTCAGATAAGACTGTTTGAGCGCACAACTCATTGAAATCATAATTCATGCTTAGAACAGTTACATATCGTATAGATGGGCCAAAATTTCTTGGCACATAGCTCGACCGGTTCGAGCTATGGCGAGGGGGATAGTGCGGGTACGTTTCTGAAAATATTGGGCTACTACATGCAACGATCAGCTGAGAGCATGATCACAGTCAGGGAGGATTTAAAGATTTAAAGCAGCAGGCAATGTTTTTAATGTGGTAAGTAGTAGACAGCATGTGGTAAGAGTTTTATGCATCAACTTATTACAATGTTCAAAGTGTCATCTTATTACGCTGCCATCCTTGTGTCATTTAAATTCTATCAGAAAAAATCTGGGTTCTTATTTTAATTATTATGAAACAGTTCTACAATCTCAATAGTGACTCTTTAAAATTTTTTGAAATGAATTGGATTTAGTTTAATTGGATTCAAGTTTAGTTGGAGTTTAGTTTTAATAATTGGATTTAATCATCATTGGATGATTAAATGAAGTGGATAAAAAACTTGAAGTTGACTGGAATAAATTACCTCAGGAGGTTGTTGCGGTTCAGGTTCAGATGTGGTTTCCGATTGGTCGCCTTTGTGCGCATGGCAGTGCAGAGGAGTGCCCGCGATGACCTTCACCTTCAAATCAGCTGTTATTTTCAGCACCAGTCTGTCATCAATGAAGTGCAGTGTACCATCCAAAGGACTCAAAGCTAACCCTGTTGGCCACTGCAACTGAGCCTGAAATAACAATTTATACAATTTTCATTTATATATAATTTATTATTTTTAATAATATTTTAAAACTGAAAATTACATTTCAAATCATAAAAAATCCATTATTGGTTGAAGATTTCGTGTTGGGAGTCTCAATTGTTTCAGGTATGATTGGAGGCTTTTAAATAAATTGAAATCCTAAACAAAATTCTCGTTAAGTAAAACAGTTCGCTCTTAAATTCAATTGCTCAATATGATGTTCATGATCAGTTTTTTATAGGAAAATTTCTATAGGCCCAAAATTATTCTAATTGTCAATGGATTTCAATTCCCGTCTGATAATTTCCAGAGATAGAACCATTCATACAATTTTGGTTCTAAAAATTTCAAGTGAGAGAATATCTTTGTTGGAGTTCTGGCGAACTAATGATATCAGCGTGCAATTCTAGCATTTTAAGTAATTTGAGTAGATAACTGAAGAGGGCTATTCAGTCTTTAAGCGAATTTCATTTATCTATGTAAAGTTGGTGATTGGAATGATAAATGAGAATTTTGTAGTTATGAATTTTAGTCTAGTTAGTAGCTATAGAGACTAATTTGGCTTCATAAATAAAATTATTTTTCTCCATAGCAGAAAAACTTGACAAATTTTTACCTGTTGTGCTGGTATGGCTCCTTTACATGGTATAGGCTGCCAAACATTGTGGTGCCTATGGTGACCAATGAGAGTGTGTATTATTCCATCCGGATCCACAGATCTGATATTAGTTCCATCAGCAATGTACATGGTCTTGTCTGCAGCAATTGCTAAGCCTGAAAAAATGCACTACGGTTAGCAATGAGTTTATGAGATGTGCTACTTTTATAGAATTCTTTTTATTAAGCCCGTGAGTTCAACAAAACGTAGTTTCAACTTGAGTTAAAATGTGAATTTCCAGTTTTAACAAAGTTTAAACGATGGATTTATTGTTTGAACTAAGTTGAAACTAAGTTTTGTTAGACTCAGTTTGAATGATTAGGACCTATAAGGTCCTAATTAGTGAGATCTCTCAGTATGTAAGCGACCAATTGTAATGTTTATTTTTGGCTAATGAAATGATTCATTCAGTTTAAGGATGAATACTTATACTGTACAAATAAAGATTCTCATAAGTAAGATTGTGATTTGTATAAGGACCAATCAACTTGTTTGAATTTTATCCCTTCAAACGATCAATGCAATTGATGTACTCGAATAACGCAGAAGCATACTCTATTCACCACTTAATCCCTTAGAATCGACCTTCTCACCAATTAAGCTTGATACGTTGATTATTATTCCGAATATCCTTCTCATTATAGAATAGCCACTCTCCGGTTAGCTTAATAAAGGCAGCTTTTGATTCGATCCATGATTGATTTTGGAGAGCACGAGATGTCAATTATTGAGAAGTTTTGAAAATAATCGAATAAATTCTCTATACACTACCTTTAGGATGGGCCAGTTTAGCTGACTTGGCTGGGCCTTCGTCTCCACAGCTGTTCTCATCGCCTGGAATGCAGCGTTCTCCAGATCCAACAACAGCTTCCCAGTTGATAGCCGGATCAGCCACTGATTCTAGAGTCACCACTCTCAAAATTTGATGCTTCTCGGGATCCGAAATGTACAAGTGGCCATCAGCCGGTGATAAGCTCAGATAATACTGGTATGATACTTGGGTTGCACTGAAAAAAGATACAAGCATTCTAGAATACTGCCATTATTATAATTTACATACTGTATTTTCAGTTGGCTTCCCATATTTGCTCGCGCTTGTATCATATAATCATGGAGAACAAAAAATAATAATGTATAATGAATAATAATCATCAATAATTATTAATAACTAGCAGCCAACCGTGCTTCGCAAACATTCATAAATTTATTTTCAAATTGTGTTTGGAACTTGACTGTAAAATTGTTCTATTCTGAGACATTTTATCTCCATCCAATGACAATATCACAATGTGGTAATTGAAATAAAAATTCTAATGATATTTTTTGTATCACTTTTTCTTCCCACTTTATTCAGTTATCTTCATAAATATTTTTAGCAAACTTTTAATGTTACCGCAATTGAGAATACGAACTTGTAGATCTGTTTCATCATGTGACATATAGATGTTTACAAAAAGAACTGCAGTTGCACATCTCTTGCATCCACGATATTATCACCACAGATAAAGTATACAGCCCTCTATTATCCGTGGTTTAAAACATCTACAAGAGGCGTTGTCATCTTGAAACCAACGTTGCATAATAAATCCAGTGGCATATAATTTTATTTGGATTAAATTTTCATAAAACTTATTTTGGCCTTATACAATAAAGCTTATTGTTATTATACTAAAAACTTTGTTTATATACAATTAATAAAGCTATTCCACGACTACACTAGTCGAGAAATTCAACAATAATGTTTGCGATGGTTCAATATGAGAAGTGAAGACAGTCGACCATTGATATTCCTAAAAAAGTGGAACATGAAATCTAATCATACCTGAGTTGTAAGATGGTGTAAACACTTCCTTGCGGCGTTAGCCGGCGCACCAGATTGAAATCGCCCACATAGAGCGAGCCGTCGGGTCCAGAGGTGAGTGCAACAGGTGTGAGGAGTCGGGCATCCCTGGCCAGGCCGTCACAGTCCTTGCAGTGAAGAGGCCTCTGCAGCCCCGTGCCCATCACAACTCGCACCGTGCGCGGAAACTGCTTCAAGTGCAGCGTCGAGCCATCGCCTTTTTGTAAGATACCTGCAAAATCAAGTTAAAATAAAGTATGCAAAATATAGTATTGCGATAGAAATGCA
This sequence comes from Laodelphax striatellus, assembly GCA_017141395.1. NCBI lineage: Eukaryota > Metazoa > Arthropoda > Insecta > Hemiptera > Delphacidae > Laodelphax > Laodelphax striatellus. Next base: position 37,305,137 of record CM029531.1, on the reverse strand, counting down.
AAATGAAGTATCGCTATAAGAAAATAATTTTTGTAACGGAAATGTCCTTATATTTTACACGCCTTTTTGTAAGAAACGTTAATAATAAAGTTGTTATTCACCATACGCGTATTGCGTTTCAAAAATAAATAGGAGTGGACATTTTCTAATATTTTACCCGCCTTTTTGTAAGATACCTGCAAGATAAAGTTGATATTCAACAACATTACTATATTGCGATTTAAAAATGATTCAAGGAATTGACATTTTATGATATTTTACATGGGAATGTTACACCAGTTCTAGATAACCAATCTTTGTAAACAGATTGTTTATTATCAATATAATATAACCTTTTTTTGTAATGTGAAGCAGTATTATAATTGATTAAATAAAATTGAACTTCATATTCAAAGACATAATATATCTTCCAAATCACCAGTACAATGCTCGAATAGGAACTAAACTTGAAATAACAAAATAAATATGAATTAAGTAAAATGATATCATATGATTGATAATTATCAGATTGAAACTTTTAGTCAAACGAGTTGTTGTATTATTAAACTTTGTAATGGTTAAATATTTGTGACACACAAATCTCCTTCTTCGTTCTTTTTTTTTTTTTATAATTATTTTTTTTCATCGTCTTTTTTAAATGCTTGTTCAGCTTTCCAGATTTCTTCAGCTGCTCATAATTGTCAAACAACTCCAATGAACGTTTCTCAGATTTTTTATAGTAGAATGGTTTCTTTCCGTCTTTGACCACCTGTTTTCATTTCCTTTTCTTCTTTATCCTTCAACTCTTTGAGTTGTTTCTTCTTTCTTTTCTCTCTTTATTATCCATCCTTCTAGAATAAGAATTTTTATCTGTCTTTTTTCTTTCATCAGTTATCCATCAATTCTTTTTGAAGCATTTTCTCTTCTTGACAATTTTGTCCAAAACTTTGTAGTTGGTTTTGAATTTCTTTTCCATCAAACACCTACAAGCATCTTCAAATCTAGGATCCCTTGCTACAATATTATTCTTTCTTCTACTGTCCTTCAAAATCTCATCAATCTCAATTCTTCCCAATTGTATTTTTCTTCCACATTCATTTTAAAATTGTCAACTTCACTCTTCATTATCTTTGGTCTTCTTACATATTTCTACATCTGCTTTTATCTCGTTTCAACTCCGATCTCACCTCTTTCATCTCTTCTCTTATCATTTTCACCATTTTTATTTCTAATTCTCAATACCTACTTTCATCTCTGTCATTTCTAATTTCATATTTGTTTCTATTCTTTTCATTCCTTCCAAAATACTTTCAAACATTTTTGCTATGTTAACATTCTTTCTCAAATCCATTCCATACTTTCCTCCTTATCTTCATACAATTTTCCTCATTGCCAAAACATTTCACCTTGTAAATCTATACAGTCAACACAATTTGATTCTATTTCTTCCACTTTTTTATTTCTCACGTTTTTTTAGCGGCATTGTTGCTTTTACTTCAAAAACTTCAAATCCAAATATCGTTTAATCAATTCCAATCTTACCTTATTCACAGGTTCTCCAATAAGTTCACTGATTATTTTTTGTTTCTCATTCCTTTTGCTTCATTATTTTCGTGGGTTCGTTAGGGATGCCAATTTGAAGCAGTATTATAATTGATTAAATAAAATTGAACTTCATATTCAAAGACATAATATATTTTCCAAATCACCAGTACAATGCTCGAATAGGAACTAAACTTGAAATAACAAAATAAATATGAATTAAGTAAAATGATATCATATGATTGATAATTATCAGATTGAAACTTTTAGTCAAGCAGTTGTTGTATTACCAACAACTTTGTAATGGTTAAATATTTGTGACACCACAAATGAATGCCTAATTCTTCATTGAAACTGTTACACAACTGGCAAATCCATGTTGTTTAATTACTTGATGATTCAAAGGTATAAATAAATTCTCATCATACAATTGTCATGAGGGAAAGAAGGTATTAAATGATAGAATACAAGAGAGCGGTTTGAATCAGCAGAACACTTGCAGCTGGAATGTCCAGCACTCTTGCAAATGAGGAGGAGACTTCTTGGAAAGGCAACCCTCCTACCAGAGGAGGCAAGAGAACTGGACTTCAAGGCCTTGAGTAAATTTTGCTCTGGCCTTGGATTATGGAACATGGCATAAGCCAAAGAGGGGATGCCACAAAAGATCGAATAGCGGTCGCGGTGGCCAAGGGTTAAAAGCCAAGCAATTTAAAAAATAGAATACAAGAGAGCGGTATCTTCATGAGCTGGAAATATGGGCTCAAATCAGTCGATAACTATCATTCTGCATAATTGTATATGCTGTATCTACAGTACTTTTTTAGCTTTCCTTAGGAACTTGAATTAACAATGAATCACATCATTACAGCTTTTTAAAACGAAGAAAGTGTATAAGAATTCATTAACTATGATGCAACCGTATTAATTTTGTGTAGTGGATGAAACCTTATACACTTTGAACATGATAAAAAGCTGTAATGAGTTGTTATGACAATAATAAATCTTGAGTCTAGTTGCCTTGGCAAAGTGAACTTCATACGATTAAAAGAAAATGATGGAAATATCACCTTCATGGAAGTTGTAATGATGGTGAATATCCAAGCTCCAGCCTCCAACATCTGAAATGTCAACTTCGAATCCTTGCAGAGTGGCAGTTTGAGTTTCCCATACTATATTCGGGCAAGTGGAATGCTCATAACCAACTGATACTTTGGCTTCAGCTACACCATAAACCTGCACAAAATTGAACAACGAATTGATTTAGATTAGAAATGGTTCATGGAAGCTATAACCTCTTTTGAAAGTATATAATGAATAGATAAAAAAGTGAATTACGTATATTATATAAGTGAAATAGATAACGAATAGATTTTATACATAGCTCCTAATAAAACTTTGGATTATTGCTCATGAAAATGTCGTATTTAATGTCGATGAATATTTTGACAATACAGTATTAGATAATATTTTTGTTAACTATGAAAGAGCGAATAATTCAATTGAAAATAAATTTAACATTCACAATGAACATAATGACTTGATTTGACGAAATCAATACAAAATCCCTTCCGAGTTCCTGATAATTAAGAAGAAAAAAATCAATTGAATAGAGTTGGAGTTGAATTTAAAATTCACAATGAAGATCATGACGTCATTTAACAAAATCTATGCAACGAAATCACTTTTGAGCTCCTTAAAAAATGTCGTAATTATTGTACGGCGGTTTGATTTGATTGGCTTTTGAGGGATTAACCGTAAATGATGTTATCTTCTGGAAAGAAAATACTAAAATTTGCTATGATGTCATAATATAACAATAGAATGAATTGTCTGTTCTGATTAATATATAGCTCAACACATATATTTATAGCAGAGTGTATATTTATTGATTAAATGATCTGTATTTTGAAATTATTCAAAGTGTTAAATATTTCTATGTTCTACTTGTATTTCATGTTGAAGATTCTCAATTTGTATTGTAAATGATTTTTGATTAATAAACTTTGATTTGGTAGCTCACCTTCTGTTTGTAAACATTCCTTTTGTTCCAAGCAAAGGTGTGCGTGAGATTGGGGTCAGCCTCGTAGATCTTGGTGTGGACGGAGCCTTCAACCTCGACACGCACATGCACGCGCAGCAGCGAGGGCGGCACTTGCGAGTGCGTCAGTCGCATCACGATGCGCGACAGGTAGCCCGATGCCAGACTGCTTCGGTACATCAGGTGCAGGCCCGAGCCGGGAATACGAATACTTTCTTGCAACATCTAGAAAAACGCAATGAGAAAATAGAGAAATATCAGCAAAAAATCTTCAAAAAGTATCTACAAGTTGAATTAGTTGGTAGTTTTGGTATTTGGAAGATTACCCAAAGCTAACCTTGGAAAAATGAAGTTCCAATACTTGGGAATCCTTGTACATTTTTGTAACATCTAGAAAGAAATATAGGTAGTCTAAAATAAATTAGGAAAACTCAAAAATATTGAGCGTTGAAGAGATAGATAGCCTTTGAATTGAAAATACTTTCTTCAATTTTATTTTAAAATCAGGTTCCAATTATTTATGATGAATCACACAATAAAACTTCATACTTTCCTTAATTAGGTTTAGCATTATACAGAGTTGATGAAAAGTATGGAGACGGCAATTTTATCTTGTAAATCTTGTTGATCTTGTTTATAGGCCTAAACTTTTTTCAGTTTTCAGCCATCTGAATTAATGAAAACGCTAATCAATATATTCCAAGGATATCATCAATATTCATCAATACATCATCTATATATTCTAGTGTAATATATCAAGGATATATTCTAATATATCATCAATATATACTAGAAAAATTTATTTTGTATAATGACTTGAAGAATTTTGTTTTGAGCAATTATAATTCAAGTGGAATCGTTTGTTTTTTTTCTCTTAGTGTCTCCTAATTCAGTACCAAATAAATTTATTCAACAAAATTGATAAGAGATTCATTACTCTGGAAAAAATCTAATTTATGAATTTACACAAACCTGAGTCTCAGCGAATAGTAAGTTCTGTCCAGGATGACCACCAACTTTCTCTGGCATCCATGTAGATAGAATAACAGGAACAAGAAGGGTGTCATCATGGTCCAAACAGGGTCCTACACTGTGCAAGGCTGCTCCTAGTCCAGGCGCTCCTATACATCAATGAAAACACATATTAGGTGCAATATAGTCGTCTTAAGGGAAGTATTAAAGCTTCCCTCAGAGCCTTCTCTTTAAACTTCTTTCCAGTTCTTGATAACAATAAGATATTTCTCAAGCAATAAATTGAAGAGCTATTACTCCTTCTACAAGCCAAATGATGAATATCTGAGTTATGAATGAAAGCCGTGACATAACCTCTATATTAAATCTTCACTCCAAATTTTGCACAAATATTTAAATCAAGAGAAGACGTTTTGTACAGTTTGTTAGTTTCTTAATTGAATAAACTTGGTGTCTTTTGCACTATAACCCCGCTTTGGTTTATAATGATTTCATTACATAACCAGAACCGATTTCAAAAGCATAAGACTGTATCTTACTAGAAATACACTGTAATATCAGCTGCTATGTTTTTCAAATAGGCTGCATTTGTCATCTGGGTATGCGAAAAGTATTCCATTCAAAGAAGTTTAAAAACAAGTTTAATTTGAATGCGGGGTTTTAGTGAGGAAGATCCTAAAGTTGATTATACAAGATTTGATAAATGAACATATGATGCAAAAATCAAGAAAAATTGAATGCGATTTCGTCAGAAGAATATTCTATCATCATCAAATAAAAGTTTTGAAGAACAAGATACCCCTGGTTAAAAGAAAACTATTGTCTTTTTTCATATTTCACAACTTCAAAAATATTTTTAACTGATTCAGACCAGAGTAAATCTGCTCTTGTAGTGTAGGCTACTCTAACATGCATCGCATGTATTTTATGCACTCTATTGTATAGTTACTTACAATTTACATCAATTTGATAATTTTTCAAGAATGAGTGGTTACCTAAGGCTAGAACTGATGGAGTAGGATGGAATCCTTCAGACTCATCACTCAGCAGCATTGTTATTGGAGGGAGAACAACAATCTGATTCCAGGGCACAAAGAGTGTTTTGGTAACTGGCTGGAAGGGACTGCGTTGGAATTGCAAGGTGACCGCTCCTCCACCGTTTACAAGAACATCGAACCTGAAAGAAAAATGTGTTGTAACTCTTGTGGTATTATACCACAAAACAATGTGGAAGGCACTGAGGTAGAGTATTAGTAATAATAATGGGTGCGGCAGTAAATATTAAAAAGTTTTATTTAAACCAATTTTGATTATACCAAATGAAACCTACACAATGACAATAATTTGAGAATAACATCCCAATATGTCCTCCATTTTGCTAGATATATTCCAACAATCTTGTGCGAGGGTTATACATCATATGACCTATCAAGGTGAACGTCTGCCATTGGCCCAGACAAGCCACTCCCATAGTGAGCGAATTAAACAAACGTCATCAGCAATATTGCGGCTTATACAACAAACATAGAAATGATAATCATGTTGTATGAGCTGCCTTTTCTGAGGACGTCTGTTTGAAGCGCCCACCATGGGAGCTTGTCTAGGCCAAAAGCAGTCATTCACCTCGATATGATGTTCAACCTCGGCACAAAATTGCTGGAATGTATCTAGCAAAATGGAGGACATATTAGGGATGTTATTCTCTAACAATTAAATCGTGTAGGTTTCATTTGTTATAATTAAAATTGATACATTTCCTTTTTTAAAATACTTTCGGTTATTTTCATAATCGTCCGAATCACTACCGCTCCCTATATTGACTTTGGGGCTGACCCTATAATTTTGAGCCTTACATATAAAAAATTGCTTACATTCTCAAAAAAATTAAATCTGGAATAAAAATTTGTTAAAAATCTTGTAGTATCATGAAATAAGAGGTGTATACAAAGCAGTTTACATTGGAGCTGATCCTCTGATATTATGCCTTACATCTTGGTAGGTTCAGAAGTCACTCAAAATGAATGAAACCTTAAAAAGTTCAAGGCAGATCTGTAGCTGATTTCGGATATACAGAATGGTCCATAAGTCGGTTGTCACTATCTTCTTGAATAATGAGATTTTAACTAGCGTGATCGAGCTCTACTTTCATTCCTGAGAAACTGTACTGAGAAACTGGTTTACCCTTAACATGCGAATTCTCAAAAACTGTTTCAAAGATGATCTTTCAGTGAAAATAGTGTTGCCTTCTTAAAAAAATCAACTCTAGAGCTGTAATTTAATATATGTTTTCAATATTATTCTCATAAATTATAAATAAAATGAAAATGCGAAATTATGTTAGAATAAATCAAATTATGATGAATTTTATAGCTCACCATCCTCCAGCTCTGGTCAGAGTGAATCCAAATCGAGAGTCTCTATCAACAGACACTCGAATTCCTATTATTCCCAAAGCTTGTGGCGAAAGAACTTGTCCTCGAATAACTGACACTCTTCTGCAAAATGACGTAATAATAATCACATGCATGGTTTTGAGCTTATTAAAGGATTTAATTCAGTTGAACATTTTCAAAATAAAAAGTGAAAACATACACTGCCTTTGAAGTGAAATATTATGTGGATTGTGCTTTTCAAGAGAGATTTTACTTTGATACAAACACCAATCAATAGCGGAATGAATTGATTCTACAAATATATACACATCAAATATTAATTTATGGAGATCTATGAATTTGTCATATCATTTACAACCATAACAATATTGACATCAAAGCTACTACTTATACATAATCGTACTATTTTTATGCAAAGGAGAATGTAATTTGGCAAACTCAAGTTTAAGTGTGATTTTACAATAATAATAGATTTATTTTCCAAGATTCAGATCTATACAGGAATAAATAGGTAATACATATTACAGAACACAGGACTTTAGCAAAATTATGACTTCCAAGTCCAAAAAGTAAAAATTGTTTTCAATGTTGTGGTTCAATCATGGCGTTGGAAAATTGCAGAAGCCTTTAAAAATGAGAATTATTCAAGTTAGAGCAGGATTAACTTTTCAACTGAAATATCAAGGAAACTTTACAATCGATGTTGATATCATCGACAAAAATTTAGAATCGAAGATGAGTATTTACAGAATTTATTTGTTTGTTTGTCAATGGCTCAACAGCCCTATGTGGGCTTAGGCCTACCAGCTGGTTGCCAGTTTCACATCCACTTGACTGAATCAGCAGAGGTGAATGATCATTAACCAGAAAAGATGTAACGTGTGGTTAGCACATTGACATCTCAACCATAAGCTAACATAAGCTTTACAGAATTTATAACAGGTATAAAATGTAGAGGAAAATCTGTCATTTCATATTGTGTTATTAGTAGCATAATGTTCATGGAGTAGGCTATTAAGCCATGAAGATAAATTTGAGTTTGCTAAATCACATTCCACAAAAAATATCAACCAAACGTCGAAAGGTCGTGAGGTGAATATGATTTATTTTTGAATAATAATTATATTATTTAGTAACTTTAATCACAGTTGACTGCAATACGTTAATCATCATGAAACCAAATGAAATGATATCAACATCCAATCAATTAATCTATTTGGAATTTACCCACAGGATTATCAGGATTAATTACCGTATATCATAACAATCAATACCATTATCACTGTCTGTACCCCTTATTTGCTTAATTAATAGTTTTGAATAGAATATAATTATACCAGGCAAGGGTAGACTCGATTGGATTGGTTGAGTTTAGAGAAAGAAAAATTAAGTTGAATTTCCAGAGAAAGATGAAACTGAAATAATATGACTGTATCAGGAAAGATTTAAGAGTTGTATTCCAGCATGATATTGTACTAGAATAAATTACAGTCTAGATATAATATGGAATAAACCTAGTAATGAATGAGCTTCGAAGTTTTCATAATGTACAATCTCAACAATTCTAGAGGTCTAATGAATCTATTCTTGGAACCTGAACTATAATGATAATAATAATATCAACATCCTTCGAATAAGAGTCTATATTATCATAAGACTCTAAATTTGACACTTAAAACGTTCGGCAACATCAACATACTATCAACTTAATTTTTAAAAATTGAATATTTATCATAAAAGCTGAAACTTCAACAAGCTATCTATTTTTTGGTAGTATTTGAAAATCTAGAGAAGTAGGTAGGCCTATAGGTAAAATGTAACTTGTGTCATTTGACAGTTTCTACTATTTTTGCAAAATAGGTAGTTTAATAAGTGCAATAGGCAGGGTGGGTCTTGAAATAATTATACAGTAATTGGTACCTTTTTCAAATTTCTCATTCAGCATGCAGCTAGCAAAATAATAAAGCAAATATCTTTGCCACAGCATTATCATTCTGCTTAAAACTATATTATTGACTATGTTGCTTCATTAGATATTCTCTATCGCATAAATTCACACATTTATCACAAAAGAGCGGTTCGTCCATTAAGAAATAGAACAAAGTTTGAAAAATTCATGATAATGAATATTTAAAATTTGATAACTAATGGAAAGTTCAATATTTTTTAAGTAGCTCATTATTTGGAAAATTAGGAGAATGCGACTTGAAAGTTCAACCGTCTTCAACTACATTTATTGAATTTGATATAGAAAGGATGTAAAGAATTGTTAAATTTATGAACAGATAAGTGATCAATGACTATATAAATTGCTGATTAAGTAGCGGAATAAAAATTCTTAAATTTGCAGGTTTCAGAGTATACAAAAGCAAATGTAGCCTATGATCGTCCTTCAAGATAACTCTGAAGTAGTTGCATGTGAAATACCTACTTTAATTACCACATAAAAGTTTCAAAGTCTAATGCGATCTACAGAGTGGCGCAAAAAGAACGCATGGATTTGAGTAGGATAGTACCAGTGGAGTGGAGCTGTCTGTCACCGCCGAGCGACACCATTTTATAGGTTAAAGTATCCAGTTTTAGTAACAATGGCGCAATTGACCTTCAAAATCGCACATTTGCTGTTGAGCAATATTTAAAATAGAATAAATCTGCCATCGCCTTTCAACGGAGCTTTAGTAGAGTTTTAAGTTGTGCGCATTGGCATGTGATTCTTCTTCACTTGAAATTCAAAGTTTACTGTCGTAAATATCTTTCAATTGAAGATTTGAATACTGCAATACATGAATAAATTGCTGCTGTATCAAAAGTTATAGACCAATTTAAGGCTTTTAATGAGCATTAACGCATTAAGGGCGCCATCTTTCCTATGTAATTTTAAAAAAATACTCAAGTGTTTTGAAGTTTTTCATACAGATTCTCAAATTGGGTTATTTGCTTAGTATTTTGGTGTAAGTAAGATAAATTTATGATTAAAATAAACTTTCTTATAACACTTTGAAAAATATGCGTTCTGTATGCGTCACCCTGTATAATCGACTGAGAAATATACAAGCAACGCGAAAACGCTACTGTGAAATCGCAATGAATTTATTTATTCTATAGTTGGAAACCACATTTCTAGTCGAAAAACAAATATTTTACCAATCGCTAAGGAATTTTCATAGATATTTTTATACAGTATAATTTCATTCGTTACTTTGTAAAACTATATCTTGAATAGCATATTAAAAGTGTGTATTTTCCAATTGATACTTCAATTATACTACTATATTATTGGAATTTTGCATTTCCCCACGAACATGATACTACGAGTATAATTATTAAATTATAATAATACTATACTATATTGCATTCTCAAACATAGTAGAATTCTGTAGAGTAGTTACAAGAAATGATGATTTCAATGAATATCATTAAATAATGGGAAAATTATGTTAATATCGAGGAATGAGTTATTGAAGACAAAAATTATACAGAATTCAAATTAATGACTATTAAGATCCTCCAAATAAGCATAAAAAGGAAGTATCAATAAATTCATCTGTGATGCATTCATATGCTGCAAGTCCAGGTACTTATGAATATTGGAAATTAAAATACATGTCAAACACTACCTCATAAGGAATTATCCCTCTTATTGACTAGTGTATTTATCATGGCAAAACAATAATATATTTTATCTTTCATGTATAGGAAGAGATTAATGTGAGTATAATTTTTCAAATATTTTTAAATTGGGAGCCTGGCTAATCGTTAGTAAGGCTAGTCAGTCACTCCCTATACTTGGAGGCATATTAAATTGCACTTTATAGCTGCTTAACACAATTTTATTCAGCAGTGCTTTGTTCCCATCACTGGGTTGCGAAGACTAGCTTATGGTTGAGATGTCAATGTGCTAACCACACGTTACATCTTTTCTGGTTAATGATCATTCACCTCTGCTGATTCAGTCAAGTGGATGTGAAACTGGCAACCAGCTGGTAGGCCTAAGCCCACATAGGGCTGTTGAGCCATTGACAAACAAACAAACAAATTTTTCAAATAAGCAAATAACAATTCACAAATCAACTGGACAATTTTATAATGCCTTGAATGATGAAGATAACGTTTTCAATGCTTGAGAACTTTATTTTTTAGAAATTTATATTTTTATTCAACAGAGGTAAACTTCTATACAAAAAATATATGACTTGGCACATTTGGATGATGGAAATGCTTCTTTAGCTGAACCAACCTTACTGATAATATTGAAATGATTGATCAATACCCTCTATAGATAAACAGTATATCATACTATCTTACCAATAAGATATAAAATTTATTCGCTTGCCATACAATTATGTAGATTACATTGAAAAAATATCAAACAAACTGCCAAACCCTTATGAAGCATTGTATAATGGTTATGTACAACTATACAAACAAACATGTGAGAGTACATCCCAATTTATTGGTAAATAACTTCTTTCCACAATTATTTTAGATCAACAAAAACTAGAAAATCGTCACGTTTTATCCAAGTATATAAAAAATAAATTCACAACTAATGACTCGCTATTTTATAGTCAGCGTTTGGAATCATTGTCAAAACTACATATCACAAACTGAACTTGCCACTTCAGAGAAAACATATTCAATAACATTGAAACAGCTCTACCTTATATCTTGAAACATACAGTTTATCAATTTTATTTCAAAATAGTTGAATACCATATATATGTACAGAAAAATCTTGAACACCTTCTAAATAATCATGATATGATGTTGAAGTTATCACTCTAAAACCTGCAAATACCAATCAACAAAATAATAGACAAAGATTATTTGTATATCAGTTGCTATGAATGTAGTTCCTATACATTTCACAAGTAATATAAAAAAGGTAATGAGGTAGTTGAAGACAATATCAACATCAAGCACATTCTGCTGATAGAACAAATCAACAATTAAAAAAAGATCTTAGAAACTAACCATATGGATGAAAATTTGTTGAAAGAAAAAATTAAAAGTTGAAATCAAAAATCTCTTAGAAGGAGAAGATGGAAGTGGGTGAGCAAAGTTTATCAGACAAACACAAAGACAGGGAGACACAAGGATCCTTCCAAGATGGCTGCCGGTAGGTAATTTTTCTGTCATTTCTGGATTTTCGGATATTAGTACTGTATGTATTCGTTACATACATGTACACGATACTCAAAGCCCGAAACTTTCTTACTTATTATACATTATCTCAATATTATCCCAAGCCCCAAAAAGTAAATTAAATAGTTTAAGCTATACTAACAAAGACAACATGTACAGACAAAAATGTTTCAAATAAAGAAAAAAGTACACACATGGACGATACACTCACGTAACATAAAATGAAAAGTGAAAATAAAATGCACATAAAACATAGGACAGAACAGCAAACAGTGCAAGAAATAAAATGAAGAGACTGACAACACTTGCACATACAACAATGACAAATTACTGGAGGGAAATATGAATACATAGGATTAAGTAACTGTGTTCCAATGAGTAAATGCAAGTTTCTGAACGAATCCACACGAATAGTTAGTGAATTCAATAATAGGTACCGCACCCAACGATTTTTGATATTCCATTTTCAATGAAAACTGCTTCCAAGCGAGTAGCCACTCTTTCAACAAATTCATTAAGAATCTAGTGTTATTGATTTTATTTGCATAGTATCCATACATTGATTGGAGAAAATTCGATGGGTTTTCAAGGGTTTTATTTTATTTAAAATACCATACGGTATCAAAACTCTATCACCTTCCAACCTATTTAAATGAATACCAAAATAAATTTTCTAGTTGAATCAAATCTCAAGATGCTAGTTTAGAATATGAAACGTATTCTTTTATAAAATAAATTATTAATTATCATTGATAATTGTATTAGTTTAAAGTTGAGAACAAATATTGTTGTAGGAATGGTGGACTGGTTAAATGCCAAAAAAGTGATTTTTCAGTTTTTTTTTGCTGCTACTTTGATCCAAGCTAATATTCTCATCATTGAAACACAGTTATTTGAATGATGCTTGAGTAAGGGCATTCTATGCAACATACACAAATGATGAATAAAAGTAAAAAGCAAAGTGATAAAAAGATGTTAACTCAATAAAAAAGCTACGAATATAGACATGAAGATTTTCTGATGTGAAAAGATACAAAAATATAACGAGCGATTCAAAAGAAAGTTTTAACCAATCAGATAAGTATAAGATGTTTGGGTTTTGTTTTATATTTGTCGTCGTTTAACTTACCGAGGTGTAAATGAGTTCCAGAATTGACTATACAAACTGAGCAAAGAGAAAAAAATGCTCTATTACCTAATTGAACTATTAAATTATACCTGGAGGTTGCTCCATACTTCATATTCTAGTTTCAATGTATTATATTTTGAAATTTCTTTATTGTTCAGAGTTTGGCCTTACTTATTACATCAAAAAGGATTTTTGATAAATAAGATCTTAATCATGATTTTTTAAATAATGACTAGAGGTGCAGTGACACGTCACCACTGGCAAGATATGTACTGAGGCATTCAAAGTTATTTCTAAAATTTTAGGTATGGAACGCTAATTGTTTCTTTGAAATTGTATTCCAAGTGACATTAGAGAATTATAGCATAATAAATGGCATAATATATTCTTCCAACTGGAAACTGAAAAATTCCCAGTCGACTGGATAACAAACTTATTGATTAAATATGAATGAATTATATAATTATAAGAATATATACAATATCTGATACCTCAATAATCTAATGTCACTTACAATACAATTTTAAAGGAGAAAAAATGGCGTTTCCGCACCCTAAAATTTTAGAAATAACCCTGAATGCCTCGGTAAAAGTCTTGCCAATAGCATATGCCACTCTCATCGGTTAAAAAGAATCAGAATCAGACCGACACGCTTCACCAGAAAAGAATTTTCGGTTAAAAATTCGCCTCATTTGGACTTTTATAGACTTGAAATCACCAAATTTGTTTCCATGAGCAGTTTATATTAATTGAAAATTTATTGAGAAAAATAACTGGATTCAGAGAGAAAACGTATGGGCAGAGATTGGAAATTCGAATTATACTCATTCAATACTGATGGAAACACTTCTAGCTCATCAATTTAATTTTCTTTTTTAGAATTTAAGCCGTCTCAAGCAGAGAAGTGAGGTTCAATTGTTGAAATAATTTGCACAGTCCCGATTTTTCAACATATAATGAAACGGATATGTTACTTGTTACGGAAGTATCACATTCTCAGTTTCAAATAATAAACCATTGACATTACAACCCACATTTTTAATTGCTTGATTTTAAAGAAGAAATTCTATTTGTCCTTCAATAAAATTATACTTTATTTCACTTCAATGATACTTTGAGAGAGAAACTTACACTTAACATTTTGGAAGCCTGTAGATTTATTTAATTAGATCGAGCGCACATCCTAAACAAACTGAGACTTTTTCAATCAGTGGAAAATATTGCAACCTCCAGGTTATTTAAGCCTAAAATTAATTAACTTGAGCTATAAACATTATCGCATTTTATGACTATTGCATTAGCTTTTTTGATATCCATGACAAATTACTAGAAAGAAAGAAACACTCTTTATAAAAATCAGAATTCCAAAAGAAAATTATAAATATTCTCGTTCCATGCCATTGCTGAGAACATTTATACAGGTCGGGAATGGGATAGGTAAACATACACACAGAGTAGGAGCTGTCATGGAAATTCTCAGAACCGAATTCCTCTACTGTTTAAAACATTCGTCTTCACCACGATTACCCAGATAAGGATATACCCTAAAAACTATTTCGCGAGTTTTATGACAACCATAAGACGTCACACATAAAATAAGACAAACTTACAAGACATCACATGTGGATTTCAAGAAAATAACATAAAATATCCAATTTAATAATTCTGAAATTAGAAACTTTAGCAGTGCTCAAATGACAGTATAAGAGGATACTTGTAATGATTAACATTGCCACTGTTTTCTAGTAATGGATACTATTCAGAATAAATTAAACCCCGCATAATTTGTACCAGACAAAATATTCATTTCAAGGGGTGGGTATTTATCATCGTAACGTTCAAATGATAGTTTGAATTTGAAGTACAAATACTATGAATGAAAATAATTGAATAAAATACTTTCAGATTTATATGAATATTTCCAGACTAATATGACTTCTCTCTCATACATAGGAATTTACAAAATGGTAGATTGAATGTCACTACTAAGAGCATGCAGTTCAGTGCACTAAATTTATATACTTTGCTCATCATGATTGACAAAAGTTAGTTTTCAAGTATAATTAGCAGTATCTTGTAAACTAGAGTGCAGTTAAAACGTGACTTATTTCAGTGGCAATGTTATAATATGAGTAGATTTGAGCTATCAACAGCAAATATGTTGTCAACATATATATCCAAACCTACGATAACTCTGACAATGTTAATTTGAAGTGAAGAAATATCACCAAAAACATAGAACAGAAACAGAAAGAACTAAAATAATAAAAAGCTCTAAAAGCAAATCACCAAGATGTAAATGAATAAGTTTTAGCTGGCAATGAAAAATAAATAGTAGAAACTGTGCCTTCTTCTTAATTATAGGCCAACAGTTTGCTGAATGAAAAAATGGAGATTTCAGAATTGAAAAAATTAACCATCAATCGCAGATAGCAGAAGAAGCTCAATACCCATGCACAAAGTTTTGTAATCCGCGATTCATGTCCAAAATTTGATTGATCAGATTTTAAAAAAATCTAAAATGTTAGGGGTGATACAAATTATATCCTTTTTGAAAAAAGAAAGCTAGCTCATTTATTTTTTTATAGCGTTTGAATCAATAGACAACAGACAACATACCAATATATTGGTGTTTTTCTAGAATCAATCATTGGAAAACAATATTATGATCTAACAATGAAGCGTTTACAATTGATAATTTATTATATATCGGTATATTTTTATAGAAAGCTTCCTCTGATAGCTATCAAAAGAAGTTTGACGTGAAATTAAAGAATATTAGCATGCATGAAGGTTTACGAAACTAAAATTGAGAGATTGATTCTCATTATTTTTCGTTAATATTTCAGCTACAAAAAATAATTTAGGGAAAAGTTAAATAGTGGCCTACATTTTTATACTTGAGAATGAGGTTTTCTGTATGGGACTATTCTCCCACCAAAATAGAATCAAAGAGAAATTGACACATCCAACCAATATTGAATTTTGCAATAAATAGAAAATGGACAACTTTATTACCAAATTTTAATTTTATAACATTTGCGCAAAAAAATACATAGAAAACGTTGAGCTGAGCACTTCTTTATTACTTTATTTTTAGCTTGGGAAATAAAAATAAACTTATAACACATAAATATTCATTTTTGAAACTCCATGATCGGGTTAAGTACTGTACTGCCCAAACAAAAAATACTTTTTAGAAATAATACAAATTTCTGATAATGAAATCAATTATAAAAATATGAGTGAGTAACATCAGATTTGACAAATCTGAATAATGTTTGTAATACTCCTATTGTTTCATTCAACAGCTGGTGGCCTACCATTGAGAATATTATGTACTTTGTTGTTTGTTGTGAATGTTCCTGGTACCTATTTTTCTATGTTGTCTCAAAATAATAATTTAAAATATGTCAAAACTGCGTCTTTCATATGAGAGTATGAACTATAGGTACCCAATAGTATTTCCAAGTTGAAGAACCTGGAATTTGAAATAAACCGTAGTTTGTTCTTTTCAAAAAACTACTTTCAAAGGCGAGCCTCTTTGGATGTAAGCTGAGACGATACGACACATAACATCACAATGGATTTTCAAGTCAGTGGTTCAAGGATCACAGGTTAGGTAGTGAGGTAGTTTCACACGCACACATTTGGAAAGGGTTATGAATTTGAAAGGATTCTAAATTGCTCAAACGATAATATTTCCATACATGTCCAAAAATTCAAACATGATAGCTGAAAGTAAATTTTATTGTGATTTATTGTTTAGCACACAAAGAGAATAGAATAACAATTATATAATTTCGAATTAAATTTCCAAAAAGTGCACACAATTATTTGAAAAATTTAATCCAAGGATGTTGTAGAATTCAACTTCATATTGTAAGAAAATGTTCATTAATTATTGAAAAAGAGCATGACAGACTGAAGAAAACAGTATCCTATTAAATAGATTATTAAAACAAGTAGTTGAACATGATTATAATGATGTAGTTATTTATTTCTAATTATATGCAAATCATTGCCCTTGAATGTAGCCTATTATTTGATAAAATATTTTAAATTATAATTATTACTGTATTTGTCATCCAAGTACTGTAAAATTTCTAGACAAAAGTTGATTAAAATAATCAATTAAGAGCAATTTGAGAATCTTTCAAGAATGGAAAAACGTAGGGCAATGTGAAAGGTACGAAACAAAAACAGGATCGAGATTGAGGTATTGAGATTGAATAAAACTGAAAAAGGACAACACAAATGTGAGTAAGAAGAAGAATAAAATAAATACCATGAAATAAATACCACAAAAATATTCAAGTTTTGATTTGTGCATTTGTTCTATTTGAATTTATCAAGTGCAAATGATTCAATTTTTTTCAAAGAATAAATTCAACGACATATTCTTACTGAGATAATACAAATTTATTATACTTTTTGAAAGTGAATATGTAATATTTGACTGAATAGTTTTGTTGAGATAGCAATAACAAGTTGTCAAAGACAGAATGTGAATACTTCTGATCACTGAAGATACAGAGTGTATTGAATAGTTGATCAAATTTAGCATACGTTTTCACTCGATTTGAGAGAATAAAACTTACAAAGGGGCGAAGTTTTATTGTGTGAAATATCTTTGTTTAGTACAGACTAATGAATAAAAAGGATGTTTATATCATAAAGTTATTTCTAATCAATTTGGATGATTGTCTTGAACAGCTATACTATTGTTTTGTAATAATGAATAACTGATAAAATAGGGTCCTCAAACTTTTCCCATTACGTATATGGATATTGGTAATAGTAAAATACTATCTTCATGCATCTGGCATGTGAATGTGTTCAATGTTGCTAAAGGACTGAATATCCTACTCTGTAAAATAGACTTCATTCTAGGTACTTAAAAAAGGTTAATTTGAGAGAATAGAATTATTCAAGGGGAAACTATCGAAGGTTTACGGAGGAATGTGTGAGGAATGAATAATAACATTGACCTTTTCACAAATATTTAGAATGCGATGATTAGTACAAAATTAGTACAAATTAGTATAAGAATACAAAACTAACTGTAGTTAGATAATAGATCAATTTATGTATATAATTTGGCTTAAATCATAGTAATTTGTATAAAAATAAAACACGCTTGAATAATAAATAAAACACAATAAATCTGGTTGAAAATAGTCTAGTATTAGATATTACAAGAATGGTCATTAAGAATCAATGGTACAATCCCAAATATGCTCATCAATTTTGAAAATGATCTATTTCGAGATCAATTAGAGATTAGGAATCATATAGGTATAATGAAACTAAGCATTATTCAGTGATCAGAAATATTTACTGGAGCAATAACTTGAGAAGATATAAATAAACGGAATAATTGAAGATCCTGCTAAAATTTTCAAATATATTTAATGATTTCGTCTTCTAATCATGTTTTCTTTTTTAGTGGCAATAAGAAGAATCTCCAATTCTCCATATTAATCTCAACTTTTCTGTAATAGATAAGCAAGATGTATAGTATTGCATTATAGAAAACATACCTTTTATTCATCCTTATGGACATAACTCTGCACGGAGTTCTCCTCCACAAGGAACTTGACTCTTTGGTAGAATGAAGCGGTCACGGATGGAGGCTGTTTGCGCAGGAGTACTTCGACTGGATCATTCGAAGCCAGACACATTATGTGATCGCGACAGACTGGGTGGGTGCAGCATTCACTGTCAGAGCAATCAGCCATTCCATCTGTTCATAAACATATTCAAGATATACTACTCTTGCAGTTCCCAAGGGTAGCAAAGATGGCAAAGAGGGAAAGATTTTTGATTTGGGAGAGTGGTTCGATTTTCAGGTGAACATAGTTCTTGATTTTAAAAGGAAAATTAAATTAATTTATGAAAAAATCATAAAAGTTATTGGGAGAGAAACCTTAGAGTTGGACCGATTGTTTGGTTATCTTGTCTTCAAACCAACAATATTTCCCTCGCGAATTTTGACGAACAATAATATTGCAGTCCAAATTAATAAAATGTCCTCACTTCAATTCCACTGAAAGAATTACGGTCCAAAATTACTATAATTTTGAATTTAGAGAGAAGACAAAATGGAATAATTCACTCAATTCAAAACTTCTAGAATGAAGGATAAAACTTAGAAATTTCATGCACATGGTAGGAATAAAATATACAATTATTTTAATTGTAATTATTTTGACAAAAGGGCTAGATAATAAACATTTTCTTTCTTTGATATGCGTTTTGGTCATTTTATTTTTATTTAGTACCAGCCTTCGAGAATATAGAGGACTGACCGACTGAAGATGATATATTTTTGGATTACTGAATTACATAATTATCTTTGTTTACTTGTAGCACTCCAGGATAAAGTTCACCTCAAACAAGAGATATCATAGATATCAAACACCTCATCCAAGAACTGTTTAGCCTAAATTAGAATTTGGCCTTTAAGTTACTTAAGTTACCTACTTACGTAGGAGTAGTAGTGAAATTTGTAGGTAATTTAATTTTGTAGTAGGGTTACATGAAAAGTCACTCTTAAGAGTCTTAAGTGATGGATGAAGTGAATAGGAATGGAACTAAATAATTTGAACCCATCTCACCATGATCGTTGTCGATTTCATCATTGCATTCAGTTTCCAACTGAACACTACAATCTGATCCAGCCCAATCAGGATTACACTGGCAATGATATTCTCCATCCTCCAGGGCACATATACCGTTACGATTGCAGGAGTTCAAACACCCAGCTGTAAACAGAAGAGCAGGATAAATATTAATGTTAAATTTAAAAAGAAATCACATTGAACGCTGATAAGAAAAGGCCTAGGATAAAGGCAGTAGGAGTGAAACAGCACTATTCATTAGAAATTACACTTGAATTGTAAAGTTGATTTTTTCTGAATTATTTCATGGTAAGCTTGCTGAAGAATACTTGAATATGGAAAGCATTTTATCTTCACAATTACAATTGTCAACACAATTTGATAACCACACAGAGGAAGTAGAAAGCCTCATTGTATAAACCAGACAATATAGTAGATGTGAATGGGGCACAAATAGTAAATATTATCTAGAAATTTTAAAATGTTTTGATGAATGTGAACACGCAACAAGTAATGATATTATTGTTTCTACGTTTCTACACTCTATAATAATGATACTGCACATTCGGCTCACCTTAATACTTTATGCTATCTGGAAATAGGAATTAAGTAACGGAAATTGTAATTTTCAATTCCAAAATTTGTTAAAGCCGAAAGGGAACCAAAAAAATTGATAACAGTTCGTAATAACCTAGGTAATAACCTAGAAAAAACGAGGTTATGTTTACAAGCCAACACATGGAGCAATTGCAATGGAGCCAACATAAAAATCGTGATTCACTGAAAGCGAAGGAGAATATTGTTTATCGCTGGATGAAAACGGAATTTTCCGAGTAAAAAATAATTGAATATTGAAAAACTATTACCTATAAAAACTATAAAGCCTAAAAACTATTAAACTATAACCTGGTAATGGTTGTTTAGATGGTGTGGGAGGGGGTTGGTTTATGCAGAAACTGATAGGAATGTGGTGATAAGGAATGCCCACAAGTTATACAGTATAATAAATTATATACCTTGTATATAATTTATATATATGTACTATATATATATATATTATACGTATATATACGTATATATATATATACGTATATAACAATATATATATATACGTATATATATACGTATATAAATATATATATATACATATATATATATACTATATATATATGTATATAAATATATATATACATATATACCTTATATAATTTATATATATGTACTATAAATTATATACAAGGTATGTATATATATTTATATACATATATATACTATATAATAACATAGTTGGAAAATGCGCCTGAAATTATTTTGGACTAGAAGCCACCCGTGCTTCGCAACGGAGCTCCGCAAAACAAAGCTACATTATAATTTCTTCTCTTCCTGTGTCGATATTATTCATTTTCTGGATTAGGCCTTTAAAATATTGTATAGCCTAATGCTATGCTAAAACTGAACATATAAGGTAGGCAAAATAGTTTTTAAATTTATTGAAATTCATCACATCCAATAAAGTAGCCTTATGAATTGGACCAATTCAGAAATTAACAGGGAAAATATTGGGAAGGAAATGAAGAGAAGTATTTATTGTGGCATAAGCTCCAAGTTATTCTTTATAGGTAAACACAACTGTATACTTATTGTTAGTAGTATTCTCGCTACTTTACTGTAAGCTACACATTCATCATTTGTCAAGTAAGTTACCTACCAAGCTCAATATTCCCGTTAGCAGTTAGCATTTTATTTTAAGAAGGCCCGTTATTAATCTCATTACTTTTGCAAATGCCATCACATACAAAAATCTTCTTGAACTGCGAAAATTATGAGACAACTGAGATCCCCGTGAATAATCCTCCTTCATTACAAATTTTTATTAATGTACCACAATTTGCAGTACATCTATTCCATCAGATAATTCCATAACAATTTTGTAATTTTTATTGCTGTCATAGAACGCTAAACTTGGCAAATTCCAATAATAGTTTGATTAGGTTCTATTTCCCAATGTGTAATTTCAACATTGGAATATCATAGCGATTTGTAAAAAGTACAGTATTAGAAAAATTTGTTTTAGGCCTACTTGCATGAAGTTGAAAATTATCTGCAAAATACGAACTATTATAAGTCGAAAAATTGAATAAATTAATATTGTTTTATATTGGAAAAATTGATATTGGTTTAATAATAAATAACTGAAAAATTAAAGAATTAATTTTATTTCGATGAAAAAATAATTGATTTTGATGTGATGTCAAAAATATGGAGGATCTGAGATTCGAACCCCGATGAACTGGAGCCCCTTCGGTCTGGAGACACGGGAGACACGCCTAAACCAACTGCTCCACCGCAGCCGTTGCAATTTGATCGGTTTATTAGCGTACTAAAGTTTCTAACCTCGAACTCGAATCATTATGAAGTAGCTATTAAGAGTATTTTAACCTTCCGGAATGAAGTGGTATTTGAGCTTCAACTCTGAAATATCTAAAGGGAAAATTGAAATTTGGGCTTCGAGGTGCATAACATTGATATTTTTGGAAGCTGCATGCAAACTTCCAAGGTCTAGATCATTCTTATTTTTTCGGAACGCAATCCACAAAATTAGCTTGCACCTTGCTAATAAACACACACACGAACGCAACCGTATCTTCTTTTATTTATAAGAAGAAGATGTGTAGAGCCACGGCCAATCTTGAGATAATCTAAAGTTTGGCCATGGTACAGCAGTTTTTTTACAAAGAAGAAAACAGAAGATTTTTTAGACAAATTTTAACAAGTTTCAAAGCTCTTGCATTTTTAATTTAAAAATATTCTAAATACTTTTATTGCTAAAATACAATACAAGCAGAGATCTGTTCCATTTTTTTATTCAAATCATTGGAGTTCTATACAAGTTGAGGTGGTTCCTTTATAATCATTTTAAAAGCTAAAAAACAGTTAACAAACAAAGCCGAGAGAATATTAATTATAAGAGATTATTATTCTGAAACTTTAATTTTGAAAACATTAACATGTATCCACCCCCGAAATGGAACATTGCTGAATACTAGGCTACAAAAAGTCCACTAATTCTAGTTCATTTTACCGATTTTCTAAGCAGAACCGTTGGAAAAATTTAGAGATGATTTAATTGATTCATTTAAGAGATAATTTCAACTTACGGAGGGTACAATGTCTGCCATTCCATCCTTGTGAACAAACGCAAGTGCCATTCTTGCACTGTCCGTGCTCAGAACAGCGCGAGTCACAAGGTAGAAGGTCGCACCGTTCTCCGCTCCAGCCAGGCTTGCACACGCACTGGCCCTGGTCGCATCTACCGTTCGGCCCGCAGTCTAAACTGCACACCGCTGCAAATTGACAGAAGAGAAAAATGATTAACTGTTACTGTCATATTTGTTGACTATAATACTGTCAACAAGTAGGCCTATGGTAGTGTACAAAAAATATTTTACAATACTGATAGAAAATTTTATACCAAATACTTTCTAATGTTGATTCGAATGAATCAACATGAATTCTATAATCATCTAATATCATCATGGAGCGGAATATTCAATTTCTTATCATTTAAATTGATCCAAATTTCTCCATCACTAGATTCAAAGATTAGGATATGTTTTCCAAAAGTGAATGTTTCAATTGAGAGAATTCCAAATTTTTGATACAGAGAAAGCTTAATCATACTAGTGAGACAACAATATGAGAAATACAACTGTGTGAGAAATACAATATAAATTCTAATAATTTATTCAATATTCAATTTTTGCAATAGCGGAAATCTTCAGAGTATTTTATAACATTATCAATTAGGAATTTCGTTTAATAAATTATTATGATTCAAAAAGCAATTGAATAGTTGCAATATCTCATTTCCTTCTATCTAAATATAAACTCCTTCATTAAAATGATTAAGCTCATTGAATTTCTTGTCCATGCATCTGAGTATGGCGTTATAGTGTAACAATAATTTTTATCTTGACAAAGTGGTCCATTTTCTCGTTTTTCCCAATTCAATTCAATGGCATTATACGATTTTATCGATATGAAAACAGAATCACTGATGTTATAAGAATATTCAATTTCTTAAAATTTATGATTGAACTGTTCATCGATTAACAGTAACATAATTCATAAGAAAAAGAACCGTAATCCAATCTTGTTCATGATTTCAATAGTAAACTATTGTTTACTATTGAAATCATTATATAAATGAACTCAATAGTTCATTTCATATGACAGAATTCGCTGAACCATTACCGTACAGTTATTCTTATTACTTATTGTAGCACATATGTATCTATTTTATAGCTCTCAAATATTTTTCAATTATAAATACACAATAACTGTTGAGTTTTGAAGCAATGTAAACAAATTAATTGGACCTGGAAGACTTTCAATAGAAATTAAATGTGGATATTTTATTGGGAGAGAACCGTACCTTGGGAGCAATCTGGTCCAGTCCAAAATTCTTCGCACACACAAGCTCCAGTTTCGAGATCGTAGCTGCCATGCTCTGAACAGCTTGGCAGGCATTGGTAAACTTGTTGGTCCAAAAGGGAACAATTCACTCCTTGCCATCCAGCTTTGCAGTAGCATTTTCCCTCCACACACGTTCCATGTCCTGAGCATTGTGGCTCTGGGCAATCAACTAGAAAAAAGAAAGAATGATAATGAGATTACCACGGGAGGATGAAAAATGAATAAAACTGAAATTTATACAATGTACAGTAAAAATACATAAATAATTTGAAGAAGGCTCCTCACATGGGTAAATGCCTGTGGGCAGAGATAATCTAGAGTTTCCTCACCTTTTTTTTTTGTACTGAGAATGAAAATAGACAAATAAGTAACAAAATAAAATAACAGTGAGAATGACAAGAAAGGGAAAATAATATCTCTTTGCTGCTGAGGGCAACTTCTATTATTTGCTGATGTTCATTCATTAAACACCATTGTTTGCTGATGATCAAATTATTAAATTGAGAATGAGACAACGTTCCTGTTGATTGTCTTTTAAATCGAGGAATGTTAAAAATGTTTGTGAAAATAGTTTTAAGTTGATAACTATTTCTTGTATTTATTGAGATGACCAGCTTGTTACAATGTATTGTATTTATTTTGTTGTGCGAAATAAATTAATTTTTGAATTGTATTGAGAATGATGCATGAGCTTGTAGGCCTACTCAGAGGTAACTCCTTTTCTGTTGCCTAGTGTACTCAAGATGTATATTTTGTAGGAACTAATACGGTATATGCAGGTATGTTAGAATATGAAGTGTTTGGGAAGTATTGGTGCAGTTGCATGGGTACAAAATTGATTCAATTATCGTAAATGGTTTCCACCAATTGTGGGATATCTCAGACATCGCTGATTGACATGTTTGGAGATTTCCAGTATACTTCATCTTTGGATCTGATAAGAAAACCACGGTTCCAGTAGTAATACACACAAATATATTTGTGTAGAAGAAAAAATAATTGTGAGGGAAGAAGTAGATGGCCGATTGCTATCATTCTGGATCAGCAGAAAAAGAGAAAAAGCGTTTGATTGACAGATCAAAGGGTTGTGGTGGAAAGGGTGTCTGAAAGCTGTCTTGTTTGAAAAGCTGACAGCTTGTACTGAAATGTAACAATAAAAACGTTCTCTATCAATATTGATAATCTGCCCGAAGTCAAAATAGACAACCCACGGGAATAATAATGCTAGGAACTACTTCCTTGATCATGAAAATCGAAATGTTGTCTGATGATTTTTGATAAAGATTGAGAATAACACATTGCATTCTAGGAGATAAAATTATAAAACCCATCGTTTCAACGGAAAATGGTTCATTATAGGAATGAAATTGATGTAAAATATTTCATTGTGATAGATTTAAAAGTTGTAAATTAATTTTTAAAAACTGGAATATGTATGACAATACATCTTTCTCAATCTCTGCAATTTCCATAGGTTTCTTCCACCAAATTTGTATGGTTGCAAGGAATTAGCTATGAGTAATATCATGCATTTTAGAATAAATTTTAAAATCTATTATTTTCATCACTCATTTTGTTTTCATTATAACAGAGCTAATATTACTACTGTAATGTTCTAAACATAACGTTTCGAATTACGTCATTTGGCCTATTTTATTATTTTTTTTTGAAAATTAATGAATCTTCATTGCCATTTTCAAAAACAAATATTAATTATCCTTTTATGACATTGATTGCAAATATATTATGAAGAGATAACTGGCGAACCTGATCGAGCGCAGGTAAAAAAGAGATAAAAATAAAAACACCAGTATCCATAAGTTTCCCTCATGATGCATGATGAAAAAACTAAGATGTATATCTTATTATAAGGTGTATATCACTATTATAAGGTGTATATCACTATTATAAATATCACAACATCTCACCAGACACTGTGTCAGAAGTTTCCCTCATGAATTCAAATATAGAAATTGGTAGATGGATATAAAATTTTCACACCACATTTGAAATGATTACAAATAATCGAAGGATGAATATAAAGCATTGAACGAAAGAAGAAGCGTTCAATGATGAATTGAACATTCATAAGAAGCATTGAATAATGAATGTTGATTTAAGAGGGTTGAAAAAGCATTATTCATGAATATTTAATAATGAATGATCATCAAAATATTGGAAAACATGACAATATCCAATAATCACTAGAATGATATAATCGTAATCATTGAATGGTCGAATAAGCATTAGAATGATCAAAATAATCATTAGAATATTATCAAATAATAATAGAATATTGTAAGTATGAGAAGTTCCGGTATTAGTTGTACAAGTTGGAATAATATTATTAATAACAAATTGGGAATTGTAATAATTTATTGTTGACTAAAAATTACTTACCAATATTGCAGGCAAGGCCCTTCCAACCGGCATTGCACTCACAGCTTCCCGCCACACACTTGCCATGCCCCGAGCAGTCAGCCACCTGGCAGTCATGCTCCGGAATGTCACACTCGGCTCCCTTCCAGCTTTCTTCGCAGTGACACAGTCCTCCTCCATATTTACCATGGTTGCTGCACAGAACTGGACACACACCTACGAAAATATCAAGGCAACAATGAAATCATTTTCCATTACTTTCAATGACTTCGAGTTAGGTCTACTTTTTTGGATATGGAAAACGTATAGTTAAGTAGAAAAGCTGGAAATAAATATGACAAGAATCCAATAATTCTTCAATAATTGTTACATTGTTGACTGAATTACATAAATGGAATGGATAGCTTTCTATTCATTCCTATTCTGTGGAATGGATATCCAGTTATCCATTTCTATTCCTATTCTTATTTCTATAGTTTCTCTTTGACTGAAACATGGTGAATTGCATACCTAGGGATACTTTTGAAGCAAGGCAGGGACCTGTTTTATTAAATTTGAGAAAATAGAATATATTTATGTGAAAATGATGAAATGATGTGAAAAATTTGACTTGATTTAATTTAGTCCTACGTGTTGTCTGCTGCTTCTATTTCTGATCGAATGGAATCAGTTCCTTAATATTCTAAAAATTGTTCCCTTTGAGTGAATATTGTTGAATGTTTATGAGTTAACAAATTAAGTATCGTAAATTACATTATTATAAACATTATTCAAATTAATGAGAAACAGTAACAAAAGTAACCAATATGACTTTAATGATACATGGTAATATTCAAATGATTATCCAATCTCGAATATCAACTAGCAAAACCAATAAAGAGACCGTTGATGTAATTACTGCCATGCATTTGAAATGTGCAAAATCATGTTATTGGAAGTATTTTGAGATTTTGTTCAAAGTATATTAGTATTTAGTATAGGAAATAAGTATTACATATGAATTGTTTGAGATTGATAGAAGTGCGATAAGCCAACATCGTATTGTTTCAATAAATCCGGATTATTTACAACAAATAGTCTTATTCTTCGTAAAAACGAGATAATAAAATAAAATATCTGTAGTTGTTAAATTTATCATTGATTGCAGAAGAGCTAATAGATACTCACTTTTAGAACAGTCGATCCCCTCATATCCATCAATACAGTCACATTTTCCAAGATAGCAAGATCCATGACCAGAGCAATCGTTTGGACAAGCAGTTGATATTCCCTCAGCTTCTTCTACTATCAACACTATCTCATGAGATCGAAGATCATCGTTGTAGACCGACAAAAACCATCTGCCAGTGTCGAGATATTGTAGCAGTGTGACATTTACAACCAATGGAATGTTTCCGGTTGATCTTTTTGAAACTTTATGAGGGTCATTTGAAGAATCCTTATCAGGCTCATCACCAATATCAGACTCATCAGAGTTCGATTTGCTCTTATCAGTGGATTGTTTCACTTCCGACTCATCTCCATCCGATTCTTCAACAGGAATCTCATTCTTCTCCAATGTTTCCCGAATTTGTTCTCCTTTAGACTTGTCTGATGAAAGTGTGGTAAAGCTGACAGCGTTGAGATAGCTAGCACCAAGTAGTTCTTGCGAGTCGAAAATTAAAGATCGTTTTAGCCTGTGATCAACTCTTCCTCCCTTCACAAATTCGAAAAAATCATACTGCGTTATACTGGGTGCTACGTTCCTTCTACCGTAGACAGCAAAATTCGCTCCCCACGGTAAACTCATATTGAACCTGCAATCATGAAAAAATATTCCTTATTGTATTAGTAAATGACTCAAAGTACTTCAAACAAATTCAATAGCTTGAATACATTACAAATCAAAACATCTTAATTTTCTCATAAATAATTTATTGGTGCTGCAGTATAATATTATATCTGATGGTATTACATTGAAAATTATATTTCAAAAAGAGTTGAATAAGAATAATTTTGAATAATAGTTTGATGTATTCTCATAGATTAATTGAGATTGGAGAAGAGATGAAGAAGAGTTACAAAGAAAGTTGAATCAAGAAATAGTGTAGAAGAAGTGGAAGTGAAAAGTGATAAGTATTTGAAAGTAGAAGCAGAAAGGAAGGAGAGATAAGGGAGCGATAGGTTGATTGAGATTGGAAAAGAGATGAAGAAGGGTAAAAAAGAGAGTTGAACAAAGAAGTAGAATAGAAGAAGTGGAAATAAAAAGTGTGGAGTAGTTGAAAGTAGAAGCAGAAAGAAAGATGACGTGGAATGAACTGGAGAGAGCCCAGTTAACAATTCCTTTTGTTTAGGAGCACAGACATCTGGTTTGAGAGTATAAAGTTGTTTGAAAGCGAGAGATATTGTGAAATGTGATTTCGATCCGAGCATCAACAGAGGAAGACCAAAGAGCAAAGCTTGAACATAGTTAGCGAAGGTCTGCATTTCCTGCTTTCCACTTCTCACTCCACGAGCCCAAGTTGTTAATCAACTTAGGATGCATTACACAGGAAAGTACACAGACAAAAGGAGCAAGTCAAACAGCCCGAGCAAGTGATATTAACAGCAAAGACAAACCGACAGCAAACTAATATGACCTGCTCGCTGCTCGCGATACAAGCGCTTTAATTCATAACTCAAGTGAAGAGTAATGAGCTCATGTTTATGCAGAATAATTCAACCCAAAAGCTTAAAACACCACCTCTAGGAAATTATTATCTAGTATTTGGGTACTTCACGAGACTATAAAGAGAAGATTAACCGTTGTGGTAACATCCAGTGAATAATTCAAAGTCAATTATCGAAAGTGTGAACCTGGCAAACCACAATAAGGCGTAATTGGTCAATAATGTTCATCTTACTTTGAATCAAGTATAATATAATTAAAAAGCCCAAGTAATGTGCAATTGAATGTTTGAAATTAAATTATTGTATTATTTAAATTGATTGCTCCAAAATATTAAATCTTAACTATTAGAAATAGCTGATAATAATGTATGGATATAATAAGCTACCGTCATTATTAAATATAAAATACTATAATTTATAGTCATCATAAATTACTGGTAAATTAAAGCATTTTTTAAATGAGTTTCTGATTTGATTCAAGATTTTTGATCAGCGTTGAAGCATTTTTCCGAATGGAATGGAATAATTGAAGTAACATAAAAAAGTAGATTTCTTTTTCCAAGTGTATCGAGTAGTAACTTACAAGCGAAGTAAATAATATTTACATACTAAACAATAAGTTAGTAGATTATTCCAAGAAAATGAATAGTCGTAGTCCATTAGAAGGGTTTGAAAAGAAAGTTTTCTATAACATCGAAAAAAATAAATTATATTAATTCCAATTCAAATTCTAAATTGATGCTTGGAATTGATTGAAGAAGAATTATAAAAACTGACTCATCAAGATCAATAACATGAATGAAGAAGATAAAAGTTAGGATCAATGCCCAAAACGGGCATTCTGATTAAACATGATACATGAGTAGGAATAGGCATGCCATTTTTCTGTAATATTGATGAAGATATTTGTTATGATAGTGACACTGAACATTCAAACTTACCGCCATAGCTGGCAACACAGTGGCAACACTGAACAAGTGAACTTAAAGATTTATTACAATTATCTTTATTACATCAATTTATTACATTTATTCACAATTACATTTATTCACATTATTTACAATAATATATAACTACAAAGACAATTAATTCAGACACTGATTTCAATTCTATACATATTGTGAATATTAATTACAAACAGTGTGAACTGGACTTGTTTCTTCTAGGCTTGGTTTTTCTTCTCTTGTTCATGGTTAACTTCAACCTGAGTTGTTAACTCTTCCTAGTTTGGAAAGGTTAAGATTTCGTGCTCGTAAACAGCAAGATGGAGAATCTTTCAATGTCTTCTTATGCGATTTGAAAAATCTAGCTTCTAAATGCGATTTCAAGACTATGGATAGGATTCATGAAGAGTTAACAGATCAGATTATTCATGGCGTTCGTAGCAACGATCTTCGAAATCGCCTATTGAAAATGCCTAAACTAACCTTCCAAGTTGCAGTATCAGAGGCTTTAGCTGATGAACAGGCCAAGAATTCTGTTCAAAATTCGTTCGTACCAAACCCTACTTCTACCGTTTATAAGGTACAGTATTCAAGTTCTTCCAATCATTCTAATCATTCCCAACGAAGCAAAGTATGTTTTCGTTGTGGGGGAGGAGACCATATTGCCCCACAATGCAAGTTCATTTCATTCAAATGTAATAAGTGTGACAAAATTGGACACTTAGCAAAAGTATGTGGTAAATTCCATAATTTTGGGAAATCCAAAATTCAGAATTCTCAAAATGAAGTACCAGTAAATTATAGAAATAATTCTAATAACAATACCAAACATTGCAAACAAGTATCAGATTCTAACCTTACTTCAAGTTCCAGAAATGAAATTGAGGAAGTTGTCTACATTAATAAAATTTCTGCAGATCCTCATCAGAAGATTATTATGAATGTTAAACTGAATAATATTCCAGTGTCCATGGAACTAGATACCGGCTCTACATTTTCATTGATAAATACTAAGAAATTTCATGACCTTGACATACCTGCTAAAATTCATCAATGCGACTTGACCTTGAAGACTTACAACAATTCATCATTAAAAATAACTAAATATGTCAATGTTGAAATTCGCTATAAAAACCAAATAAGTGAAGGTTGTTTATATTTGATTGATGGAAACTTTGATTCAATTTTCGGACGTGACTGGCTTTACAAATTCAAAGTACAAAATATTGCTGATATTAACAGTGTTTCAAACAATGATTTTTCTGAGGAATTCAATGATCTTATGAACGAGTATGAAGATTTATTTTCACCAGGAATTGGAAAACTGAAAGATACTGTGGAATCAATTCATTTGAAACCAGATGCTGTACCACAATACTTCAAGTCCAGAAAGGTACCTCTAGCACTTCAACCAGCTTATGAGAGAGAACTAGACCGTCTTCAATCACTTCAAATCAATTCTACAGTTTCCTGTTCTGAGTGGTCAACACCAACTGTTCCAATTGTAAAATCACATGGTACTATTCACGCACTTCACCAAGATTTCTCACGCACTTCCACCATGTCTTCAACCAACTACAAGGATGAACCAGAGGCGATCCAGTGCAACCAACTTGATGACTTCCAGATTTCTTCTACCGATATTGCCAGAGAAAATAAAGTCATTCATAAGTGGCTTCCACCAGATGCTCCATGGCAACGTATTCATGTGGACCATGCTGGCCCATTTTTCAACAAATACTTTCTCATCTTAGTGGATGCATATTCCAAGTGGATCGAGGTCTTCATTGTTCCAAATC
Source organism: Laodelphax striatellus (assembly GCA_017141395.1). Classification (NCBI taxonomy): domain Eukaryota; kingdom Metazoa; phylum Arthropoda; class Insecta; order Hemiptera; family Delphacidae; genus Laodelphax; species Laodelphax striatellus. Next base: position 37,273,069 of record CM029531.1, on the reverse strand, counting down.
TGTCTTCTACAAGCAATATTCCTTTCTTCCGAGAAACATTTGCTCGTTTTGGAATGCCTTCTGTACTCGTTTCTGACAACCACAGCTGTTTCACCTCAGCTGAATTCCAGACATTTCTGAAAGGAAATGGTATTCGACATATGGCAACTCCAGTGAAACATCCAGCTTCAAATGGACAAGTTGAACGGTATGTTCAGATGCTCAAGGCTGCAATTCGAAAAGCACTCTTTGGCAAGCCTTCTCGAGACATTCATCAGGCTCTTCAAAACTTCCTTCTCAGCTACAGAAAAAGGAAAATTTCACATGGCTTCCAAGATGATGATGCAACACTAGATTTTCAAGATCAATTCAATGTTCCTGCACCTGTGACGACTCCTGCACCTGTGATGACTTCTCCTACTGTACCACAGGACCCTGAGCAACTTGATTTTTCTACACCGGATTTGACTTCACCTGAATTGACACCTACCTTTCCACCGGATTTGACTACCAATGTTCCTGATTTACGTCTTCCTGAATCGGTTCCAGTTCTGCCTGATTTGGATCCTGGATCCGCTAGGCCTCGGCGACATCGACGGCCTCCACAGCGCTATTCTCCTACTCCATGAATTTCTTTGATGGGGGAGGTGTTATGATAGTGACACTGAACATTCAAACTTACCGCCATAGCTGGCAACACAGTGGCAACACTGAACAAGTGAACTTAAAGATTTATTACAATTATCTTTATTACATCAATTTATTACATTTATTCACAATTACATTTATTCACATTATTTACAATAATATATAACTACAAAGACAATTAATTCAGACACTGATTTCAATTCTATACATATTGTGAATATTAATTACAAACAGTGTGAACTGGACTTGTTTCTTCTAGGCTTGGTTTTTCTTCTCTTGTTCATGGTTAACTTCAACCTGAGTTGTTCTGTTCTATTACATATTGTATTATGTGCGTTCTGATAATTCATGTTCCCAAATAAAAGTTCTTGCACTTCAATATTCGTTCTTTCTTCAACACGTCAACACAACATCCACAACAATATTGATAGAAAATAAGTTTGATAAAATTAGTTAGCTGAGTTGAAATTTCTATCAACTGACCTTATAAAAGCTGGTTGCTTGTTGCGGAATTCAGAATTCCAGAAGTGTGCAGGCTGTATGGTGGCTACATGGGGAGTTCGAAAGTCTTTTATTTCTACGGTTGAACTTTGCCACTGCTGGGTATCTGTTGAGCTGGCAGGTTGACTAGGACTTGGACCACTATAATGAACTGCTGTGCTCGTCAGTACAGATTCTGAAAAATATACATTCAAATTCACTGAAAACACTGACACTAAAATATTAATGAGATTTTAGTTCCAATGTTCAAACGAGGAAAACGCACATTTTAGGAAAATTATCATGGAGGAGTAAGAGGTCAACTGCTAACAATGCCTCTACTATTTACTAAATTAATACCGAGAACATTTTTTTTAAACTGATCTGACATTTCAAAATTTCCGGTGGGACTACTTCTTCCTAGTATGGATGGAAACGTTAATTCTCATTAGAATGAGAGTTTTCCCTGTAAATTATCAGTTTTTTTCCTGTAATTGAATTATTTCAATTGTGGGATATTTGTAAAAGCTTTCATAAAATCTTTATGCCTTTCATATTTATTTACTTATCGTATTAATGTTATTATAGACTTATTATGCTATTTACAGAAATACAAAAAAAGAATCTTGAAAATAAATGATAACATGTTTGAAATATTCTGAGATTTTAAGTTTCATGTAAAATCATCCAAGTTAACACACCGAGTAGTGATACCACACTGAAATTTCAATTTAATACGCATGCATGCAAAGATGATTGAACAGCACACAATATGACAACATTGCCGGGCATTCCAATTGGATGACGCACCAAGCTGGCCAGTTGTCTTCAAGGATGAAAAGCACTATAGACAACTTCACAAGCATCTTCTATTAACTAGCATCTATAGCATCCCATCTAACATTATAAAGAACTTGAGTTTGTATTGCTTTTATGAAAAGCGTCTTGTTATTCATATCAATAAACTAAGATTCGAAGTTATCAACTGCTCCAATAAGAAAATGAGAGAAAATTGGAAGAAAAAATTATGATTATGTGACTGATATAAAATTTGGATTCATGATTTGTTCAGTTGATTTGAATTATTATTACTACGTATAAATGAGAGGAAGTAGAGAATTAACATGATTTATTGTTTTCTGCAAGGTAGAATATTCTGGAAAGACTCGACTCACCTTCTGTGGGTGTTTGTGATGCAGCCGTTGGATCATGCGAACTTTCGTCTTGTGCTACAGCCTTTGCATCTTCAACTAATATACAGCTATTGCGATCCATTTCAGTTCGCATTGAGTTGACAGCTGTAAAAAAAAGAAAAACAAATTATTGAAACTCTATTTATTGAATACTCAAGCAAGAAAGGACAAGATTTTTCAATTTATCGAAAAAGTTTAATTTCCTTTTAACCCTTCAACCCTGAAACGTTTTTAGCACTACAGGAATATCGGAGAGGATATTCTACATAATTATATAGATCTGTGGTTTAATTGTAAATTTGAAGAAGTTACGATTTCACACAATCTGACAATTTCATTGGCTATTTCATAGCCTGGAGGCTGAAGTCTCAACTAGTTCCATACAAACTGTAATTATTTGTTCCATAACAAACTGTTCCAACTAGTTCCATACAAACTGTAATTATTTGTTCCATAACAAACTGTTACTTCATCCATAAAGAGTAGGAATGTAGTACTTATAATTTGTCTCTGAAACCTCCAGAAAAAGTTTTCTCGGGTAACTAAATAAAGATTTCTCCAGGTAACTCAATTGATTTTTTATTGTTTGAGTTAGTTTTCTCGAAGATTGTTTTTTCGTATAGGTACTATATAAGATTTGCTGCATCGGTAGAAGACAAAAATCTTTGAGCATCGCCAAAGACGATACGCTTTTTATTATATTTTCCACAAAATAAGGCACTTGAGAAGTTCCAAAAAGGCTGTACGTGACATAAGGCAGAGGAAAGTACACCCACTCACTCACAAGTCACGTGATTAAATAAAGCCCTCGCTATTTCATTTCTTTTCTGCTGGTGAGATGCGACGGACGTTAAGAGTTTCAAAGGGAGTTGCTGATTTGCTGCCTACTTGAGGGCGGCGGATTAGGATCAAAGTGCTAGTCATCTTCGACATCGTCACAAACAGCGAAATAAGTAGAAAGTTGAGAGGTGGAAGGTCCTAGGTGAAAGGCTCAAGAGAAGGAAAAGTAGTGGAGGAGAAAAAGAAAAGCGACAAGATTAGGAGAGATAGAGAGCAGCGCACGAAGAAAGAGAAGAGCTTAAGAAAAAGGAAAAGAGCGAACGGTCTCAGCTTGACTGTTGAGATACTCTGACCCTTATCTGAGGGCAGGAAATGTTGTACCCTCAGGAATTGCAGTAGGCCCTCCCCAAACCCAAGCCCAAACCAGGGACGACCGGCTAATGCAGGTTTTTTAATCCTCAGTAACCTGTCCCAAGCGAAAGACACAAGGGACGACGAAATGAGTTAGGGATCCCCTCACTCTTGCCTCGCGCGGGGAAAGAAGACGATACGTTTTGTAGTACTGTATTTCCAATTTTGAGAATGCTCTCAAGAAACTTTTTGTCTCCCACATCGTTCTTCTTTCTATTTCTTCTTTTCGCTATCAGCTACATTCGACCGACTTCGCATTCACTCTGTCAGTGGCTCTAAACGTCAGAAACAACTCGCAGCCGCCGCCATTCTAGATTGACAAATCAATACAGCACTCGCTCCCCGAGTCAGTCCATCACATACGTTAAGCGCTTTTTGAAGCAGAGCTTTGATGTAGTGGTCGTCTGAATCTTCCAAAGATCAACTGCCTTGAAAAAATTGATTGCTATAAAATAGAAGATGTGGGAGAAAGATTATTATTGTACCTTTTCGGTTAGCAATTACCGATCACTGATTTGGATAATAGAGATGATAAAGATTTTAGATAAAAATAATTATTTCTTAGAGCTTCCTCTTATTCAGGACAAAATTTTAAAAAATTAAAGTTTATATTAGATCTGCCTGGTAAATTATTACTTGACGACCTCTCTATTAATTTTCTCTCGGCTCTTTTGAGAGGCGTCTTCGTCCCTATTGTTTTCGTTATGAAACACGTGATAAACGAACGTTTTTTTAAAGAAAGTGTGTGTTTGTGTGTAAACTTGAGTCAATTATTCCAGCTACTTTGTAATCTAATTTAGCGGCTTGAAGCCGGAAACGAGAGCTCGTGGCCTTTTTATGGGGCTCGGATTTATTTTTTCATTATTTATGGGCATTGTGTGCAGTCTAGTGTGAACTAATTGATTCGGGCGAATGTTGACCCACCCTCGGGTCTGTCTCACTTCTACGCGTAGACGTTAATAATTGAGCCACTGTTTTGCGGCGCTCTCCTCAACCCACCCCCCACCCCCCGCGACCCTCACCTTGCTCTTCACTCGTCCGAGTACTCATTGTCCATTATTAATTATTCCTTGTGAGGGTCGGCGTCCTGTCGACTATGCGCCACACACACATACTCACACACACACACGCACAGGTGGCGTCCGACGAGAAAAAGCAGCTCTCTCTTCTCGTTGCCATGGCAACTACGTATATCATAGGAGGAAATGGATTTTTCCCGCTAATAAATGAACCAAATCGTCCGCCTCTCCACTACTTTGTTCTCGGACTCTACTCTCCTACTGCCCATTATTCACCAGCACTTCCCTTCACCTCACACCCCACGACAAGATAAAATGCCTTTCACCAGGTTCCGAGACACTAGTACATTTCTGACATTTCACACCTCCAGACACCTTATTCGGAGCGCCCTGGTAATTGGTTACCGTAATTGGCTGGGGATCTGATTGATTGGCTCGTTACGTATAAAAAGTTGAACTCTTGTACTCTGGTGCCTTTTTTATGGAAGGTTTGAAGTCCTGTTAAACATGAAAACGGTAAACACAGTAGACGCTGTGGACTATTCAATAATTTTATAAGTAGAATATAGTGTGCATCCTCATTCTGTATTATACGATTTCTAAACTTTGATAAAACAGGCTCTTTTTTACAATCAGATACTTTTTACCGTAACACAAATTGCGATAGGATATTTTTGTGTAGTTGATTTTCTTGAAAGCCATTTTATACTGTTATGAGTATTCGAATCCAGAAAGTATTGACAGTTGTTAGCATTAGAAATACTAGATCAATCATGACAAACTAATATCGTAAACATGGTTCCTTGTCTAGAACATGTTGGTCGGAGAACCCCACACTCAAACCTGTTCGGGATAATATTTCTGTATTCCATGAATAAAAACCTTCCCTATATTTGTATTCTAGTTTAAATATGGTATTTTGCATTTCAGTAAGTTATTCATACTATAGTAGAAATGTATACAGAACAATGAACACATTTGGTGTGGATAGGATATATTATTGTACATTGATAACTTGATTACATGTAATAAATTGGAAATGGTATTGATGGCAAGAGCCAACAATCAGCTATGTTCGACCCCACACGAACACATGTACATGTATTCGAGACCACACTGCATCACCGTATTCGAACTACATATATCACAATAGCGACTGCAGCACATGCTAATAGAACGGGGACAGATGCGGTCCCTGAGGTACAATGAGCAGCGTTGGACTTAGCGGCCTGCCAAGGGACCCGCGCCCCTCACATCAAGGGGTCACTGTGCGTGCCCTATCATTGGCTGCTTCTGTCGGACACATAAATTTCACATTCGGCAAGTGTCCTTTCAACAAATGCTTAGCTGCCCTGAAACCATCTATGATCGATAAAAGTACGCCGCAACACTGTATTTTAATAATAATGGTTGGAGAAGACCCACGTGGCATATAACTTTGTAGTTTACAACTGCCACTGTGTCACACAAACGGAAGCATAACGGATGTTGGCCACATTCCAATGTTGATCCTGCGACAAGGTTACACACAGCTTCCAGAACGAATAAAACTCCACCGATCATCAAGCGAACAAAAACATAATAATTACAGTATACTAAATTGAATATGGATCTTTGTTCTGTTTTGATTGAATGAATTTGAGCAGAATGATATTGATGTTACACTAATCAATATTACATTATGATGTATTATGTATTATTACACTCTCTGTAATATTGGTGAGTAAACAGTTATGAGTACTGACTACTCACTAATCAATTTCAGATCTCAATGCTCGATACAAAAGTCGATAACGGTTTGTGTTATTTGAAGTTAACATATTGCATGCCATACAACTTGGGAGATGGCTGATAGAAAAATGGTTGTTAGATCATTATAAATATTTTTGAAGTATGCAAAAGAGCTTTTAAAATCGTTGTTATAGTCAATGGAACAAGAGGTTCAAGAAGCGCATGTGAAACAATAGGTAGCTCTTATTATTCAAAATCATTTCTTACTAGAATTTAAATTTGTGATGAAATTCAATTTCAAGAACGATTCTCAGAAAAGCAAGTAGCTAATGGACGATTGTTTTTAATGAGCAAGGATGGTATCATTGTAGACTTTTTCAGTAAAAATTCAACTTGGATGGTGTGCGAAGCAATCTGGCTGAGAAGATGTCCCAAGACTTTCACTTTGATGAGGCCACGCACCTGATGAAAGTAGTGGAGGGAGGGGAGGGAGGAGGGGGATGCGAGAGAACAGCCTGTTTGACATGCAGGTGAAACTGCCAACGACCAGGGACCTAGAATAATGAATTCATTAATGAGAGCGCCTCCCCTTAATCTGGGGCGATTGCCGAGGGACTATGAAGGATAGGTGTGTGTTGGTGGGTGGTGAGATGGAGGGGAGAGGAAGTATTTACGTAGAAAAAGAAGGTACTTGACGAAGAGAAAAACCCCTTTTTGCCGCGAGTGCATGTTAGCAACGTAATTAGGTAAGGAATAGGGAGGGGGTACCGCACCGGGTACAGCTTCTGAACGGAGCTTAGACGTTGTTAGAAGATACTAATTAGGAGAACGCCCTGCTATCACAGCGGTGGAGGGGTAAAAGCCTTGCAGGCTGCTTCCCGTGTAAGAAAACCAGACTTTGGCCTCTGTTTGGTCTTACATTCAACCAAAACATTGCTCCCCATCGAAACCTTCTTTAAAAAAATCTTTTACAACAACGTCAACTAAAACTAAAAACTATCTGGTAATTAATTTTGCGCCCTCTTCAAAAACAGACCCCTCTTGAGAGCATCGACCACTAACCATGGAGACCACCTTCTCTAATAGGGTTTTAATCTGGCCAGGTCCTTGACGGCATGACATCTGCTTTGTGTTATAAGCGGCTCGACTCCCACCCACCACCCACCACCCACACCAACCAAACCCCGAAATATGAGTTTGAAGTGGCGTCAGTCGAACTTCACGTCGATTAATTAAAATCACGTCCTAGCCACTTGCCAACACCACTAGAGTGTCGAGCACTCCAAAACTTTGAGTGCCTGCTCTCCCAGGCCCGGCGCTATCTACTATTTACTCAGAGTAGAGTAATTCATTTGAAAACTCTATAGAACAATAATATGGGGATGCTTCCAATGATTGAACTCTTCTATCCGAGTTCAGAGTTGCACATTGAATAGCAGATACTAAACTAAGAAGTAGTTTAGGAATTCTAGAAGTAGAATTACTACTAGTACCAAGTATACTATATTACTAAGTAAACTTACTAGTAAGTAGAATTACTATAGTATCTGACTTTAATAATATTATAGTCATATTATAGAAACGATAGTTGAAATTTTTCGCACCGCAACACTGCAACTTGAAACGATCTTAGGTGGTATTCTCGACTAGCGCTGGCATGTTTGCATCATTGTCTGAATACGTTCAGCCTCAAGTGTGCACGGTGGAATGAAAATTATTGACTGAAAAGAATTGGAAATGTGCGTTACAATGTTCGACAGCTTTGATTAATATGAGAGAAGCATACTAAAATCAAATTCTTGTATCCTCTCATAAATCATGTACTGTATAAGGAAAAGATTGTTAAATATTACAATATCTGGATTTCCACCATCCATCTGGAGGCATCTGGAGATTGAGCCGAAATCACATTCATGCCCGGTTTTTCAGTCGCTCAATAGATAGTTTATGGATCCAATAGCACTATTGAATCAATAACCATGTGTTTTCAAATGCAAAAAAGTTATTGATTCAATAAGTTTATTGAACGACTGAAAAACCGGGCATCAAAGAGTTTATACAATATACATGTTGTATATCTTCTAGCACAGGCTAGAACATAGCAATTAAATCAAATTATTTTGGAATTCGTTTTAATAGAACTAGATATGCAGGGGGTAATAAAATCAGTTATATCAGTGGTCACTCGGTGAGAGCGGTTGCTAAGTAATCATGTGGTTAAGTAACAAACATTCAAGACCGCTCCCAGATGAGTGACCGACACAAAAAAGACACAAAAAATTGTGCAATGAGGCGAGGTGGGACCTACCGTAAGGGTCTCCCCACCAATAAAAAGCCATACAATAAAAAAAAATCAACCTGGATAATCATTGAAAAAAGAGAGGATTTTACGCATTCCTGCTAAGAAAAATGCATGAGATTAAATATTTCTGTTGATAGTATCAAACTGTAGGCTACTGAATCAAATTTCTTGCTGTAACGACACGATAGAGTTTCAAAGGAATGATGGAAAAATGAAATTTTTCGGAAACAATTTTGATGTAATGCTTCAGTGGAATAGGACGCCGAGGCTTGTTGGGTGCTGTTTAAACACGTTTCGCATGTAATCCATCCTTCATTTCGCACATCTAATTAAACACTTTGCGCTGTGCTCGACTTCCCCCCCCCCTCCTTCACCACACCGCACAGCCAATGCCAGGCGAGCCTTTGCCTTTATCTCGGCTTTCACGTTCACAGCCAAAATTTAAAATTTATCTTCGCTCCAGCGCCAAAATGCGATTCCCCTACTCATTTATACATCCGCCCACCTTGATAACAATAACAACAAAGGAGACGCTCTCTCTTCTTGCGTTTGCCGTTTCATTCTGCAGCCTCTAATTTCCAATGAATAAGTAAGACGCGCTATGATTGCACGCAGTGAGCGGGTCTTTAGCACCTTCATGCCTTCTAAACTGGCTTAAGTGCGTTGAACCTTTGATGCTGCTTCCATCTTGTTCAAAGTTATGATTTGACAGTTCGTTGTTATCAACCATTATTACAGTCTTGTTTGAAAAAAAAATCCTGGATAAATCATGAGATGTGCTTTTGTGATTTCAACTTGATCATTATTCAACTCATCGTAATTAAAAGAGTGTGTTATTGTTTGCAGTGTGATAGTCCTTTTCAAAATAAAATTTTAATAGAATCACTAAACTATAATTATGAAGTGATGAAGAATTTTGTAATAACTGAAGTTTTTAATACAGGTAGAACTGTGTAAAACAATTCATGTGAAAATCTATTACCAGTTTATTTCAATATTCTATCACACTAGTAACAAATTTATCAAATTCAATTCAGACTAAGTAACTAGTTTGAAAATAGAGTAACTCCTGACAACGAGAATAGCAAAGAAAACTGAAAATATACTTGTAGAAGTCACATCAGAATGGACAAAAATTGAATCTAAATGGAGTAAACATAATTTTTATTATGTTTTTATTGGATACTAAGTATCCAGGATGATTCATGATGATGAATAATTTTTTGTTCCAATTATAAAGCTTTTCCATATTGTTCCATTAAAACTATATATCCGTTAATATTTATTTGGCTATATTAAAGAGCTACATACAATTACAGGACTTCCACAGAATATCAACAATACTTCTATTCACTAATTTCAATCTAAGCTGTTACACTCGAAGAGGCCACTCAATGGTGTCTTGCCGATTGCATAATCAAGTTCGAGCAGGGAAAACCAGTACTGCAAGAACAGACTACAAAACTCAACATTGCGATTGACCAGTTGCATACTTTACTCCTTCATTCACTCACTAAGCGTCAGTTGTTCATGGAGAAGGTACTTTGTATTATTATAATCCACCAATATTGTAGCAGTTGAATTATTTTCTTTCTGACAAATTATTACAAATTATCAACTGAACAACATCGCATAATTATTACATAATTCCAAATGATAATTCATTCTCCTCCGATTATAGTTGGATATCAAATTAAAAGAAATGAAATCATTTATCTATCCTCAATACAAAGGTTGAAAACTTGAAAATAAAAGTAGGTTACATCAGAAAAATACTGTGATATAAAATGAAATAGAACTGAATCGAAATATACAATAAATAAGGAAGGTCCCTGCAAGGTTAAGACACCTGTGCGCAGAGGTCGAGTGTTGAAAATGATTAGTAATTCATAAATATCGATCAAGGAAAAATCTCACGTCTCCAAGAAGACTCTTGGAAGCTACAATTATTCTCAAATAGATAGATCCAACATTATCAAGTTTCCTCAGCTATTTTTAAATATTTTCGAGTATTAAAAGGTTACAATACAAGTTTTCTACTGAAATTTTATTGAAAAATCTCTTAGTGCCCACTGCCTATTCATGCAGTCGATTCATGAAACTAACACGATCAGCGTTAGTGAGCGATGCGCTGTGCGACTGTTGCGACTCGACATTACGGTTCGCCACGGCGTAATTGCAACATTAATCATAGCGCGGCGACCTCAGCACTCGCCGGATTACCGCTCGCCTAATCCGGCCTTTATTTCCATACGTAATTAACGTGCACTATTCACTGTGTGCGCAAGAGTGTTTAGCGCCGTCGAAAACAAGAAGCCGACTGCCGCAGGTGAGAAAGCTCCTCGGCAAACTCACTCGATAACCTAATCAAATTACCGTCTCTGCCTCGCTTTACTCCATCGTCCTAATAATATTCGTTCACAATTGATTACGCCCTTTCTCCCCATATTTCCCAGGCGTACGCACCCACCGTCTAATTCCATTCAGGTGCACTGCAAGATATTATTCATCATAGTTCACCAGGGCAAGCTCCACTATAAACTAATCAGCAAAGTTATCAACTTTCAACATTGAATTACCAGCCATTGTTCAAGGTGTGAATGAGAGCTGATTGAGTGGTTACGGTGCGATCTCGCTTGAAAAAAGGAACGATGTTTAGTAAACTAGCTTCAACAACGTTGGGGGCGGTTGCACAAAAGAAAATGCCGCCTTGAATAACGAAATCTAACGGAACCAATCTGATGAGTTTTCCATTGAGCTCTGTTAGATGATAGCATTTAACGGCGGTTTAATATTTTCTACTTTTGTGCAATCGACCCGAGTCCTCTTGTGTGTTTGTCTTTTAAGACTTTTGACATTTTTAAAACTTATAAGACCTCTTGACATTTTTCAACTTCCAATAAATATTGGAAGATAATAGGGAGCGATAATGGACTAATAAAATATATTATATAGTTTTGTACAACATTTCTTTAGATTAGAGTCTCTGGAAACATGTTTGTCCTCAATCCCAGTCTTTCTTCAATTAACAAGAATAAGGCATTGAGTAGACATTTACCATAATTATGAATAATTCAATAAAAAAGTCAAGGATGATAATTTAGAAATGATATAAAAAATGATAGAACTCACCATAATCCTTGAAAAAGATGAACAAAAGTTATCTATCTCGCTGATACAGAATGACTCAAATCTCATTAAAACCGAAAACGTTGAAATATTTTATAAATACAGTAGTTGAATTTGATTTCCCGTAAAGCTTTTATATAATGAAATATGAGTAAGTTGCCTTGAAGGTATCGAAAGTCATGTTTTGCGGTGCGTGACCTCACAGATTTGTGGATGCGTGATGAAACCTATTCCTATGAGCTTTGACACAGATATTAGTAACATTTTCTACTTTATGGCACTGCAAAGCTTTTTGAATGTCAATGAACGTTATTGTAGTCTTTCGTGCTGAAAGCTGAATCCAGCTGAACGGAACAATCGTAACACATTAAGTTTCCACTTGTCAATTATTCAAGTCTCATTGAACTATCGTACCAAAAAAGTGTGATAAATCGATAAAGAGATATAGGCAAAGCACGAAGGCAAAACTTGGTACCATAAAGTCTGAACTCTGCTAAACAATATCAACATCAATATACTTCCGATGATCATTGTTCTTAAAATTAAAGTTTCGTTTCTGTTTGTTTGATTCTTGTAGATTTATTTCTACATAAATGGATATATTCCCCTGGAGATGATCTCTTCATCAGTGACTCATTCACTTACGAGCATTGTAGGTAATGCTATTTTAAATATTGGCTTTTATATCTATACAGAATGGCTCAGCGTGCTGTATAATAAAAAATGACTAAAGTGCAAGCATGACCACAAGTCTTATGCAGGAGTGAAGGCTTAGAAAACTTAACTCACAACTCCAGAAGAATTCCGAACTAACTAGGCTCTATATTATTGTTGAGCTAGAGTTGAAATTCTAAGACCAGAACAAAAGGTAAAATTATCTCAGTCCTAAACAATCTTAATAACCCTTATTTGAATGAGAAAGCAAGTTCTGTCTGTCAAAAATGATAGAGCAATTTCTGATGAATATTGTGAAAACTATAAAAATGTAATCTTCTCATAAGTCTCGTCATTGACATTTTCGACTACAGTACCGTACAAGAACTATACAGAACACTTTTGGAATTCCAGATTGATAGCTCTGAAACAGAACACTTTTAGAATTCCAGCTTGATAGCTCTGAAATAGGTCAATAGCTTCTTGAAATTCCTGTCTCATGTACGATATTCAGAATTATTTTCCTAGTAAGTGGGCACAGATTGTAATGATAGCCTGCAATCGATCATTACCTTTCCAAAGAGTGCCGGAAAAAGAATCAACCAAATCTGCTGAAGTGATTTTGGATCCGGCTTTGCTTTCGATCCCAATAATAATGCCTCAATACAACGTCTAATCATTCCAATCACGCAAGTCAAGCTGATCGTGGAAGAAGAGTTATTTTCCCTGATTGCACCAATTGTGAATATTCTAGAGCATCATAATAATATTAGAGAGAGTTCCGATGCTTACTGAAATTCGATAATAATCGTGTTTGCAAAGGAGGCCTCAGTAATAAATAAATGTTTAAACAGATTTTATCTTTCCTAGCAATGAAATCTCAGCAGTCTGTGACTGCACAGATTTCCCTCTGGTATGATGAAACCACCTGAGCACCTAGGTAGCTCATAAATATTTTACAGTATTATAAGAAAGTCGATTCAAAGCTTCAATACCAGCATGCCAGCGTGTCTTCTCTTAGTGAACATGGCTTATTCATGTAGTTGTAGAGTGATGCCTTGACTTGAAGAAAATTTCTAAATTCAACTTAATTTTGGTTATAAAAGTACTGTATGTTATGAATATTGATTGGGGTTTTGATTAAGTACGGAATACAAATAAAAATGATACGTCATGGAAGGTTTGCAAATGATATCAGTGTTTGAAAACACTTTTGGAACTATTTATATTTCATGATGATGTTATGCGCAAATTACTGTTACCATCAAAGATTTACACTCCAGGAGAATAATCTACGAGTAAATTAACAATTGTTTTGCTGAATCACATGTATTTAGCCTTAAATGTAGAGCATTCTGTTATCAAAATTATTAAGGACATGAAATCATGCGTACCAATACAGTTTCCATGTTACAACTTGCAGAAGGCACTGAATATTAATTTATGTAGAAAGCAGTCCTAATTGGGCCATGATCACAGCATAATTTTACAGCAGTAGGTCGATAATTCAAAAGCAGACTATCATCTTTCAGCCGTTAGTGACCCCCTTGAGAGTCATCTTTCACATTAATGATCTTTGCTCCAAATAAGCGGAGTGCGAGCCTATTGAAAGGAATGCCTGCAACTTGTCAGCGACAGCCGAACGCCATAACTGCACAAAACCGCTTAGGGGTTGGAAGCCGCAAGCCTACTAAAAAACCCTAAGTGGCTTTCACACATTCGAAACTGGACGTTCGCTCTTTCCTCGGCCAGTGAAAAAATTCACTTTTCTCTTTTCGAGTATCGCCCGCCAACATTCTTTTCAAAGCCACTAATTATTTTGCTCCAACGCTACAGATGAATGGATGGATGAATTAGAAAAAGATTAGAGAAATAAACAGCAAAAGCAAGTACATTTTTATTCCGAGCTCTTGAGAAATAATTGGTTAGTGATAAGTTAATTGGCTATTGATATTTTGATAAGTTAATTGGCTAGTATAGTAGATGTAGTATGATGGCTAGTATGAAGTATGATGTAGTATGGTATGTAGATAGGATAAGTAATGGAAAATAATATCCTTTCTTAAGCAACCAGCATCACAATTTTCTTCTCATTTCCAGTACGATATGAAATAAATGAAGAATTGTTTGATATATTATACTTACACAACAAAATTCTATCCTCACTGAATTGTAATATTTCTGACAACTTCAAAAGTTGGGAAAAGAAAGCCGTTACTGTTGCAAAATAAAGAACCGCAAAGACACAATATAAAGGAGGTAAGATGCTAACGTCTGACTGATGCAACCAAAGCAAAGACATGATGGATCGTTGAATGATCATTTTTGACACGATGTAATCTATTCTTTCTGATGCAATATCCAACTGCAAATAAGACAAATCTTTCATCCCTCTGGAATTCTCATTGTTGGCGTATTTCTTGTCATCTCTCCCAAATTAGGAGAATGGCGGACAAAAACTTACCGAAGAGAAGACGCGTTTCATCCTTTTCTTCCCGGGGGATTTCAATCTGTTAAAATGCAAGACGTACGAGCCCAAAGGCTGCGCCGTCGTTATTCTTGCAAATGGCCAAATGCAGAGCAGGGCGGAGCGGGGAAGCTCACAACGCACCCCATTATTCGTATACACGAGGTGGAACTGGAAACCGGCAAGCAAGCAGGCAACTCCAATAAAATATTTCTTCCACTTCTGTGACATATTACATGAGAATATACGCGCACATTATATTCATGCTGACAGACAGATGGGTGGTTTGTAGCGTATCATTCAGATATTTCGTATGCAACTACTCTTCTAATTCCAACTGTCTGCGCCCAACACCCGGCGAATAACTTAGCTGATGGCGTTCAAGTGAAAACATGCTGTAGAAATAAGGAAGAAAAAAACAACAACATTCGAGATATTATCGATTTTCGATTCGAGATTTATCATTCTTGAATAGTATTAATTGGAAACTGAATAGGAAAATTGAAGTTCCGATTGAAAACTGTGGCTTTTAAGAGATTCGATTGAATTTGTTCGAAATTGAAATGTGATCCAGTTTTTTACAATTCAGAAATAAGTACAATCTTTTTTCTTGCTCAATCTTCTACTCTCATTAGAATGTTTTGTTTACTATTCCCAAATACTTTTTTGGGATACAGAGCTCTCTTCAAGGCAGCAGTTCCCTCTTATTCTTGGATTGAACCCATTCTATTGGACAATTTTCTGGAATATGGATGTGGTAAATCCTTCAATAGATAACAATGATATGGCTTTGATATGTTTTTTCACATAAGTATTGATTCTTGATATAATTCCTCTTGAAAGGATTTACTCTTAATTAATCTCCAACGATTATTTTCTGAGTGAACAATGAAAAATAATTATTATTCTATTTTGTTCAAGAGTAATTGAACACAAGAGAAAAAATTTGTATGAAGGATACAATTCTTAACGGTAATCTTTTTATTCAGATTTGGTTTCAAATTACAAGATGTGTTCCCGAGCATTGATTATCAGGATTAATCTATAGTCGTCAATAATAAGTTAATTACACACAGAACCACTACTTTCTTCTCTTCTTAATCACATCTCTCCATCCAACCGTATTCAATCTTCAAAAAGCCTCTAAGTAAGCTGAGCCTCTGAACGTCTTAGTCCGATTGAATTGCACTAGGAATTCGAGTACTGTTTGAGGAGCTTGATTCAATGCAAGCCTGAAGATGGGGGAAGGAAACCGATTAAAAGTTGTTCAGCTGCGTTAATTTCTTGTCTCACCGTAATCAACACTACTGCAATCTCTTTACTAACAAACTGTGAGGAACAACTCGATCTATAATTGAGAGGGAGAGAGTTGGAAGAAAGTTGGAGGGTTGAAAGTGGGTAAATGAAACAGTACATGGACAAGTATTTAAATAGAGAGTAATTGTTGGATGTCTCCTACATGCGAATGATTGTGTGTGTGTGTCGCGCGCGCGAAGAAATGATGAGAGCGGGATGGAAGTCAGAAACGTCTTATTCAATAGAAGTTACACACTTTTAATTTAAAGAGACTCGAGGAGACGAAGAAACAAGCTGAGCTGTAATTTAAGCAGTGAAAAGATAACAATAGAATGCATCTAGTTAACGCCGACAATCCAAATCCAATTAAAACTACTGGGGAACGATAGGAAAGAGGTTGGCAAAGTTGATTGGAGGATGAGAAATTAAGTAAGGGCTAAAGAAAATGATTATTTGAACGAGGAGGCTGAGACAGATTGAGTGAGCGAGAAAGAGAGGAAAGAATGGGAGACAGAGTTGTTCCAGAATAAAGGTAAAGAAATTATCTCGGATCGGGCAAATGAGATTGGGATTGGAAGACTTGGTCCATGCCTTAATGGGACTGGAAGAAAGAGAAATAATGAGGGAAAAAACGGATCATCTCCATCAATAGAATGCATAGCGGGAGATAAGACAATAAAGTTCTGAATGGTTTTGGGTTACTTGGATTGAATTAATTCGTTGGTTTATGCAGAAACCTGAATAGAGTTCGGAAGCTATTTCTAGGATCTTACAGGTCATCAAATTTATGATCAATTTTTCGCGAGGGTTTAAAAGTAATGATTAGAAGTAATTTCTGAATATGAAAATAAGTATTCTAATTCTTATGCTTCTGACATTGTTCAATTACGTTCAGCTTTACTAGATAAAATGTTATTAAATATTACAAGAAGCTCGATTTGAAATTGCGGGTAAATTGATAGATTTCCAACTTTATGAGATCCAGATAATGAGATATCCAAATAATACAGTATTTTAGATACAGATTCATAATGAGACTCAAGAGATCCCTTAACTAACTAGAAAGGAGTTGTCACGCATTATGAAATAACATGAATGATACAGGGATTCTTCACGTTGTCCAGAATAAAATTCCTGTAGATTACTGCAACTCACATTCTATTTCAATTATTACAGTATGAAGAAACGAATTCAATTAAATGTCAATATTATGCATGATAAAGGGATAATATTCATATTTGTTTCCATGTAGCATGTGAATATTATGCATGACGAAGAGATAATATTATATTTGTTTCCATTATGAAGCACAAACTTAATAAAATTTTTCAAATCCTTAGAACCGCACATTCTATTACATAATGATTAAATTTTATAGCTAATAATGGAATACACAAAACTCATCCATAGTTGTTATTATGGTAACATCAATTCAAGCATTCAAATAACCATGCCAAATGCTTTCGAGAAACCAGATCACATCAAATTTAGTAGCATAAGACAAACAGTTATCTACGTCAGCGCTATTCAAATAATATATATGACGAACAATGTTACAATTTATCCCATGGAGTGCGCGTATTAGGTATACTTGATAGATATGCTATCACTGCTCTATAAACATCCATATTATTGAGCATTGTAAATAGGATGCGCTCGATACCGGAGCGTTAATATATTAATGTTTACCCAGGTTATCCAACCAAACAATCGTGATCATGTATGGATTATATTAGGGAACATGGCTTATGCCAGGAACATTTTGAAGCTACGAGGTGAACTGTTGTTACAATTTCAAACGGAACTGATGATCGAGATTAATAATTCTGTTGAGTACGGATGTGTTCCGTCCGCGGACGGTAATCGAGCAAATTGTTGGACAAGAAAATGGCGACCGAGCTATGTTATTGCTGTTTACGATATTAGGTACATCACCAAGTGACAGCTATTAATAATTCAGGAATTCAGGTTCATAATTCTAGGGGTTTAGGTTCTATCCAAACATTCAAATAGCTATTAATCACTAAACCTATGTAGTGGATATTGTTCAATCATTTAATATGATACTCAGGCTCTTCATGGAGCAATTTTGTTTGATAAGTTTAGAATATTATTCCGATGTAACGGAGGAGAATGTTACTGAACAAGAATAACATACATGGATGAAAATTAGACTCAAGACAAACAATGGTAGATGCATTCGTTTTGCTGGGAACGCCAATATTAATTATAAACAATTTTACTGTAAATAATTATACTGTAAAATTTACTGTGAATTTATTGTAAATTCATGAAATGTATTTTATTTTAATGTTAGTAAATTATTTGTTTTCTTTTTGATTTGGAAATAATTCTTTCTTTCTTTCATTGTTTCAACATGAATGTATTTCAAAATAATTATTATCCTCATAGAAATCACTTTCTGATCATATTGCAAAACTCGAATCAAACCCTTTGCAACAATATGTTGAAACATTCCAATTCATTCAAAATATTATCGAATTCAGGAGAAAAAGTATGGAATACTTGATTATAGAAATTTCACTTTCCCAATCGAAAAAAATCATTGATATAAGTTATAGGGTGGGTCAAAGTTTTAGTTGACTCATTAACAAGGAAGCTCTGGAATGCCAAGCAATGAGGTAGAAATACTCATCAGATTGCTTGTAACTATGATTGTGTTAAAGCATCTAATTATTTGATTTTTGAGTAGCGTAGTGACATCCTGACCAAATTCAGCCTAAAACGAGCCTGGAGAGAAAACAGAATCGCAATGTTGTCTACTACTACTTGTCTCTAATGTAGTTTGCCTACTACTTTACTTCTTAGTCAATATGCAGTACATATGTTGAAAGTCCAGTTTGTCCATGATCTTATTGGAAGTCATATTATATACTATACAATCTTTATAAAATACATGATTTTGTATTACTTACATATAATAAACATATTATTTCCGTGAATTACATTCTGGGTTCTTATCATAGGCATAGGTCTACTTTTAGTTGGACAATGTCGAATCCATACCAAGTAAGTAGCAATGTCTGTACACATCGTAGGCTTAATAGCAAGCAGAATGAGAAGACCATGTTGAGCTGAGATGTCCTATTAGCCGAAGCCATTTGCAATTCTGTTAGCGAGCGTGCCGGGTATATCCACCACCAGTACTTCACCCCCCTCCCCATCTACCCACCCTTGCAGTGCACGCGCGAACTACAAAAGCATGCTACAGCACGGCGATCAAACGGAGAGAAGCAAGAGCGAGCAATGCTGCATTATAGGTGAGATGAAACGGTTGAGTCTATCTGTCGACAGTACTAATGCCTCTGTACAGTACAGTACAGCGTAAAGCAACTTACTCAATTATAACTCATGCATAACTCAGTCTCTGTCTTTATTCACCGAATTACCACCGTCCAACTGTGAACAAGTGGAGTTGCGCGTGTACGTTTGTAAGGGAGAGACAGAGAGAAAACAGCGTGAGAGAGAAGAAAGACAATAAGAAGCGCAAAGAGAAGAGTGCTAGCGAATGCGAGTACACTATTCACATTATGAACCCCCGCAATTTAATCCTATCAAATCCTGTAACGCTCTTGTCTTCAATCCGTCATTTCGTATTAACAGACAGCAAATCCCTTTTTGCACTCGAATCAATTCGCAGCTAATTCCATAAATATAAGCGCGCACGCGTAACAACACCATTTTCAAGCCGTTAATCTTATTCCTTTCGGTCCCTCGTTTTTATCCAGTCCCCCCTGGATTTATGATCGTGATGAATGATTAGAGAGACACCTTACTGGTCGCAGCCTAAACCTATTATAAATATTTGCTTATATTAGTGAAAGACCTGCCCGCTTACACAGTAAAGAAACTCACTTACTAAAGCGAGATTGCTGTGTTTATGAAGTGTTGATGAAAGCTGTTATCTACTTGCTAAGTAACAACAAATGAATTTCTCACGCGCTCAGAATTTTGGAGCACTCATCAGTTGAGGGAGATTGCAAAGTTATGAACGTGTTCTAAAGACGCGTTTTGTCATCAGAAACTAGAGATTAAGAACATAAAGATTAATATAACTCTAGATCCGCCAATGGAAGGACTAGTGATTGGATGGACAGTGATTTTTTTCAAAATAAAAATTCTATGGGAGCTCACAAAGAAATTTCCACAAGAATCAATCTAAAATGATTACTGAACACATAGAATAGTCTTGATAATTATACAATAATCTAAAAATTCTATCATCCAGAGTACCGTTTCCTATCTGTAGAAGGTATAACCAATTTGGTTGCCAAAAGGATTAATGTGATATTAAGAAGTTAGAAAATTTGCAGCTTCTCTTGCTACTTAAAAATGGGTTTATTGGTGAAGTAACAATATTTTTGTACAGTTTTACCTGAACATTTTAAACAGGAAAAGATATTGGAAAAAGGAGAAGCTGATGAACGAACTCTCTTAGCTATCTTTAGAACAGGGAAAAATATAAACTTTCTCTCGGCGAGTATCGGTCGGAGTAGATACACGTAATTATATTTTCTTGTATACCAAACTGTAGTTTGTATTCAGCCAGTTTGTACAGATTAATTTCGCGGGAGCGATGCGGCGGCAGCTCTAAATGCTAGCCACGAACAATTCGCTGAATATAAATTTTCTGCACGTACTTTTTTAAACTTGAGCCAGCTCAGAGCTTACAAGATGGAAGAGTTTATGAAGAAAGTTTCTTTCAAAACAAGGTTACCACTGAATTGAGAAAATTTAATAGAAAAGTTTTCATAGGAGAAGACAGATATGAGAGGCTAGCTTAATAAAATTCAGGAGATATCCACACTTTTATCAGATGAGATTTAGAGTAGTGCTATCAGATGTTTTTTGAGTCAGAAAGGAAACTATACTTTTATTTTCTTCACCTGAATCAATTTTTCATATAGCTTTACAAGGAAAGTCTTCTCCCTCAGGAGCTGTGGAACATTAGATTGAGAAACTTTATCCGAATCGACTCTTAATCAGAAACTTCTATAAAATTTGAAAATGACATGTGATAATAAATTTTTATTTTCCTTTTAAGGAGGGTATTATTCACATCACAAACCCGAAACATTATCCTAGTCTGATTATGCCCTCCTCTCAGCGTCTTACTTTTTAATAGCCTAATTCAATACCATACCATGATAATGCTTGAAATGAGTTCCATATTCATGCTGTTAGCTTTCTTCAATGCTCCTTCTGACTTTGGTTCTCATTTAATTTATGGGGATATTATTATCGAACCAAATATTCTCAATGCAATGCATCATTCCAAGTGTAGCTACATCTTAAATTAACGTGGAATAGCGTGAATTCCATTCATCTCTATCACAAGAACAAATAGTGAAATACTATGTTCATTAAATTTGATTACATTATCTTACTCCGTGTGAACTTATGAGCAATAACTTATGTTAGGTTAGTAAAAGCAATATTCTTTCTCTCAATGAGACCATTATGATTTTTTCATCTTCATGTTTTCTACTTTAGTCATCTCACTGGGTCTGCTGGTGAACTGTAAATTTACTCTAATACTATTGTTTATTGTGAACATCATACCTTTCATTCTCGTCTAGTGTGAAATATTATTTGGATATTCCACAAATTTCTCAATTCCAGTCCATTGTAGTTCAATCTACTTCCGTTCACTCTATCATTTTATATATTCCAAGGAACCTTCGAATTATTCCACAGCTGCGAAGAGGAGAGAGAAGAAGGAAGAATTTGTGAATTGTAGGAGCCGTACAAGGGAACGAGGAATGGAGGTTAGAGGGAATTGTGGGGTTGAAACCACACTGCACCTGAGCCCCCGACGATAGCTTTATGATGGTGGTAATTCGATGACTATTAATGGCAAGAGAAAAAGGGTGAAGATGGTATAGTACACGTGTGAGGGTGGGGGCCCGCATACAGGGATGCTTGCTTGTTGCTCCTCTTCAAACCACTTTTCAGGATCGAAAAACTTAGAGAACAATACAGAGTGGATAGTCGAGAACAATAGATTCAAGCATCATCTGATCCAGTAAATTAAATATTTCGTGGATAGTATGCACAATAGAGAGTTGTAGTAGTACTCTGATCTTTGTAAAGTACAGTAGTAGGTTGAGCAAGCTTTGGAGATAATAAATTGCTGTACTAATACAACTGTAAAGTATTATATAGAGATAGAACATTGTAATAATACTGTATAGTAGTTGTGGTAGTGATGCAGTATACTGCTATCTGAAAAGTAGCATAATGAGCATGTTCAGGAGCTTGTAGCTTGTTGTACTAATATTATATGTGTATTAATTCAAGTAGTTGTGGTAGTAATAAAATACACTACTCTCTGGAAAATAATTATAATGAGCATGTTCAGGAGCTAGCAACTTGTACTGATGTTGTATCGAAGTTCACATCATTAATGCACGTTATTAGAAATAAAGCATCATATCAAGAAATGCAACTGAATCATGTTTGAATGAAACAAATAATGGTTTCAGCTCTTGCGACCAGTTGCAAGAGAATCAAATTGGATTTAAACGCTGTAAATGATGTCGTCTAACGATGTGTAACGAAACAAATGCAACGAGAACAGATGAACAGATCTGACGACAGTACAAGTTGCCGTTTTAATTCAGTTGAATTTTCGTGTAACTGGCTGTTGGTCTTGGATAACTCTTGTTTAATGAATGCTCATTATTGAATGACTTGTCTTGTGTATAGTTTACCTGATAGCTTAATGTTATTATTTCAATTTACAAAAACAATCTAAAATGCAGGTTATATCATATCATATTATCAAATCATCTATTTCCAGATGATGTTACTGTTTTATAAACTTTTAGAATCTCATAAATCAAAAAGAACCTTTTTCAAAATTAGTGAACATTTTGCAAAGTGCAATAGAACTTGACCTGATGGAATTAGGTTATAAACGGCGAAGTGGAACTACCTTCGGGTCTCCCCACCAACCATAGCCATACGCTAGATAGATAGATAGATCTATTTCCACATTGGAAACATTGCGATCTTTCTCGTTCTTAATTCATATTGATTCCTGGAAAAATTCAACATTGAATAACCTCATTCGATAAAACTGATCAAAACCTTGGTTTTTAACCATTTCCATCTTGCAATTAATATTCATACAGATTGTAATGATTTCAATCTAGAAGTGTTGGGAACCGATCAGTTTGAGTACTCTATATAGTGCTTCTTTTCAAATTTCCCTGTTGACGTCCCATTGATCTTCTTGAACAAATTTGAATTTCAAAATTAGTTCCCGAGGTGAATTTCGTGGTAGACCTGCAAGTTTGTTTGTGATGAAATTCCAGGTCAATACGAACCAAAGGCCAAAATTGTAATGTAAAAGTACTATACTGAGTAAATGAGTACTAGCAGAGACAATTAGAATACTTAGTGGTTTAATAGTTTCCTATCGTCTTTGGTACTAGTGATTCTTGTGAAATTTCTCGGATGACGTTCCTTTGATCTTTTTGAACAATTTTTAAATTTCAAAATTAGGTCTTGGGTGAATCAAATGGTGGACCTGCAGGTTTGTTTGCCATAGAATTCCAGGTCAATACGGAGTTAATTTCAAAATTTCCATGTGGAAGTACTTAATACTGTACTGATTTAATGAGCGCTTACCACCGAAATAGGCGAGCATGGCGGTGAGCACCACGCAGAGCAGTATGAGCGCGATGGAACAGCACTTCCAGGTGCAGCGGTGCTGACAGCGCTTGTCGATGTGGAAGCGGGACGGCGAGTAGGGCGAGTAGTGCGGGGCGGAGGGGGCGGACGCCGGCGGCCGCAGCGGGAACACCGGCATCGCCACCGGCACCCCGCCCCCCGTCCCACCTCGCTCGCTGCTTCCCAGCGTACCGCCACCCAGTCTGAAACAAGCAATTGGAAACATTGATCAAACACCAATTTGAACAAGTACTGGAAGAGGAATTTGAAATACAGTAGAATGTTTGTAGAGAAAATAAATGAAAACATTAGAACCTGTAATTTGAAAACACAGTAGAAAGATTGCAGAGAAAATAAAGCTTGAAAGGATGAAAACAGTTTTTGTTTTGTTTTTATAGTTGAAATTTCTGTGGTTTGGTTGGTAAATGTATTCAGGAGTACAGTATCAAGTTTACAGAAAAAACTGAGTCATTTCCAACCGGACAACATAATAGGTTAATCGCGATATTGATACTCTATTTTTTTAATGTCATGACGTACCTTTTGCTCTTATGGATAAATAGTGGTAGTGTTCATTTTTCGGGGTTTTTAGATATCTACCTCTAGCGCTCTCTACAATCAACTCACATTTACGAGGGTGAATCAAATAGAAGTTGTATAAAACTCTAAAAAGTACTCTCGTGGAATTATATCTATTGAATCTAGATCCATTTCTAACCAAACCTTATACCTCTGTATAAACCTCGATAAAAAATAATAATTTCGTGTAACCTGGCTGGCTCAGGTCTGGTGTCAGAGTTTTCAGGTCACTCCTGATCAGTTCAGGGTCTCTGACGTGACTTAACGACTGCAGGCAGGACCGACGGCTTAGCGTGTCCTCCGAAACACGAGTGGCTCGAGCTAAAATCTCACGGTCTGACCTGGGTTTGAACCCGGGACCTCTAGGTTACAAAGCCAGCACTTAACCCACTCGGCTGTATAAACCTCGATTATACCTCTGTATAATCTTATATTTTGCTATGAACTTCGATTCTGTACATAAACACTATTGGATTATAATTATAATTATATTATTATGAATTATAATTATAATTCATTGTTACTATAATACAGCCTACATAAGTACTGTAATAATTTCATAATATTTTTCATGTATATACAATTCTTTTGCTGCACTTTGTGAATTTTATGGTTATTCATTTGTATATTTGATTTTGTTTTTTACAATTTTGTATGATATGTTTTTTTGAGGAAATAAACGATTGATTTGATTTTGATTTGATTTGATTTTAATCAAAGTGGTATAGAATGAAGTTTTTAAAGAAAGTGTTGAACGGAAAATATGAATTGGCTGTGGTGTATTGAGAATCCGAATATTTGCATCAATAGACTTTAACAATTTGATCAATTGGTTTTTATCGTCTGCTTGAGGAAGAGTTTAAAACTAGCATATTGTTGAAGATACATTTAGAAAAAATATGAAAATTTTTGTGTATTGTACGGGAAGTTTATGAGAAAAAATCTTAAAACCAGGCATTTTATCTCTATGCTCGCAATTTCGAGCTTATTAAACCGATAGCTTGAAGAGGAGAGTAGTTCCTTTTCACAAGAGTGGGCCATAATTTATTCTGCCTGAACCTATTATCGGCTGGAAGATACCTCCCACGGCTCTCAAGAGACGTGGAAGAGGCGAGGAAGAAAGAAGGGAAAGAAATGGAATTGGGGGAGAGATATAAATTGCTACCGGACACAATAGCGGAAGTATGATTAAGAGAAGCGGAATCGTAAGAAAGAGATGGTTGAGCCCACCATGACCGTAAAGAAATACACTTTGGCCGGAGATTTGTTTTAATTATTACGGAGATTATGTGAGCGCTTGCGCCCAGATGGAGCGGAGCTGCAGAGGAGAAATTAATCGGCGGCCGTGAAAGGGTAGTAGTAATAGTAGCATGGCGAGGCGGCAGAGGAAGGGATTAGCTATTTCTCACAGTCGAGGACGATGACGATAATAATAATTACGTAAGTGCTGGAAGAAGGAGAATGAGAAGAAGGAATGGTCGGATAAGAATGAGAAGAGACGCCTGGAATCGGCGGACACTTAATGCGATGGCGCTGTGTGAGATGCACCTGGGCCTAAACGAATTATTTCCTGAAGAAGAGACCGAAAGGGACATCCACCCCTCGCCTAGGCTAGGACACCCACCTTCTTACTCTGTTTACTATGGAAACACTCCGACATCCCTTCTTTGCAAAGGCGCGACCCGTTCCTCCTTATCTCGTCTCTTAACCCCCGCCCGCTCAGCATCTACTTATTTCAGACGCTCTTTTACAGCGCAACTTCGTATTCAGGACTCGTGGGTGAATATGAAGAGAGGCTTGATTGTGCTGCCACCGTCTTTGCCTTTGCCTCACCTTGCTTCAGAAGAGAGCGTCGACCCTCGAGCAAGGTGAAGAATTATACAGAAATTTCGCGCAGTAATACGAGAAGACTCGCTCTGGAAAGAGAAACCGCACTCTCTCCTACGCGCGCAGAATTTTTACGGATTACTCAAGAAATGATTCGCTCAAATTTCCATACAAGTCTCCTTATTCTCAAGATTATGGTAGCTGCATACGTCGTAAAAGTACACAATGTACAGGCTCAGCTGTACACGAGTTGCTGTGTTCATTTCCACTTATCTTACCACACACAATAATGACAGAAAGGCTCATATTCACGAAACAGCCTGAAAGCTTCTTCTTTGAAAGGGTTCCCAGGATGTTGTAAATTCTAATTTGCATATGCATCCAGCACAGAGGTGCGGATTCATCACATCAAACAAGCTACAGTGATGTTCTTCTGTGGATATTCTGGATAACAAACTGAAGGATGAACTAGGTACTATGCAAAATAATGCTTTTCTCATGAGTTCACAAGCTAGCTATCCTCCATGTGCTGGCAGTTTTCCAATGAGAAACTATCAAAAATTTTCAAAGGATAAACTACATGGGCGAAACCATTTAACTTATGTTTATGGTTTGAAATATGAAAGCCTTCCTTTGATATGGATAACCATAGTTGGGAGAACTTTCGATTCACTACACTTCTCCAGCACCACATCATTTTTATTTTTTGGACTAGCATTCTTTTCTAGTGTTTTATCGTTTCTAGGTATTGTAGTGTAATGCTTATATATGATGTTGATAATATAATGCTGTTGTAATGTTGTGTATGTGATAATAAAACGTTTTTGATTGGTGGAAAGTTGGGTGTTGAGAAACTTATACAAAAAGCAGTCTGTTATGTACTGTAATGTTGTTGTCTACATATACCAATACATACGTGTTGCTGTTTTTTTTAAATGACATTTCCAGCCGAAGTATTTCCCTTACTAAGCGATAATAGTTATGGTATCAAAGCTTCAGCTTCACTGAAATCCAATTCCTGCTTTGCTGTATACGAAATCCTACGGTTTATGACATACAATATCGTAACAAGTAGCACAGTATAATTACACTGTATAATCTGATTAATTCGTTTATGTTGTCATCTATCTAGGTAGTATGTTACTAGTTTATCGTGTATGAATTTAAAGCATGAGAGATGAGATGGAACTAAAGTCGAGCTCCGGAGTGAGCAAGATGGAATATTTATTATCTCTTAACATGATTACGCCTACAATCCAATAGACAAAACATGAATTATACCAGCAAACGTTCAAAGCTTCGAAATCTCTAACAATACATTATTGTAGTAACAATGACGATACATTTATAATAGGCCTATATAAACACAAAGTGAAGTTCTCGAGTGCCTAGCCCGAGGCCGGACTACACACAAGCCTAATTAATATTCTACTCCTCTGTAATGCTCTCAGCTTCGCTTCAAAACGAGCGTCTGCTTAATCTAGCCGCGAATTTAATTAATCGTTATGTACATTGCATCTCGTAACATAGTGGAGACTGCACAACTGAATAGGAGCACACACATTTATCAATATAGAGACAATGATCCACGAAAACGGTACTTAAATAGATAATTCAGCTACAGCAATGCTGAATCGAGGTGAATATGTTATTCTGAACAGCATCTGATAACTGAGAAATAGAATGGAACATCAATAAATTTAATGGTTGTACTCGTAATTAATAAATCAATCTATCCTCCAATAAACTTTTAATGGAAGCAATCACTGTAGTCACAAAAATTTTAAATCGAATATTTTGTTGGCTTCAAGAGAAATAATGAGTTCATTGTTGAAGGTATAAAAGAAGTCATTAAATATATTATGTATTAGGATAGAGGATAAAGACAGTTATCCAATGTTATTGGATTTGAAATATTGATGATAAAAAGTGGATGTACTGAGAACTTTCTGGAAAAAACTGACAGATAGTATTTCAAAATACCAGCGGAAGAACCTACAAAAGAATACTTTTTAAAAATAGAGATTGAATCTTCTCAATGTACTTGTATACAGTATAAGGGCTACTTGGAACGCTCTACCTTCAGCATGTTCATAAGATGTAATTATGATTATGAAGATTTAGGCCCCATACTGGCCCATCAACATTAATAAAAATTTGAAAATATATTAAAATAGCTCGAGCTATAAGTTTAGAAACTATAGAAAGGCAATTTTTGACGAGAAAACCAACCCATCAAACAACCATGACTGCGAGTCATGAGTCAGAAGTGACCCTGATCACAAAATTCAAAAGCATTAGGCCTATCAGTTACTACATCTATTGTCTTTTCAGAATAGTAGATTGCATTTTCAATGTTTTCAATAAATTTGTAATCATTATGTTCGACATTCATTGTTGAATTGTTGAGAATTCCAATTATCACCATTAGATTAATTGATCAATGTTGTGAAATTCAAAAGCGACCCTCTCTGCCCTTGTCGAGACTGTGCTGTTGTTTGCTCAGTCGCCTGGTTTGGGCGATTCATTCAATTAATTACAAATTAATTCTCTTTCACCAATATTATTATCCTATTTGATCAGCCATATTGCAATGAAAGAGGAAAATCAGTGATCAGTGACCAAGACCAAGCCCAAATTGCCCCAAAGAAAAATCACGCTTTGTCCCTTCATGTAGGTCCCACTCGTTTTCCCAACTCAAATGCATTTCGAAATAATTTTAAAAATAGTTATTGGGTTGCGATATCAAGTCTGATGATTTTTAATCTCTGAAATTAGTTCTCATGACATAAATATTTTCAAGTCAGAAAGCCTAATAAGAGTATAACTGCTAATTTTATGAATAACTATGAATTCTTAATTTACATTGGAGAATGGAAAAATGAACTAATTTTTATTTTGCGTATGCCTATAGTAGTGGGATTTGGCAGTTTTGGAAGTGGAGATCCCGTTCCATTATTAACAGATTGAAACGAATCAAACGATAATGAACAGAACAAAATGCATGAATAAAATAATAAACATTCAGCAATAATGTTTTGATAACGATTTTGTAATTCATCAATTTTTGCATCCAAGTTCAATTCAACTACCAATACTTTTACTCTAAAAATACTTTTTCAATAATTCTTACTTCTTTTGATTCTTCTTGATGAATCTATGTGCTATATTTACTATTGATCCTACTATCGGTTACCATCGATACTTTACGTTTTATGAATTTCGATTCTTATCGGAAAGTCAGTGGTAATTGCTATTCTCTATTACATCAGGGTAGGCTATCGAAACGTCTCTGCTCTTACTCAACATGAGTGCTGCCATGAATGAAGGGTCACAGAACCGATATTTCTTCCAATCCCAGAATTGAATTAAAATACGACATGATTCTTGCGTGTGTATTTTATGAGAACTGAGAAGGGCTGAGGTTTAGAGTCGTGAGGCTAATGTGTTAAGGAAATTAACGTCAAACCTCGGCAGCCAGCTGATAAAGCTTGACCCAACACGTGATCCTGGATAACCTTTCAGCTTAAAAGTCCCTCGACTTTTTCCCTTTCAGCTTCCAGCAAGCGTCACTAATTTAATTGAGTGAGAACATAAACTATATGATCCTTTACTTAACAGCGTTTTTGATATTTAGTTAATTGATAGTAAAAATTCAATCCAGAGACTCAGCATGTTTGTATGAAGAGAATTCTTATGACTGATTCTTCTTTGTAATTCTTATTAATGATTCTTATTTATAATATTCATATAAGATAATCATATAATAAGAGAGAGAGAGAGAGAGAGAGAGGTCTAGCGCCCCGTGTCATATGGGGATATGCACTCGCCTCAGAAGCACTTGTGGGGCTATATGTCCCTATGGGGATGTCCTCATATGGACGTAGCCGTTTTTGTGGCTGGAATCGTTAATATTTGCTTCTGGAAGTATAATAAACTCATTTTATCGAAATCGAAAAATATCCTCATAAGTGTTTTTCAGACGATTTGCCAAGTTGGGGTATAAACCGCCAGGGCTGCGCTGAAAGCAGTTTTATCTCTTCAAAAAGAGAAGAAAATGGTCCATATGGGGAGATGAGCTGTGATTGGCTCATTTGAATTCCAGAGAGAATAATTGTGTGTCAATGGTCACTTGTGAGACTGCAGACTGGCAACAGCGCCTCGCTGTTGCCAAGTTGACAATCTCATAACTCCTAGCGTCCAGGTCCAGTGCCCGTGTCTGTCTAATATGCTTTATAACTTTGAAGACCTAGAGACCGATATTGAAGATTTTGATAATGGGGTTTCGTGGGATTGATTCGATTTTGGCTGAAACCGTCAGGAAAAATCTGACGTTTCGAAAAGACTCCCCTTTTTTAAACCGCGAAAAACCCCCTTATTTTTGTGAAATATTAAATTTTATTTTATTGCTTAAAATTGAAGAGGAAGGATTCTTTACAGGTTTGAATTGTTGTTTTTTATTTTTGGGCGATTTTCAGGTACAGGGGAAGGTAAAAATGAACTTTCTATTCTTTGCGATATTTGAAAAATTTCAAATGCCAATCGATTCAGTTTTTCAAGGAGATTTTTTCGTTTTGAACTCTTCTCTATTTTGAATAGATACAGGGTGGTGCGCGAAATAGTGGTCAATTATTGAGAATCTGAGTCTAAAGGAAAATTTCGGTTTTCTCGACCGGAAATGGTAAAAGAAAGTGAGTAGATGACGTTTTTGAAACTTGAACTTTTCGGGTGATTAGGGTAAGTGCGTCTAGGGGTGAAAATTCTCGACTTTTAAATATTCGAATTTTTGGAAAATTCTTTTTCCATTGTATAGAGCTTCGAAAGCTGATTGAGATGGTATGTGGGAAACGTTTTTCGGATGAAAATTTGAGCCGCCATATTGAAAAGGCCTCTTCTATATAAATTATTGATTAAACATTTTTTGAAAGTTTTTATACTTTATCACTTTTAGGTGAAATTTAACTACATTTGAATTAGATTATGAAAAATCACGTTTCTCGGTTCAAAATGGCGGAATCTAGAGGGGTTTGATAGGGGGTAAATCAAAATATTGATATTTTCGAAAATGAATTTTTGCATCGGATACGGCTCCAAAACTGTGTTGAACACTGTTTGATTTAATTCTTTAAAATCACGCGAAAAGAGTTAGGTTGAAAATCTATTTTCCATGAAAGTCTAGGGCACAGTGTAAAATAAACTTTATTGTTTGATGCAAATTTCGACTTTTCTGAAGGGATGAGGTGAGCAGTGATTTACTCGTTATGAAGATGCAAAAGAAAGCCAAGAACTGTTTTCTGGGTACGGTATATTATATAGCACCCCTAAGTCACTAGAGGGAAACAATGTTCAAAAAGGCTTGAAATTAGGAAAATTCAATGATCAAAAGCCTGTAAAACATGGTAAAATCTTAAAATGGGCGAGCGAAGCGAGCCTGTGGGTCACTTGTGACTCACTAGTTGGAACCCAGGGCGCAGCCCTAGTAAAGCAAGCGTCACACTTTTTAATGTTGGATACACCAAATATAGTTGTAATAGTTATAGGTTTTATTGGAAAATAAATAATTATTTATCTAAAGAATATATAATCATACACCATACAACTATCCTATGATTAATGTTAGCCTCAAATGGTCAGCTGTTCGGACATCGAACTTTCTGACAAAAACGTTTTTAGTGAGTGGTAAAACCCCAAGTTCAAACTAAAAATTGGTTCAATCGACGTTGGAGAAACCGGCCCTAATAATGCTAGCCATTGCTGTACTCTCAACTATCCAACTTGATAGTAGGTTCATCCGATTTTGAATACAAACAAATGCCACAAATCATTCTCATTATTCTCATTATGCCACATATCTCATTAAATTTTCTGCATTTGTCGAATTTAAATAATTTATAGACAAATTGAAAATTTTCAAACAATAATCACAGCTTCCAAGTCTTCCATGTGATACCTGTTGTTAAGCCTGTAGGAGCAAAGCTCAACAGCTATTCCAATTATTTTAAACAGCACTACAGCACAAACAGCACTAACTCATAGGCATGCAACATTTTCAAATTTACCATTTTCTAACCATTGTACGGACCCAACGGGGTGCGGAGGGTGTAATCACCTGCGAGCGCCGCAAAGCGCGAGTAAACAATTTGTATTTTACAAAACAAATATGGTAGCCTACAGATATCTAGTTGAATTGCAACTGGATGGTAAGAAAATAGGTAAGTTTTATTTTTATAAGCATCCAATCTTGTAAAATATTTAAAAACATTACTTATCTTTTATCTCTAATTTTGAAGAATTCAAGCAATTTGAAAATACTTTTGAAGACTTATTAAGTCTCATTAAAGATTCCACAAGATTTCAATAGATTTTACACTTGTTTGAAAAATCTGCATGGAGTATTTTTGGTTGTATCGATCATAGTTTTTTCAAATATAGTTGTTAAATATTTATCTAACGTAGCATCAGAATCCTGACGTATGATAACCCTATCCCGGAGGTGGAAGGCTAGGAGTTAACTGAAGGAGGATAACACAATTCTAATATAATTATGATACAAAAGGTCGAATATTACTACTACTAAAGGTGACAATTGAGTTAGTCCCATATTGGGCGGAGGTTGGATATGTCATTTCTCCTACCAGATTTGAATATAGGAGTAACCCTGCCAATTTTCCATCTGGAGGGAATACCGAGGATCTCAAGGACAGATCAAAATGATCTTCGCGGAGAGACCCAAAATTTCAGCACAACCCTTACATGAAGAAATATTATCTGGTCCACAACCAGTACAAAGTCTCAAATCACCTATTGCTGCAATTATGGCTCTCAAATCAACAAAACTGATTGAGAGAAGGTACATTCAGTCTACTGTCTAGGTTCACCTCATTGTCAACATCCAACTGCGACTCATCAGAAAATACTGAAGAAAAATACTGAGCAAAACCATTAGGCAAATCATGAAGTCCAAATATCTGATCACCCCAATGCATACCCTCCTGTGTAGAACTGTTAGCTCTTCTTGCATTGACAAATCCCCAGAAGCTCTTAGCATCGCTCTTAATATTAGTCTCAACCCTATCTAAATAATTATGATATTCATGAGCAATAAATTGTTTAACCTGACTTCGCAATCTTTTGAATTGCTCATTGTGATATAGAGAAGTGCTGCTTCATAGCGCATCTGTCCATCCTCTTCAACAGCCGAATTATTTCAGCATTGAACCAAGGTTGATACTTAGTACCCCAGGCCTGACCATCCTCTTTGGAATACAATTGTCAAAGCACTCATAAATGAAGGTATAAAATAAATCCACAGCCTCATTTACTTTACTTAAATTATCCATAAGCCCCAGCGATAGGCTCTCAACTGATAATAAAGCAGGAGATAGTCAGCCCTCCTAAAGTCAAACAGTTCAATGCAATTCAACTGAGAATTATCAGTGGACCATACCTGTACTGTGACAACAAGAGAAGGATAATGAGCGTCCCTCAGGAACCAGGGAACAATCACTTTGCTCAACCCTGATATCATCATTAGAAAATACTAGGCCCAGAATACGATCATTACAATTAAGAACTGAGTTACAGAGAGCCAGATCATAGAAGCCTACAAAGAAGCCAGTTTCCTAGCAGAAGGAGAGCCCAATTCCAAACGATATCTATCATTATTAATCTCAGGTAGGTTGACTTCGTAGATTTACGTATCCTATGAGCATACTTCCCAGTACATATATATTATATAAACTATAAATTATAAACAGCTATAATTCCTATAAACTGTACATCAATATTAATATTTGCCAAAAAGAACATTTTACAAAATTAAATATTTACATACAAAATAAATACTAAAATAAATATTGAAAATTAGGTAAGATAGAGTGAAAATTATCTGATTTCAAAATATCCCTTGTCCTGTTTCATTGATCATAAAACAAATAGCTTGAATAAAATAAAATCTTAGTAATAAACATCATAATATTATTATTAGAGAAACAAAAAAAAGCTATGTAATATACGATTCTATGCAATAATTCATGCATTCATATCAGTTGGACTGCCACATCTAATAATTCCTCCCAATAAAATTCGTAACCTTTACCACTGTAAATTAATCCTGTCAATTGTAAACATAATTTTTGTCATTTTAATAATTCATCCACAGTCTAATAATTTTAATCAATAATTATAATTATAAATTATAATTTCGTCAATTTTAATAAATCATAATCACTATCCCTCTAATATTTTTACACCTCATTCAAGGTCTCAACTTTCTTATAATTTTCAGTTTGTGGTACACAATATCTATGATTAGTTAGTGTTGATTTCAAGGATATTATTTACAAATAAAGAATAATCTAATCTAAACTTTCTTGCCTTTTTGCCGCAAATTTCTGAATTATGCTATCAAAAGAAATCATTGAAACCCTTTCGTGTTCAATTGATATGATAATCAGTTTTGTGAGTATTTTCTGTTGCATAGCATTCCTCAAATAGGTTTTTATGAGCTTCAATTCTCTGAAACTCCTCTCTCCAGTTGCTACAGACACTGGAAAAGTAACAAAATTCAAATATGTTAGGTAAAATATCCTTCTCTCATATCCCCATAATTCATCTCTCATATGCCCTTAATTCCCTCTAATATCCTCATAATTCCTTCTTTCATAGCCTCATAATTCCTTCTCTAATATCCCCATAATTCCTTCTCTCATATCCCCATAATTCCTTCCATCCTATCCCCATAATTACCTTCTCTCATATCCACATAATTCCCTTCTCTCATATCCCCATAATTCCCTCTCTCATATCTCCATAATTCCCTTCTCTCATATCCCCATAAATCCATTCTCTTATATCCTCATAATTCCTTCTCTCATATCCCCATAAATTTCTCTCTTGACGACCGTTATATCCCCATACGGCCAAAAATATTGAAATTTCAAACGCAAAATTCGCGAGAGGGAAGAGCATCTGATTCCTCATATTTTTGTTCAATATTCTCTCCTTTAAACTTCGATAAGTGGTTTAATAAGCGAGTTCCCAAGTGACTAGGGATCCAATATCGCCATAAAGTACGCGGCGCTAGACAGAGAGAGAGAGAGAGAGATTTATCACTTTCTTCATGTAGAATGTAGATAACAAATATTACGGCTCAAATTCTAGATTATAATACAGTAGTAAATATACAAATGCAATTATTCGACAAAATGTACATAAGCTTATAAATTATGCAATGAGAAGATGTGAAGCAAAAATATACTGATGAGTGATGATATAATAATAATGAAATAATATAATCTACATGAAATGGCGAAGTTTGGACATATTATGAACTCTTGGAAAAGGAGATACAAAGAAATCCTTTTCATCAACACTTGACCTTGGTTGAATAAAATATAAAATTTTACATATTTTGACTGAAATAGGAAATAATTGAGCCTTAAGACTGAAGAAGTACACTAATAAAACAATAAAAACGATTATATGAAATAGATAAAACAATTAAAAAATAATAATTTTGAATAGAAATCGAAGGAATATCTGGAAAATAATTAATTATTAATGTATTGTGATGGAAGATGAGATGTTATTTAGAAATGGGATTGAATATAATATAGTATTGTATTGCTTATAGTATTTTTCATGGTTTAATAAATTATTTTTCGTTGAGGCAACGACTATTTATTATTGTTTCAACTGGTGCTAGAGCTAAGATGTTTCAATTTTTATCATTTCATCATTTACTTTCCCCAATCAACGATGAAATTCCAAAACCTAGAGAAAGTGGGGTGATACCTTAGCATACCTTTGCAGTCACTATAAGGAATTATCCGATAATAAATTCAGACCATTATCAAGCACACATAAACTATTGACTAGATTCCCCCATCTTCGACAGCTCCCTTAATCAATTAATTGGTATAATCATATAACGAGTCACATTGCAATGTAGGCTCCACGCTTTCCACGACAAGTAGTTCGTGACTACAGAGGGCATTTATCCAATTACTCTATTTTTACCGAGAGTCGAGTTGACGGTAATTGCTGTATTTTGATACGGAAAGATGAATAAAACGTACTTAAAGGTGCTGGTTTCCGAAGAACACATTATTGATTAATGCATGATGTATTCCGTTCGGTTTCTACCGATTCATTATTTCAGAAATTAAGTTCTTTTCCCAAGTTTGGCACTTTCCAATTCTCTGAAAGACGTCAGACTATTATCACGCAATTCTTTCGGACTTTTCAACCAAGAGACGTGAAGGAGGTGGCTGCTTTAATATTTAAAAACTGCCGTCTGCTAAACAGGGGCTAAAGTATAACTTGGAGGTAGATTTTTGGAAATTGGAACAGATGAATATTTAATTGATTTGTCATGTTGGTTGATGATAGTTCACTTTAAGTAATAGATTCCCTGCAAAAAAATTTCTGCATAGAATAATCGGCTACTGTTCACATGACACTGGATTGCACTTGTTTCTTGATTCAGAGCTAACGTTTTTCCAGACAGTTATTGATCAAAGTCTCAAAATGTATGTTAAATATGTTCAAGAGTCAACTTGGATAAACCCTTCAATGTAAAATGAATGAAACTTCTGATTCATACTGAATTCACAAAAACCAACAGCTCTCGAAAGCTGAAAATCTTTTTTGATCTAGAACTCTATATTGCAGATTATCCTATAATGTGATTACCTGATGAATCAAATAGCCATTTGAACATGGTAATAAACCTACTAGACTATGACAGTCAAGTTCATGAATGCGCATTGGGGGTGGATAACTAAAACTATTAGATCAATAATTATTATTGAGATTATAGACAGACATTACAGATATTACTTCTAAAATGAGCGTCTGAATTTTTAATGAATTCCAATACAAAAATCTTCATTATTATAGTTTTTATGTTAGTTAAACAAATACAATATTTTGGAAAGAAAAACACGCAATCGCCAAACTTCTTTTATCCCTGGATGAAGTCACAAAACTAGTCCAAAATTATGTCCAAATTTCAGTCTCTATTGAACATCCACACTACAAATAAATTACCCACAAGTACACGATCAATTGAATCATATTATTCGTTTCATGAATTAAACAAATGAGTCTGAACAATATCCTAAAATAGCTATTTTAACTGTTTTCCTTATCGTGTATTTTTCAATAGTACTCCCTACATCACAGAATCTCTCATTGTCAGTAAGTTTTGTAAAAAACACAGAAAAAATTCAACAACTGAAACTCTATTGAAAAATGTGAAATTACTTTTTTGCAATAGACTCAAACCTGTCTCGTGCAAGCGAGTTTGAATGCGATTGGAAGTTTTGCATCAGCTTGCAAAAACAATAGATATTAATTGGACGGAGCAGCGGGATGTGGGTGGAGTGGAGAGGGTTGCTGTGAATAATAGTGACGGCGGCGCATATATGGAAGAGAGGAGACGATGCCAAAGAGAGCGAACAAGGGTGGAGAGAGGTGCTTGCAGTGATAGTCGATGGAGTTTATGAAGTCGGACTGCACAGATGGGATAAAACGGTTATTGTTGCTTTTTCAAAGGGAATCGAGCAGATGCTGCGGTCGGCTGATCAACGGAGCGGTCACGCAGCCGTTTAATATTCCGCCGCTCTATCCGGCGTCGCCGTCGCCGTCGTCTGAAAAAAGAATTAACCGCCAGAAATTGAAGCCGCGCCGGAAGCGAGCTCAAGCACCGCAGCGGAGGCGGAGGCGGCCTTTTCATTTTGAATATGAATTTCGAAATCTCACCCATCTGCGCTCCTGCGAAAATTGCCAACGCCTGGCATTCGGCTTTGCTCACTGACCGTAGAGAAAAAAGTACTCTGCGCTGAAGCACACACACACACCACTCGTCTGAAACTACCCTCATCCGTTTGATTCGTAATGTCAAAGGCGACCGATAAAAACGCATACTACTTCAACTCCTACACTTGATCATCTGTTATACAGAGGTATGTGAGTCAGTGAGTGATTACAATGAAATATTAAATTTTTGGAAATCAGTGATTTTTCAGACCAAATCTCACTACTGGTGACAGTAGTGAGAAGAGTAGCTTTAATCAACCGTCGACTCAGTAGTCGAGAAGCACATTGTTGTTAAGAGTTTGGAACTTCATTGAATGAATTAACAATATACAGTAGAGTCTCGCTATAATCGACTTAGGGCCGGTTCATGAGCTCGGGATTTAGCAAAGTCCTAGACTAAAACGGGTGGCTACCGTAGCATCGACAAACATTTGTCTCGATAGGTTAGTGGGTTAGCAGCATAGAGAGCCCTTAGTACATAGTGTTGAGGCTAATGTTTGTCGATCTTACGGTAGCCACCCGTTTTAGTCTAGGACTTGGCTGAATCCCGAGCTCATGAACCGGCCCTAAGTTTTCACTCAGAGTATGAAAATAAGATGTCTCAGGTCCAACAACTTCATGTAAAGTCTCGCTCATCCGTCCTTCGCTTGTCTGTCATTCCGTACTATCCTGCATACTAATCAGAGACGAAATTGTTCAAATCCAAAGAAATTCTACAAAATCCTTCTTCAAGGCCTCTCACAACGTACCTATACTGGAATGATAGTCCGTGTACGGACGTTCCATTGCAAAATGACTTATATTAACTAAATGCAAACTTTTTTGGACTCATATTAATGGTTTTTTTACATACAAGATTTATGTTGAATCAAAATAATCAGTTGAACATCTTGTTTTGAAATATTCCCTATTTTCCGTCATTTTCGATTACCCGGCAATCTGCCGGCCCGTTTATGACGGATAAGCGAGACTGTACATAAAGTTGTTGGACCTGAGACATCTTATTTTCATATTTTGAGTGAAAACTAAGTCGATTGAAGCTTCTCCGATAATCCAGATTTCTTTAGATGATCCAGATAATCTAGATTTCAATCAATACTGTAAGGCATTCCATTTGAATAAATTTAATCTTAAATTTGAACAGAATTTGATCCTTTGATTCGAAAAGTTACAATAAAATAACATTTCTAGTGTTTTAGAAGCGATATTTACCTATTTTTAGACTTTAGAATCAACTATTTGTAGACTTTTAGAATCAACAGATAAGTTCTACGTACATGATTGATTCATTATTAGGGCCTATTTAGTGCTCACTGAGTTGATTGGCCTATATTTTTTCAAGTTCTAGTGCTTTGACAAAGTTCTCCTTGAATAATAGAGACTTAACAGTAGATCACATTTCACTAATGATTGCTCTGGAACTTCAATTATTTTTTGTCAATAAATAATTCAATTTCTAGCGATGAGACTACTACATTAACAGTGAGTATGATTTCAAATACAGTAGATACTCGGCATAAACTGCACAGTTGAGTCCTTGGTTGAAAGCAGAAACAAGATCGAGATTGGACCAAGCGTAGTCCAGATAGGAAAGAGATTTAAAAATGGACATTGAAATCAATCAATCAATAGAAAACATTTATTCCTTTCATAAATCTCAATCGTTGACACGCGACAGTGAAATGATGAAGAAGTACAGAACAGAACAGAACAATAAAGTCCTGTTTAAGTTCATGATTACTATAATAATATTGATCATGATAATAGAAATCTTAATGCTATTCCCGATAATCTATTATGACATACATTGAGGAGGGTGCTCATGAAGGGGTAGAGCAGTTGGTAATGAGGGAGTTATGATTTTTTCAAGCTCGAGATCGAAATCGGAACAGTTGTTTAGGAACATTCAATCGTATATCGGTTGTAATATTTGAAGTGGCTTATTGTGGAAGAACAGTTAGTTGATCAGTATGCTCAACTCTGCGGTGCGGATGAACAAAAGACATGGCGAGCCCCCTCAACCAACCCTTCCCCCCCAACCTGTCAGTCACCAGGAAACCTTTTCCTGGTGAAGAAGTGAACGCGAAGAGGGGCAGAATAAACCCCCCACCACACCGCTCTTCAGTGGAGGGAGTGTCACCACAGCTGATCAATAATGACCCAAAGCGCAGTGTTGTAGGAGTCTGCAGTCTTCACAACTTCACAATCACATGGTTTTCGGGGAATGGTCCTTGTTTATTGTGGCTGCAAATTGTGTTTTGCTCCATGTTTGAAGGTCAGATCGATTCCGGGAAATTGTTTTGTTCATCATGTGAATACGAATGATGTTTGAATGTTACTGTGATAAAATGGGATTTGTAATCGGAACTGATTGAATTCAATATTCAAGTATGCTTATCCCAAAAGCACTTAGTAGAGCTTTGAGCTAACATACAATGCAACGAAGTTAAAAGGTATAAATTCAGAAATCGATTCCCGAAAGAACAAAGACAAAAGTGAATAGATGTGGGATAGATGCATGAGTGCATCTCTGTTTATTGTTTATTGATATTGTTTCAATGTTTATTGATATTGAACAATATCAAAAAGCATATTAATGTAAGAGAGTGAACTGAAAATGCCATTTTACTATGGAATAGACTCTGATAGGTAGAATGATCTATATTTATGATAGCATCAGTGATCTGTATTCAGGATACCATCAATAACCATCCTGTATTGAATGGAAATTCTTTTTCTTGAGGATCTCATAGTAAAGTACTATT
This sequence comes from Laodelphax striatellus, assembly GCA_017141395.1. NCBI lineage: Eukaryota > Metazoa > Arthropoda > Insecta > Hemiptera > Delphacidae > Laodelphax > Laodelphax striatellus. Next base: position 37,232,288 of record CM029531.1, on the reverse strand, counting down.
ATTTAAAATAATAGAGTACTCATGCTATGAGTCCATAGTGATATGGGTTTCAATCATTAACCTGTATATCATTGAGTAGGCCTATAATTATTGGAATGTAGGAAATAGATACTTCAAACTATCATATAAAATTGACATTCAATATATCAAAGAAAGTGAAACTATTATCAAAATGGTAAATCATGATTGTCATGATCCACTAGATAGATACACCTTGATTTTTGATGCACTGCCAAAATCTTGGAACATAATCTCAATCCACAAATGTATGGCATTTATCCAGAATAATCCTGTCCATTCAGTCAGTAGAAAACTTGAAGATCAATCACTAATCACAAATCATAAAAAGCTGGTTATTAATGCCAGGAAGCAAAAAACTAGCACTAGGTTCAGTAGGAGAACTGATTCACTCAATCTGATTGATTGCTTGGAAAATGACACTCATTGTAGTCATTATTCAAAAAAGGGGATCTCGAACATAACAAGCCTCATTACTGGCGGTACTTATTAATTTTCCTACCAAGGGGAGTCGGTTGCTGTCGATAAATAACAACAGTCTATGGGCTTTTTTCGTTGTACTGCTTCACAATACCATCAAGTGGAAGGGAAAATCATGAGGACAGATTTTCCGTAACTTCAAATTTCCCCAGATTCATAATGAACGTCCACTAGTTCAGGAAGTTCAGGAATTCTATAAGGGAAATCAGTTTTATTTCTTAAAACGTTTTTGAACCTGTGAAGAAAAAGTAGCCAATTATTGAGTTAGAGTAGTCTGATTAATAAATATTTTAGGATCAGAACTCTTCATTTTTTAGTAGTCTTTCAGTAAAATTTTGTACGAGTAAACTGTGGATTTTAGAAAAATAATGGTGCATTATAAGAACATAGATTTTCTAGCCTCTAGTGTACATGTTTCAGAAAATGTCGAAACATTTGACAATAAACCATGATAATATTTAAAACTTTGATAATATTCAAACCCTTGATATTCTATGAAATTCTATTATAAATATTTCATAATATTTTTGTGTCATCAGAATAACGCTTCCAAATTTTGTTAATGTTATGTCTACATATTCCATTTGTTACTGTTATCGCCATGAGATTTCAATCCTTGAAATTTAATTTAAAAGTGTTCTCACTGTGATATCATGAAGAGTATTGAAAACGTATCCAAAAATAGTATTCTTTTGTGATTTTCTCCAAAGCTTTGAAGCCTTGTTTAGCATACAACCTACATTCTGAAAAACAGAGTGGGTGGATGTATGACTGTTGAGCTCGTGACAATTGCGTGACTGTGGATTATTATCGTGACTTCTGCAGGTTATTTTTCACATTCCACTCATGCATTTACATTTTAAATGGTTTGCACCAGAAAGGTTGATTGATTCAATGGTGCAACCTTTAAATGTGACATTTTGCAAAATACATCTTCTCTTAAAATAATCATGCAAGTTACTGTATTTTAACTGTCATTTAATGTATGCATTAATTAATTTATTCATATTAATGTATATAATTCATTCCATGAATTTAATATCATTTAATGTAATATATTTTTAACTGTAATAGCAAGGCCGTACCCAGGAAAACATTTCGGGGGGGGTTCAAGCACCGGGGGGTCTGGGGGGTATGGAATACCCGCCAGGACGGGGGGTCCGGGGGTCCCCCCCCGGGAAATTTTGAAAATTCAAGTGTGAAATTACGCATTTTAAGACCTTTTTAAACACTTGATTATCCAGAGTTTATATGCAAAACTCTATGGTTTGACTTGAAAATTTTTATATTCCATACCTCCCAGGAAGGCGGGGGGTCCGGGGGCTCTCCCCGGGGAAATTTTTGAAAATTCAAGTGTGAAATTACGCATTTTAATACTGTTTCATGCTCTTGATTAACCAGAGTTTATAGGCAAAAATCTATGGTTTGACTTGAAAATTTTACATTCCATACCCCCAGGAAGGCGGGGGTCCGGGGCTCTCCTTCGAGAAATTTTGAAAATTCAAGTGTGAAATTACGCATTTCAAGACTGTTTTAAGCTCTTGATTAACCAGAGTTTATAGGCAAAAATCTATGGTTTGACTTGAAAATTTTTACATTCCATACCCCCCAGGAAGGCGGGGGGTCCGGGGGCTCTCCCCGGGGAAATTTTTGAAAATTTAAGTGTGAAATTACGCATTTTTTAAGACTGTTTTAAGCTCTTGATTAACCAGAGTTTATAAGCAAAAATCTATGGTTTGACTTGTAAAGCTTTAAATTAAATAGTCAATTTTTAAGCCATTACAATGTTTTTGCATTAACATATCTTATCTGACCCTTTGAAAGTATGGAAATACTTTCCCTTGTGAATTGGTTAGCTCTAAAAATGAATAGATAAATACAAACAGACTTGAATAATTTTAATACAATCATCACGTAATATTTAAAGAACTTCAAAAACTATAATACTAAATCTGCTCTTCTATTCTTCTATCCTAGCCTAATGCTGGTGGGCTCGTGGCGGGATAGTGGTGAGAGTCAGAGAGTCAGAGAGAGAGAGAGAGAGAGTGCGAGGGAGTAAGAGTGAGAAAGAGACACGTTAGCATTAGCAATACACTTCAATTTTACCTTTGTGAAAATTTGTGTTTTGATTTCAAAATAGGCTATTTATTTCTGGAAAATTTCGGGGTTTCAACCCCTGACCTACGGCCTTGTGTAATAGTCATTATTGGGTGATTGGATATGCAATTTGAAATAACTTTTAATATTTTATTTAGGTCACATATTTATTAATTGAGTATTGAATGGGAATCAGTACATAGAATAAAAGTTCATTACAATTACCGGGCAATATATTGAGAGGCTTATGCCCGGTTTTTCAGTCGTTCAATAAACTTATTGAATCAATAAATTTTTTTTTGCATTTGAAAACACGTGGTTATTGATTCAATAGTGCTATTGGATCCATAAACTGTCTATTGAGCGACTAAAAAACCGGGAATGATTCAATTAAAGAGATAGTCATATATGAATATTGATTTTCATCACGAACTGCATCATATTATAAATTACTAACTAGTAGTTCTGTGAACAGTAGACCTCACGAAAAAGCCATGCTAGCTGAAATCAGCTGTCAATGCGTTTACCCGTAAATTAGCGGTTTTCTTGTCCATGTGTACAGAATTGGCCCTGTCAACTGTATCGTTGACAGAGATGTTGTCAGGCGCCCCCCAAAATACGATACGTACAAGTAATTTAATCGTACATCTAATTTAATTTTTTTAATTTTTTACATTTTTATTTACTTTTTATATTCTATATATTTTTTTTTAATTGTCATTTCTTTTTTTATCATTTATTTATTTTATTTTTTAGTTATTTATTTTTTAAAGATACGAGACGTTCCACAAGCCGCCGCTTTCGCGGCGCCCCTCTGACTGCAGCGAAAAAATCTTATTCTGACCCAGCTGATGATCATTCCATAATATGACGATGTTTATATTCTGACCCCGCGAACTCAAACCAATTATTATTATTAAGCTTATGGCTTTTTTGGCGGAGAGACCCTTTCGAGTGTTCCACCTTGCCGAATAATCCAGTTTTCCCTAATGGAAAATATGGAAAACATTATAGGTTAAGTCCAACACTGAATTTTCAACTTATAAGTCCCGAAAAATTTTCAAAATAATTTTTTTTCAATTCATAGATTAACAGCACTAATACACACAGTCCACAGTCCAGTCTCCTGCACACTGGATGATCTCCTGATGGCGAGGGAGAATGCAATTGTGGTGGCCAATTTCTGGTCTGAAACAGTTTAACTTATTTATGAAAAATCTGATCTTAACTATCATTTTATTATTATTGACTGATGGGAATTACCCATCTATATAACTATGCACGTTTTATCTAATATGTTTTTGTATATGTACGTTTATTGTTGTTCCCATGCAATGCATTGTCTCTGACACGAGTAGTAGTAGTAGTAGCACTAATACGATACTCACGAAAGCACATTTCAAATTAAATATTGAATTATACAAAAAAATTTAAACTCAAACCAATCACTTAATTTTATAAGGTTATGAAAATTCACACGTTTGAAACTTTATGCTTTAAAACCTCAAAAACATCACCAGTTCCACAACCAGAGGTAGGTTGAATAAACTTTGAAGCAGGATTATTCTCAATCCTATTATATTAAGCGAGCAATTTCTGTATGTTTATATTTATGTATTTATGTATGTATGTCCAACGGATCTCGAAAACGGCTCTAACGATTTTGACGAAATTTGGAACATACGAGGTTTGTGATACAAAAATTAGTTTGCGCCGGGTCTCATCCCCGGGATAACTCGCTAACGGACCTAAAAAAGGAGAAATTGATCCTTTAAGAATCAGCTGACAGAAGAAAGGAATTTCCGCCGGCTGTAAATGATGAGAAAGAGTGAGAGCGAGTGAGTGTGTAAGTGAGACAAGATTATTATTTCAGCTGCTGAGACAGTGACAGAGAATCAGCTGACAGAAGAAACAATTTTCCGTATGGTTCTTGATGTTGAGAGAGAGTGAGTGCGAGTGAGAGAAGATTATAATTATCAGCTGTTGAGATAATTCAGTATAGCAGGATCCTTTTAACTTGTCAGAAAACATATGTTTCGACGAACAATATCACAATACTTAACCTACAAAATGCTGAATCTCGCAGATTATTGAAAAGGTCTTTTAATAAGTTATTCTTTGAAAGGTCTCCTTTAAAAAGGTCTTTTAAAGACTTTAAAGGTCTTTAAGACTTTTAAGCCTTTTGATTATTATGTCGAAATCACTGTTTAATTATACCGAAACAGCTGATTTCTGACAAGTTGAAAGGATCCAGCTATAGTAAAAACAGCGTCTCGATTACCAAAATTGAGAAAATGCAGAAGCAGAATGCAGAGAAAATCACATCAGCTGTTCCTATTTCTTTCTGGATTCAAATTTATTAATTAAAAATTAAAAGATATTTTAAAATCATTGAAATGAAAAGGAATTAAAATCATAAAAATTAAAAGGAATTTGAAATTTTTAAAATATTCCATATTGTATTGTTATTTTTAAATTTGAGGCATGAAGTAAGCCATGTGATCCGTTTTTATTTATTTTAGAAAAATCGTCAAGAGTTCATCAAAACAGCTGACCTAAGAAACGTTATCAACCCATATTATTATTTCTATTATTTATCATAATTAATGAATAATTATTTCTATGAAGCAAAATTTTACCACGAGTGCGATTTTTCAAATGATATGCATTCAAACTCGATTATTCATAATATTTCGGAAGCTGAGATTGATTTTTTATAGTGCAATGATGATTCAGTGCATAAGACTGATGGCTGTACTTAAAAAATTGTTTAATTTCATTCCTTTTTTCCTCTAAAATTTCCATCCCTGTGCATTTGTAGGCCTACCCCCGAGCAGAGCTCGGTACCCCGATATTCTTAATATTAACGATGAATATTGAAACCCATGAGGATTGAATGAAATATTGTGAATGGTTTTTTGACATGTGCATAGACACATTCCATCATCATATTTTATAAAAATGTTTCTTCAAACAGATCACTGTTAATAATCATCTGTTAATAATCATTTTTGAAAAATCATCTGTTAACGCACGCATGCTCGTGCAACTTTCAACTTATAGTCTTTATCTCATCATAATAAGATTACATGGGATCCTTTGTGGTCCTCCATGCTCGTGCAACTTTCAACTTCCACTTTCAACTTATAGTCATTTATTCAATTCAAAATAAATCCTATCACGTGTTCCATATAGCTATTGTATATTCCATACAGCCATTCATATATAGCTATATTCCATACAGCCATTCTCTTTCCCTTCTATTTCGTCCTCAAAATGCAAAATTAAAAAAAACCTTACATATACATCGTCGCGCAGTCTCAAAATGAACATTCCTGCCAAGTCTTATTGAAATCGGTCAATGCGTTTATCCGTAAATGCATTACAAACACACAAACAAACAAACAAACAGACGAAAGCCGATCGACTTGAAACTAGACTTCACTTCGTAGATGACTGAGCTTCGCTCAGTCATCTCTCTTCGTTCGGTCAATGAGAGATAAAGCTCATTTACACTTTTTTCTTTAGCTCTGTGTGTAATATTTCGTCAGTATTTTTTCGTTGTTCTATAATTTTCCATTGTTATTTTTTCCGTTGCTCTGTGTAATTTTCTATCAGTATTTCGAGTACGTCTGTATTTTTCCGTAGTTATTTTTTTCTTAGCTCTGTGTAATTTCCCATGAATATTTTTTGTAGTTCTCTGATTTTCCATTGTTATTTTTCCTTAGCTCTGAGTTATTTTCCGTCTGAATTTTTGATAAGGATAAGGAGCATCATCCTTGTACAATATATAGTACTATTCATAGATAATATTACCGTAGATTTCGAATTGTGAAACATTGGTAATAATGTGGATGTATTTTCAAATCAATAATGAATGTGGAGGAATATTATTCAACCATTGTCAATCTTCTAAAATCCAGGTATTTGAGTCCTAGCTTAATATGAGACTTTCCTTTATCATTCTGGAATTATGATTTCAAAGCCATTTTTCAAGATAGCACTTACTTTCAGACCAGCAGTTGGCACATCAAACTGAAATTTTGTTGAGAAACAGTAACACAAAGAGGATAAGGGATAATTATTATCAAACTGGGCTGGCACTGGGAAGGGGTTGATTTATGTATCTCTTGCAGAGGGTGCAGGAAATGAGATAAGAATTCTGAATTAAAGCTCTATTTATCATTCTCGAGTGCATATGACACGTTTTACTGAACGGAAAGCATTCTTATTGTTGGAAGTTCAATCTGTGCTGTATTTAAAAACTAGAAACTTCTGAAATACGTTCTGTTTTTAATCAAAAGAAAGCATATTACACTTAGACATGCGTTCTGCTATGCTTTTCTAGGCACGCACGATCGCAATCAAAGTTGGATATTTTTAAACTCCCTGCCTCAACACCAATAGCACAAGAGTTGTGTATTCATATTCACGTACGAAGCTTGGAAAATGCGTGAAACTCTTTTTCTAAGATATTATGCTTTGTTTTGAATTACTGCTGAAGTTTGAAAATTGTTGCAAAATGATTTATCCAGTTCTGGTTTTTATTTCCAATAACAGTTTGTATTCCAAATATTGTAGCAGTGAATATAGCAGTAAATAGAATATTTACGTAAAAACATCTTATTCCATAATTATTTTAGTCCTTATTTCCAATTTGACAGTTCGTACTCAAGATAGCAGTGAGGTTTTTCAATTTTAATTCAGGTCACACGTATGAAACATCCAATCCTTCCATTTTTATAATTCTTTCAATCAGTATTTGGTTTTGTAAATTGTACTTTTTAAACTGAGATTGGAGATGAACTTCTGTGCATCTTACTGTGTTTAAAATGATCTACACAACATTTGCATTTACTTACACAACAAGAAATATAGCAAAGTAAACACCTTTGAACTGTGACTAGATTAATTTTAATATATTATATGAGTTGAAGAAAAGATATGACTCCACATAATAAATACAATGATTATTCGAATATTATTCCATTAATCTAGTGTATGTGTATCTTAGCTTGAGTACCAATTCCTTCCATTACGCATTTGATAGCACCATTTAGATTTCATTTCCGTTTCGGAAACATTAAATGTTCAACTCACTGTGACAAGAGAAACATCGCCAGTGGAGCAAGGAGACGTAACGAGTTATATAACTATAAACCTTCATCATGGACTTCATAGCCTTTACGCTTCAACCTATTCAAAGAGCAATAAAATTTATAGAGGTCCAGCATTCGTTCTCTTTACTGCTACTACTACTGTAGTGTACTGGGTTTCTAGTAGTCAATATAAGGTGGAGGAGAGAGCATGCCTCGAATATATATAGTGATCAGCCCTTAAAATAATGTCGTGGAAGTAATTAAGATTTTATTATTCATTGCATTCCAATAAACGTAATGTTGAACTGGGAGAGCATGAATTGATTAGTGTACAAACAACAATAATATCAATCGAATGAGGAATAAACATTTTAGTGATAATCAAATAGGAAGACCATAGAAGTATTTTAGGGTTTTTATATCGATAACATTTTGGAAAGTGATCGAATACTCTCAAATTCAATTACAACCTCAGGTTTTAATGATTGAAGTTTCAAGATTAGCAAGTTATTAGACGATAAATAATCCAATCGTCTGACTATCGACTTGAAAAGATTGGAACAACATCACGTCTTGTAAACAATATTATATTTAGCACTGTTTAAAATGTAATTGATGAAGCCATGAATCCGCTGTTCAGAGCTGTAGTAATAAAAAATTGGAATTCACTAGAAAAAACAGTGTTTTCTTTGGAGTTCATTAAATTCTTCATGGAGCTCTACTCCACCAACAGAAATTTTATGAATAAGATGAACTAATCCACCAACATTCATGTGAAATTCAACATTTTAGCCCAGGTTCTACATGTTGAGGTCCTACATGAGGTTCTGATGTAAATATCAGATGGTTAAACAGATTAAAATCAATTATTATGTCTCCAATCAAAGGTTTTTAGAAATATTCGAATACTTTATCAACGCAATAAATTCCAAAAAATGACAATTATTTCAACTAATGGAATCCCGATTATATCCACAACTGAAAAACCAATTCCTGAAGTCATATTCCATTCAACGGTGTAAAATCATTTGAGAAAGGGTGGTATTTAAAAATATTCCATGTATAAGTTGATGCAGGAGCTATGAATGAGAGCTATATTCAGTTCCAAATGAACGTGGACTATTATAACAAGAAAGAATAATTCTCTCCAATTGTAGGGATCAGAAAAAACAAGTTATTGTAGACTCATGAGAAAATTATCACTCTCAGGGAAATAATAACATTCCTATTTGATAGAAGATGGTAGTAATCAGGTTCTTATAAAAACGCCTATCAAACAGACAGGAAAAGTTAAAGTTATACATGACTTCTGTAATTACCTTTGTGTGTTACGCCTAGGTAGAGGTGGCGTGTAGACATCTTCAGGTTCGGAATAATGGTGAGGATACATGATTTCAGTCTTTCCAAAGTCCCTCGACCACTTTCAGAGCCTCCAATAAGTTATTAACATCACGTGACGGCGTACATTTTCATTTTAAAAAGTTATATTGAATATTCTAGAGATTATTACCCTGTCAAAAATAAAGGATAAATTCAGGCAAATACTTATAATCGGGAGTTGTTGTTCCAATTATAAGTTCCACATTTGTGATTGAACTCATTCAGATTACATCATGTCATAATCAGAATAATAGGAGGACTATGTAGGTTTCAGCTTAAAATCTCGAGAATCCGGTTGAATACGATACATAAGTGGCTCACTGAAATATTGTGATATCCTCTCATTGATTGGAAGTTAGACTTAAGGTTATTAAAAACTAAGTGATCATTCAATTCAATGCTTCTATGCAGTTTAAAACTTAGTAGCCTACTCTATGATGTAGGAAATGGTTGCTGATTCAAAGCTCTTCCAAGTCTTCGTGTTAGTGATCAATACAGTGAGAGGTTAGAAATAGCTGAGTCTTCAAAGTTGAAAGCATGGCAATATATAATTTTTTGAAGAAATAAAGAGGTTATCCACTCTTGAAGTTATTTTTAATCAATTTATTATTTACCACTTTTCGAAATTCAGGTAGAGTACAAAACAAAACATCTCAGTCTTATTCAACTCAAAAAAAATCTATTCAAAGACTAGCAATGAATAAGTTAACTTTTTGACGTTTTTGAACACCTCTCCAAATATAATCAGACTGTATCTCGAATAGAAAGTGATGTTTGAGCTGTTATTCATCACGGAAGTACCAAGTGATGTGTGATAAGGGAACCATGCTCTTATGAAAGATGCCAATAAAAGGTAGACATTTTTCGATAATGAATAGTCAACTTTACACTGGTGAAGATACTTGGTATCAAAACAGTTTGAGAATGATGTTATGGAGAAGTCACGCTGAATAAGTGAGTGTGTATGAAATGATGCTCACTGAATCCACGAGTTAATCACAAATATTGGATGGAGACTACATTGGATTTGAGAGAGCCTGGAGAGATATTAAAGCTATTTGATAAAGGATAGTTCACCCTGAAGCTCATGGACGATCACATAGTATCCGAACGGAGTAAGGAACGATTTCACTTAGCACTGAACATGAGAATGAGAGCAAGTACAGTAGTAGCAACGAAGGATAGCACAGCAAGGGCAGCTAACAAGGGCGGTATGCACCCTTCGACGTTTCTCAAGCGACTGAGTGCTCTGCTCGTATCAGCCCTTTGTGAGTTGTACGCATGCGCAGTGGGTAGGGCGTGTACACCCATCATTGCCTCAATTCCTATTCCATCTGCTATGTTTACTTATCACAAACGTTGTAAAGCACTTGCGATCCTTGAAACTGCCCTTTACACCTCGGCAAACGGTTCGGGTAAACAGGTCCGGGGGCTGTTTTTATTTTCCTATAAAAGGATCCGGTTACAATTTTTTCTGAAACATCACGACAGCCTTCAAAAGGGATGGCAAGCCGCCGCCGACTAGAACTGTATTATCATAACGATTTTGATCTCCAGCTGAGCAAATTAAAACAGATGGCATGCCAGGGTGCGTTATGGATATTATGTCGCATTTATACAAAGCTAGAAAATCCCTGCTTGTGATTTTCATTGCCCTAATCCTACTTTACTGGGTAACATTTGTAATAGACCATTAGGACTACTAGGTTGCACCCAAGAACAAAATAATCTAATATTGTAAATCCTCCTTTGTTGCACCAGTTGAAAATCAATAGAACCTGTCAAAATGGTACTAATATAAGAGATAATTTCCTAAACTGAATTTCTAAGCATCATTCCCATTCATATAGAAGGACTTCCTTCATTCTTTGTCTGGTATATTGGTATTTCTCTAATCGAAAATTTTAGTTTGACAACAGTGGGAAGTAATTCTAGCTTCTCATATTTCTGATTAAATATGTTTCCAGTCGCGAAATGAATAGCAACATTAAAATAGTACTCTACCAAAAAATACCTTCCACGTTGTTACTTGTGAAAAGTGTGTGGGAAAGTTACAGTTATTGTTCACTGGGAGGATAACTGTAACTCATCATCCAAACTTTGAAGAATAGTTCACTGTTCAAAGAACTCCCGAACTATCACGATTGAGGGAAACTCATCCGAATATTGTCAACTCATACGTTATTAAACTTACAATATCCCAGCAACGATAAAACTATGATTTTTATCACAAAGTAGTATATCATAATAATTCCCTATCTATTATTATAATCTAACACCAATAATTGCAGCAACATAGGCGATACAGAACTGCAAATGTCACATGCAGAAAATCAACTAGTTCTACACGAAAAATGAGATTTTTTTCAACATAATTTGTCTCCATTTGTATTATAAATCTTGGAAACTGAGCACAACAAAATCAAATTGCTGCTGTGATAAAATAAAAAAATTAAAACAACCCGTCATTTACTTCATCACAAAACACAGTGACCAAATGACAGGTCGAGAGGGCGTTGTCTATTATTCGTTGGTGGAATACTTGACATCACTTATTAACAGTTCATTTGAGACGAATGCAATTGGAAACTTGATGAAGCCTTGCAAGAGTAGCTTGAAAAAACAGATCCATGCGTGCTAAACGTTGTAATTTCAATCCAATCCACTCACAACAGTAAAATCCAATTACACTTCTACCACCCCCATCCCCTATCAGCAGTGTGAAGTGCTGACAACGTTGCAGCATTCTTATCGTTATCGCGTATGAGGAGTGGAGGGGATCTTTCAATATTTATACAGTTTACTGTTGTTATTTACTGTAAATGTGATTTTTGTCCCCACCGTCCCCTAGGACACCCTACTTGCCACCCTCCTCTCCCCACCACCCAAGGGAGTACCGGCTCTGATTCATCTCGCGTCGTTTTGTTATCTGCTGTGATCGCAGCCCGGGAAGCAACCCTTTCGACTTTATTCATGTGGATTCCACCTGACACTTGTAGTAATACGCGTCACACAGTTATTGGAACTATGCGCATATAACTGTAATTCAAACATCAAGATATATAATAAGGAAGGAAAATCATTATACTGTATTACGTTAATACTAGTGAACTAGTAATACTGTACAAGTGTACAAGCAGGGACAAAAATCATTCTTACATAGATTTGAGTGAGTAGCAATGGAAGTAACAGTCGGAGGATTCTAAATTAGAATAGAAGTGGAAAATTCAGTTCTGAATTTTCCCATTACAAATTCATCTGTAATTTATTTAGTTACGAAAAATGTAAACCATACACTGAAATTTATATTGTTAGAGATGGAAATAGATTAACTACGAGAATGGAATTGGGAGATAAATTTGATCTGTGCCAAGATTTGTTTGAATATTTCGATGCGATACATATTATGAAGCAAGGTTTTGAAATTCCATCAATACTGAAGCTGTTGTTTTGTTAGTGTCATGCGAAACTAAACTTCTCGAGAATGTCAAAAGTTTTAGCTTCTATGTCACACGTCATACTGTCTGAGCAGTTGATTTGGTCACGATATGGATGATGGTGACGTGTCCGTATTTAGAGCATGACGAACAAAAACCGGCCGACAGTTATAATTAAGTCGGCAGGGAACGCGATTCTGTCAATGACAGGCTCGATGCGATTTTCTAGTGTTTGACAACACGGCGAGGTGGCGTGAATAGTTGGGGCGCTGACAATGGCTTGCTAAGTCGGTGATTGCAGACAAGGCGAAGAGGAGATTGTGTGGCTTTTGGAGAGTTCAAGTGAGAGGGGACGAACGGGGCTTTGTTGTGATGATCCAAAATCGATACGGCGAGAAAGTTTTTTCGCTCATTAAGCGCATAATAGCGCAGAAGTTGTCCGGTCGGAGGAAGACCCGTGGAGACTTAGTTGTCGTCGTCGTCATCGGTAGCGTTTTAATTCCGAACGAAAAGTGCGTCTCTCTAACCTTCTTATATAACGTTCCCCTCAACGCAACGCACTGCAGTACTACAGAACTGGGGCCAAAGTACGTGATTCGCGCGAGGGTAGCTGTTGCTCCCCTTTGATAAGGATGAATCGAAACTGTCCCCCCCCACCCTTCCGCCTCCTCGGCCCTTTGTGATCGCCCTTCTCTTATAGAATAACCGCCTTCGCAGGCAGGCAGACATCCTTCACCGCAAAAGCGAGCAAGATGTCATCCCGGAGATAAATAATAACGTGGACACTCCTAATGCTATTCAAGGCCCATCGTCATCCACGTGCTAATGCATTTTCAACGTCTATTCAACAATATTGCATTCAAATTGTCCTCGCCACTCGACAATAAGCTGCCATCATCACAAAGGTTCAACTTATTATTTTTGGATACTTCTGAAGAGTAATTATGATAGGGTGCTTTGGAAAAAAGGGGAACTTATGAAAACAGGATAATAATGATTCTACAAGAAAAGAATGGAAACTTTCAAGCACATGCCGTAATTTATAATTTTTTTAGTCCTTATTTTCTGATATTCCACTACTTTTGGAAGTGAATGAGAGAAAAACGTTTGGTTCTGCTGCTCCAATAATGATCAAGATTAGACTACTCTTTTCAAACGGAAAAATTAACTGAGTTACAAGCTCCATACACAACACTTTACTCATAAATAGTGTTGTCAATTGGGATTGAACACTATTATTAGGTATCGTCATGAGAATCAAATGGTAAGAAGGTAGTATATGGTTTTTGGTTACAATGCAAAGGTGGAATTGAATAATTCTCCATGCATTCTCACAATGAAAGATAGAGAGATGTTAACAATACAAAATGTACAGTCAACCCAGGTGAAAATTCATGAGAATGTAAAATATTCTGTTACAACAAAATCATGTTGCATTTACAGTTTTTGAATTTTGACGCATAAAATGTTCCGTGAAAACTCCTATGCTTCCAATGCCAATGTGCAGTTATTGCAATGAAATGAGCAGTTGGCAATTTTAGTAATTACTAGGCATATCATTTTCAGAGTAATATTGTTTTTTTTTGCTGTTATCTTTCATCAGTAAAGAGTGATTATGAAAATCACTCACATTGATTCAATTATTGTCACTTTTTTCCAATTCAACGAATGAATATTATGAGATTGCTACTAGATTAATACAATTTTTTTTCTTTTTTTTTTTTAAATGAATGATTGAAATATTTTATTTTGCCATTTTACAAACATTATTTGAATAACAATTCACAATACAAATGGAAAGAAAATTAAGAGTTCAATTCAGAGTTCACTTGATAATGCATAAAAATCTCTGAATAAGTCTCAATGATCTTAGTCGTTAAAAATTCATATTCAATTCTCGTTGAAGATCAGAAGTAGTGAGTTCAGCTATTGATTTACCTTCTGCATTCCAATCCAGTGAGCCCAGTAAATAATATAGTAATAAAAGTCATATAGGAATAATAGTAATAGTGATATAGTAATAATATAAATAATTTAGTTTCAGCTTGTATGTTGAACAGCTAAGCCGGTATTTGTGCAGCTCTGTAACCTCCCTGCACATCAAACGTTTAATCATAGACTATATTCATGAATACTGTAACACTTTTTTTATTGTAAATTAGTTTTGATTGATGAATAAATGGAATTTCAATTTGAATTTGAACCTACTATTGCTTCAGTCCAATGCAAAACCATATAACTCTGAACGATAATTGACTGAAAATGCTTTAAATTGTGAGCCCAACACTGCTGATTGCTTTAATAAGCAGTGTTAAGGTTTTTATGAGCTCTCTTTCCGAGGTGATGACTAAAAGTAGAGACCGAGCGCCGATTTGAATTGGGGGATTTCACTCTCACACGTCCTTTGTCTTCTAAATTCCAAACGTTTAATCAAACGCCGAGAGAATATCAATCAGGCTGGTGGAATTACGTTGTCACTGTTTTTGTCTTGGCTGTCACTCGCAGACTTATCGGAAGCGATTGAGTGCCCTTTTCTGATTATCACCTCGGTCCCCTGTTGCTTGGCTCCATGCTACTGCTGCTGTTGTTGCTTCTGCTGCTGTTGTTGCTGCTACTGCAATTTAGGCACAAGGGACAACAAATCCCCTCGCAGTGAAAGGGGGAAAAGTGCCACACACACAAACACATACCCAAAAACACACACATGTTTGAGAGATGGACAGATAGACAGACAGGTCTATGCAAGAATACTGGCGTTTTTTTATATACAGTTCGATAGCAGAAAATAATATAGTTATTACATCACAGGAGCCTGAATTCATATTTATATTTATTTATTTCATCAAAAATACAATATTAAGGACAGAAAAAACAGGGGTTTTTAAAAATTAAATTTAATCTACTATGACCTTTCTAAATGCTGTCAAAATCGTTCGTCAGAATCGGTGAGTGATGAATTCACAAGGAAAAATGTTCAGAGAATGCTTTTTATTTGAACAATTCCATCCCATGGACTTTGTTGTCCATCCCAGACAACACTTAATGTCCGTTTCCTATTGCAAATTATCAAGGTGCTATGTAAGCTTAGATGGGAAAATATGGTTCAATATTTTTAATCCCATAACAGAGAATCGATGATAAAATTCTGGGAAAGATCCTTCCATATCCAATCTCCTATCTAAAGAATACGAGAGTATCTAAAGAGTGAACTATGATCACAGTGTGATTGAGTTCAGTGTTTTATTAAAAGGCTTCACTCCATTCAAGGATACCAATCTAGCTACAGTCCAATTCAGAATAGTAATGTTGACAATGGGAAACCTCATGCTGGCTCTCTGTTAATCCGACTAGAACTTCTTGTGAATGTAATTCCCCTTAATTAACCAAGTTTTACGGATTCAAACTCCATTCCTATCAGAGTTATGTTGAAAAAATGTATAATTAAATTCTGGTGTTCTCGGCTGCCTAAAGAGCAATAATTGTTTTTCATCTCTCATCAAACCTCTCATCACCCACGCACAAGCCTAGAAATAATGTAGGAAATCCTTGGAAAAAGGTTTGAGAATTATTTTTTTTAGAGCACTAACAAAGGAGTGAGTCTCATACTAGGATTAAAGAAATGGTAATTCATAAAAAAAACATAACTTATACGAAATATTCCATTCAATATCCAATTTTTCATGTTTGTAAAAATAAGATGATTGTAAGAACTGTGTAAGCCATGGAGCTGACAAACATAACCTCATCTTCTAAGGGGGAGGAAGTAAGAGAAATCAGGGGAGTAGGATGTCGGCCATTATTATTGGACCTACTTTTGGTGCTGTATTTGAAAACATCTACATAACTTCTACCCAAACCAGCCTAAAAAACACAAAATCCGACAAAAATGTTGTATTTTGCCGTAAATATTAACTATATTCTCTCAACAGTTTTGATTTATACCGCAAAAGATATCATAAACTTTCAAAACTCTTCATGAAAATAGAATTTAACATGATGGCTCTCTCTCTCTCTTTCAAATCTCTCTCTCTCTCTTTGAATTCAAATACAGCGCCAAAATTCGGTCCAGAGTGTATTCGGCCAATGAGAACTCAGCTACAATTCAGTCCAAGTGAATTCGGCCAATGAGATCGAGACACAGCATGGCCATCTCTAGACAAAACTAAAGAATGCCATTGACACAGGCTTCCCTTTTTTAACATAGGGAAGATAGGATTGTTCCACTCCATCAATGACAGCCCCCTGGTGTAAACCATAAAAATCTCCTGAATTTCTGCTGCCAACTATCGACTCACAGTAATTTCTATTGCCTAACTTCTCGGAGAAAGTGCAGTATATTTTGTACAATAAATCCTGTCAATAAATTGTAATCTCCAATATAGACAGAAGACCATACATATTATCTTTCAATAAAAAAAAACTATTTTTTTGAAATGTGATTCCTGAGAATACGTTCTGATCTGCAGAAAATTCATAGGTGATTGGTTGGTGGGTGGGTGGGTGTTCGTGATTATATTCTCTTTTTGAATTAGTAGCTGGAGGGACTTTGTGCTGCAGGCACGTTCGATAATAATTTGGCGGAGCAGACCACGTGCTGGATATTGCTATCTGCCGGCTTAGCACAGATTAAAGATATCCGTCATAAATATAGCTCCAAAGTGTTGGCGCAAGATAACACTCTCGCAAGCCACAAATTCCAGCCTGCAGCTGTCATAATCGAAAATGGCCGATGATTTATTTCGCCAAATCCACTTTCAGATTTTCCGCACTCAATAAAAACGAGTCTCGTAGCCTAAATAAAGTCTGTGGAGCACATAAAAATTTAGGAGTAACTTTATTACGGTAACGCAGTAAACAAATAACGGAAAGGAGTTTATCTACGCGCTAAACTTTACAGAAGTCGAAAGTTTAATTTGTAAGATGTATAACAAATGATGAGTAGTTTATATTACGGGAATACAGGCATTGAGAATCACTGTGAATTGATAACTGACCAAGATAAAGCATATGGAGGCAGATTCATAATCATGTAAGTAGATCAAAAGTTGTAAGTAGTGATGATACTGAAGAAGTGATTAGTTGGTTATGATTAGTAGGCTACTCTCTCTTAGTTGAAATCAGTGGAATGGAATCTTACCAACTTCTCATAAAACATACTTCAAGTTGAATTCTCTGATGAAAGTTTTAGTGTCTGTGATAGGTTACAAAAAACTGGTTATTGTACATTCAGCTGTACGTTGAGACAATAAATCCTGTACTACTTGTACACTCAATTAAATTTCTATTACGTGAATTTTTTTCATTATTGAATGATATTTATTTTATGCAAAGATAACCTTCCAAATTCAAGTTTAATTGAACAGTCGATGAAAAAAAGAACTTGGAAAATTTTAATTTAGTCATCCCTTTCTGTATCGTTCAAGAGGAGAATGGAGATGGAGACCTCCAAATATGGAATATAATGAGTTTGTGTCACATTCTCTCATCTGATGACAGTTTTGACACAAATTTGATTTGGAACTTATTGATGTCACCAGTGACATACTGCCCATCTTCTTGGGAATAGAATTATAATAACACAGTATCTGATGTGGATAAATTCAATTTCCCCCAAACATTCACTCCCAAAAATTCATTTTCGTTTGAGGAACGGAAGAAACGAATTTGAATAATTCAACGATCATATTGGATGCCGGCAGCATACCTAACAATAACTCAGGAGGTGTGAATAGAAAAGTGTCTCGGGAGAGTCATTCTATCGGTTTCCCTCTAAATTAAAAATACCGCCCACCCTGCATTCGAGAGGGTGACGAGTCCTTCATTGTCTCCATATCTGTTATAAGCTTATAATTTAATATTATTATATCGCTGGGGTGTGAACGAGAGTGGGCGAGGGGAGTTTTCGTGAAAGGCATTTTTCTTCCTTTCAATTCAAGGGTTCATTTTCAAAAGAGCAACGCAACAGAAGCGACACCAAATAATTTTCTCTGATGAGGCTTTCCACTATCTTCTTCACATTGATAATTGCCTCTGATACCAATCTTGCTAAAAGCATAGGATCTCATCAAACAATCATGATTGCTCTTTTTCATGAAAGACAGAGGCAATGAATGATCACTCGAATGTTGTCATGATACTGAACTGCAAAAAGATACATAAAACTTTTTAAAGAGCTCGAAATGATACCAGAAGAATTGACAACTTACTACTTGAAAGTATTGCTTTGAGAGAACTAATGGATTATCTAGCTAAATGAACTCATTTCACATAATAATATGTTCCGTAAAGTAAATGAACTTATTATTTTCACATATGAATATTCACATAAGGAAATTCCAGGGCCTCACATACCAGATGAAACAATAAAAAATCTAATACTGAGATCAGTTATCTTACCGCAATTATTGTACTTGACACCAGTTAAATCGTTCATTATTGAATCTTTATATGATCCCCTGAAAGAATAATGATATTCTCAATCCGTAATTACGAGGATAAGAAAAAGTGACACTCAAGTTCCAACTCATAATCACTTTTAACTCCGTCTGAATTTATTAATTTTATAGAATGTGAACCTTTTTCATAATGATCATCATTATTGTCCTCTCCCAACGATGATCACTGCTTAAAAAAGAAAGAAATATCATTGGAAATAATTCATTGTCCTTCATTGTTCAATATTTTACTCGAAGTATTACATTTGTAAATCTGAACCTTGAATTACATACGTCACAATAAAAAAGTCCGTTGGTTCTGTGATAACTATTTGTGAAAGTTTTATTGTTGGTTAAACGTTCACAAGTAATTCCACCGCTTTATTTTTTACGAATGACATTTTCCAGTACAATGTGTTTATTGAGTGACCTGACCAATCTCCCATTCTTCCAGGAGGTAAGAAAGCTATTCTATACCAACGAAGAACAAATTCGACTACGAAAGGATTCACAGGACTATCATTATTGATGTGACATTGTCTCGGAGGCAGCTTGTCCCGACCCGAAATGAATTTGCTTGCAAATGGCAAGAGTTGAGCAAAAGGGGTCTCCGCACTGTCGAGCACAGAAGATGTCCCCAAGCCCCGAGACGACGATGATGATGCTTTTCTCACAGAATGTCGCCACCCGCCCCCTGGACAAGAAACCCCAAACCCGCATAACCAGATCAAAGGCCGTGCATCCCATCTTTTGTATCTTGCCTGCGTTCTACTGCCGCTGCCACCCTCAAAGCCTTTGCCATCAAGGAGATCAAAAATGAACAACAGACGAGAAACGTAAAATATTCCGGATTCCGCGATTTGTTTATACACTGTATTTAGGCAAAGCTGCTTATGAGATTCCTTTCAGAGATCGTCCAAGCCTCCCTGATAAGACCTCAACTTAATAATGTGATCGTTAGCAGCGATCACAAAATTCAACTTCGAGTAGCCTACCTATTCAGCGGTATTACACCACAGTAACTTCACAAAAATTATAAAGGTGAAGTGATCCAACACTTGTTTAGAAACCAGCCATTGAATGCAAATATTATCAGGAAAAGCCTTCGAGCTTTCAACTCCAAGAAAGTTTAAGCTTAAACAAATATCTATAAACTTTGTGGAAATCAACCTTCCAGAGTGTCTCAACTAAATAAATTCATCACGGATGAAAACCTGTTCATTAGAGTCGCCATCCACTGAATGAAAATTCATTGCCAAATAGAATTGAGAACTTGAAATCACACAAATGGACTTTGCTGTCCATTATAGACTGAAGAAACTCAGATTGTTATTTAAGTTTTGACCTGAAGACACATTATTGAGTCAACGAAACTAAATGATAGTGAGAATCCCAATTTATATTAGCATTTATATCTAAAACGGATTTTCTATATTCATTCATTCATTTGTTTGTTTTATTATTATTATTACTATTATTATAGTAGCTACTATTATTATAGTAGCGATTACTAAGAAGGGAGTATTTAAAGCGGGAACCTTTCAATCCATCCTCCATTGGGAGCCTGGCTAATCGTATACAGCAAGGCACTTTTGTTTCTTATTTTATGGCAATAAATTGTGATAGCATTCATATTTTGCATGAGCAGTGCTTCATGAACTTTCAATCTTTTTGTTGTTAATGATCATTTCTGCTGAATTCAGTCAAGGATGTAGTGAAACTGAGCAACCATGGTGGCAGAGCCTTGAAGCCATAACTTGTTTGAATTGAGCATTCAATGAAAAACTATTCAATCCACATTGAAGTTCGATATTGTTACTACAAAAGACTATACAGATATTCTAAAATCGAATATTGCCTTCATTCTATTTTGATTTATGATTTGTTTGGAATTCAATGAAAATATTGCTCAGATCATAGAGATTCTATTGGAACACTGTGAGTGCTCTTCATGAATTTATTAAATCTGATCCATTTGTACTCAAAATTGAGTGGAGAGCATAAATAGAGAACTGGCTGGACTAGAACTTGAAAATGGAGAAATTAGAAGCATTATAATTATAAGAACTTATTCAATCATTCAAGGAAATCCAGCTCAGGAGCAAGGCCTCAATGGAGGAAGATAGAATCGTATTTTGTTCAATTTATTCTGATTTGGCAATCTCAATCTCAGCATTTGATCTCTACAGCAGGATTCTTAAAATACTCTCTAACAGTTTCATACTAACCTTGTCCAGAAAACTTTAATGTGTTCCAAGAACAATATAGTCTGTAATACTTGTCAACAAATACTGAGATCTGCTGAATTGTTGAAGGGATCTTTTAAAAGTTGACTATTTGAAAGGTCTGGCACAAAAGTATCTCTAAGGCAGTTCATGGACTGGATTTGCCAGTCCTGGGCAAATGGAATTGTTCTTAAATGACATCGACAAAGACGTTTGTCTCGGCAGTTAGTGGGTTATGGCATAGAAGCCCTTGAGTACGAACATGTCGAGGGCCTGCGGTGATGCTAGGGTGTACTTACGTTTAGTCAGGACTTTCTTAAATCGAACTCATCGGAGCCACATTAAACACAAGCCTTTTGCCTGGTTGTTGTGTCCAAATCATATTTTAAGTATTGCCGGTGGCTGATTTCGACAGGACTAAGGTTCTATTTTGCACCTATTTGCAACTATTTTGAATCAGCTGATACGGAGCACTGCATCCTGAATAAAAATTGATCTTGCTTGCTGCAACCCAACATTAGTGGAGGACTTCGATATTATTTTTTCTATAAATATAAATAGAGGAATGGACTCACTGTTTACTCTCGACATCCACTGTTAGTGACAGCTCGATATCTCACCTGAAATGAACAAGATAATTATCATCATTATTTCCACTTGCTAATCACAATTAAAATCAAAGTTCGACAACTTTCATGAATATAAAACCATGGATACTTTACTGACCATATGGAATGAAATATGGACCAATATCATATGAAAAAAAATACAAATTAAGGGACAATTTTCTAACATTCTCACAGAAGGCTTAAAAAATGGTTTTGAATCCCCAAAATTGATAATTCAGATAATAAACCAATCTTAATATTTTTCTGTTTGAGCACTTCAGGGGAAAGTAATTCCTGCATCAATGGAACCTGACTTGAATCTAATAAGAAACAATACAGGCCTGAATCTGATAAGTAACAATATTTACATGCTGTCAGAACTAATTACATGTCGATGGCTAGAAATAGATGGAATAGATGGATGATCAAAGCAAGGAAGATTATGGTGTGGAAGATCATTGAGTGTAATGCAGTGTATAATAGAATTATTCAAGTGTCAGAAGGTCAAGTGGGGGCGATGCAATTTTCAGCTCGGTTACCTCACAGGGGAGCTGGCAGCATTGCTTGGCGGCTGCAACTGCAACACACCAGACACTAGGATTTCAGTCGGCTTTGCACTTATTCTATTGCTTGCACGTCGATAAGGAGAGAAACCTACTGTCACAGCTGCATTGAATTGGTTGGCTCTAGATTGCTAACTCAGCACTTCTTCTATTTTTCCTTCAACTTATCCTGAAATATCACTTTTCCCTCATATCTTGAGGTAATTTTACGATATTTAATTTTCTTAATTTTCACCCACTTACAATTTTTAATCATCAAATTATGAAACTCAGAGTTTGTTTCTATAATTAATGTAATATATTATGATTGTTTAGAACGAACCAGGAGTGGTATATTGTATTATATTTGTTTTAATTGATGTATACTTACATGAAATATCATTCATGTTTTAGTTTCGTTCTCTTGAAAAATTCAATTTTTGAAGCAAGGTAGTGCAGCTTTGGTGCAAGACCTTACATTACTAGAGCTGGTACCTATACCCAGGTACCTCATAAGTGCTTGCTAAAGGAAACGTGTCTCCTAGGAGAACCAGCTAGGAGGTGTCAGCCAGTTCCCGTATTCATTTTTCTGTTTATCATCAGATAGCCTAATATAACCAAGGACTATACCTTGTAATATAAAGATGTCTGTGATATAACCTACATTTATTCATTACTTCTCTTATGAAGTGGAAAGAGAAAGAATGCATTTTATCCTTAAGAATGCCATCTATATAATTGAGGAATAAATTCATTTGGAAGAATGTTACACAGCGAGTCGTTCACACATAATAATTATGACGGAAGGATAATCAGCATTGTTTAGTAACTGATCCAGTATTCAAAAATATATTACACAGAAGAGAATCTCTAGCTGTCACAAAACGATTATCTTAAAAAAATGATTTTATTGTATATTTTCATCAGTGAGCTTAATGGAGTTGATGCAATGAGGACCAGATTATTTGATTTTTGTTCGCTGTGTGCCCAAGGATTGCACTATAACAATTATAAACGAATTTCGAGATACAAATTTGCTATTTCAAGATAAACTCTGTAGCTAAATTCAAAATGTGATTTGAGTTGAGGTAATCAGGACCATTAAGATTTGTAGAGCGTATATACGTGTAGAGATACACAACTTGAGAGATGGGAAAAATCTGCAGAAGTTTTGAAATGAAGGCGACGAAGCAGAACCTTGCAAAACTAAGTTGCATAATTTTCTCGGCAGACTTGTGTAACTTTTGAGTCGCAGCTCCTATGTCGCCCATAAAGTACAGACATTCAAGCTCGATAAAGTTTTACGTTTGAAAAGTTTCACAGTTATGTGAAGCCGCCCGGATAAGCTAGGTGATATTTAGATTCATATTGACAGAGTGTCCTCAAGATGTCCTCAACATACATAGTCGACTAGGATCTTTGCTTCCTCGCTTCAACATAAAAGTTTTGGTGTTGAAAAAATTATGTTTTCTTTTCTCTACTGATTGAATATCACAAATATGACTAGAAAATAGAAATAATCAAAATTGACTCAATAAATTGTTGTATATACATTTTCAGACTGTGTCTAAGAAAACAAAACTTTCTATGCTTCTAAATATATTATTGTAGAACATCAACTTGTTGTGATAGAACAAATTTAAAATATGGTTCAAAATAGCCTATAAATTTATTAGAAATGCTTGAAAAAATTAAATAATGTAGAATTTAACTTGAACATACTCATTCATGATTTGGAAAGGATCACTCAATTTCATTAAGAAAGTGATCAGTGAGAATCGTCTGCTGAGTTGTGCTCCTCTTATTCTAATCCTAATTGCATGAGAATCAGAACCCTGAAGCATTGATTTTCTCAATAATAACTGTACAATTTTTTTCTGGGGTGTGTGCATTATGGCGCGATGATGGCAAAAATCAACTGGCTTCTGACGGTGACGTAAATAGCTATTGACGAAGTGAGTTACCCACTAACAGTCTTTTAGCTATTTTCTCCCCCTTACTTTAATTTTTGCGCGCTACTTAGGGCTTCCCGGGAAAAATGGAGATTGGGGAAGCACAAGGCCGATATCAATCTTTTTCGGATACCTCAATCTTGGCAGGTTATTTTTACATGAATAACCAAATTGCCATAAAGGGCTTTTGCTATTAGGTTGGGGAAGTGATTGAAAGGAAGGCTTGCTCTTCTTTGGTACGAATAGGAGTGGGAAAGAGGTGGAGAGGCATGAAAAGATGATGGAGAAGAGGGTAAAGATCATGATTGCAAGGAAATATGAAAATTATAAACGGAATAGGACGGCCAACAAAAAAAGAGCAGGATGAAGATGTATTGATTATGATGCAGAAAAATCAAAGGAGAAATCTGAAAATTGCAGTTCGGTGGAGAAGCATGGGGAGGGAATATGGGGAACACAGCATGGAAAATGAGAACAAAGAAGACTAGTAGTTAAATGAAGCGGTTAGAGGAGAGAGAAGTTTAAAAGAGGGAGAATGATGATGAAGTGCAGGTTTGGGTGACGAAAAGGAGAAGTAAAGGGAGTTTGATAGACTTTGATCCGAGGGAAGCGCAATCAAGATCACAGCAAGTACAGTCCCCAGTCCCCACCAAGTACAGCCTTCGATAAAACCTCCAGTCACATATGCAACGCTTTTCAGCCTAGCAGATGAGAGAGACGCGAATTTAAATCGAAAGACGTCGATATGATTTAAGTATTTGAAACCTGTATTACACATTAATTAGTTTGGATTATTGTCTTTTGAAGAAATTTCTCTATGATTGTAAATGTGAGGTACATTCTATTAATGTTGAATTTTCACCCCGATACTTGTGAATCTACATATTTTATCAATTCTTAGTCAACTTTTCACATGGAATCATTCTTAATGAATTCGAGCTTCATTCTGAATCCACTATTAAATGAATATTTTAGTACTGTATTAAGATACGATCATAATATCGTATCAATCTTATCGTATCCCTGATGATACGATATTTCAAAATGGCGATCATTTGAAATGAAATTGAGATTGTATGACTTTTTGGTGATATTTTAATCATCACTGTTATCGAGTTTATAATATCAATTAATTTAATAAACTCTATGGTTATGGCTTAAGTTGCTATTATTACTATTACTAGTCGCTGAATCAATTACTATTCCATTTCCATAAAACTGCTTTCCATGATTTTCTCAAGAAATGTAATGTAACACACTCTCCCAATGGACTATAGTCACAAATTCAATTGAAAAAAGCTTTTGTTCATTATTCGATTTCTCTTAACAAAAAGCCGCACTTTTTGCAGAATTTTCCAAATTACCATCGATTTTTTTTAGAAACCTATGAACAAGTTTTTTTTGTCATTATATCTTTCTTAATGAGCAACTTACTGAGAAAGCTAAAAGTGAGTGAACTTTACTTAAATGCACCAAAGTAAACTTCTGATAGTTGAGCTTTCTCGACATAACCATCTCATTAGCATCGTGAATTCTTTTAATAGTGTGACAACTGAGGAAATTAAAAACTGGTCAAGTATAATCATATTATTACTTTCAACGAGCATCCAATAGATTGCGTCATTCAAAAAGTATAAGAAATACCAGGCTCCAAACTTTGAACAGACTTGAATGAGTATTCTCCAGAAGCTTTTCTTCTTTTCATGAGAGTCTTTGAAAAAGTTATAATGAGTTCTGATACCTTTGAAGTTTTTATGCTTTCAGATTAACCGAGAGACATCTCTTGAGAAGCATTTTTCCTTTGAAAGAAATATGAGAATCAGAAATTATTATTCCTACTTCAAATAACTTTCTGTTCACGTTTTGATGAGAATCATAGGAGCCTTGAGGCTTCAATGTGTCATTCACACGCTGGATCTTTTTTTTTCTAACGATAAAATTGGTGGAGATCAAAGATTGGGTTTTTGAAATGTTTCTTGGGGAGAAAATTTTCAGAAAGTGAGTGTTACACAAGCAAAGTTTGGGTCACTTTCATAAAGAGCCAATTGAGCTGAGCGTTTTTGTTGTGGTTTCTTGTGAAGAGGTTTGGTGCTTCTTTGGTTACGACAGAAGAATGGCGGCGGAAAGGGTGGTGGAGTGTAGCCTGAAAGAGTTTCGTATCTGGCACGGCAGTTGATGCTAGTTGCTGATAATGATTTGGGAACAGATAAGATTACTTTGAAGCCAAGCGAGTGTGGAGGAGAGTGTTATGGCTGAGACTGTACTTGTTATTGTTTGTCATGTAATTGAGTTGCGCCTGGTTTTGACAGTCGTCTTTGTGACAACGTTCAACAAGTCCACAGCCCGACTCGCTTCCACACGCTGCTACTTTACTCAACTCGTCTCCGCTCTGCGATGACACTCGTCGAACTTCCGTCTCTCGGCTGATTCTCTCAGTGTGCTCTGGTTGCGGCCATGTCAATTAAACTGGCGGCGGCCTTCCAAGTTCTGGGTCACATCTCTCACCATCTCACCTCTCACACACTCTCCGTGCTCTTCGTTAGCTGAATGATTAATTTCCACTCTTGAGCAAAACTTCGAGAGTAGAGAAAAGTGGGTGCCTTATGTACTCCATGGCAGAAAAGGAAGGAAACTGTAAGACTTCATGAAGGGTTGCAGTGTATAACATAATATTTTCAACTTGGTAGCTAACGAATGACTGTTATTTAACCTTCCCATGGTGAAGGGTTATATGTTGAACTTTTTTCACTATATACTGTATAAAATAGAAAATATAATATATAAATATTACAAAAACTTCAGCAGAACATCACCCGTTTCCTTTGAAACCTTACATGACAGTCATTCGCCATCTGCCAAATTGGAAAAATTCTAATATTCTTGATGCAATCTTGGGTTAGAATTTGGCTTTACTCTAAATTACAATTTGCTAGTGTCAAGTTGATTGTACACTATTCTTCAAGTTGTGTGAGTTCTTCATACATTTCTCATTCTCTCTACTCTAATCTTCTTGACTCTTCATCATATGAGATGAATGTTACACACGGAATTAAATCTTGATTCCCTAACTGAAAAGCTGTTGCTTTGATTATTGGATTGAAGAAGTTTCTTTTCAACAGGCTATTCAAACTATTGTAAACTTTATTTTGAAGAGTTTTTACTACAAGTTCAATGGATGATTGATCTCAATTTGCAATTCTGTGATATAAACTTGATTTCATCTGGAAATAACAATGAAAAATGGCAAAAAATAATCACGTGTTAAGAGAAATATTTTAAATTCTATATGATAATTGTGTAATTCGTCAAAAGTCATTTCATTAAGTCATTGTCATTAATGATTCATTAAGGGGTGAGAGGAGTAAAGCTCATTAAAAGGGGTTCAATCTCTTTTAAAATTGGCTGTTTATTGTTTTTTACGTATAACGGATCACAGTCAGTCCTTCCGATGCATTTTTTCCATTTCCAGATAGTATAGTAGAAATGATCAGTTTCATTGAACTGATTATGTGTTCAGTAAGATTTTCAATCTGATAAGATAACTTGTCAAAGATCATTCCATTCAATGCAGAATGATAATTAATGAGCCAATAATTTGTGAGTTGCTGAGATAATACTGAGAAAACAAAATTAGGTGGTTCGCAAACCACAAAAACCTGTAGGTCCACTGATCTCTCATCATCATCCTTCCAGTTACCCAAGTGCAAGATTATGTGGGCGGGCATCATCACACAGCCAAAAAAAGAAAAGAATCCCACTCAAATTAAATTTTACACGTCACAAATTTCCACGCTTGCGTTATCATAGTATTTTTGCAGTGATACCGAAATGTTATTCAGTAGCTAGAATTGAAGTTTCCGTGTTGTTGGTAAAGTGCTCAGAGCACACATGACCTAGAAAAAACTGATGCCGAATTCAATGACAGAGAGTGACTTGATGGTAGTTTTCAGTTTTCGGCGGCGGTGGCATCCTTTTATCGAGAGCAAAGAGCACCGGCCGTGTGGTTGTGTTGATAGAGCAGGTCCATTTCGGCTTAGTATTTTTTCGAGAGCACTCTGCCAGTGGACAGAGCAAACAGAACGACAGTTTATTAAACGCACTCTGGCCTGGAGCGCAGCGCAGCGCCAGCAGAGATGAATCTATGTAAGCGTTAATCAATTTTTAATATCTGACAAAAAAGCAATAAACCTTATCCTAGCGTTGCCTTGTGTCACTGAATACGGCACGGTTGGACGGTTGGAGCGAAATGTAATAAACTGTTTGGAAGCACAACTCTCTCTCCTCTCTCGCCAGAAGCAGTGTAGCGGTAGCCGGCCCGTCACGCTCCGCTCCGCTCCGCGCACATCTACCACCAGAGCTACTCGAGGCAGGCCCAAGCGCTATTTACATCTCAAAGTGCAATTGAACCAGGCAGCCATAGTCGTCATGCCTGCCCCCTTTTTCGCGAAATTAAATTCTCAAGTGATACCTTTCATTTCAAATGAGTGTAGTCTAATCTATTTGAAATTTCTTACTGTCGTTCCTTTTGTGTATTTGAGAAGTTAGCAATGTCTTTCTCATTATCTTCTCCGTATTTTTCTTCCACTCACTAAACGTTGTGCTTCCCTTGTTGGATTGAGTTAAGAGTTATGAGCGAGATATAACATCCATGATTTTATTAAGTTTTACCTTATAAAAATGCTGAATTGTTCATTGTTGAAGCTCATTGTTATTGGCAGCACTCTTCAAAATTATTCTCAAAACTTTGGAGAAGGAAAGGGTGATGATATGAGAAAGATGAATGTTCTCTAGAATAACAAAGTATATGCGGTTTATAAATTAATTCCTTGTGAGAATTATTTAAGTTTAGACAGCTGTTGTTAACACTGTATATATTTTAATGTTTACAGTAAACTGGACCTTGTTTTGAGTACCATCAGGTAGTTATGAAAGTGCAGCTACAATCAGGTGCAGGAAATCTCATGTCATATGTGTGATATTTACTCTATATTATTCAGGGATCCAACTTTCAAGGCTTACTTGGAACTGTTTATGAAATTGTTGTTTAGTTTGTAGGAGAACTGAACAGCACAAACAAACACATTGTAGCTAACACGTTCTGTGCTGGAATGATAACCTTTATGCAAAGATGTTATTTGGAGTACCTGCTTCATGTAATAACAGTAACAATGAAATTAGATTAATACATCCCATAATTCAAATGGTTCTTAGAATTTTCGAAGCAATATTCCAGTCACATTCATCATGATCTACCTACGTTTGTGGGAAACTTTCAAGCTAATAGATTTAAAATTTCATAACTTTCTAAAAACAGGAAAGCAATGATGAGAGTTGTTGAACAATGTAAAATTACGATTAAAATACGACGAAATACGATTGACGTCAAAATGTGATGTTTGTTGAAGCGTTATTGAAAAATTAAAATCTTTCATTCATTAATTTAATTAATGATCCACCGACTCTTCTTGATCACTATTCATAATAATAGTGAATATTCATGATAATTTCCATTACCCACGCACAAGCCAAGAGCTCATGTAGGCATCACCCTCAGAAAAAATTCCTGTTTCAATTTGATGTATTAACTTCCTAGAAAATGTCAATTAAAGATAAGATTAGAGCTCTACAGTTTAAATCAGAACAAGTTTTATGTGAATTGCATGTGCAAAGCTAGTTCGGAATACAGTGTTAGTTCATGCGAACTGCAAACAAATCTCAGTGCACACTACATCCGTGAGAGCACATTTTCAAATAATAGCGGCATCCTGTCTGTCTGTCAGATACGATGATTTAATTTCATAGCAAAGCTTCATAACAGGAAGCTTCATCATGTCTGTTCGGTTTGAATACAACCACCGAAGTCGGTTTGTATTGTACATGTGAGTGATTTTTCAGGGAAGCGCGTGTCTCAGGTGTTGACTGGAATTGTGTTGAGCTCAGCAAAGAAACGCGCAGGTAAACAAAAGCTTATTCAACTTCTGCACCTGGTGCTGCAGTTCTACATCATAATCCGTTGTGCCAGCTATCGAGCCAGTGCGTCTTCAAGAATACCGCAGTGAGCAATCAAATCTTTCAAGAAGAAATAACTTATTCGAGAATCTGGATCTGGCTTAGAGCGATGGCTCCACAGTACTCGAACACTATTCATTTTCTTTCTACTTTTTGGTTGATATCCGTCGGAATTATTAAGTAATAAAGCTAATATGATATCGGAAACAGGCTGAGTCACGGTTATTGTGAAATGAGGTAGCTGCATTGACAAGAAAGCAAGGGAAAATAAGGTGTGGAAATGCTAAGGCTCTTTTCTACTATACACTCTGTATAATGGGAAAAGGGAATGAAAATCTTATCCTCATTCTGGAATAAAGATTTCTAAATACTTCTAAAACATATTCTAATGATGTTTTGATTGAAGTGTTGAGTAAAACTATAATTATTGTAGCGGTACAATAGGAAAAAAAAAGAAAATTTAAAGTCGTGAAACTGGTTTGTTATGAGTATAGGAGCGGATTCATGTTTAGTTTTGCGATTGATTCATACAATACAGTACTGATTCGCTGATAGTAGCCTTTTTGTGGTCTGATCATTTTAACCAACTATTGACCTACTAAATACGTCTCTAACAAACTTCTGAGTTTATTCGTTAGTTGTAAGGCCTATAGAAGAAGAGGTAAAGATTAAGTTATGATAGCATCTGCAAAGATCTCGAAGAGGATCGACCCATGACTACAATCATTTTCACATGTAAAGTTTTGTATGATAAAACAGTATTACAAACCCCCACATATATGTCAAAGCATATTAGAGCTCCAATGGATCATATTTGAGACGTAACTTGCAGTTATCAAAAATGGTAAATTACTAAAACAATGATTCAATAGTACATTATCAATGAATAAGCTTGTTGAGTATCAACAGCAAACTTTATTCGACGTCTCAATTTAAATAACTGAGTCTTGACAGCAGCGAGAAATCAGTGAATAAAGTGGTTAGTTTATTTCAGGAATGCCTATTTGTAGTTGGTCGGAGTGCTGTGTAGTTACTAGAGTTACTTAGTGAGTGAGTTTTGCAAAGGAGTGAGTATGCAGACGAAGTGCAAAGGCCAACTTGTTTCGAAGACGAAGGAAGATGGAGACGGAGGCCGGTGTTTTAATGTGAATTTAGTTCCGGGCTCGTGTGTCCGTGAAACTGGTTTGCAAGTTTTAATTGGCTGGAGGCGACTGCCGGTGGGGTGACGTCGCAAGGGAAGCGCGGCGGAGGGGCGACGGGGAAAGCGTATTCACCCCGTACGATGAAGAGGTGTTCGATTTTTCCCCGTACACAGGATGGATTAAAACCGGCGTTTCCCGTTGCCATGGTAACCAAAGCCCTGCGTCGCAAGCCTTTTGCATAACAACCATGGAAGCCTTTAAAAATACTAAGAGCCTGACAAAGTTCCAGCTCGCCTACATCCCTACGATACCTGTTTCCTTGCTCCAACTTGGAAATAGAGTCGGAGTTTGCCAATAGAAAGAAGGGAGAATTTATTGTGCGGAATATATTCGTACATGGAGGGAGAATTTGGCTGCTCGGCACTGAATTAAATGGGTACGGCCGGTATTAGAATCTATTTCAAAGTGCAATGGTCACTTCTTGTTAATAAATTATAGCCTTGAATAAAATCATACTGCCGGTATTGTATTCTAATTCAAATATTAATAGTGGGCAATCGATAAATAATTGAAGATCTGTTAAAGTAAATTATTTCTCTTTTTTATTTTTTATTTTTAAAGCTCTGTTTATTACCTGTAAATTTGCGGATCAGGATTCGTTCCATCTATCTACAGGAAACATAAATCAATTTTGAGCATTCAATGTAGCATTGATAAAATAATAACGAAAATCAATAAATAAACAGTAGCAGTTTGAAAGTGAGAAATAATATTTATCTCCCAATTAAAAATAAAATAATTTCATACCGATGTGAAGAAAAGAAACGATGATGCAGTATTCACAGGATTGTGATTGTGACTGGAGATTTGGAAAAGATGTATCATTATTGCGGTATTTTCTTGGATTTGCAATGGAAAGAATGTTCCATGATAACTGATGATCCATTAATATTAAGCTCAATATGTTTATGCGTTTCATGTTTTATGCGATTGTTAACATTGATATTTTCCTTATTAATTTTAATTTTGAAATCGTAGGTATTTTCATCCGAAGTTAATTCTTTTAATCCATCATCTACATAGTATTATGTCTCTCTTGTAAACTCCTTAAAACATTCTATTTTCTCCGAGTATAAAAAAGGGGTTTCTTCAAGAAAAATAATCGTATCCCGGGAAGAATAATCGTATCTATAATAAGAAGTTCTCGGATCATAATCAACAATATGGCTTTGCATAACCATTCTCTTCATTCAGCTCTTCAGCTCTTTTAGCTTGAGAGAATAAATTTCTGGGTAACTGTTCACAGTCTTGTTTTATGAATCCATTGAATGACGGAGACCTGCAATTTTATCAACCGATTACCTTGAAGATTCCAATAAAAACTTTCTGAATTGCACAAGAACGATATTCACAGCACAGGTAGTGGGATTAATTCCTGAACAAACATTTCCACCAAGATTAATGAAAATATTTTCAACTTCGACTTTGGCTGAAGTTTCAGCGAAGTAGAAGAATTTGAGAAGATAAGGCAGCCGTTCAGAGTCTCAGAGAGTAGAAAACTAAAAACAATGTGATGCTTTCTATTTCATAAAACTTTATTCTCGGGGAGAAAGCAGTATAGGAACGGCACAGCGACTGACATTGTTTGAGAAGAAGATAGCTGGAATCAGATTTCCACCAGAACGGGAAAAGCAGGAGGGGGGGACAGATGGAGGGTGGAGCGTCGCTACCAACATGGCTTTGGGATGTTTTTCCGTCAAAACAGCTTTACTTCTATATAGAAAATGTAAATCCGAATTCGCGTTCCAATGCTTCCTAACTTTGAACAGATTCGTTCGTGAAGCATATCACAATGTCAGCTGGGATTTTTCCTCCGGTAAATACCTGAAGTTTCCTCAATCAACTTTGAATTTCTTATGTTTTGTTGAAATGGGAAGGAAAAACATAGACTATCATAATTATATTTTGTATTCAAGTCTAGTATTTCGTTGGTGATAGTGACATTCAATACATTTTCATCCAAGTGTTGCGAAATGAAATATGAATCTAAAATGATATATTTATTAAATTGAATATTTTTTTATGAATCTAAAATGATATAGGTATATTCTATCATTATAAATTTATAATAAATTCATTCAATCTTAAGATTCGGGAAGAATCTTTAGACTAATCTAGACTGTTGTAAAATGATAGATTCCATCATAAATTCATTAATTATTGAGATTCTAGAAAAATCTGTAGATTTTCCAGAAGTTTCCTCGAAGAAACATTGTTGTAGTAGAATGCCAGTACTTTCGCGTTTTTGCAATAGGCCAACATCAACTCAAATTTTGGAGATTCACAAAATATAATAGTTCAAGCAATAATCATTCAATAATTTTTTACAACAATGAAGAACTGATAATACAACAATAACAATAGAATGAATGAATAGGCCAGTTGAGAGAGTATTATTATCGGCACTAGGTGACAAAGTGAATCATTTTGTAATTTGTTATTTAGTTACTTGTCCCAGAAATCGTCTTGTTTTTATCAATTATTTATTATCAAAATGAGCGTTTCTTCTATTATTTACATTCTCATATTGTTTGGCGAAGAAACTGGAGAAATAGAAAAATATCAATGTCACAATCGCTTCAATTTAATAAGTTCATTAAGGATAGACTCAACACGAACAACATTTAAAGAACCATAATTTAATGACTCTTTCTGTAATTAAAACTGTTTCAAAATATTTCGAATTATTCCTTTCTCGATAAATAACATGGAAATAAGCATCTAGTTATTCAATAATAATGAAATACTCAGTCTGTAGTCATTTTCAGAGAATGGAAACTCTCATCTGTATCGTGAGTATAACAATTGATTTCACTGAAATTTTTAATTTAGAGTTCATATTTTGAAAAAGTTTATATTGCCATGATGAAAGTTTCTATTACGAAGTATTTCCATTTATAGAGTGGTCTTAACGTCAAATATTCATATGAGAAGAAATTCCAACAGAAGAGCGGGATACTGGAATAAGCATTCAGTAATCTGTTCCGTAACTACATTCTTTGCTAACTTTTATATAACTTCCAGTCCATAAAAGATGAATTCTTGCAGGAGAATTCTTCAGCTGGAGTGCGATTGACTGCATTCCTTGGCGAGTGTGACAAACACAGCGGGTAAAAGTGAAAATATTTCATCTAGGAGGAAGTGGGAATCCTCTTGATAGTAGAGTAAGGTCGGGCGAGAACAAAAGAGCGGCCAGGGAATGAGGAGGAAAAATCCACGGCTCTCTGTGTTGGAGACGATAGCTGGATCTGGCCAGGAATTCTGGATATTGCTGGAGCCTGCTTGTTCGCGTCCAGGTTGGGGTCATTTTGCTAAGCGAAACCAGAATTCCAGAGATCTCACAACGAGAATACCGCTTTCATAAGGCCTCTACCCCCTCTTTCACGACAACAAACCAACTCTCTCCGGCTGCCTGTGACAAACAATTATTATCATAGTTCTCTCAGAACTGGAACATTCTCAACACCATTCATAAGTAGAGGAGAATCTAACTACAATCCCTATAATCGATGTTGGCATCAATACAATACAATATCAGTTTATATTAAAACATTGAGTCCTTGGTATTTTTTTTGTTGAAATTGGTTTGTCATTCGGGTTGAAATTTATATTTTCATGTTGTTAATTGAGGTGGACTGTATTATTCGAATGAAATATTTGAAAATTGTATCACACACACCATGTTTGTCCTTCACTTTATTCATTGAACATGAAACACAAGGAGTTTGTTTCCCGAGAGAACACTCCCAAACATGATACACATTTGGCTACAAGACATGTTATAATATAACCTGATCCTCAGTCAACATTGATAAATATGATTAACGGAATTGATAGAATTGTAAGTTTCATAAAGATCATTAAATTAATTTTCAAGCTATAATATATTTATATTCTTGTAATAATACGTTCGCTTATCTAGTCAATGATGGTTTTTACGAGACTGCTTGCTTGAAAAATAAGACTGCATTTTCAATTGACTTCCTAATCATTGGTTCGCAATCCTGGAACCATGGTCTTTTGAAACTAGAGATTTTTGTGATAGCATTGGCCACCACCTAGTTGCTCAATCATGCTCTTTGCAAATACATCGACTGACGTCGTTTGTCTGATACATACAAATATTCAGGAGGAAATGAGTAGTCTTTATTCAATATTATGGGTGATCATGTTTCATTGAACAAAACATTGTTCCATATTAATAAAATGATACTCTTCTTGTCATGATGGGATACTCTCCCTCTATTAGAAGTCGGGGACTTGTGAATTGCTGATGGGGGAGACAGTGTAATAGGAAGGAGCCAGTAAACATGATAATAATTTCCACTCGTACTTGTCGCGAAGACATTCATGGATTTTGGCAAAAAAGTAATTCTCATGGAGATGTTGTAATTTGGAGGAGCCATGAAAAAGAGAGGTTAGGGGACGAATTGGAAGAAAACAGGACAGACGGATTGGATCACTTGGCAACAGGAAATGTCATTTGAAAATATGACGATGCTGTATTCTGTAGCTTCGTGCGACGACAGATTATATCAGTGTCGTCTTGGAGACGGTTGAGCACGAGCTCTTCTCTTCCACTGGCGCTCTCTCCTTTGCAAGGCATCCTTTTCTTTTTTCCGCGCCGTTTTCGTGTTCACGACAGTTTTCCACTGCCAGTCCGCTCTTGTTATATATTACATTCCTATTCTGTCTCCCTGAGCGTCCTTGCTCAATACTTTTATTCCCGAGAAAAGCGTGCTTTCCATTCTTCTCCCTCTCTCTTCGACTATCATCCTCACCCACTCTTTCTCACCCTCTTTTCTGCGCAGCCCGCGTGTATACCGTCTGATTTCGGAGAAATGGAATATTCCCTTCTCGAGTGGAAAATGAAACGAAAACATTCCCTTTGAATTCACACAGAGCTGGTTCTGCTTGTCGCGGATCTGAACCTAATTTGGTGTGCCGTTACTGAGCTTCTGTGTCGGGTCAATACATGTCAAACAGGCAGCCAGTTAAACATCTATTGTTTCCCAGCACAGCACAGCAGCAGAGATAGGACACGACCGGAATTTTTCCTTTCTAAACCCCGTTATGTGGTCTCGGTTAAAGTGACAAGGAGGACTTTCAGCTGTCAAGGGTTTCGACTGAATCGACCCAAATCTTATCACTTCGGATGGAAAAGAAACAGGTGATGGCAATGGAAACAAGAAGATAAATCTATTGAATATTCCTCTGTGTAGTGAGGGAGTTTATATCTATGTATCTATACTTTTCTGAATGATTTATAAAAGGTATGACACACACTCTCGTTGGTAGCGAATTAAGTCGACGTGATTAAGGGGCTATTCATGTAAAATGAATAAAATTGAGCTGAGAGATGACCAACATCATTTGTCAAGTACAATAATTATTAACAATCCATCACTGATTAGGAAAAAACATGCAGGAATCCACGATCCATTAAGAAAACACCTGTACAAGATTAGATCTCTCAAGTAACAGATTACAATACCCTGTATCGAATATTAATTTGAAAAACAAGAACGAAACGTTAAAAATATTCACTTCAACGCACTTCTCAACTTACCATTGGAAAACATCAAGAAATAGAAGTGTATCCAATTTAATTTTTCAAATATTGTTCTCTTTAATAACCAAGTAATAAATATGACGAATTGGAAAGATAGATTAATGTTGAAAAAAAATAACTCTCTAGAGATACAGATTTTCTGATTGAACCACTTCATGGTCCTAATCCTTTTCTCACATTATCTTTTGAAAATGCATGAAGGTGTGGATAAAATTGCATCATGCAATGCTTCCGTGAGATTCGTTTTCAATTATAATAGTTGTTCAATTGAATTGAATTTAATTGTTACAATAATTCGGATCCCGAATATTTGGATATACAGTATGTGTTTGAAATAAATTCGAATATTTAAAAAGAATCATACTTCATAAATAAAATAAACATAGAAATTCCATTATTATTAAAGTTCTCTGGAGAGATATTTTATAGCAGATCATTATTTTTTGTTTGAGAATACAATATTCTTCATCCCTTGTCAGTCAACTGTCATGGAATGTCGGAGCTTGAATGAAAGTTTCATATTGTATGAGTAATTTTCGTCACTGAGAGAGGGACATGAAAAACAGATTGCCAGCTTCAGCACCGGAAGCATTTGTCAGTGCTGGTTGTGATAGGCTACCTGCGCTGAATGTCACGTTCAATTAGCATTCTGCCATTCGAAGACCAATAAAACCACTCCACTTGAGACAAGAATAAACACATTTCAAGCTTTATTAATGTGTAACGAACCTTCAAACAAGCATAAATTATCACTAGTGGATCTTTAATTGAAAATATGTCAACAACGCATTAGTTGGTTGAGTAGAGTGATGCACAGGCTTCATTCCGTTACACGGAAACCCCATATCTACAGAACTACAAATGAAATAAGCGCGCACGCCCACGCCACCCCAAATTATTCATAACGCTCCACCATCATATATCACGTATATATATAAATAAATCAAGTCCAATGTGACGCACGTATAATATGTTGCAGGTCGGAAAGCTAATAAGTGTAAAAAACGCCTGCAACCCTCATCTGCATACTTTGATCTGCAAAAGTTCGAGAGTGAAAAATCTGATCACATGAATTTTTGAACTCATTTTTTCTCGTCACGCTGAAAATATCAGGATCACAGTTTCCACCCTCTTTCCACTGTCACAATAGTCATCAGTTAATCTGTATACGTTTGGAAAATAATTTTCCATCCAAGAACTCTT
The DNA here is from genome assembly GCA_017141395.1 of Laodelphax striatellus. Lineage (NCBI taxonomy): Eukaryota > Metazoa > Arthropoda > Insecta > Hemiptera > Delphacidae > Laodelphax > Laodelphax striatellus. The sequence goes on along the minus strand of CM029531.1, from coordinate 37,194,030 downwards.
GAATCATAAATACGACTCAGATTATCAGTTGAGTTAGCCAGTGGAAGTCACATCCAGAAACACTAGGGCCGGTTCATGAGCTCGGGATTTAGCCAAGTCCTAGACTAAAACGGGTGGCTACCATAGCAACGACAAACGTTTGTCTCGACAGGCTTAGCAGCATAGAGAGCCCTCAGTACATAGTGTGGAGGCTAACGTTTGTCGATGCTACGGTGGCCACCTGTTTTAGTCTAAGACTTGGCTAAATCCCGAGCTCATGAACCGGCCCTAAGTTTATTCCATTCTTTACTCATCAAACTTTACTGAAACTGATCAGTGCAACGTACAGGATTTTTATCATGATAATAATAGTTATCAGAAGAAAATATTGATCTTGGTGCATCAATCTAATCAGAAACAACACTGTGATTGTGATTTTACAGATTGTAGATTGCTCCAGCTTGTTATGCAGGGTAAAATCGATGGAAGAAGACCAGCTTCATGGAATAGAAAACCTGGAGTAGGAAAACTTCATGGCTTAGAAATCTACGTGAATGGTATGGGAAAAAATCAGAAGACCTGTTCAGAGCAGCCGTGTCCAAAGTTCTGATTGCCTTGATGATCGCGAATCTTCTTTAGAAGGAAGCAACAAGAGGAAGAAGGAGAAGAATAAGAAGAAGAAGAAGAAGAAGAAGAAGAAGAAGAAGAAGAAGAAGAAGAAGAAGAAGAAGAAGAAGGAAGAAGAAGAAGAAGAAGAAGAAGAAGAAGAAGAAGAAGAAGAAGAAGAAGAAGAAGAAGGAAGAAGAAGAAGAAGAAGAAGAAGAAGAAGAAGAAGAAGAAGAAGAAGAAGAAGAAGAAGAAGAAGAAGAAGAAGAAGAAGAAGAAGAAGAAGAAGAAGAAGAAGAAGAAGAAGAAGAAGAAGAAGAAGAAGAAGAAGAAGAAGAAGAAGAAGAAGAAGAAGAAGAAGAAGAAGAAGAAGAAGAAAAGAAGAAGAAGAAGAAGAAGAAGAGAAGAAAGAAAGAAGAAGAAGAAGAAGAAGAAGAGAAAGAAGAAGAAGAAGAAGAAGAAGAAAGAAGAAGAAGGAAGAAGAAGAAAGAAAGAAGAAGAAGAAGAAGAAGAAGAAGAAGAAGAAAGAAGAAAGAAGAAGAGAATATTGAATTATTTTCTTATCTTGGGACATCAATCTGATCAGAATCAACACTGTAATTGTGATTCCTCATACAGATGCAAACATAACAACATGCCAATAGGCTATACAGATGACTGTATTCCCAATTTCAACATCGTTCCAAACCAGATATTAATTATACTAGTAGATTGAAAATGGTTGACCAGGTAGCCTGTTGCACACATTAACGTGTAGATCGGTTCAGCAACCAGTTTCCATTTTAAATGAGCTTTTGGCAGTGTCGGCAGATTTTTGGGTGAAGCGAACACGTTTTTGGGGTGGTGGGTGAGTAGATTGGTGGCAGCCTATCAAGTGCAGTATAGCGTTATTTGTGTAATAGATGAAAACCTGCAGTGGTGTCGGCCTTAATGACCTGTTTTGTAGATAGGCCCGGATGGTGGTGATGAGTTTCGGTTGTGGTGGGGGGGGGGGGGGTTGGTTTGTAGCGTAACAGAGAGGCGACAGGTCAGCAAGTAAAGTCAATCTGGACAGATATTATATTTGCAAATACACAGAGGGCCAGGCTAGGACCCCCTTCAACCGGCGTGTCCAATCTAGCTGTGGCGCTCAGTGGCTATGGCTACTGTGTACCAGTAGAGCAGAGCAGAGCAGAGCAGCGTCCAACACCCCAGCCACATTAATTAAGTTGCCCGGACTGGCAGCGTTGCTTCACAGTTGGCTGGCTAGACCTAACCACTGACAGCCTGCGTTTATATCCGGCAAATTGCAACTGCACGACCGACCGCTCTCTCCTCCCCACCCCCTAATCCACCCCTTGTCGTGGGGGGGGGGCATCTCTGTTGATATCCACTGCGCAGCCATCCTCCTTTGTCGACATTATACTCTTGTGTCTTGTAGGCTGCCCTCACCCAAAGACACGCCTGATAAACTTCGACGAAAACGCTATATTTCTTCCAGCCATGAAACTAATTCCAAGACCGGCCGAACATCAGACTACGCCCTCTCCATCACTGAGCACTTCCATCAACTATGTGGCTGTCTCAATAGGGCGTCAACTAAGTGGTGGTCTCACAAGGTATTTGAATAAGTATTGTAATGGAACAGTTCACCAAAGGGTCAATAACCTCTCTATATTAGTTGGAGAGCACGATAGATGGTAATTACATATGAAGGGCCCAGGGGAAGAAGGGGCAAAATCCACCTGAACATATTTTTCAGGAGACACTTTTTAAAGTTTAAGTTCTTTTATTGTCATGGAAACAGTAAATAAATAGTCTTGGACTTGACTCTTTCTTCCCCAGTACCGCGTGGAGTTGGCCCGTTCTTCCACAGCACATCGAATATTCAATCCCACTTTTCTATGTCAATGAGCACGTTTTTCTCCAAAACAAATATACCATCGTGTTCGGCGTCAAAAGCTGAATAATACCGCGTTTCAAACTCATTTTCAGAAAAATATGGAGTTTACCCCTTTTTCCCCTGGAGCCTTCATATAATAAACAGAGTAATCTATTCGAATGGTACAGCTGTCTAACGAGAGGTTCATCTCTTTGTATGAACCTTTTGATATCAAATGATAAATATAGCCTATAATTATATAGGCCTACATGAATTCATACAATGTCTCAATAAGTGGTATGAATAATATGTCTCATATAATGTCAATAAGACATATTATGAACTATGATATTATTCACCTTTAAAATACTTGTAAATACTTTAAAACACTCTTAGAATGACTTCATGCATTGATTGGGTGGATGAATTAATCCTTTTACTCAATCACTCTTGGAAAGAATATTGATATTGTAAGATGTAGTACTGATAAAATATGTAAAAATTGTGAAATTAGTTGGAAAACCAATTGACAAAAACTAACTCTTCAATCGAATTCCCTCCTAAATATAAAGGAAAATCGCTATACTTTGTTTAAACTTTGTTATTGATAAGGCCGAAAGGATGAGTCTATAGATTCTTATGTTTGAATACCACTAATTTACTATAACTATTCCACTGACACAACGATTATCCACATTTCAACTTGAGATTACCGTGATGTAATACACATCCATCATTGGCATGTGACTATACATTCCACATAAAAAATTGAAAAAAAAACTTTTTGACTTAGTTTTGTAAATTAAAGTTAAACTTAGTTTAGTTATCAACTGTGTAATGTTTTATTATGGCAGATAAAATGAATTTGAATAAAAAAACTGAGATATTTCAAACGTGGAGTATAAATTTACTCTGAGAGGAACTCTGATGCACTCCCCATAACATTTCACATTCGATTGCAATTTATAAAATAAGTGAATAAGTGAAATTGGCTCAGTGAATTTATTAGTGATGAATCTGTTCAAAATTTGGAATCTTCCAAGATCCTTATTACTCCCCTACTGTTGATGATGACTTGCAACTTCTCGATGTAATTAGTCCTAGCCCAAGGGAAATGTCCTTCCACAAATGAAGGTCGGAGATCATTATAAATGGGGTGGTCGACAGCAAGTGACAAGTGGCAAGGGATGGGATGCTGCAGTGCAGACAAGCGGCAGGCAGCGTGACGAGTTGGCTTGTGACAAGTGCAACACCGCGACGATCGTCCGATGATCTCGGAAAAAATGAGAGGAAGCACGCGTAAAAGAGTGGAGAGGAACTTAGCAAGGGTCTTGCATCCCCTTAATTGGCAGACCAGGCCTAACTCGATGTTCTCGCCTCATTGGCCAAGCCCCATTTCACGTTCGGCTGCGTTCTGCGAGGCGAGGCTCGGCTCTTATGCAGCGCTTCCCTCACATTATGCCGTTTTTAAATCGGCTTCATTCTCACAGCATCCCCTACAATATTCATGGAGATTGTAGTGCTCCGACGAATCTATCAAATTTGACGTTATCGATCAAAACACCGGGCAACCCGGCGGTCTAGCCTCATATATACCAAACTCTCTCTTTCTCTGTTTCTGTCTCTCTTTCTCTCTCTAGGTAGCAGACCACGTGACTGTTGTTGCACGCACGGCTGCTCTCAATTCTCATCAGTCCGTTCCGACCTGCTAGCTTATCCTGATGGAAATGCTTATTGGGTAACATATCTACAGATAATATTCTTGCTATATTCATATCTCATATGGAACCAACCATGGAAGGTGGATTATTATTTTGTCTGATACTGATATATGTGTATTAGGTGGAAGGTTCTGATTAGATATTGAATGAATCGTACGTGATCAGGAATAAAAAGAGAGATAGCCAGGTTTATGATACAAAAGAAGGTTCAAGTTACTATTCGTGAGGCTTAGTTCTTTTTATTTGAATAGCACAATAATCTAATTGAAAATGAGACAGATTATTATTAATAATCACCAGAACGTAATCTTACTTGAAAATTTCAAGTTCTCTCTAAATATATTACATCAATATATTAATAAAGATTAATAGAGTGGTTAAAAAAAACTTTCATAGTCATCCTTAGAGAATTGAAACGATCAAAGGTATAATATTCATTTCAACATGTTTCTGTCAAGCATTCTCATGAATATTATGTAACCGTTCTCATATCAAGTTAAGTAGGTACTTTTTCTATTATTAACTCAGCCATTTGGATGAGTCACAATGTTATCATCCACATGTTTAACGACAAGAGTGTATCCTCAAAATACTTGTGCTACTCATAATGCAGTGATAGGGCCTCTATCATCACAGTGTGTGATGTGTAATCAAAATTTACAAGCTATGTAGGCGTGTTCGTGGCATGAAGTTGGGGAAAATTCTCATTTGGCTCAATCTACAATCATGCACACTCCAATATTTTAATAACAAAATACAACGGGCTTGTCTGTTTCATGAAGCTCACTCAAGCCATTATAACTGAGGAATCTCGTCTCATTCAATTATATTGTTTTGTTCAAGATTTCAGAATTTCAGAAAATTCTCATGAATTCAGACGATACAAACATGTTCTGTTCAAAAACGTTAGTGCAAATCGGGTTGCCGTGCTTAGTTACTTGGTTGCAGGGTTGGGTAAGTCATCAATATATTGTGGAATCTCTAGTCCAGTACTTCTATCACCAACTTTATAGAACGAAATGGACGGCAGGACACAGTTGCACGGGAATAGTTGCCATTGTAAAGTTAGTGACGCACGTCAGATAGCAACACCACGTAGCTGTAGAGGTCAGTTGCGCACATGTTGTTGTCCCGTGACGTTGAGCAAAACGATTCGGACGAACAATGTGGATGGACGGACATTTGCATTACTGTTTATCGCAATTCATCGTTACTTATGGGTAGTTGCAAGGGGAGGGGTTTAGAGTTGAAGGGTCAAGAGCGAGTCCCTGGGGAACAAGGGTAGAGGGTTAAAAACATTGCAATTGTGAGGGAGAAGGTGATTCTGGAGTCGTGCGACACGTTTGATGGCATGAGGGGGGGGGAGGTAGCTGGCAGGGTGGTGGGATGTGTAGTTTCGACCACAATATGGTGTCGAGAGACCTGTCTGGCCGTAACTAAAAGGGGGCGCCCTTATCTAGTCGGCGACATTCGACTTTACGGCCCCCTTCACCCCCTCCTAGTTGCTTATCGCCGTATCTCCGATATTCAATTAAACTCGGACATTAATGGAATGTATTCAGGCCGTTGTCCGTTATCTTTCTAACGCTTCACTCGGCCGTTATCACCTTCGCCGCGCCACACTAAATGCAGTACAATAAGCTGGACGGCGCAGGCAGCTAAACGCAGTACACCTGCCGCCTAGCCCGACTCATTTAGCACTGCCTGACCAACAATAACACACAGTTGCCCGTCCCGATAATTGCGAGCACGTTATTAACACCGGCCTACTCTATCAGCCCAGCCACTGCTAGCTTGCTCATTGAGGAAGCACAGCACACCAGTTGAAACAGCTCGCGGTGACGATGCTCATTCCTAGATAACACAATCAGATAATGGAGTTCAGCTACTGCAATACTCGACCTTCGAATAGCACCCTCATCTCATCAGTGCAGCTTATTGTTGTCTATGACTTCATAGAGTGTGGAATGGTTCAGTAATCAACTTAATAGGCTTGCATTAATAAACACATTACCAACAACGCATATACTGTAGTTTCATAATTGAATTTAAATTATCAAGCACAGGTGACATTATTCAATAAATACAATATTGTATGGAGTTTATCACTATTTTCAATACAGTATTTGTATGATGTTTTACTTCATCGGTGATATTCAAGCCGGGTAATACAAGCCGGGAGGCTCAAAGTCAATTCAAGGGAAGGAATGATTTGTCATGACTCATAAAGCATTTGAAAAAGTTCAACAGAAAAATTATTCAATAACTGTGAGAATGGTCTATGAATAAGATTTTTGATAATCATCTGAGAATGGGATCATTAATTATTTTTATCAATAAATAAGATTATTGATGAGTATCGTATATTATTTTAATTATGGATGATATTTGGTATTTAAAATATTTTTGGTTAAAACCCCGATAATATGGGAATATTCTACTGTTAGCTCCAGTTCCAGTTACCTGTAGTGAAGCTTATCGCTCTGATTTGAATTTTGCAGAATTTATTCGTCATCTTTTGGATCTCGTTTTTCTAAATTATTAAACAGTATGCATAACTTAATTTGTCCGAAAAATTGATCAGCTAGATTGAACCCCAATTTTGAACTCAATCTCAAAACTACATACTGATTTCCTGAAGAATTAGGACTGATATACTTGCATCAGTTCTCCTCAAAGTTCTTTGAGCTTTCCATTGATAAAAATATTCACGTTCTTCGACACAAACTTGAGAGAGTTCAAGAGATCAAGATGAAGAGTAATGGAAAGAAGCAAACTTGATTGCACTGTATTGATTGATACAAAATGATTCTGAGAAGTGAAGGAAAAGATAAGAGGTAAAGAGGTTGAAAAATAAAAAAGATGGGGTGTGAGTTGGAATATCAGAGTTGAAAGAATCGGATGGTCTGGATTGATCTGGCATTCGTATTTGGTTTCGAAAGCATTCAAATATTTGCGACGTCTGGAAAGCTCCATTACAGTAAAAGTCGCTCTTCTGCCCACCGAACGGCTAGAAATAGCAATGGAAATATATTGCCTTTCACAGTTCAACAAACTTTTCAGATCAATGATCGTCTGCAAAAGCTGTAATGAGAACCGTGACGATTGTGCACTATTATTTACTCTTCGAAATTGAACAAGCCACGTTACAGCTCTGATAACTATATATTTATTAGAAAAATGACAATTGAAGGGTAGGATCGAAGCTGCTCTGTAGCAGACTGTATTCTGTTTATTAGAAGAACACTTTTAATTGGAGATTGCAGAGATCGCAGAAATTGTGGGAACATTAAATTTATGAATCTCTTCATTGAAGATTTGTGAATAGAATTCAAATATTACTGTGATTGATTCATAGAAGCAGAACTCAAGTACCTAATAATGAGTTATTTATTGTTAGTTGCTCATAATATCACTCACCAATAATTATGGATATAATCCACTACGAAACTGAAATCTAACTTCAACCTACTTGATTCGCCAATCGGCACGTTTCCCATTGAAGGAAAAATCGGTTACACGGCTGGGTGGAACTATTTACGAGTCCCCCCAATGATAAAAGCCAAATGCTAATACAGTAAAACCTGTCTAAGACGGACCCTGTGTAAGACGGACCCTGTGTAAGACGGAAACATGTTGAGACGGAATGGGTTTTCTGGTCCCGAGGAATTTTGTATAAAGGTAGCAGTACTTTTGTAAGCCGGAAACCTGCTAAATCGGGAAAGTGTTTTCAGTCCGGTCGCGTTCCGTCTTAGGCAGGTTCTAATAATAATAATAATAATAATAATAATAATAATAATAATAATAATAATAATAATAATAATAATAATAATAATAATAATAATAATAATAATAATAATAATAATAATAATAATAATAATAATAATAATAATAATAATAATAATAATAATAAATACTATGCATCTCCACTATCCAATGTAACTCATGCAAGAGCCGTAATCGCTCATCATCATAGCTCATTATTTGTCTTATCATTGGAAAATTTATTTTCAATTTATTAGAAAAAAAGATACATGATGAGAGCAACTTTAGTTTCCTTCCAACTCTGGGCAACCACAATGGGGAACAGAGTATCTATGAATCTACCCTTTGAAAACATAGGCCATTTAATTTCTACAATAACTGACTCATTAGTCTCATGAGAAGATGGGACCCAGAAGTGTTTTCAAAGGACTAAAATGGGGTCTTTGTGTGGTAGAAACGACTGACTGACCTGGAGCGAGGTTGAACTGACAATGTCTTGTTTCTAGTTGCATGTGGAGCCTCACGTCCACTTCATGGACAATTGTATTCTCCAGAAGGAGAAACAGACTGCAATTACGGCGGCCGTGGGTCGAAACGTGCCATGAAAGACACTGAGGTGGCACTGGTTGACCGGTAACTAACTTCCTACGTGGAGGGTGTCGTTTAATTCCTGAATAGCTCATCTTATTGTCCTCTCGCTCGTATAGCATGCTTGCTCAAACGAATGCTCACTAATGTGAATGGAATTGCAGTAATTAGACAATAGAGGTTGAGGTCACTCAGAGGTTAGGAGGAGAGAAGGAGGTTTTCCGTCAACAACCGAATTTATTTTGATCACGCTGAATAATAATCAATGAGATTTTAAAAGAGCATGTTTTCAAAAATCATTGGGAATTAATTCTCTAGGATAAAGGTAAATTATATTTCAAATTAGTTTCACTCATATCTTTGATCCTTTTTCTACTCTCATATAATCCTTTTTTATTCCAAATTAATAAATCATTGTTTTTTAAAAATTTATGAGTCACAATTTGCACATGACCTTTTTTGTAATATTTATCGATGTCAGGAAGAAAATACGTTTTTGACTTCACCTGTGTACAATTATGAGTTCTTTATTTCCAATCAGTATTTTCTCATGAGTTGTATCATTATTTCTTGAATAAATTAATCAATAAGTTTGTTTACAAAATTAAATTCTTCTTACAAGCGCTTACTGATACTACAAACACGCATAGTTATTATTTCCAAGACTAAGGTAATGATTTATTTCATATCAGATAAGAATATTGCTGTGAGAGTTAGAATCAATAAGAAATACTCTTTGAACTTCATGAAAATACTCTCCTCCAATTAGCATCGGTCGCCACCATGACCTAGCTCACTGAGATTGTAACCACAGGAATTGCATTGGGAGCAATATGGGATGCAGAGTGTGACACTGGCATGGAGCAAGTAGGTAAACAGTATGACTTGTCAAGTGAGTGCCCGAGCAGGTGAGAAAGTGTTGTGTAAGCATTGAATAATGCGCGCGAGGCCGGCATACAAATGCCGGACAATTTGTGTGGCTATTCTTCCACCTCTATAATTGGGTTACGTTAGGCTTTCGTGGACTCGCATACTAATCGCCACATTATCCGCGCACAGTACACTGTTTGCCTCACCAAAACTCTTCTCTGCCGTGTGCTCCGATCCTGCTCTGCACCCCACAAACGATGCTCGCTCGCCTCCCGGCCGTCTCGAAATGACACTGTGAATTTCTCATGAGTGCAATATTCGACACACAAAGAAACTACACACTCGTGAGCAAATACGGCCCGACGAAACGAGTAAGCAATGCCTGCTGATTATTTTTGGTGCCCTCCTGAGCAAACTTGCCGATAATGTTTGGAGCAACAGTGGAATGCTTGGATTTGATAAGAATCGAATTTCTTCGATAGGAAGTTTTCAAATATCTATTAAATTCGGTCTCAATAATCTCTTAAACCTTTATTTTCGATTGAGCAAACCACACGTTCCATGATATTTCACACAGTACCAATATCGGTGATATCCTCTGTGATAATCTACCCAACTTCATAAGTCTTTTTTCAATGAGACCTATCTATATTATATTGCATTATTTATTAGAATATCTCGGTACAGTATTTGAACCTTCTCATTCATCAATGTTCTGGGTATAACTTCAGATCTAACTCAACATCAGTCAAAATCCTATAAGAAGAGGTATTCAAGAAACTGGTCTCAATCAAATTCCATTAATTTGCTTAGTTTCTCAATACTCTCCGAAGGATAAGTTAGTAAAATATGGAAGTAATAAACTTGGATTATGTTCTCCACCTTGACAAAGTTTCTATATTCGGATCTATTAATATTGATACATATTCTATTAAATATAGAAAGGTTAATTTATCTGATATTCTTTCCCGCATATTATTCTGCATTAGTTAGTTTTTGAACTAAAGGTTTTGTACGAATAGAAATTATTGTGCTTCAAATCTTAATAACTGATTTCTGTAATGATACAGTTATCATGGATGCAGTGGTAATATTTTGAAGATTGGAAAGATCAACAGAGAAATGTTAAGTAGACCTGAGAAAGGTTAAAAAATCTGACAAAAATCAAATAATAATGATTTGAAAGTGATTACGCTACAGATTTAGTTACGCAATATGCATCACAAATAATATCCAAGGAGCTTGAAAAATTTTCCAGGAGAAACTGATGAAAATAAAAAACGTGAATATTTCACGAATGAAGCCAAACTTAGTTTTGAGAGGAATTTTAATCTCGGGCGTTATATTTCCGGTGCGTGGGAGCAACAGTTCAACAGCGGCAGCTTGAAGTACACACCGTGCAATAAACGGCGTGGCATACCTCTTCTGATTTTTAACGAAAAACATTCACGCTGTTAAAGTTACGTTTTCAAGTTCATTAGTCGAATGTTGCGGGAGGAGCATGAATAAAATTAGGATGCTAACAATTTGTTTCGCTTTTCTGCCTTCCTTTTCCTGGCGAGATTATTTCCGGCCAGGCCGGAGGGCGCTGCACGTGCTACGTGTAATAGGGCGGCAAGCTAAGAAGGAGAAGAAGAAGGTACATGAGCAGGAGAAGGAACAAGGATCAGGAGCAGGAAGAGAAGGAAGAAGGAGCAGGCTGTTACCTCAGCCTGAGCGCAGAGATGAGGGAGAGCCAACAGGGCTCTTGCTCTCCTGTAATTATTCATTGGCTGCAGGCTGTGGCGTTACTGTCACCATGACGACCGTTGGTAAACAACATAGGGATAAACACACATGCATTAAAGCCCGACTTCATATCCGTCTCATCAGCCCAACGATAATATCGGATCACAACAAAGCATCCTCTAAATTTATGTGTAGTATGCTGCTAGTCCTCAAACAAGCAACCAGTAAACTCCCTTTATCACCACACTGTTTAATTGGGGATTGCCATTCAATGTATCAAATAGATTAACTAAGTTAGGTTAATCGTAGAAGAGTAAGTAAAGCTTTCACCCAGTATGTTAGATTGAAATCCTTTCACTTTGTTCTGATGCGCGTTTCAGGTTAAAAGATGAATAAAGGCTGGAAAAAATGAAATGAGATCCCAGTTATGGATTCTTTAAACCAAAGCTTTTCTTCTCTTCATGTCTTCCTCCATGATTCAAGTGGTATGGAAATACATGGAAGTGTAGAACGGAATGCAAATTTCTGAGTTAATACACTTTCTTATTATTCATATTCTCAAGTTAGAATGAACTTGTGAGTATTCATGCAAAGATCATCGTATCATTTTATGAAGATGGTAATTTTGCCGAATCTTCAAGTCATAGGTTATTATCAATTATAAATTTTGCATTTTAATTTGCCGTGAAGCTCTCTGTTATCACTAGCATCCCACTATACTATAAGTCAATTATTTAACGTATGATATTTCGTGAAATCCTCCCTCAATAATATATTGCCTTCCCTTCAAAAGTACTTTTATGTGTTAAGCCCACCATAATCTAGAGTTGAAAGCAGTACTTAGTGGTGTAATATGCTTGAAATGACTACCAATTGTACATGAAGAGCATGTTAGTACATCCTTTAATGAAGGCACACCTCAGTTAACGAACGGTACAATCTTGATAGGGCGAAAATACGCGGAGCAAACTTTCGGTTATTGTAGCAAAACTGGTCGTAGTCTTGATCTGTTAGTGGGGGATCAACAGCGAGACAAGTAGAGGAAGTGGTGATGTATAATTTCCGTAACTGTTCTAAACGGGGAGAGTTCCCCTTTGAGCTCTCTCTCGCATCCAGTACAGACGTTAACGGTTTTCTGTGCAGCTCATCGTCTGCGTCTCTTGCGTCGAATAACGCGTGACGTTCCCCCTCGAACACAGAACACAACCGTGAAACACGATCTCATCACGGCGGAAGCCGCGGCAATGCCGGAGTCCATGGAGGCCCATTCCTATGACAATGACACATTCCCGCTCGCAATAAAAAACAACTGCTGCAAACCGTTCAAATGAACTAACAACTTGAACGTCAACTGTCCTGTGTCAAATCACCTGCAATTCACATCCGAAATGTTTGTTTGTTCGGTTAGTACGGAGGTAACACTCACAGCTCCAGTGAAATTAGAAATTGCTGTAGTAAGGGACAATCCCAATTATTTTGATTGGGTTTTCATAATTTTTTCTTCATTTATTGGTTATTTTCCTGTAATCAATATACAAAGCATGATAAGATCAACCTCCCAGAATAGTAAGATAAATGAAAAACAAGATAAATTATTGCTATGTATTAAAATTCATAAGCATCTCACGCTTGAATAAAATTGAAATTATACTTCTTATATTATTGCATTACAAGTCGGATTATTGGCTCAGTACTCGTGAACAAATTTTCAGGCAAAGTTTTCAATAAACTGTTATTGAAGTTTATTTTTTTACAAAGTATTTGTCATTACATCCATAATTTATTATGTTCCATGAATAGAATCATTGAGATCAGATCAACTAATGATTCGTTGCATAATACAATTCCAAAATTATCCATAGAATGAATGTATGAAAAAATGCAATGCTGTATTTTTTAAGATAAAAGTTTCTTCGACTATAATATATTAAAGAAGATAATTATATATATTTATATCCTCTCCAAAAAATTCTCCAAAAAAGAATTCGTCACCCGTCCCCTACCCCCGACCCTATTGAAAACGCTGGTGTGGAAACTAAAATTTGTGTACCAAAGAAAAAATCCAAAAAAATTTTATAAGCTTTCAGTAAGAAAATGTTTTGATATAGCCTAAATAAGAAACCCGTCTCCCTCTGCAATATACATTTATACATACAATATAATAATTATGTGTAGCCAACCCAAACAAAAATGAAAACTCTGTTCTGGAAGCCATTGACATTGAAGAAAAATTTGGAAGAAATTTTGGGGGAGGGCGAGGGCGCTCAATCTCACCCACTTAAAATCACGAATTAGAAATATGCTAAACTTTCAGGAATCATACTCTCAGTGTTTGAGCTAACAAGTTTTTATGAATTTTCTAAATTATTGAGCGCCCTCGCCCTCCCCAAAATTTCTCCCAAATTTTTTCTTCAATGTCAATGGCTTCCAGAACAGAGTTTTCATTTTTGTTTGGGTTGGCTACACATAATTATTATATTGTATGTATAAATGTATATTACAGAGGGAGACGGGTTTCTTATTTAGGCTATATCAAAACATTTTCTTACTGAAAGCTTATAAAATTTTTTTGGATTTTTTCTTTGGTACACAAATTTTAGTTTCCACACCAGCGTTTTCAATAGGGTCGGGGGTAGGGACGGGTGACGAATTCTTTCTCGGAGAATTTTTGGAGAGGATATCAGTTTTTAATCACCTTCTTGTTAGGGAGGTAAAACACTGCAAACACAATGGATGGGGAGAGAGTTAATTTTTTTTAAAAAGTGAAATGCTATGTTATTTGATAAAAGATATTTTATCCTCACTATTTGGGTGCTACAAAATTATTCTAGCTATAAGTGAGCCAGTTATGGTTAATACTGAATGAACAAACAAGATTTTGTGACTGTGTCTGTTGCATCACACCTTATCATTTACTATCCAGACTTTAACGACATATCATTGTAGCAACATTAATTCATGTATAAGCAGTTATCCACAAAGTTTGTTAAATAAGATTGAGATTTTGAATTGAGATTGAAATTTTAACCCATTACGATAGGTCACATGACCACTTTTGATGAAAAAAATATTTTGTAATCGAAAAATGAAATCCTTGTCAACATTTGCCTAACACCATTATTATACATTCCAGGAACAAAATTCTCAAATTTTCCCCATTAATGATAATGTTTCAAAAAATATTTTTATTGGAATATTCGATTTTCTCCGTGAATTTTAACCCACTTTAATAGATCATATGACCACTTATGAAATGAAATTATGTGTACTTACTGCAACACCACTTAGCCCAGTAAAATAGTACATTCTACCTTGCATGAAATGGGGTAGTCGGTTTCTTTTTTTAATAATGTTTATGGTAGTCCTGGGATGCTAAATCCAAGTTTTAGACCTCGGCAAACTATGGGATCATCTCCAAAAATCGTTCAAAATGGCGGAATTTTGCACTTTTTTTACGTTTGGCCAATTTTCACCCTGAAGAATCACTTTTTCATATAGGACATTGTACATATTTTTTAAAGTATATTAAATTACCTTCAATTTGAGACCAAATTTATCATTGTAGGCCCAACCGTTTGCGAGATACAGCTCTTCAAAGTTCATCAAATTAACGAAAATTCACCCTTTTTTTCAATTTTTCGCAATTTTGACCCTGAAGAATCACTTTTTCATATAGGACATTCAACACAGGGTTGAAAGTAAATTTGAATACCTACAATTTGATACCTAATTGGTTATTGTAGGCCCAACCGTTTACGAGATACAGCTCTTCAAAGTTCATAAAATTATCGTAATTTTTCACTTGTTTTTACATTTGGTCAATTTTGACCGTGAAGCATCACTTTTTCGAATGTGACTTTAGCAAAGTTTTGAAAGATAATTTAAAAAGCTACAATTTGAGACCAAATTGATTATTGTAGACCCAATAGTTTGCGAGATGTAGGCCTTCAAAGTTGATCAAATTGTAGAATTTTTCCACTTTTTCTACATTTCTTCTATTATGACCCTGAAGAATCAATTTTTCATATAACACATTCAACATAGTTTTGGAAGCTGATTTAATTACCTACAACTTGAGACCAAATTTGTTATTGTAGGCTCAACCGTTTGCGAAATACAGCTCTTCAAAGTTTATCAAATTATCGTAATTTTTCACTTGTTTTTACATTTGGTCAATTTTGACCGTGAAGTATAACTTTTTCGAATAGGACAACCAGCATATTTCTCAAAGTATATTAAATTATCTACAATTTGAGACTAAATTGGTCATTGTGGGCCTGATAGTTTGCGAGATATAGGCCTTCAAAGTTCTTAAAATTTCAAGTCTGATTGAATACGCCATATTGAATCTAAGTTCATTTTTTTAAATGGGAAGGTGGTCATGTTATACATGATTTCGATACAGAATTTCAAGAGAAAATGAATGGCGAAAACCGCACCACGATATGTGAAACCGTTTTTGAGATATTTCAATTATAAATCAGACATATTTACACCTAAATCAGTTAATATCTCAAAAACAGTTTTTTTTAAAACTATTAGGCCCATAATGACCAATTCAGTCTCAAATTGTAGGTAATATACTAAATATGTTTAATATACTTTGAGAAATATGTTGGATGTCCTACATGAAAAAGTGTTACTTCACGGTCAAAATTGACCAAATGTAAAAACAAGTGAAAAATTACGATAATTCGATGAACTTTGAAGAGCTGTATTTCGCAAACGGTTGAGCCTACAATAACAAATTTAGTCTCAAATTGTAGCTAATTGAATCAGCTTTCAAAATTATTTTGAATGTTCTTTATGAAAAAATGATTCTTCAGACGTCATTATTGAAGAAATGTAGAAAAAGTGGAAAAATTCAACAATTTGATAAACTTTGAAGGCCTACATCTCGCAAACTAATGGGTCTACAATAATCTATTTGGTCTCAAATTGTAGATTCTTAAATTATCTTTCAAAACTTTGCTGAAAGTCACATTCGAAAAAGTGATGCTTCACGGTCAAAATTGACCAAATGTAAAAACAAGTGAAAAATTACGTTAATTTTATGAACTTTGAAGAGCTGTATCTCGCAAACGGTTGGGCCTACAATGATAAATTTGGTCTCAAATTGAAGGTAATTTGATATACTTTAAGAAATATGTACAATGTCCTCTATGAAAAACAGATTCTTCAGGGTGAAAATTAGCCAAACATAAAAAAGTGCAAAATTCCGCCATTTTGTACGATTTTTGGAGATGATCCGGTAGTTTGCCTAGGTCTAAAACTTGGATTTAGCATCCCAGGACTACCATAAACATTACTAAAAAAGAAACCGACTATCCCATTTCATACAAGGTAGACCCTATTTTTGATGACAATTTTACTGGGCTATTATTGAAAAGGTCGAATTTGGCGGTGGCAACAGTGTGAAACTTTTAGTTTTTAACCGCTAGGATCGCGACATTTACATCAGGGCCACCTAGGAACATGGCCTAGCTAGACACTGAATTCAAACGTGCAGCTGACGTCATCACATAGTGTCCATAACAACTGATGTTTACAACTCATGCCTCCATTGAAATTGGAATTCGTGTTTGGTTTTTCTCGTCTCGAGTTCATTTCAACTGCACAATCACCTTTTGGTGGATGAGTAGGTCTATTTATTTATTTTTAAATAATAAAAATTTAAATATTCAAACTTGGTTGTGATCAGTGGCTGTTTATGAACAGTATAGTGGAGTGGTAGGCCTCTTAGCCGTGACGTCACAATTCGAGTGTCTAGGCCATGTTCCTGGGTGGCCCTGTTTACATTCGATAAAAAGCTTCAAATTCTAACTTCAAATTGCAACTTTAATTTCTATTCGGACAGAGCTACAGAGCTTAATCGGACATCAAATGATTTGAAATTTTAAATGTAAATAGTTTAAACATGCCTTCAATCGCTTTTGGTAGTCCGAAATCTCAACTCATTACAGATTTTTCACATGAAGTGCTCAAAGTTGAAAAAAATTGAAAAATCCCAAAATTAGTAAAATGACAAAATACCCGCATATAGTATCTTCGCTAATTTATATCGTAGAAAGTTCGTTCTGATCTTAAATGAAAGCGCTCAAAAATCTAAGAAAATAATGTCATTACAACATTTTAAAATTTTCACTACCTTCCGCGTAAATTGAGATGGCGGCATGCGAACATCAAAGGGAAGTTCGTTACAGAATATATAGTAGTCCCGGTCTTTCATTCGTATCACGGGGGGGACGGGTGGTGGAACGACCGTTCCACTAGATGTGTAGAGAATCGGTCATCCGAATCAGAATCTTTATGACCATCATCCATACAATCTAAAAGGTGGATGCTATCATCAAACACCATCACAACACATCAATTTCAATCGAAACATAAAGTTCCACAATCAGTGTAATCATTCAATAAACTATCACACCTGGAACATTTGGAATGAACGACACCTTGTACAACAAACAGAACTGAGTAGACCAACTTGGGCAGCATATATGTTGTTACTTGGAACTCAAATGATGGATGAATCGCATAACTGTGACAGTATAAACTTCTTGTATGGACCAAAGTTCTCGGTCTGAATTGTTCTAACAATGTACGATGATATATTGCACCAACTGTCATAACATGAGTCCAGTTACTAATGGAATAAGTAATAGAGCTCTCGTCCCTTCCAATGTCGCGTTTCAAGTTTTATGCTGCCACAAGGTTTTTAAAGAGTTGTTAGCAGTAACATTGTATTCATGGCAATGTTAACGACCACTTTCTTGCAGCTCACCTCTACATTACTACCTTGGATCATCCATATTGAATACATAACAGCTAAAGCTCTTATAAAAAGAGGAGCTTTCTCACCAAGGTACTCTAGTAAGCATACTTGAGTAGTAGAATAGTGGAATAGATGTTTAGTGAGCGAATGACAGGTCAGCAGTTTTAAGTGTAGCAGTTGCAGAACCACAACTGTGAGATACCACTTTTAGAAACCTAAGTAGGATTGGAGACAAAAATAATACAAGAGACAGTTAGGCAGCTCGTACACCGGAGCAATAAGCAAAAGGCAACTTGCAACATATGGATCATATGATCGTCTACTCTATAGAAACAAAAAGTCCAATGCACACCGAAAGCGGCTGTTTCAGTGTGCATTGAACTATTGGTTTGTATAGAGTAGACAATCATATGATCTATATGTTGCTTATTGCTTGTTGCTTATTGCTTTGGTGTACGAGCCCACTTATGCGTATGCAGACGGATTGCTTTATTAAATTCTCATTATTTGAAATTTTATTACTTGGCTAACCGTTTAAAATCTGAAGTTTATCGCTCAAGTTTAGCAGAAAACATGCAGAAAGGCATTGACAGAGAATGTACAGTTCTGTAGAACTATGAATGAGGATATCAAAAAATTCAAATCAGGGAGTGATGTTTGAATTGAGAGCTCTCGATAATTAATTGATTTCGATCAGGATGATTGAGACTGATATCCTAGTATAGCAGGAGCCAATTAACTTGTCATAAATCAGCTGATCCAGTAATAATTAAACAGTGATTTCGACACAATAATCAAAAGGCTTGAAAGTCTAAAGAACCTTTAAAGTCTTTAAAAGACCTTTTTAAAGAAGACCTTTCAAAAAATAACTTTTTAAAAGACCTTTTCAATAATCTGCGAGATTCAGCATTTGTAGGTTAAGTATTGTGATATTGCTCTTTGAAACAGCTGATTTCTGACAAGTTGAATTGGATCCTGCTATACATACGAAATATCGCGTTTCTCTCTACGATAGGTCTGGAGTCTCAGGGAATAATAGTTATCAAAATAATAATATATGATAATAGTTATCTAGTTATCTAAAATACGTTCCACAGATATGGATATATATGATGTAGGATGATGGTGATGATGATGATGATGATGATGATGATGATGATGATGATGTTGATGTATTTGAAGATCCCATTAACAAGAAAATATAGTTCCAGACTGATCTGCAGCTAATATTTCTATAAATCATGAGTGAAGTTTTGTTCTACAAGTGATAAAAGAGTCAATTTCATAGTAAATCTGATATAGCGGTGATGTTATGAAAAAAAGACTCTTCACATTTTGAACCATAAATATATTAACTCTGTACAAAGTGATACACAAACAGCAGCAGCATGAATGAACCAACACTGTGAGCAGCTTCAGTTGAACGGCATAAGTATTGCATCCTACACACAATATTCAGGCTGAATAGTTCCATGCAATTATGGGAGCATTCAAATGAGGAGGGTTGGTGAACTGCATTAATGTCCTGCACTCAAGGGAACGGCTGGAGAAGTCACTGAGAAACAGGCAAATATCAGAATGAGGTTAAATGGAGTCCACAGGACATTCATAAGAAGCGGACTGTATTGCCGTTTCACCTCCGGTGTTCTTAGTAAGTGAAGGGAGGATTTCTTAGCAGTGGAGCGGGATCCAGACGCTTCGAGGGAGATACATTTGATAGTGTTGGGGAGTGGGGAGGGGGTTTCCTTGTCAGTGGGTTTCGCCAGCTATGTGCATTGTGCAGTGCCAGAATCGACTGAGGATGCTAGTAGCAGTAGCACTATCGACAGCAGAAACAACATTAGGAGCAGTGTCGGCTCGACATAGCCAACCAGCCAGCCAACAGTAGCAAGGCAATTTAAATCCGACGAAGCTGGCATGCCACGCCACGCCATGCCATGGGAAGGGAGGAGGGCAGAGCTAATGCCTCTCTGTGTCCTCTCTGAAAGCCCTGCAAATTGAACCACTTTGAGAGCACATTTATTTTGCCTAATTCAAAGTCCCTTCTGACAAGAATAAAATGTCGAAACCTAATTAAAGGGTGGGGAATATCGCACGGTCAATTTAAAGTTATTACTTCCTTTTTCCAGTGTAAATTGCATTGTGCGTCGCTCACTTTGTCAGCCGAAGCCGACGGCTTTCTATCGCTGCAACGCATCTATCTACATTCACGCAAAAGCTTTCCTCGAATTTTGTGCTCTCAGCCAGCAAAAATCACAAAGTGGATACCGTATACTTCCGAATGGCAAATTTGATCCGCATTGAACACGTAAAAGCATATCAAAGACCGTTTCTCTCACTATAGCTATAGAAACTTTTATTTACATCTTTCTCTTCCAGTTTCAAAGGTCATATCTCTACATTCAATTAGGCATCATTATGGGATGTACGGTGGGATGATGAATAACAACAAATTGCTTAGTTAATTAGAAGATAATAATTGTTGTTTACTAGTGAAATTTTTTTGAAACTGATAAACGATGTGTACTAAATGATGAACAAATAAACTTCACTGGTGGAATGGTCATTCTGACAACTGAACTGGTTAAATGAGACAAAGCATTAATTAGGGGAAGAATTCGCTTCTAAAGACAAACTTCAGAAAGTAATTGGAAGAAAATCCTAGTCCATTCCATCTCAGATTTTATAATTTTATAGCCGTTTCTGCTTTTGTATAAATTTATTTCATTTGTATACAAAATTATTGAATTTCGGTTGATAAGTCGTAAATGTAACTGAAGAATTTTGAAAAAAATTTCGGTTGAATACACATTTAGTAGAGTTATTGCTTCTGACTAACAGACCATTCAAAATTCAATGAACATTAATAGGTTAGCCGAAGGTAATCAACAAAAGACGCATCGATCTTGAATAATAATTAGGGCATGTAATTAGAATAGAATAGAATAGAATATTCACTTTATTCATGTAGATTACAAAGTATGTCGCTTAATTCTAGGTCATGATAGTTATTACAATGAACGTCTTTTAAAAATAGTAATTACAGTATCGGATTCACAGAACAAAACATGAGATAAGGGAGATTTTAAATGAAAATAGATAGGTGTAAGTTCAATTCTAGATTGTTAAAGTCGACTTGGGTTCTAGTTAATGATATATTTTATGTTGAAATAAACGTCATTGAAAGTAAAACTAATTACAACATGGTTTTGCATCTACACGAAATGGCGGAGTTTGGACATATAAATGTCCATTCTTGGAGAAGGATATGCAAGGATATCCTTCCCATCAACACTCAACCGTAGTTGTGTAGAGTGAGATGAAATGGGTAGAATAAGAAATGAAATTTATCATTCAATAGACGATATGTCAATAGATAAATATAGATAGTTTTCTTTTTGCTGGTGATGCCATTATTTTACATACCTATGAATAATAAATTTATTTATGTTGTTGTATGTTTTATTCTTTACTTTATGTCTATTATTTTATTTCATTATTATTGATTTATTATAAAGTTAAGTATTTCATTTTATTTCTATTTTGTGAATTCAATTTTTTATGGCAAATAGTTGTAGATAAATAATAAATAATAAAAAGTGGACAATTATAATTACTTAATTATGGTTGTTCCATCATTGGGATTTAACTAGAAGTTAAAGATTCCACGTAATTTTATCATAGTCCATAGTCAGTGGCTACAATTGAAAATAGAATTTCGAGTTTCTGTTGAATTTGAAGAACAAAACAATAATTATTTGATGAATCGTGAATAATGGAGTTTACTTTATTCAACCATCATCCGGCGGAAATGAATACAGAGTGGAATATTGTTATTTGAATGGAAACAATCACTTTAGGAGCTCAAGCTCATGGAATAAGCTGATTAAGAGAGTTTGGCATATTCCATAATAAAAGGAGTTATAGATCAACAGCAATTTTATGATCTACAAAGGAGATCAGACTCAAAATCATATTGTTTCGCTGTAGGTAAACATTCAGTCATAATGTTCAAAGCCTATGAAACGTATGTAGCCTAACGAGGAGCTCAATATCGTAAACGAAATATGATTAAATACACAAAGTGATGTTTTGGTTTGATTCATTGATAATGAAGATCTATCAATTATATGGAACCAGTTATCAGAATTAAAGGCTAAACATATTATCATGTTTCATCACTCTTTCAAATTCAAATAAATTTACAGTATAATTCAAAGAGTCGTATCTCTTTAAGAGCGGGTTTCTCTAAATCGATAAATTATAATTTTCTTGATTTTATACTATAACAAAACATGCGGAGTAGATTTTGTTGAGTAAATGAATGATTCATGTTACTTCTCCAATCATGATGTTGGACTCAACTCACCTGTGTTGAAGATGTGCATTTGCGGGGTTATTGACGTCAGAGGCTGAAGAAAAATCCGGAGATTTGCCGGGATACGATCTCGGACTCCCAGGCATCAGGTAATCTGGAATAGAGCATAGAAAAATGAAATTAATAATGACTATTAATTCACTATTAACAATATTATATTAGGAGAACTCTATAATTTGATATATAGAACGAACGATATTATCTTGTTGAACTAGTTATATACTAGTACTCCCATTAATTTACTAGCATTCCTTGCATTTTATGAGCACTAATAACAAATTGCCATTTTGAGGGAATAATGATACCTCGGGCATTATCGTTATTGATACATTGATGTATGTCTTCAAACACAATGTTATTTGTAACAATGTTATTTTTGTGATGAAGTCGTTTCGAGTTGATGTTACGAGTAGATACTAGGAAATAAATAGCTGAAGGGATTGATCAATTCGATGTTGTGTTTGATCATACCCTAAAAATATGGACATTAGCAAACTACTGTATTCCCAGAGATGATATTCACACTTATCAATCAATATTTCTAATTTTTTCGTATATTACATTGTAGTTCTGAGAAATGATAATTCATGAAAAAAATCAATTGAAGCTTTTCATAATTGTAAATGAGTGCTAGAGTGGAATACTTTGAGAAGGCGGCTCTACCTACTTCGTTTGATTCAGGCGCCATTCATCAGCCATCCTAAAACATTATCAGATTTTCTTATAATATGGTTATGATCAACACTTTTTCATCATATTGTAAGTAAAAGCTGCTGATAGAAATAATAAGAAAAGCGAGATGATATTCTCCTCCTTATATTATCAGTACAATCTTGCTGATATTTTCCAAGTTCTCATCGAAAGCTTGGCCATTCAAAGCATTCTCAGCACACAACCAATGTAATACAGTATTGTATCGTTGAAATCCGCCTTGACTATGAGAATGAGATAAAGTACTACGGCAAAGGACCAATATTGTATGTCTAATAAATGACATCGTCGCTCAATCCAAAGACAATTCAATCTACAGTAGTAGATCAAATCTGAGTAGTAGAATCGTCTTTGCTCAATCGGAAAGAAACGCCGACTGGGTACCGGAAGAGGAAGGTGATGAGGTCGGAGTCTGTGGTCGGGGGGGTCGGGTGACTCATCAGATCCTGATCCGGGATAACCTGGAAGTCACGTTCGTGCAAAGTGTAAATCCTGGAGAAGCTGCTGGCGAGGCCCTCGTGACAGGATGACCCCTGCGCGAGAAAGAAGTGCTTTACGATCAGTCGTAAAAGAGCCGACCCCCCTCACACCATCCGCTTATACCTCAGCCACAATTGCATTTGGTCTCCGGCTCAGTTTAATTGAAAACTGTTTCGCCCATACGACCAGCCGTCTCTTCATCTTCCACTCTCATTAATGAGTCTTTTACGCAGCGGCCGAGGCTGAAGAAGTGCAGAAACCATTACAACGATTACAGTCAATAACTTGTTATTGTCATAATACAGACACTAACTCTAGAAGTAATTGCTGCAACTCAATTACATCACAAAACGGCTTGATTTTGGTCACAAAAGTTGCTTCTATAGAGTGTATTCATTTGGCCCACAATGTCATACCAGTGAATGGATCAAGAAATTGGATTTCTCTATCTTCAGGCAGTCCAATCCCAGAAGGAAAATCAGTCAGTACAAAACCGTCTTTTACAGGAAGTGATAAAAGTGGAAATATAGTCTGTATTGGTATCTTTCCCACTTCCTTTACGAATTTAATGAAGAGTTTATCTCAAAAAACATCGAGAGCTCACTTTACTTAGTATTATCAAGTTAACGTCATGATTCAGTTTCTTATCACAAATGAATAGTTGATCAACAGCATAGTTGAGAGAAAAGTCTTCCAATCTCATTGGGAAATTTATGTGTAGATGAGAGTAATTAATTTTGTGTTAAAGATGATCGTACAGAATTGTGAAAAAATATTATCATAGAGAAGCGATACTCTCTAGATTCGTCTAATCTGTTCTCTGTGTTATTAAATAATTATGAAATAGGTAATGAGTAATGGTTGGTTGAACCGAGAGAGTTGAAGAAGAGGTGATAGTTTATGAGGAATATAATTATTCACATCATACACAACATAAAAAGAAAAGTTTCCGAAACTCTAAAAACTCGTGAAGGCTGAGTCTGTATCAACTAAATTCAATCAATAGCATACTCTAGAATACCGATGATTATTAACCTATTAGACAAGCTGTAAGGTCGTCTATCGTTTATGATGTACTCCAATGAAGTTTATGTAAAAGGTAATGAAGGATATGGCTAACGTTCCCGCCATTTTCATTCATATATGGAAGAATCATAGCTGAAAGACAACAATGATTAAACAAGCTTCATACTGGAATATATATCTAGTCCTACACTGAAACTCATAGCTAAAAGACAATAATGATTGTACAAGCTTTTAGAATGCCTATCATTTACGATACACTCCTATGGAGTTTATGAAATAATAGAGAGTTTACGATATGGTTAACGTTTTCGCTATGGTCATAGCTTAAAAGAATTTGGAATTCGCTGTATCAGCGTATTTGAGATGAGCGTGCATGAGAAGTAGTTCGTTGTTGATATGGAGAGCGGTGGCAGCGTTTTAGTGCAATGAAACCGTTCATAGGATGTTCTCACTTGATTACCGTCAGAGCGACGAGGTTAATGGGCAAAGGGCCATGTCATTTTCCGAATGACGATCATAATAGTAATAATAATAACAACGAGCAGAGACGTACGAGCGTGCGAGAAGTGCAAAATGGCGACTGAATATTTCAGCAAAGCAGTCATCAAGGGGAATGTAATACCTTCTAATTTCTCCCTTATGACTGACTATGAAGTTATAATACGGACTTAATAATGCCATTCCACTTCTCACTTAAACCCGCCACCAGCACTTCCAACTCCTCTCCTGTAAATAACAATTCAGCTGCAACGACGCCCATCATAAGGGTTGCATATATTTTGTTCTGTAACTGTTTATTGATTTCACAGGAAAATTTGGGGGATTTTCTTGAGATCAGTTTGATCTAAGTCTCCCATAAACATTTTCGATTCTATTGAAGCAAATAAATTTTTTTAGAAAATTCAAGCGTCATGCTTTACAATTAAAATTTTCAAGATTTTAGGAGAACAATGAGAACTACTGTATTCCAATCCATGATAAATGATTAAAATTATTTTCCATATCGTACAAACTATTTTTTAACAATTTTCTATATCGTCACTGTTTGATTCTTCTGTGAAAGTTTGGATAACGAAGTCTGACAGATCGTAATTTTTCGAACATGAATAATATAAAAGATCATTCATTATACACTTTGCAGTTACTTTGCATTTGAATATTATCGTTCTGGATTGATCTTCTTAACAGCTTTAAAGCTCTATAAACATTAATATTGTAGTCAATGTTCAGCCTACATACCTGAAATGTTATCTTTTTGTTCCATGATTCTATTTTCTACTTTCTTGTCAATTTCTCACATTTAGGGATGTATCTCACCTCATCATGTATAAAATATAATGCATCATGTAAATATCTAATGAAAGAGATATCGACTTTTAGATTTGAAGTTCTTTCTTTCTCTGGGAGCAAGAAATACAAAGCTCCATGGCTTCGAGACAACTGACTCCTGCAGATACGCAAGATAGAGTTAAATGGAGGTTGAGATGCGAGAAACGGCCTTGAGCTGTGAGATACCTCGCTTAAGTAAGTAAGTAGTAAGTTCTTTCTTTCTACATAATGTAGATCTCTGGGATCAGATTGGAACTTGGTCATGCCAGTTTCTTACAAATCTTTTCACTTTCAGATTTCCAAGAATTAAGATAATATTCCTTTATCATTTAACATTGCAATAATATGTTCTCTCTACTGTTCACTTTATAATGAGAGTACTGAATTAATTTCTCATTTTCTCTGAAAATACTCCTTTCAAAACCTAATGATGTAACCTGGCACAGCAAAACAGAATCTGTCCGGATGACACGACAATAAGGGTATTTCGCCTTTCCCAGGAACCTACGACATTTTGTGGGGTCGGGAATTTAATGGTAGTTTGTGTCTATTTGGAGAGGGTTGGTCTGAAAGGTTGGGGCTTGAATGCCACGGGGATAGCCACGTGAAATTTCCACGCCGCAGAAGAGAAAGAGAGAAGAGTGTGATTGAGATAAAAAAGGGGATTGGCTTTATTTTTCAACAGTGCTATTTAATATTGTGCACACCCCGTGATTAGCTTGGATCTCGTCACAAGCAGAAACAAAGTAGAGAGAAATGTAATGAGCTGTGAGGGTGCACCTACAACAGGCTTTCGCGTGATGACGTTTTAAAGGGGTTATTTAAGCTTACCTTTGAATCGGCTGTATCATTTATTTATCCACCCACCTCCAGCCAACCCCTCCCCCCTCTCTGCCTAGCCAACATCGACTTTTGCGCTCGCTTCATTCGTCGCGTACAAAGCCTGCAGCAGCTGTAGCTGGCTGCTGTCGGTCGACAGACGGCTCTCTCCACTCTCCACTTATATCGAAACACGAGCCGTGCTGAATACATAGACGCCATTAAAACGCCAGCCAGCCTTGTCAGAGGAGAGGCATCGTATGAAGTCCCAGAAAAAAATGAGCGCGCACTTTGTAATCGAACCTGTTCAACACGACACGGCTTTACAAGCCGCTGTGGTAATTAATTTCCACTCCAACCCCAATGGCTGCTATCAACTCCACAATGCTCGTACTAGGCTACTATCAGACAGTTGGAGAATTCAACCTTCAACCACCGCTGTGAAGAAACAAAAGGAGACAATACTTTTCAGGCAATACATGGCACAGAGACTCGCAAACCAACTCACACCGAGCTTTGAAAGAAAGTTTTGTTAAATTTTATACAGGAATAACAAACCAACTAATTACATTGTATAAGAACTTTTCAGTTCAATACTGTATAATGCATTGCCTGGATTCTAAATAAACTAGCTGATTATGTAATAAACTAAAAACTAGTGATGAATACAGCCAATACTTTTCAGGCAATACATGGCACAGAGACACGCACACCAACTGACATCCAGCTTTGAATGAAAGAAATGAGGGTAACTTGATACAGGCATAAATAAACTCACACCAACACTATCAACATAGTGAAGTACTTTTTAGTTCAATACACGCATTGCCTGGAGTCTAAATAAACTAGCTAATTATGCACCAAGAGCAGAGCAGTACTGCTCTTTGATGCAAATAAATAGAACAGGAAATGAAAAGTTTATTGGAGTCTGACATGTCAACATGCATAATATATTGTTTACTCAACTGGGTTTATGCGTCTGCTGCACTGGATTTATATTTGTCTACCTTGCTAGTAGGTCATGCCTTTTTTATCAGGTCATGGAAACAGTTTCATGAATATGTAGGATTCTAACTCTGTACATGTATTTAAACTTTAACTATACGACACTATATTCAATTTTTAATATATCTATCTCGTTTCATCATCCTTGCATTCGGTTTCTACTAGTTTCTATAATTATATAAATTGAATTTTCATTGCTTCATTATTCAAATTATGTCCTTGCGGAAAATATGGAAAGACGAATTGAAGCTGATATAGGTTTTGTAGCTACTTGTACATTCTGCTATTGTGATTAATTGCAGTTCAAAAAACGTCATGTCATTCTCATTTTATTATTTAATTATTTTATTATTCTCAAACTTATTTCATAGAAATAATTTTGCTGAACACTTACAATAAACATTTCATAATCAAGGTACTCTAGTTTTATGGAAGAGTTTCAGGATTTGGAAGAATCAACATTGATTCTTGATAAAATAGGATGATAAAGCCACGATTCGCAGCAGAGAAGGATATACCGTATTAGGTGTGTTTCTGTTTCTATTTCGTCTCTCTTGCACAATGTATATGGTTTTAGACAATGTAGATAATGTTCATTTTCCACGCAAAAGTGATATCAAAAGGATTTCTCTTGAAATAATTTACTTGCCTCATTCAAAATTTCTCAGAAAATCGATAGAATTCGCTGAGAGCAAACTTATATCTCCTTGACACGGAAGTAGGTGAGAGTAGGTAGCTGCTTTCTAGAGGAAATTGATATTCACTGTTAATGGAACTGAGACCTAGATGTTTGCTCATAGCTCATATTCCCTAGTGGACTGAAATTGGCACAGTAATTGCAATTTCGAACCTCGTGAATGAGGTTCGAGATGAAAGTTATCCCCAACGAAGAAGGGGACATGCTTCTCGATTGATTCCTCAAAGTTCTCCAAGCATCCCCGAATGAGAGCTGCTTCTGCATCTGCAGGCAGGCAATCTTGACTACCGGACGGACGAATAGGCCGGAGACGAATTAAGCGGATCGATCCTTCGCAGGTCAAGCCTCCTCCACATTGAACTTTACGATGGATTCTCATCTTGTCTGATTGCGTTCCACAATCTTGCTGACCCTACCCTCTCCTACCCACCCTCCTCCCATCTAGAGGGCCCAATGTTCATAACTACCTAACGAGAGAAGGCAAATTGAATTTGCAGAACCTGTAAACATTGTTCCCTGCCATCAGATTCATGATCAACACTGTGATCATTATCTTGATTTCATTGTCAAACAATGATTACTATCAGTTGACATAGTTGATAGTCAACTAAGTTTAAATAATCCTGAATATAGCCTCCATAATCAGAGCAATATCTTAGAAATTGTTCTCGTATTTATAAGACAGTATGATGAAATGAAATACAATTTATTTACTTATTAATACTTGAATTTATTACAATTAAAATTAAGATTGAATTAAATTTTATTAAAATTAATACAATTTAATACTAAAATTGTCTTTGATAAAAGCTTTCGTGTAACTAGATCGGGATATACTGCATCTTGAGGGAAACAGTTTTTTCACTAGCCGAAAGGGTACAGAAAATGTTCGTGGAACAATACTCCGCGCCCAAATCACACATCAATTCTTCTAAAAGTAATATTATAACGAAGTGAACCAAAAAAGCAGAACGGGACATGAATATACTGTATAAGCTCACACCATCTCTCATATAGCCTATTCTTCGAGTCAAACTTTTTGGGTGTAAGACAAAAATCCTGGTCTTCATAAGTTCTTGAAATTAAAAAGAAATACATCTGATAGATTTAGTTATATATTCAAGCTTATGTCCGTAGTAATAGTTTATTATATTATTAGTAGAATAGTAGGCAGGATGCCTTATTATAAAACCAAGAAAGCAGAGGCTTCTAATATAATACTATTGTACTTACCATAGATAAGCGATAGCAGAATCCTATTGCTTATCTATGACTGTACTGTATGTGAACATTATCAACTACTGTGAAGAATAAATCAGGTCAATATTTTTTGGGAATTTATCATAAAGACCAATGTATTTTTGAGTAATTTGTCATTGATGTATCCGTCACATATTTGTCAGCACTTCGGATACGTCACGGGACCCTTCCAAGTTTGAAGGTTTCCGATGTCACTTGACATCATAATCTGAGCTGCAGTCAAAAATAGGCCAGACAGTCTTGTCTTGTAAGTCTTCTTCTAAATCGTCGAGAAGCTATGATTTTACACATAATACAACGGGTATTGTGTATTGTGTATTTTGTATTGTGTATTGTGTATTATGTATTGTGCATTGTATATTGTGTATTGTGTATTGTGTATTATTATTGTGTATTATGTATTATTATTGTGTATTATTATTATTATTATTATATTATTATGTATTGTATTATTATTATTATTATTATTATTATGGTTTATGTATTATTGTATTATTATTATTATGTATTGTGTATTATTATATTATTATATTATTATTATGTATTATTATTATTATTATGTATTATATATTATTATATTATTATTATGTATTATTATTATTATTATTATTATATTATATATTATTGTATTATTATTATTATTATTATTATTATTATTGTGTATTATTATATTATTATTAATATATTATTGTATTATTATATTATTATTATTATTATTATTATGTATTGTGTATTATGTATTATTATTATTATTATATTATTAATATTATTATATTATTATTATTATTATTATTATTATTATGTATTATTATTATGTATTATTATTATTATTATTGTGTATTATTAATATTATTATTATTATTATTATTATTGTATTATTATTATATTATTATTGTGTATTGTGTATTATTATTGTATTATTATATTATTGTATTATTATTGTGTTATTAATGTATGTGATACATACAAGTGAATGAAAGTACAGTATTGATGCTCTCAGAAATAGAAGAATGATGAAAATTGGATTTTCTACGACATTAAATATACTGAAATCACCTAGTAGATGGAATAGCCTATACAATAATCATTGAAAGAGAATAGTATGTGTATAGTGGAGTATGAACAAGATTAAGTTTTTAAAAAAGCAACCAACCAAATCCTAGAAAACTGGAATCTTCCATTTCTAGAGTAATTTGAATCGTTATGTGGAATTGTTGTAGGCCTTCTTCCTCCGAATTGAAGTGACAGGAACCTGCAACCTGACTCTAATCCAAACGAACATTGCGTAATCAAATCTGTGATTGCTTGTCTTTTTCCGTCTTGGAGGGAAATCTGCAAAAAGTTCTACCTCAAGTTTTCACAATGTCAAGAAAGATAACACGAACTCCTCTGAGATTGAATAGGCTGCTCGACAAAGTAATTCCTATTTTTCAATTAGCTTCCAGCATTTTGTGATGCGGGTTTGAATTGTCATTCAAAGCGAGGTTTATTGTAGACTTGAAATGGAAAATTTAGACTACTTTCTACTACAAACTCATAAGTTGTGTAATATTCTTCCTGTTTCCAGTTCTCTCAGTATTTCAGTTTTATTTTGAGAGCACTATCTCTCCAACTAATAATAGTAATATTACCACTCCTTAAGTGATAGTATGAAATAGAATACAAGTTCGATGAATAGAATCGAGTCATCTGAATCCCCGTAAGATGGAAAATAGGCAGGTTCCACATCGTCTAATTCCAATACTATAATATGGTATATACCATAAAGGCTTTGAGTGGTAGGCTGTATGAAAGAATGAGAGTCATCTGCAACATTCAAGCTCTCTAGATGTCACATTGTACTCAAATTGGATAAGTATCGGGAGAAATACGTATTCAGAAAGATAGGAAGATATTCGAGGCGAATATATTTCAATGAAGGATTTTTCAGGATATTTCACCTAAATTGTTATATAGTCAATTTTTCAGTAATCCAGCAACTTCAATTCACATCTTCTAACATGTATTAGTGGAATAGTGAAGACCTCTTGAAATAAAACTATTCAAATCCGAGAATTTGTAACAGAGCTAATAAAACTTTATTCATCGATTACTGAAGCTCTCAAACATTTCTCTATAGCCTAACTAATTACTTAAATAATTATCCAATAAATATTTTAATATTACTCAAAATGTAATAATATTAAGTAATATTGTTATAATGTTAATTGCTACTTAACTATAGAAGAAAAATTGAATTTGCAGAACCTGTAAACATTGTTCCCTGCCGAGAAATTCATTATCATCCAATAATATTAATGTTAATATTTCCATTTTTGTCTCATTCAAAAATAGTGGTGGAAGACAGGGTTATCTGTTAACTTGAGCGCCTCACAATCCTTGTGAGGTTATCACATTTAGAATAAATTGAATTGTAATATCGTAATTGGATTCCTAGATAATTTCTCTTGACTTGGAAAACACTGCTCACTTCTGAGTAGTTTTTTTTAAATTGACTTGATCAGGATTGTTCATAATAGAAGACATAAGAAAACCAGAAGGGAATGCAAACTGTGATTACATCTTCAATTTTCTCTAGACTCGATATTATTTTCCAAATAACAAGAGCAGTCGATTGAATATTGCATTATAGCTCTAAGAAACGGGTTGCAAAATGGTGGCTCTGTAGTGGGTGCTGTAAACAACATCAAATGTTCAAGTCTGGAGAGATTTGAAACGATACTTGAGACTATCATCGCAAATGAAATGGATTTGGGACAAACATAAAATATCAAATGCATTTTGCAACTGCATTTCATGTGCATAGAGTTTGTGGACTATTGGAATGGAATTATTTTTCAGAATCATGTGTGGCTGGAAATGGGACACTGATCTGGATAAAAGAAAGAACACACAGAGAACTTTATTATGTATTCTATCTGTATTTATTGATGGAATTGGACATACATCACCGTTGTTCATTTTTAAGCGCAGGAAATTGTGAAGAAACTAACTCGGCGACCCTGCTACATGGACATCATAAATTTACTTTTGCATTCCAGTTTAATATTTCATTTTAATGTGATTCACATAATGATATTCTTCCAGTAGTATGTTAAATCCTGTCACAAAGTACCGTAAAATGAAACTGTAATGTAAGTAGTTGAATGAATTGAAACCTTTTAACTTGGGAAAATGTAATCTATTGGTTTCATACAATATTCATTTGAAAACCAGAAGAACATAATGCACTTAATTTGATGAGCTGAAATGTTGTAATTCAGGTTTATAGTTCTCTGAATGAATATTCGTGGAACAGAAATGAATACTTTACTAATATAATTATACAGTATTGTCAAGTGAAGATTTATCAGAAAAATCTGATCTAATGATAATAGTTTTTTGACTTTTAGAATATTCCATTCACATTTCAATATAGGTTTATTGATGTTTTATAATTTCACATTTTTCTCATCATTTCTACAGCGCCTAGTCTAAGAAATTTCAAGCTAGATTACTAAAATGTTTGTTGAAGAATAATTACCCTTCTTGTAAGAACTATCAATAGGAAATCATTCTCCTGTAATGACAAGCGCTAAAAAGTCATTTTTTTATAAAGAAAACATCAACAGGAAAGGATGAGTTCCAAAATAGTATTTAAAAAATGCGATATGCAATATGATAGATTGTATTAATCCTACACAAACCTACAAATAATTCGATGAATGATGAAAGCTTACTATAAATTTTCCGTTAACATTCTTGCATATTCAATGTTTGAAGGGAACAATAATAAGAGCAGAGTAATTCGAAATAAACACGAAGAAGGAAATTTCTGATACCGTGAAACTTGGAAAAGAGAATGTGTCCGTATTTCATCAACTAATTCATTATTATTATTTAAAGAAATAAATTAATTCATCGTTGTTTATCCATCCACAATCAACAAACATTGGAGTCAAACAAGGAGGCTCACCAACAGCAACTCGAGTCTCATTTATAACTATTGTTGTAATTCTACTTTCTGCTATTTATCTCATTATCGAGTAGTTCAAAGACACTCTTGCATTAATAGTGTGACTTAATTAAACAATATTATCAATAAACTCATATTCCTGCATGGGAAAACTATGAATGAGGCGAATTAGTTGAAATTGAAAATTGGTTGATCCTTTATAAGTTAATGTAAATAAGATATAAGTATCCTTGAAGGAAACTTGGGGAAAAACGTGGATAGGCTAAACCATTTAATAGCCGACATGCGTTTGCGCAGCCTCTGAAACAAGTCCACACAGTTTTCCAGTAGCGGGTGAAATCTGTGCACTAGTCGCTGAGAAAGTGGGTTTGCGTGAATACGGCGATGAATGAACGAATTGTGAAGACGTGAGGAAGAGTCCAGTCATGTGATATCGCAGCCAGCTGTAGTTTGTCGGTGGCGGTGGCGGTGGCGGAGGCGAGCGTTGGAGTGGGATTATTGATTGGGAGCTGGCAAGATGGCTACTTTGCCTCCACGACCACCACCAACCAACAGACCTACAAATCTCACTTATCGTCGTCCGTCCTCGTCCTACTCGTTCATTCATTCATTCATTCGCAGTAAGCGGCTTATCAGAGCGTTGTTTAGCACATTGCACTGTTTGGCTCCATCAATTGAGTTTGATCGGCCATTTATATGTAAATCGATTCGACTGCGGTCCGAGTTCGGGCTTTAAAAAAGGCTTCTAAAAAGCCTCAATGAAAACATACTACTCATTAGGAACATCCTTATCAATGTAGACTTCCCTATCATATTAATATCATTATTTTAAAAAGTGCTTAAAGGAAGTTTGGTCAGAATGCAAGAAAAATTTGGTTTGATGAATTCTGAATGTATTTGAAAAAGTTTGTGGGATAATGTAAAAAAAACATTAAATTTGGTGAAAGTACGTTTGCGGAATATAAATGAGTGTCAGTTTCAAAGAAAACGTTTTATTGAAAACCCTCAACTGTTGTTCAAAACATTTAAGGTGTATTAGGCGTCACATCTTAATTACTTCTAATCGATGAACGTGCTCGATGAACTTCATAGAATTTGCAGATGAAACGGCTTGAAAGGTAGTCAATTTGGCATACTCTATAAGTTACGTGGATGATATCAACATTTTGGCAGATGGCTCAGCAAATAATACGCAAAAAACGTTGATGCTTCGAAGTTGATCCAAGTTCATAGCTCAAGGTGAAAAAGTGATTTCTTCGTGTTTCTTTTCTATACAGGAATATAATTAATAATGTAATTGCGTACATCAGATCTAGGTCGAGATAGAATTGATGAAATGTAATTGATAAAGATACTTTCTTCATTGTTAGGCACGTATTATCAATCACAGTTTAAAAGTCCTTAAACTCCCTTGGGCCCATGTTATACAAGGGGCATTAGTTTTTCTGCGTATGCATCAATGAGGTTGGACCAAAACAGAGCACTTTTATGATCTGTAATTAATCCGGTCTTATTGACGCATGCACAGAAAAATTAATTATTCATTTCGTATAACATGAGCCCAAGCCCAAGGGATTAGTTGAGCAACGTTTTTAAACTCTATGGAAAATATGAGCCATTTGTAAGGAAAAAACTAGATATACCAAATAGTTAACTAGGTTTAGGAAATAGGTGAATAGGTTTGATGGAATCAAACTCACACTTCCTTGACAGAGCTAATGAATGATCAACTGATGAAAAAATGGTTAAATATTGTTTCTTGAGGACTTTCCTGACTGGTATACTTGCTATTTGAAAGCTTTTCTATTCGTGAAATGTTGCAATGAATGGAAACCGAATTTCAATTTTGATGAGATGAATGATATTGTTTTAGAAAATAGTTGATCCTTAATCATTACAAGTATATGACAGTAAGGGGAGAACCCGACAGTTTAATATTCAATGACAGTGTGAGAGCTAGTAAGTTTGTCTTGAGACGTATTCAGCTAAGTTACAATATGAATCGAAATACCAAAGATTGTTGCATAGTATTCACAACCTATCTATCAACCGATCAATGATCCAATATTTGACCTAGGACGAGTTCTGGGAACGAGTGAATTCTAATTTGCGAATAGCGGTAATTGGACGAAGAACGGAGGGTGTCCTTGAGTGACGTTAATAAATTGGAAGCCGAATAAACGTTTCCTCTGAGTAACAGTGGAAAGCGTTTAAGACAACTCTCAGATCAGACGTAACTGGGGAGAATAGAAGTTTTAATTGTACCTACTGTTGCGGGCAAGAACTCAATTTCGGGGGTGCATTTCCCTAATGGCTGGGTCCTGGTTATTTATAGCCGCGAGACACGGGACAGGATTTTCCCTCGTCCGGCCCCTTTGATTCCAGGCACACTCCTCCCCAATCCGGGGCTCTTGGCTTTTATATTCCGTCTATTTACACCTGCGTATTACATGGCTTTTTTGTTTCGCATCCTTTTATTCCACCCTTCTCTTAGTAGGAAATAACATCGTATTTTACTTTTGGAAAGCATCCGACTAATTCAGAGTTATTCTACCAGTACAGTAGAAGAGGGAGTTCAATGCCTTTTTCATACAATTAATAAGTCATTGAAGTGGAGGGTTTCTCTTTGAATTCCTGTTCACTGCTATTCCCTTATATTTCACTGCTCTCAATTAATTTTTCTCCACTTATATGACTGGATAAAAATTACTCCCAAGCTAGGAATCGTCAACTTTTTCAAGAAGGTAGGAGCATATGCAATCGCATATTATGAGCGTCTTGATGGCATTGTACTCACTTCATATAACTCTCAATTGAAATAGAGTGGTGTGTTGAGAACATTTTTTGTAATGTATAAGGAATTAAGGATGAAGGATAAAATTATGAAGTATTGTAATAAATAATAGAAGAATACATCAAATTTATTTAAAAAAACATGAATTACTATAGAAATCATATAATTTACTCGTGAATCGCTCATTGATCGCTTATCCTTATCATCCACATTGCTCAATATATTTTTAAATTTTATTTTTTACTGTATTAAAAGGTGAATACTGCATAGTGTCTTTTAAAATGAGTAAAACGTTGAATTGCTGTGCTCTAGGTTTAAAAAATTCATATATGTTATATTTTCGACACAAGGTAGATGAACCAATACAACCGAAAGTTTTGTACAAGTATTTGTACTTACATTTACAGAGCACACCGTAGTTGTCAGTCTTTCTTGTAGTTGAACTACTAAATTCACAAAGTGACTGTCATATCTATGTAGAGGTCATTGTGTGAGACAATCCTGGTATTTTATGGCAGGATACTTAGCGAATAGTGCACACCGCGCGAGGCTAGGCACAATGTTTATTGCCCTGAGCCCTAGAACACGGGAGCAGACGGCTGTGTGAAAGTTATGCAGCCAAAGTACAGGACAGTCACGCAAGTTGTATACACTGCTTTCTGAAGGGGTTCAGTGGAATGCTTCCCTGCTT
Organism: Laodelphax striatellus; assembly: GCA_017141395.1. Lineage (NCBI taxonomy): Eukaryota > Metazoa > Arthropoda > Insecta > Hemiptera > Delphacidae > Laodelphax > Laodelphax striatellus. The sequence goes on along the minus strand of CM029531.1, from coordinate 37,156,992 downwards.
CCCCTTTTGCTCGCAGGCAACGCAACCAACAACGCTTGCTATTGCCGAGACATCGCCTGACACGACGACTTGCTCTATTTTGCTCGCGTCGCAACGCAAACCACTCGAATAACATACTGGCGAACGATTTGCATCTCCTTGGCAACTTACCCTGCAACTGTCAGGGAAGCCTTTGTGCACCACTAGCAATGAAAATGCATTACCCTGATAACTTATCTTTGAATTTCTTGATCCTTTTTTAATCAGGATGAACAGCTTTTGATATGAACTTACATGTGTTTCAACTATATTTTTGTGAGTAAGGAAGGGGTGTTTACACTTCAATATATCTGCCGTAATTCTCCTTTGTCAATATAGTTGTAATTATTTCTATAATTTTTGCCCCATTCAGTTTTCCTCTTTGATGGACATAGACCAATGACTCATCAATCACATAAGCATAACAATATGTGTATGAATACGTGAAAAATGAATGATATGTATGAATGAATCATTGTACAAAATTTACATTCAATATTATTTGTCTAATGAATTATAGAAAACGAAGCTTTCAACTGGAAGGCGAAACAAACAAGGCAGGTTTTGATGGGCGGCTACCAAAACTGAAATATTCAATCTAACATTATATACTCATCTTAAGTGGTTTTTATGAGTACAATCCCCTCCAGAAAGGGAACTCAAATAGAATAAGGAAGAATAATCAGTCATTTATGATGGTATTCTCCTGGTGATCTATAAACATCAATTCAAAATTGTTGTCCTTCTCAAGAAATTAATTTCTTAAATTTTTTACTATGAATTAATGAAGAATTAAAATCAATAGATATTGTAGTTGAAAACGTTAATGGGGGATGACATAGAACATGACATTTCAATGACATAATGTCTTCAAAGAAATTACAGAGCCAATTTATTATTGCCTATTTATTTATAAGCTATTGATTTTCCTGAATAACGCTCATTCATCTTTAGTTTTGGTTTCAAGACAATATTATATTTTACATCAATATATATTCTATTCTTCAGTCTATATTCTTCATCAGTACAATATTGGTAGCCATGATTTGCGAAACTGATTCTTGCCCAAGACTGAGAAATGTCTGTAATCACAAAAATGCGAAGGAAGTGTATTGTTCTGCAAACGACAGTTCACTGTTCAGTGAGAACGCTTCCATCACTCCCCCATTCAACGAGTGCCTTGAGAGATTCCAGTCACGCTCCGACTAGCTCCATAGTACAACGCTGGTCATCCTTCATTCGTGACAAGAAAATGTTCAAGACCAATGAATGTCGTTTTTGAATAACATGAGCTCTGTTCCCCCCTTTCCTGATTGTTACGTATTCAAATGAGATTACCATGGGGAAAATTGAATCTGAAAAACTATTTGACTCGCATTCGGAAACCTACCCCACGCATATACTCAATTATGATATCAATCTCACAATTCTCAGAGAAATTCTTCTTCATACGTTAGAGCCTAATCTCAGCGATGCTTTTGGCCAAAGCAGGTATTAATCTGGATATGAACCCTTTCTAGTCTACTGGAGCTGCAAGTATCACAGCAATAAATTCAAGTATCATAGCAATTATTGCAATAAATATCAATCAAATACATTATTTGTACATTAGAGTCTTTCTCTTCAGTTTCGAGTATGAGAAAAATCTTATTATCTATGCACAAAGATTTGATTACTAACTCAAAGTCACTATTAAAATTAAAAAAAATAATTTTTTACATGAGGACTACTGCTCTTTCAATACACATAAGACTAAAATATTCTGGACACTGTGTTCAGTCTGGAAGAGTATAAGGGCTGTTTTGTTATGATCTTGAAAATTTCCATGGTTTCACATTTCAGTTTGGACAATCATGCTCTGTTGTAACGTGGATTCTTATTATCCAGTTCGAACCTATGTTTCTACTTCAACTTATTAAGTTCCTATTTCAAACAAAATTACCAATGTAACAAACTGCATATGATATAAAATGGTATGAGTAATCATCAAGCTTCATGGAAGGGGCCAGAACTTTAGATAAACAGCTCAAAATAATACAAGACGAATAATTAGGATTATAGTCGAGTATTGGAACTTGGATATTAGGATTATCTTATTGGAGATATACCTCACGTGCAGTTATTCAAAAAAATAATAAAGTTGTGTCCATATTAATATTTTGTTAGTCCCTATTCAGAACTCAATGGCCATGGACAAATTGAGAATCCCATGCGATATTGTTTTTAGGAGTAACTAAATTGTGCAACGAGTGAATCCTGTATTGAGAGAAAAAATTTGAACTTAGCTTTCTTCATCAACTTGGTTTTCTTTAGTATTTTTTTTTTCATATTTTTAGTTTTCTATCGTCTTGGACAATTGTTTTAAATCGTGTTAAACTAGTAGTTCTGTGAACAGTAGACCTCACGAAAAAGCCATGCTAGCTGAAATCAGCTGTCAATGCGTTTACCCGTAAATTAGCGGTTTTCTTGTCCATGTGTACAGAATTGGCCCTGTCAACTGTATCGTTGACAGAGATGTTGTCAGGCGCCCCCCAAAATACGATATGTACAAGTAATTTAATGGTACATCTAATTTAATTTTTTTAATTTTTTACATTTTTATTTACTTTTTATATTCTATATATATATATTGTTTTAATTTTGTAACAATAATGCCTCCACCATTGTAACAATAATGTGCGTTACTCTTGATCATGGCACCTCCACCATTGTGACAATAATGTGTGTGTTACTTACACAAGGATCTTATAAAATTTATATATTTTTTTTGGTGAATAACCAAATGAAATTATCTGTTAACGTCCGGATTGGAGGGAATCAATTAATTGACAAAATTTGATTTTTCTCAAATAATTGGTTTCTCCAATCTTTCAGTGTTGATCAATTCATTCAGTTACCTCACACAAGCGCCTCCACCAGTGTTTTTTTTTTTTTTTTAACAGGAAAAAACACAAACCTTAAAATGAATATATATATATTTTTTTAATTGAATTTATTTACCAGGTATTTGGATTTTCTAATAGAGGTCGAAACTGGAAAATGAAAAGTCGATGATTGAATAAATTTGAATTTTATTACAATTCTTCGAAAATTCAAGAATTAAAAATTACAACCATTTTTCAAGAATTAAGAATTTGATAATAAAAAATATAAACATTGGAATATTTATTTAATTTTATAATATTTGAAAATAAAAAGAAATTACAAAAGAAAAGTTGAAATTAAAAAAGGGTACAGATAGTCTACTATTTTTATTTTCTAATAATTTTATTTTTGGGGAAAACGTTCTCTCTCAGATTTCTTGTTTTTAAATTTAAAAATTTAATTTTTTTATGTTTATATATAATTATGTGATTCAAGAATGGTGAGGTGGAAAATAGAAAAAAAAAATGATTAAAACAAACTGTGTTACCTTACGTCACTTGAACGGACTCCTGCACGGTTAGACTAAGATCAGAACAAGCTGTCGCAACCGCTGCTGCACAAGAAGTGAGCGTTTTTCGGCTGGTTGAAATTTTGTAGGCATAAATGCTGAGTCTTTACTTTGGATAGAAAAGGCTTCAACGCCTTGCCAATAGTTGAACAAAAAAGAGATAGTGATTGAGAGAGTACGTTTTCCTTTTCTTGCTTTACAGCTTACTATTTAAAAAAAATTAATAAATTATTGTTGAGTGGGTTCTGTCACTATTGTGACATGTCCCCTCCCCTAGGGGGAAGAGCCGACCCTGGCTCAACAAGTGCAAAGCAAGAGACAATATTTTTTTTTCTAATTCAAGAATATTCAATACAGATTTTGTATAATAATATAAAATAATAAATAATACTCTGAATACTTAATAATAGCTTCTGTAGATATCAATTTGATACCGGTATAACAAATTTATTTCAGATTTTAAATGAATCATTCAAATAAAATTCAAGTAATAAGAGATTAATACAGTAAAATATCAAACAATTACATAGTTATAACAATCAAGTACTTCAGTTTTTGACATTGATAAATTTCAAAATATTCTTATAAGTAAGAGTAAGAATTGTCATAAATAAAAATCATTCAATATAGTAATAATAATTCCCACAAATATACATTACTTAATTCAATATCTTGTTCTAAATGATAATTCACATTATTATATAAGGCAATTTAACGATGATAATAATAATAAGAAAATGATGTTGATTCTTATTAACCTTAAGAATTTCTTCAATTTAGTTAATTAAATTTTTGCTGTTTTTAATTTTTCTTTTTTTTTAATCTTTAAGCTCCACTATTTGAATTGTGGGCCTCTGTTTAGATTTTTGCATAATTATTTGACTCATTCAAATGAAATTCAAGTAATGAGAAATGATTACAGTAAAATATCAAACAATTACATAGTAATAACAAACAAGTACTTCCATTTTTGAGATTGTTGAATTTCAAAATTATTGTTATTAGTAAGAGTAAGAATTTTTTTTCACAAATATACAATACTTAATTCAATATGTCACTTTTATTATTCAATATTGAGCCATTGTAGAGATGGGTAGGAAATGTTGGATATTGGAGAGGGAATGTTCGGGGCAATGCAGTCATAAGGGAAAGGATTTTCTGGTTAGTGTCTCGTACTGTAGCTGTAATGTTCCTGGAAGGCTGGTTGATGGTTTTTCAAATACAGCTAAGTTGAAGGTGAATTTGGAGCTGAATAAGGCGAAGTTCGATGTTTTGGTGACTAATTGAGTTTTCACCGTTATCGTGACGTCTTCTTTTGCGGTTCTGCATTTGGTTGTTGGTAGTACTAACTGCTGATGGTCTTTGATGTCGACTGCCAACCGTTGATGAGGTGAATTCATCTTCTTTTTCAGTTGTGAGTGGTTCGTCCGTCACAAAGAGATTTACTGGAATTTCTGTTGACAGTTCTCTTTGATTGAAGTGCTGAAATCTCTCTGAGCCAAGAGATACAAATGGGAGTGAAGGCGGAAGCTGTATCCAATCAGTTGAATGTAGAGTGGATCATTTGCTGCTATTTGTGATGTCTTGGAGACAGCATCCATCTTATTTTGGAGTCGTAGGAATGCTGCATGGAACTGATTTGAGGTTTTTCTAGTGAAAAGAGTTGAATTCTCCCGTCATTTTGATTAAATCTTGGTGGTTTTTTTTTCACGATACTTGGGATGCGTGCAAGAGGTCCGTGAGATGCTGCTCATTGAATTCGAGTCCATGGAGCTCTCCACCTGTTGCTGTGCCGCAGTAGAAGTTCATGAAATTCCCTATTGCATCCATCGACCGTGGAGTGCGATTCATCCTCGATGGTTCCTGATGTTTACTGGTAGAGGAGTGTAATTCAGAAGCTAGTGCTTGATGATGTCATTTGTTGATTCGAAAATTGCTCAATAAAATTTGCGATAGAGCAATCAGGGTACTGGCATTTCGGTAGAAATTGCTTGAAGAATAGTCATCTGCGCTGTTGGAAAGTTCATTTTGAAGCTGATTGATGCTGACTGCTGAAGCATCATAAACGTTTACATGTGAGATTGCCGGTTTGAGAATAACTCCTGAGAACACCTTGACAGCTGCTGTTTCCATACACCAAATCAGAAATATGAAGGGAAGGGCAGGAGGAAACATGTCTGAGAGCGGTAGGGTCTGGCTTCTTAAAAAGTTAACAATACTTAATATAACACATCAATATTGATTTTGGTTATTTCTTTAAGGTCTAATAAAGTAACTATTTTTCAACTATTCAACTGATATATCATTCTGTTACTGTAAACATGTCTTTTTTCCTTTTCAATCTACATTTAGAAATATTTTCACTATTTTTAAAATATTAAAATCGATATTTCACATATGACCTCATTATTTAGCAAAATGAGAGTTTAATCAAGTTAATTTATTTACAATTCTCAATTGATTTGAAATGCATACAGAAAAATAGTTGAAGTAAGTGATAGTCTCTTCAATAATTCAATAATAATTAATTAGTTACCCATAAAAACATTTTTCCAAATTGTAGTTAAAACATATAGAACAATAATCGTTTAATCTAAAGAATCGATTAATGATCTTTATCTAAATCTTTATATAAATAAATTATTCTTTTAGATAATTAAAAGAATAAATAACTTGAATTGATTTATTTGGGATTACTTTTGATTTGAGAATACATACAAGACAATACCTGCAGTTATCAACTGCCTCTCCAATAATTAAATAATAATTGGTTACCCATAGAATTTTTTTTTTCTAATAATATCAAAGTTAAAACATCAATATAATAATAATCGTTAATCTAATCTAAAGGAATAGATAATATAACAACTCGAATAATTTCAATTTATCAGAGTAGTAAAAACGTAATATCAATATTCTGTAGATAACATTCATAATTATAATATCCATAGAGCTCTTTTTACGATATCTCTGATGTATGAGAATAGTTTTAATAATAAATTATACTTTTATAAGTTCTTTAATTAATGGAAACAATAATCAATTATAATAAAAAAAATATATAATGCTTCATTTATCTTATTTTTTAAAAGTTATGTGAATTTTCCAATTAATTTACAGATCAGTGTAAAATTGATCAAATTTTAAATATTCATGTATTTGGAAAGTCTATTCCAAAAATTACTTCAATTATTTTACATTATTCACATTACTTCTATCTACTGTAGAATTTCTTCATTCTACGTACATGAATCACTTCTGGAACAAACTGACCTCGTTTTTCTAGAATTACTTCGTAATTGTGATCTGAAATCTTTTTATTTATTGTGTAAGGCCCTTTGTAAGGATTGTTAAATTTCTTGCAAGTATCGGGCTCGTTTTGTGGATATGAGACAAGCACCTTGTCTCCTACTTGAAATTCTACATGTTTATGTTTTTCATCAAAATGCGTCTTTTGTCTTTCTTGGGCTTTTTGTATTAATTTCGGTAATTGTGACCGAATGTTAGCTAGGTCGTGTAGTACTTGAAACCGATCTACATCATGTGATGAGGGTAGAAATGCTACATCAAAAGGGCTGAGAGGATGAAAACCATGTACTAAATAAAAGGGTGTGTATCCTAGAGATTCTTGAAATGATATATTGTAAGCAAAACACACATACTTTATGTTGGAATGCCAATTGTTTTGTTTGTCATTTATGTAACATTTTAACATGGTAATCAGTGTGTGGTTATAGCGTTCAGTTACTCCTTGAGTTGTAGGCATGTAACTAGTGCCAAATTTTTGTGTGACACTCAATGAAAGACAAAATTGTTTAACTAACTCTGACCTGAAATTCGTTCCATTATCTGTATGGATTACTCTCGGTAATCCATATGTAGTAGAAAAGTTTGTGAAGAATTTTACTGTGTTTTAGCATCAATTGAAACTACTGGTTCACAAAGGCAAACCTTGTAGCTCTATCCATGGCCACCAATATATACTTATAACGACCTCCACTTAGAGATAATGGACCTATTGCATCAATGCATATGGTGTGAAAAGGTTGCTCTGGGATCGCTATGGGCTTTAATAATCCTGCTGGTTTGGTTTTCGCAACTTTTGCATTTTGACAGATTACACATGATTTAACATAATCAACAATATCTTGTCTCATTGATGGCCAATAATATTTCACTCTTATCTTGGAGATAGATTTTTCTATTCCTAAATGACCGCCAAATTGTACAGAATCATGAAATTGTTGGAGGATCTGTGGAACTAAGGATTTTGGAACCGCTAAAATATGGAGAAAACTTGTCTTGTATTGAGAATCTTTATAGTAAATAATATCATCTTTAAGCATGTAACTTCATTTTCTAGCAATATGCTTTTCTGCTGAGTTCAAATCGAGAAGCGCATTATATATTTTCTTCAAATATGGGTCTCGTTTTTGTAATAAGCCTATATTTGTACCTTGAATTCTCTTTATATCTTGCCACTCTTTTCAATCGATACATCTATTGGGGCTCGTGATAACGCATCAACAAGTTGTAGAGACTTGCCAGGCTTATATTTGATGTCAAAGTCATAATAGACTAGTTTCGCTGCTAGTTTAGCTAGTCGTGAGTTTGGCTCTTTGATATTTCTATAATGTTGGAGACTGCTATGATCAGTTATAACAGTAAACTTTTTATTCAAGAGTAAGGGTCTAAAATGTGAAATGCAGTACACTACAGCTAACATTTCTAAATGGGTTGCTGGCCAATTTTCTTCGTTTTTACTCAATCTTCGTGAAACGTAAGACACTGGTTTCATAATACCATCTTCATCTAACTGGCTTAAGCACCCAGCAATGCCTACACTGCAAGCGTCTGTCATTAAACAACTTTACCTCTCATCCTGATAATGCATAAGTACGGGTTTAGTCATAAGACATGATTTCAATTCTTCAAATACTCTCTGGTGACTGTCTAACCATTCAAATTTTGCATCTTTTTTTGTTAATTGGGTCAAAGCATACGCTCGTTTTGATAAATTTGGAATGAATTTTCTGTAGTAGGAAATTGCTCCCAAAAATCTACGTACTTCATTTACCTTTGTTGGGACTGGATATTCGGCTATAGCTTGAACGTTTTCAGGTAAGGGAGAGATTCCGGTGTCCGACACTAAATGTCCTAATATTTTCAAAGATTTGAAACAAATTTTTGATTTTTCCGGGCTGAGTTTGAGACCGGCTTTTCTTAATCGAGAAAATACGTCTTCAATTTCGGAAATGTGTTCTTCCACGGTAGAAGACATTATATACAAGTCATCTATATACAGTAAGATAGTTCTGTAAAGTTTGTCTGAGAACAAAGATGTCATTCCACGCTGAAATGAATTTGGACTTACAGATAAACCCATTGGTAGTTTGCGGAATTTATAAAGACCGTCAGGTGTTATGAACGATGTTAAGTGTTGCGATTCATCAGCGATCGCCATAGAATAAAATGCGCTAGTCAAGTCCAATGTGGAGAGATATTTCGCGCCACTCAAAGCTTCTAACACAGTACCTGGATTAGGTAATGGAAATTTGTCATGTATAATCTTATTGTTTAATTTTTTATAGTTTATAACCATACGCGGTGGTTTATCTTTATAATGCACTAAAAATGCTGGTGCCGCATAACTTGACTTTGTGGGCTCGATCACTTTTGCCTCAAGAAGGCCTTCGATTATTTCATGTAGGCTGTCTCTCTCAGAAGGAGCTAACTTATAGGGTGGTGAGAATATTGGGGTATCATCTGCTACCTTGATTGTTACGGGTGGTAATTTTGATATGGGAATATCATATTTATTTTTAGCAAAAATGTCAGAGTGAGTTGTGACTAATTGCGCCAACTTTTTGTAGCTTTCCGTTGGTAAATCTTTATTTATAGCAACATTCTTTTCGTGTACAAAGATATCTGGTTTTTCAGAATTTAATTCTGTGATTTGATGAATTTCATTTACATTCATATCGGTTTCGACCCCTTTCATAGCATGTTTTCTATTTAAAATTCCTATCTCTCCATGCCTTAACAATGGCACCGATTTTTGAGAAAAGTTGTAAGCTTGAAATATTATATCATCAGGAGTTATTTTATCCAAGTGAAAGATTACTTTCTTTCCATTCAAATACTGATTATTTGGCATGAAATCGAATTCATCAATAGTTTTTTTACCAGAAATATTTTCCACAGATACATTTTCGATAGTCTTGGGATTTAATATCTATTCCTTTGTTAGTTTTTTCGGATTGTTTGATAGTTGAATCTCAGCGGACTTAACTTCATTGTTTATTTTTTGAATACTCATTTATTTTGTGAAATGATATACTACCTAGCATTTCTCCTTCAGGTATTAATATGGGTTTACTTGACGAATTGAGAATTTTTAAACTAAATTGATTGTAATCATACAAGTTTAAAGAATGAATCAATGAGCTATTGTTGTTGAATATGCTGAGTTGTGGGTTGAAATAGTTCACTTTATTATTTTGTTCAGTAGTACAACAGAGTGCATCAATTTTAGCAACTGTATGCGGTTTAATGACAGCACTGTTGGTTGTTACCACGTTATAGGCTGATTGAACTGAAATTGAAAATTGATGACTTATATCATTTAGCCATTCTTTGTCAATTGGAATATTAACCGGATGGCCTTTCGACTGTACGAAAATGGTCTTTCTTTGAAAATCGAGAATGACTCCGTGATTTATAAAAAAAGTGTTTCAAGCAATAAATCTACCGAACAATTTTCCATTACAAAGCAGTCTTGTTCAAATGTATTGTTAGATATTGAGAAAGAAACCTTAGACATTCCTAAAATTTTCAATGGCTCTCCATTTGCAGCAAACAATTGGACACATGGATTCTCAGTTATCGTAGAATCATAAATTAAATTTTTGCGAACAATACATACATTACTTCCCGTATCAAATAGAATTTTTATTTGCAAAGCATCTATTTTTCCTTGTACTTGTAAAGCTAACCCCGTTTTTGCACAATAGTGCTGAGTAGTTCTAGTAGGGGTGACGAGTTTATTTTTATGAGTTTTGAAAGGACTTTCATGACCCTGCTTTTCAATCAGCTCAATTGAGTTTTCCAATTTAATAATTATCTCTGGTTTTTCCTGCATTGTGATAAATGGTCTTTTGTTTTTAACAAAATCCAACATAGATAAGATTTTAGATCTGCTGTAACAGGCTATCGCATCTTGTTTAGCATATCCTTCCAAAGTCCTATATTTTAGTAAATAATGTATAATATTCATGAAATTCTCTATGACATGAATGTATGAATTGAGAACAGTGTTTGTTTCTGGTACATACGCTATTTGAATCTTTTTGGAACTTTTACATTTAATTTTAGTAGTAGTTTTCATTTCTTGTTTCATGTAATTAATTTTTTTTACTAGAGCATAAGCGAGTTGGAGATTCTCATTTTGGTTTGAATCGAAATGATATGCTTGGTGTGACTTGTTATCGTAAACGAATAATGACCATTTTTCCTTCCTAAGTCGTTAGTATCATCACTTATAAAGAAAATCCAGAATTTACTATTTTTTGCTTCGTCACTGATTAACTCTGTTATTTCTTTATATGGAGTAATCAACAAACTAGTTACGATATTGGGATGGAAACTATACACAATATTATTCAATACATTCCCGTAATTATCAGTGATTGCTTCAATAAGACTTTGAATTTGATGTGGTTCTAATTCTATATCATGCGCCTGATTTTCTATATTGTCGCTTCTAGTCAATATAGGTTCATTAGACAAAGTATTATTATTTTCACGTATTGTTTTTAAAGGGACACTGCTGTATTCTTTTTCTATTATGTTATGACTTTCAGAGATGGAACTACCTGCTTCGGCTCGTTTTTCAATATTTGTGTCAATCTCTTCAAGTGTTTGATGTTCTCTACTTGAGTTGTTTAGTGGTGGAATTACAATGTCTTCATTTAATATATTCCTATCACCTTCTTTTATAACTTCGTTTTTTGAGTTAGTAATTGTCGGGATATTTTTCAAAGTTTTAATGTGGCTCTCCTTCGGACACCTGTTTTGAGTATTATGTGCATTTTCCGAGGTTACAGGTGTCCGGCTTACTCGTTTTTTGACTCATTGTTAATTTTATTATAATAACAAGTTTCATACTGTGATTGGTTTTATTGCAGATAGTGCATTTTGAGAGCTCTTACGATTGGGACTTTGAGTTAAACCATTGTATTCACATTGCTGTGTGTTGTGGGATGAGTCTTGACAAATGTCACATTTTTTAAAATTGTTGTACCTGCAATTGTATGTAGAATGGCCTGCCTTGTTACAAATTTTACAGTATGAGGAGTCTCTTCTGTGAAATCCGTTTTGATTAGACATATTATTTGAATTTTTCTTAGTAAATCCCTGCTTTACATTATGGGTGTTCGTGGGGTGTGTATGGAGATCTTTCTCCTTCCAACTGATTTATTTTTGCGTTAGAGCGACAATTTGTTTTTCTATTGGGTCTCTTACTCTCTCAGAATGTGACTGATTTAGTGATTGATCAAATAGACCTAATCTATCATCATGAATGAATTGTGCAAGTTGATACTTCTTCAAATTCTCTTCTAACTCCTTGATTGAATTGTTGGGTAGCATAACAATTTTGTCCAGAATGGACGGTTGCAAACCTCTGAGAATGAATCTAATTTTTTGTTTTTCCCCCATCTGAGGGTCGACTTTACTACAAATGAATAGAACATCTGTCATGTAGCTTTGAAGTGTGTCGGTGTCTTGCATTTTTCTGTTATTTAATTGAATTTCAAATTTTTCTGCTTGACCTACAGGCTCGAAATATTTAGTCAGTGTTTCCTTCATGTATTTATAAGTCAAATCATTTTGATGTGAGGCATTGAGGGTTTCAAAATGTTGTAATGCACTATTGTTCAGATAAAACGGTAAGTACAGTAATTTGTCGTTGTCATCCCAACCATTGAGAGTGGCTGTCCTATCGTAATAGGAAAAGAATTCGCAAATATTTTCTTTAGGGCTAGCTGAAAAGGTTTTGGTGTAATAAATGGACGTTTTTATCTGCCATAGCACTATCGCTTACGGGATCGGTTTGAGTGGTATTAGTACTAATATCAATGCTTTTAGAAGAAAAATCGTCTTCTTGAATTCTATATGTAGTTCTTAAAGTCTTTTCTAATGAAACTAAATCGAGTATTGAATTTTTAGTTTGTCGGATAAGGAAACTCTACGAATTATGTCTTGTAAGGCACAATCACGTTCTTCAAAATATGTAGTTATATCTTTCAAATTGGTTTTATTAGCCTGAGGTTAGATCTTATGAATTCTAAATCAGCGTTTTCAGGAATATATAGATTGTACTGTTCTGCTAATTGTCTAGCTTGTTCTAAGTTTAATTTACCTGTTTGAATATCACGCAAGTCTGGGATATTTGTGTTCATTGAAACAACAACAGCATAGGGCCAGAATATTTATCTTAAATTAATAAGAATCTTAAATTGAATGAAAGATGAAAAGAGAAATGAGGAAGAATTGTTACCGAGGATATAGTGCAATCTAGCCTTTTTTTTATAAGAGAAACAATCGATCAATTATGAATACAATTTTTCTATTGGAAATTATCACAATTGCAATTTAATGCTATTATTATTATTATTCCTCTTTTTTATGCTAAGATTCCAGCAAATAGTTCTTTATTGTTTATTCATTATTTGAATCTAATAAATGAATTATTAGAATTAACTTGATAATGATTATTACCATGCACTTTTATTTTAAATATTTGATATTGATGAAATTTTTAAGCACTTGATTCAAAGTATGATTTTATTTTAATGATTGAAAATCCAAAAACCTGTCATACACTGGGTGCTTAATTTTTTTGACAAAAAGAGAAAAAAATTATATTAATGTGAATAGCAAAAGGCTACCGAGAAAGTCCAACAGTTAGTGTCGGATAGATTGTAATAAAAATCACAAAACCCGGCTAAAACTCCACCATTGTAACAATAAAGCCTCCACCATTGTAACAAATAATGTGCGTTACTCTTGATCATGGCACCTCCACCATTGTGACAATAATGTGTGTGTTACTTACACAAGGATCTTATAAAATTTATATATTTTTTTTTTTGGTGAATAACCAAATGAAATTATCTGTTAACGTCCGGATTGGAGGGAATCAATTAATTGACAAAATTTGATTTTTCTCAAATAATTGGTTTCTCCAATCTTTCAGTGTTGATCAATTCATTCAGTTACCTCACACAAGCGCCTCCACCAGTGTTTTTGTTTCTTTACTAACAGGAAAAAACACAAACCTTAAAATGAATATATATATATTTTTTTAATTGAATTTATTTACCAGGTATTTGGATTTTCTAATAGAGGTCGAAACTGGAAAATGAAAAGTCGATGATTGAATAAATTTGAATTTTATTACAATTCTTCGAAAATTCAAAAATTAAAATTTACAACCAATTTTCAAGAATTAAGAATTTGATAATAAAAAAAAATATAAACATTGGAATATTTATTCAATTTTATAATATTTGAAAATAAAAAGAAATTACAAAAGAAAAATTGAAATTAAAAAAGGGTACAGATAGTCTACTATTTTTATTTTCTAATAATTTTATTTTTGGGGAAAACGTTCTCTCTCAGATTTCTTGTTTTTAAATTTAAAAAATTTAATTTTTTTATGTTTATATATAATTATGTGATTCAAAAATGGTGAGGTGGAAAATAGAAAAAAAAAATGATTAAAACAAACTGTGTTACCTTACGTCACTTGAACGGACTCCTGCACGGTTAGACTAAGATCAGAACAAGCTGTCGCAACCGCTGCTGCACAAGAAGTGAGCGTTTTTCGGCTGGTTGAAATTTTGTAGGCATAAATGCTGAGTCTTTACTTTGGATAGAAAAGGCTTCAACGCCTTGCCAATAGTTGAACAAAAAAGAGATAGTGATTGAGAGAGTACGTTTTCCTTTTCTTGCTTTACAGCTTACTATTTAAAAAAAATTAATAAATTATTGTTGAGTGGGTTCTGTCACTATTGTGACAATTTTCATTTATTTTTTTATCATTTATTTATTTTTTTTTTTAGTTATTTATTTTTTAAAGATACGCGACGTTCCACAAGCCGCCGCTTTCGCGGCGCCCCTCTGACTGCAGCGAAAAATCTTATTCTGACCCAGCTGATGATCATTCCATAATATGACGATGTTTATATTCTGACCCCGCGAACTCAAACCAATTATTATTATTAAGCTTATGGCTTTTTTGGCGGAGAGACCCTTTCGGGTGTTCCACCTTGCTGAATTATCCAGTTTTCCCTAATGGAAAATATGGAAAACATTATAGGTTAAGTCCAACACTGAATTTTCAACTTATAAGTCCCGAAAAATCTTCAAAATAAAATTTTTTCAATTCATAGATTAACAGCACTAATACGATACTCACGAAAGCACATTTCAAATTAAATATTGAATTATACAAAAAAATTTAAACTCAAACCAATCACTTAATTTTATAAGGTTATGAAAATTCACACGTTTGAAACTTTATGCTTTAAAACCACAAAAACATCACCAGTTCCACAACCAGAGGTAGGTCGAATAAACTTTGAAGCAGGATTATTCTCACTCTTAATATTAACGATGAATATTAGTAGGTTAAAAAGGAGAGATCTGGCACACCGTGACCTTGAAGGTCAGCACAGATGACCTTGAACCCCCCCCCCCTCAAGGTCAACCCCCCCCCTTCCGACCCCCCCCTTTCTACCCCCCCCCCTCTTGCACCAGAACCGCCATCCCCGTTTCAAGGTCACCTAACCTAGCCTGACCTACTCTAACCTAACCTAAGTGAAGGTCACCTAACCTAACCCGACCTACTCCAACCTATCCTAAGTCAAGGTCACCTAACCTAGCCTGACCTACTCCAACCTAAGTCAAGGTTACCTAACCTGAAACTTTGAAGGCCCAAGCCAAAGGTCAAGGTCAAGGTCAAGGGCCTTACAGCGGCCCAAGCCAATGGTCAAGTTAAGGGGCCTTGCAACTCCTCAAGCCAAAGGTCAAGGTAAAGGGTCGCGGGTCCCGTGAGTCAGGCCTAAGCCAAAGGTCAAGGTAAGGGGTCTTGCCAAGCCCAATAAAAGAATGGGTAAACAAAAACCGAGTTACTATAGGTTAGGTTAGGTTAGGCGTCAGCCTAATCCTATCCTAACCTATAGTAACTCAGTCACCTGTTTCAACAGGCCTGCCATACCATCCAAGCAGGGTGAGATTAGGGTATGCTAGGTGAGACACATCTAACCTAACCCACCCCAGCAACCAAGAATAATATTACCAAAAATCATTCCCTATAGTATCAGTGATACACACTCAGTGTTCACTCAACAGTCACTAGTGACTCACTCAACTGTCACTAGTGACTCACTCAACTGTCACTAGTGACGCTAGTGACTCACTCTGCCAATTCAAGCAGCTCTGTACTAGAGGTGGTGGTGGGGGTAAGTCAATGATGACACAATAATTACATTTCTTTCTTTATTGCCATAAACAAGTTGCGACAAAAATATTGATCTTTAAACAAAGTTTGCATAATCCAATTGTGTGAAACATTTACTACATTCAGTGCACAAAATGGCTGAGTATCCAGGGTTCCTTTGTCGCCAGCCAGCTTCATCCTCAAAGTCTCCACAAAGTTGATCAGGAAATGTTCCGGGCAGTAGACTCCTGTAGCATTCTTCATCAGTGTCTCCAGATTGGGCATCTCGTGGAAAAGATAGGGTGAACTTAGATCCACATACTCAACATTCTCCTTGTCATCCAGCTGCAGCAGTGTGTTGAGCAGAGTAATCTTCTCATAGCCGTAGACAAAGATCTTGATTGCATTGTTGTTTTCATGCAGCCATCTTTCAACTGTTCCGCACACAATCTGGCGCAATTCAGAATAGGGTAGATGTGCTTGACCAGCTCCATTGCCAGACCATCGTAGTCCATGTTTTGCTCGATGTAGAGCATTGTTGTCACTTGTCTTCAGCAGCATGTCTGGGTAGGGTGACTTGAAGAAATAATGATGTGTTGTCACACGATGCCTGTCATCACGCTCCAATACGGCCATCTCCTTGACAATAAACTCATTGTTCAATCCTTCAAATCCTTGAAAGTCCATCAGGTAGAGTGGTAGTGGTCCAAAAATGTCAGCAGCTCTTCTCGGCAACATTTCCATGTACTCGTGTTCATCAGAATCTTCATCAGCATCCTTCTTCCCACGCTTAGTAGAGAAGCCAATGCAGCATCCCACAACATCCTCGCCCTCACTTTCAGGCAACTCTCCTTCCTCATCCAAAAACTGTAAAACTCTCTTAGCTGCGGACATGATGTATGCTTCACCCAATGCTTCTTACCAGAATGACTATCCCAACACTTGTCATTCGCCTTTATACCCTAGGCCGATTGCACAATACCTGACATTGGCTTGTACTCTTTCGTCACATCATGAATCATCAGACAGTAGGCACGTGTATCCGCAGGAATGTTTTCAGTTGCTTCAAACTCAATTCTCACATCAATACTGCCAGTTTTAAGTGACTCATTTTGGCGGGAACAATCAAAAGCATACAACATCATTCGTCCATTTTCTAGAGCACTCTTTTCAAACAGGGGATTGACCAATTGGGAATGTCCATGATTGTAGGCTCCATTGAAAGCTTCATACATGCCATATACACAACAATCATCACCGTCAATGCTCTCATATGGATAGTACTTGTTGTTTAAAAACACTCGAATGTCTCTCATGTTACACTTGTCAAATTGGGATGAATTAGCAGTTGCCACTCCATATCTTGCTGTCTGCAGCCCAATCACAATGTAGCGAGGCTTCTCATGTTGAGCTGTTGACTTGACAGTCCATGTATGCTTCTTTGTAGCAGGTAAGGTTGGGTACTCGTACAATTCCCAATGCCGGAATGTCATGCTTATAGGTGTATCATTCTGTACAAGTTTCAGCAGACGCAGTTTGTATTCATCGGCCACTTCCACATAGGGTATTCTCCATGTAAGTTTTTCAATGACTACCTTTCCAGCAGCATTCAAACAATTAGTAGTGTCAGCACTGCGTCTCAACACCAGTTCCTGTTTCACATTCAGTAGAACCTGTTTGTAGTCTTCGGCAAAGCCCAGCAGGTAGCGTAGAGGCACATCCATGATTGTTGTATCAGCTCCATTGGGAGGAAAAGTGGCAAATCCAACTGTTGGGTCAAACTTGTAGCCAGCTCGTTCCATTTTAGTCCACTCATCTCGTTCAAATGTCATAGCATTCTTCATCAGGCTGGTAATCCCAGGGGTGCGAATGCTATCTACTATCACACCATTTATCTCATAGCGTATCTCTGACCAAAGGTGAGCAAAGAATCCAGAGACACAGGGACTTCCACCCAAGGCGGCATTAGCTGCATTTGTCACCTTAAACTCCACATGTAGATAGCTTTCTGATGGGATTGTGTAAATGTCCTGCTGTTGAATTGGTATCCGTATTTCATCATTGGCTTTGAAGCTTGTAGTATAGGGAGCATGAGAATGGTACTCGTAGCCAATGATGCTGTTATCTGATCTGGGTCCACTCCTTGTCACATCTAAAACTCCCATTATTGCTGCTGTTGTTGTCGTAGGTGACAGCCACGTTTTTTCAAATAGTTGATGCTCCTCGATGTTAACTCTACAGAGTCTAAACGACGAATGACGTTTGCAGCACTTGCAGGCCTTTTATCTGTTTCTGTAGGTTGACGATCTACCTCCATGTTGCATGCCGCCAGTCCACGATTCCACTTATCAAATATCAGCACCATCTCACTTGCGTTGTCTCAGATGCAGAGTAATATTGATCTCCTCACCTCTATTATTAATGAGACGTCCGTTCTCGTCAACAACCTCCAACGTAATGTTACCAATCTGCTTGGCGTCCACCGGCAAATAGATTACATTCTGCACAGTCACAACTATTTTATACCCTGGATCAACATTTGGGTAAAACTCATAGATCACGTGATCCTTGACACCATTTGAGTACGACCCACTCACAACATTGCACTTCACACGTATTACATTGGGTCGACTGATTTGCACTGCTGTATCACCTTTGGCCTCTGTGTCAGCCTCTATGATCCTAGTGTTGTTGAATCCTAGCAGACTTCCAATCGACTCAGGTTTTGTGAAATCCAATTTGGCATTGCTCAATACTGAACATTTCAAGGTTGATGGGTCCACAGCCATCTGAAGTTTTATGTTGCGATCATGTAGCCTTGATGTGAGCAGGTTAGCAATTGTTTGAAATTCAAAACTGCCTTCCGGCAATGATATAAACTCCATTATCTTATAACGGGGTGCTGCAGTAGTAGCTCTTGCAGTCCGTCTACTACCTGTTATAGAGTTATCTTCGTCATCAATGTCTCCATCAGCTGATGTCTGCTTAGCTTTCAGAAGCACTTTATACCATTGATTGAATATGGCTGACCTATCATCTACAATTTCATGATGTTTCAGCTCTGGATCATCTTCTTCTTCAGCTTTTGCTCCTTTCTTCTTAAACACATGAGTTATTTTTGGAGCATAATAGAACTTGTTGTTGTAGTTCATCTCAACATTGGGTATTGAATTGCAGCTTGTAAAGCTGATGAGTCCAATTTCCCATTCACCACTGCTTGTATCAAGCGGTGGATAAAATTCACTTTTCAGCACAGATGTATTACCTCCAAAACAGAGCATCATGGTCTTGCCTGCTCAATGAACTATTGCACAATGACTGGCAATAGGCCTTGTTGCCCATTATTTATACTATTGGAAAGGGGAAATGATTAAAAACTTGTTGTACAATATTAAAAATTTTCATTTATTATTTTCATCAACCAAAAATTTCAAACATAAATGGCCACAAATATGAGAGTACAGATCCTCTTGCTTTTGGTTATAGTTGTACTCAATCCTTGTTGCTGGCTCCAAACCGCGGTGCATGTAGTCGATAAACTCCTGTGGTGGCCTGAGGTTTCCAAAGCCGTCAAAGTAGGTGGCAGCTCCATCCTTCTTCACATAGCACACCCAATGTGTGCCGGCTCCATCGCTGGTGTCCAAATTGATGATGCCACACTCTTGGTTCAAAGGTCCTGTTGCAGGTAGAGCATCTCGCATAAACACTCCTCGGAAATGTTTCAGCTTCAGACGACACGCATACTTGTAGAGGTCTGCATCAGTCAGCGCTCGATCTGGAAGAGCAATTACCGTCGCCGTTTGCATTGACGACGGCGTGCTCCGTTTCCCGTCTTCTGTTGACGTCTCAGGTAGAGTCCTTTTCCCTTTTTGGAAGCAGCAGCTACCTTCTTCTTCCCTCGACGTTTT
Organism: Laodelphax striatellus; assembly: GCA_017141395.1. NCBI lineage: Eukaryota > Metazoa > Arthropoda > Insecta > Hemiptera > Delphacidae > Laodelphax > Laodelphax striatellus. The sequence continues at coordinate 37,137,128 of CM029531.1, read as the reverse complement.
GCTCCTCCTCCAAACTTTGCTTTGGCCTTCATGATGTTGGTCACCGCTACTGCTGCAGCCCTTTCTGCCAATCCTGCCTCTGGAGACGTTGCTACACTCCAAGCTCGTTCAGCCAAGTCCCTGTCAGCCTTTGCTCTGCTTGCTGTATCACTATTCTGTGAATAGGCAATGTCGTGCTGCTTGCAGGCCCGATCAAGTCTGTTGATTCCTGGATCACCTCTTGCCAACCGCTTCTCCAGCTTTGTACCTGGGCCACAGTATTGGTAACCGGGAAGATGAAGTTCAACGGGTAAAATATCAACTGCTTTGTTGACTATTGTTCCAGTGGCATTTGCGAGTGCCGAAAACACTCCTCTCCCCTGGTACCTCTTCTTTCCTTTGCACCTAGCCATCTAATGGTGTTCTTTGTTCTCCTCACTCTCTTTTATACCCTCAGGAGGCTTGTCAAGTCCTATACGCTTCAAGACTATATCTTTCCATTCCTGTTCATTTGTAAAACTTGTATCACCATTTGCACGCTCCTTAACCAAAGTTACCATAGCTGTTAATACTTTTTCAACAACTTCACGAGAATGCTCATCCATCCTCTTCTCCAAATATCGCTTGTTCACTCCATCTGTGGCATTGACTGGATCCATCATATCAGTCAGTACTGAGTCGTTGAGGCTTGTAAATACTTGCAATGTACTTTTATCCCTTCTCTTTGGCAGCCACACCTCAATCAAATCTCTACATGTACCAAGATTTATTGCATCTCTGCTGCTTTGAGGATTTGCTAAATTGATCACCCGTCTATGACGAGCATTAATGTTACCCAATGTGTCCATGATGAATACAAAGTGGGCTGTACATTGTCCGCTTATATAGTACAACTAGTTTGCAGGGTTGCCAACTATGTAACCGCCTTCCACCAACTCTTCCAGAATCGAATTAATTTCATTCTCATGGCCAGTGTTGCCAACTGCTTTGGATTGATCCAATAGTTGTAGTCTGTCTACAAGCTCATTGGGGTCATTGTAGTAGACATATTCAATTTTTGTATCATTGTTTGCCACCATATTGAATGGCGCCACCAGTCCTCTTCCACTGATTCCTTTCCCTTTCTTTTTGCCCTTTTTCAACAGTGGAAGTATTGTTCTCTTGTACTTGATATTGTTGTAGCCTCTAATTCTGCCACCTGCAGCATAGTCGTCTCTGTACACATTGGTAAACTCCAATATGTCTACATAGGCCTTTTTGTCGGCCGTTACTTTTGAAGTGCTTGGAAGTTTCCTAAATATAAGTTCACAGAGTCCTTGTGTAGCATCAAAAGTCTGCTCATTTCCAACATTGTTAGGATCAGTCAACACAATCTTTGAACCACCAGTTCCAAAGGTTAAAATTTTGCTACCCAAACGAAAACTGTTGTCAATCACTTTTGGTCCAAATGTATCATCAAAGCTCAACTCCTTTCTAATCAAACCTTTAACATAGATCCCCACAGGTGTTTTAGCCAATTCTGTTTGATCAAATTCAGATTCCACTACATCTTGGCTAGTATCCATCAATTGTTGAACACTTTTATTTTGTTGGTCCTCCTCCTCATCCGTTGACCATCCTGGAACATCACCATCCTCACTCAAAGGTGAATCCTTATTGCTCCACAACTTTCTCACAACACCAGACGTACTTGGAGCTGGACTAAAGTGTGAATCATCTCCAAATGCTTCAAAGGATGTAGGGGTCTCCTCTCCAATGTCAGGCAGTTGCAGTTGTTTCAGAGCTTGTTTCAGGGGTCGTGGCTGTATTGGTGTTAGTGGTGGTGTAGGTAGTGTGTGATGTTTATGTTGGCGTACAGGTACTGCAAGGCGTTGTACCACTGGCAGTGGTTCTGATGCTGGTGGTGGTTTTTTGAGAGCTTCAACAATGTTGCCTAGTGGTTCACTCAATGGTTTAAAGTGTTTTGCATGATGATCCTCTGACACTTCCCTTCCAAGTGTTAGCTCCTTGTGCTTCCTCTTGATGTTACGTTTCAGCTTGGCAATCTCCTTGATGGTGGGAGCAATCTCCTCCACAGTCTGCTTCACATCCATCCTGCTCGGTGTACACCAGTGTACTGAAGCTCCAGTGAGCTTACACCTCAACTAAATAGGTGTCGAGTCCATTCCTGTAGCGCCCTCTATTCTTCTCGGATGAGCGATCAATCACAAGGAATGCGTGCGCAGCTGATGACCAGACCTGATTGCACATGCTCTTGAACTGATCAAAGGTCATGTCAGCGCCTACATGATCTCTGTACAAATGTTTCATGTTGAGCTCGTCCTGTTCAAACACAATTATAAAGTTGGCATTGTCACGCACAAGTTGTTTTGGAATGCGGCTGTAGGTCTGCGCCAAATAAAACACATCAACATCACTGTGACGACCGGCACTAAAGTATTGTCTGATGGCTTCCTGCTGTTCACAAATCACATCGTCGAAAATAATTATCGAGTTGGCTGGCAGTTCATTTGGGGTGGGTATTTCTTCACTTGTGTCACACTCAACATAGCTCATTCCATCGCCCAGTCCTTGCATGATTGTACGAAGTAACTTATATTTTGGTTGAAATGTAGTCTTTGACCAAACAAAAATGTTTGAAAAGTGGATTCCTTTACGATCAAACAGCATGTTGAACAGTAAATTGGTTTTACCACACCCAGATGGCCCACAAATAATGCATCTCATGTGGTTGGGGAACAAAGGACCGTGACGCTTCTTTGTGTCCATTTCCAAGCCGCAACCTCTCACAACTCGATCAAAGTCAATTATCTTGAATTTGTTTTGCTGTTGCACAACCTGTTTCATCTCACTCACACAAGGTCACCTCTATCAATCCACGAGTCGTGACTGCGATCGTATCCTTTCCAGCGCACCAGCAGTTTGTTACCTCTTCTCTTCAATACCTTGGCAATTTCAAATACAGTTGGCACTTTTGTCTTTACAATTTCTTCTGCGTAGAATCCTCCTTGCACAGGTTCACCTCTATAATCTTCCAACTCGTAGGTTACCGGCACTGTAGGTCGCACACGTGTTACCGTGAACAGTTCATTTGTCCAATTGGGCAGGTATCCCTTGTCAAACGTCATTTTATACTTGCTGATTCTCACCTTATCACCTGGCTCAATTTTCTGATGAGCGCCCGGATAGAATGTAGGCTGTGATTTATCCAACAAGCCCTGCTGATACTCTTGACGCTGTTTACCAAGTTTGGAAAGTAAAAGCTTCTCATGCTCCTTCTCAACATCAGCTGGTCGCATACCTATTGTACGATGTACTCTGCCATTGTACTCTTTAACAAGTGAGGTTAGAATATCTGCCCACCTATAGGTTCCTCGTTCAGTGAATTTGACCCACATTAAATGTTTAAGTGTTCTATTGAAACGTTCCACTATTGAAGCTTTTTTATCTGAAAATGTCGAATAATGATTGATGCCATACTGTTGCACAAGTTGTTGAAATTTTGAATTGAACCACTCTTTACCATCGTCAGTCTGCAAATGTTTCATTGGATACTGAGCTAGAATAGGACGCATTGCCTTGACTACATCGTCAGCCGACTTGCTCTTTATTGGTATAGCAAGAGCAAACTTACTAAGACAATTGATAATTGTAATAATGTACCTATAACCTTTGTTCTGCCTAGCATAAGGAATCATCTCGACAAGGTCAGCTTGATAGAGGTCATCAAGACCTTTCACAGTGACCATCCTTGTAGGAAAATTCCTACGCCCCGGTCTGTGCAACTCTCTCGCTATCACAGACTTATCCATACTAATGACTATCAAACACTTACATAGCTATATATTCACTTGAGCAGAGCAGGTTTTATCCTGTCTGTGTGGCGCAAATTGTTTGCTGTGAGCCAAACTGCGTTGTGCAATTTGGTCACGTAACCTAACCTATGGTTTCAAGGTTATGAAATAACTGTAGTCGATACATGGTTTCAGAGATGTGATATTTATTTACAACAATAAATGGTATGCTAAAACAGGTTTACTAGTACATAACATCTAGGCTTACCCAGGGGTACATGTCACCTAGATCGGTAGCCATTTCACATAGTCCTCTACCAACTGGAAACTCTAAAATAACTTTGTCAAAGTCCAGGTTGAACACTGATGCTGTTGGAAAACATGTAGTCATCTTCTGAATAAAGTTGATTGGTGTCCCAAACGGTTCTGGAATATTCTTGTAGCCAAACTTGAAGAATGGTTCCACAATCCAACAAGTGCTTTGTACAAGGTGGCAATCGCCGCAGGCACATCCTTTAATACTGTTTGCTGGCTCCATTGCTGATGGACACTGTTACGTTGTCTGGAGGCGGTGTAGCTGCAGTAGAAGATGGTTCTTGACAGTGCGGTGCACACACCTCAACTGAAGCATTGATGATGGCTTCAAGGAATTCCAACGATGTGAATGATGGGTGGAGGCATGTGCGTAGATCATATGCGCAATGGACTTGCTGGCACAGCTCCTTATCCACAGCACGTTCACCAGCCAGGTTCATGTACCAGTCTTTGACGTGTTGATGCATTGCTCCAAGATCCTTGTTGAACTGTCCGGATGACTGCAGACACTGTTGTATGTGGAATATGTTTGAAGTATCCAGTCCATGCTCCCTTGATGTCAGAAACTCTCCACTCCGGTACTGGGGATCCAGCTTGAAGGAGTTGACGCTCACGGCTGCAGCCACAAGGAGATAGTACACTGGTGGTATCATGGTTGTTATTGATGCTTGGCTGCTACTCGGCCTCCTTTTATACCCTGCATTTCTTGGAAACTGGCTATTTATAGCAATTACATCATTGTCTCCTCCTCTGTCTCATCCAAGCTTCTCATTGTGCAATTGATTCTGCAGTTCCCCCCAACAGCCAGTAGAATGATGATTATTACTCCAACATGTGACACAATCATTAGCGTTACCATCACAGCTAACCAACTCTCTACTATACTGACTAGAAATTTCAAGATTGTCATTGGTAGACTGTAATCCCCTTGATGGCGGTGTGGCCAGATCCAAATGCCAATCACTGGTAGAAGAAGGGCTACCCATCCACAATTTATAGCAATAATGAACATTAGCATCAAAGCTAACCAAATCTCTAATGTAATGATTAGAGCTTTCAGGATTGTTGTCGGTAGTTGATCCATGGCTCTGTAACACTATGCCTTCCATGCACAACTGGTCAATGAAGCTGTACACCCATTGTTTATATACATCCATGCCTCTATACAAAAATCAAATATATACATAACATTACACCTAAATATATACATATCTACCTAAATATATACATATCTACCTAAATATCTGATGATGACATCATCATCACTTTTCAAGCAATCTCCTGAGAATGCTGTGCTGGGATACTGCCCCACACCCATCTTCTTCTTCTTCTTGATAATTATTGATGTCATCAATGAGGTTCAAGTTGCTGAGTGATGAGGTACGTGCCCGTTTAGCTGGTGGACATTCATCTTCATCTTCAGATATAGTGATCACTTCATCTGTGATGCAGCTGCTGCTACCTGGCTGTGGCTCAGACTCTTCCATTTCCAAAACTTGTTGAGGGTCTGTCATCTCTACCTCCTCCTCAGATACTGCCTCAGCAGTAGGAATCTTATAGTGTCCATATGCAAGGGTTGTGATTCCATCTTCAAGGATGTGGCGTTTTTCATCAGCATTGCTCAGCGCCTTCTTCTTCTGCATCAGAGTCATTATCTGATGCTTCCTGGTTCCAAACATCACTTGCTCTCTATAGATTTCCTTTCCTTCAAACAGACAGTCCAGATAGTCTTGGAAACCAATGTATTTCCCAGCATCAGTATGGGACTTTGGCAGTTCCTGCCCAAGTACTGGCCGTCTTACTCCCTTAGCTTTCTTGATCAGGCCACTTGTATCTGGTTGGGTCGGATCTGTATTGTAGCAACGACAGGCATACAATTTGGAGCGAAGGCCAACGTACTCATGAGGAGCTCTGCCGCCATACTCGTCCTTAAACTTTCCAAGCACCATCTTATTTGTGTTGGAATAGCATGGGTGATTGGTAGAGTACTCGGATGTATCAAAAACATCTCTCAGCTCCTTGATGCTAATGATATCTTGATACATGTCTTCAGTCTCCACCAGGTAGAACAAGCTGTCAGTGTCTTGGTACAGAAGCTGTAGGCGGTCGTCATAGATGGGCTTCATCACATCGTAGTGGAATTGGTACATGAGGATTTTGCTCACATCCAACACTGTCAGCCCAATGTAGATGGGCTTGTCTAATGTTACCTTCTCCTTGTGTAGTGTCACAGCGCAAATGTTCTCTCCAAATAAGATGCGGTCCTTGAATGTGGGTCTTGCAATCAGTTTCTTGAGACGCTTCTCGTCATTCACCAGCTCCATGTTCATCCTCTTCCGCACGTTCTCCATGGTCTTGCCAAACACTGAATTATTCATCAGTTTGAAAAAGTTCTTTTCAAACTTGTTCTTTGACTGTTGACGCAACTTTGTATTCTTCATAATGTAGGTTGCCAAGAAGTCCTCCTGTTCAAACTGTACACCTCGATGAACCTTGGTGATTATGAGTCCATGCTGAACAGCTTGCTTCAGGGTGCGGTAGTGACAGATGTAGCGTTCATGGGAGTTCAAGGTTGTCATCAATCGCATGTATCCAGATTTATCAGTCTTTCGGTTTCTTGGTAGGAATGGAAATTCATTGTGAGCATCATGAAGTTCTTTGGGGTATTCAACATCAACCTCCAGTATGTAGCCAAGATGCTGTTTATCTTCAGCAATTTCAATGTCCCTACACACTGCTTCCAGTTCCTCTCTGCACATCCATTGGAATTTCCGGCAGGGTAGTGGGTTACACATTGCCCAGCCATACAGATTGTTGGCATCTGTATAAAGAAGGTATGATGTTGGTTTCTCTGTATTCACAGATGCTCCTGTATACTTGTTGTTGGCAATGGCATGACGGTGAACACAGGTTGTGATGCCACCTCGGATTCCATGTTCAATGAGCATGTACATGTCATAGTCAGTTAGTAGCTCCAACTCAACTCCTGTACACTTGAGCATTGCATCAAATGAGAAGCCAGGTGATGTGAAGTAGTGAGCGCAGTCAAGATCATAATTCTTCATGCACATGTCTCGGAAGCTCTCGAAAACGTCAGCCAACAGGAGAACATCTGTCTTGAGGTATAGGTCACTGTAATCTCCTAGTGTTCTGCATCCAAACCGTTCCCAAACGTGCTGAGCATGTGCATAATCTGCATCACTGATTCCACCATTTGTCAGTGTGCTGTGGAAGGCATCCTTGGGAGGGAGTTCTGTCTCCTCCAATTTCTCCCATGAGTTACAGTACTCGTATGGGAACACACCTTTCCTTGAAACTAGGTCCAATTTGTTCCTAAACTGGCTTGAGGTGTGTGGCAGTTTGGATGAAAGATCTGTGGGATTTTCAGCTGTCTTGACAAGGTTTGTTACCAGATTGTCAAGACTATCTGGTGTAAACTGGATTGTGTCTATGAATCGGAGATGTAGTCTGTTGGAGATTTGTTTTGTGAAGGATATATACTTTTCAGAACTATTTGGTATGACTGAAATTTGTAAATTATCGGCTCCTAGATGGGGAACAATGAGATGCGTGTCATAGTTCCTAGAGTTGTGGAGGAGCACAGGGATATGAGTTTGACGTCGTCGCAGGAGATTGCAGCCATTGCACAGAGCATTCCGATACATCCCGGTCATGTGGCAGTGATCCCGTACTTTGTCGCCTGTGAATGGTTTGTTGCAGGCTTCACATGAATGGGCTGCATTGAAGGCTGCAAGCTGCTGGCTGGAGAGGGGGTTCATGGCTTTACCCTGTCTATCTATTGCTTCTGCAATGTCTCTTGCATACTTGGTCAAGGTTTTCATAAAATGGGCGGCTGCATCAGGTCCTCGGTACACAATTGGTTCCTGCGGGATGAGGCTGTTGATGCTGAGCCAGGGTGGTAGTTGTTGTGGATCCTTTACAAAGTAAAGGCAATAACTCATCGCCTTATGGTACTGGATAACCTTGGTAACCTTTCCAATCCAACGCTCAGCTGATCCATCCTCCTCCTCAGGCTTTTCAAGAATACATTCAAAGTCGGCATAGGCTACCAATGGCAGCCTAAACTTGTTGAGATGATTCTTGAATTTCATGGTGGGAGGGCTTCCGTCTTTGTTGGGCTGCGGCATCACAATCCTTGCAATCTTGTTGTTGGCGCAGTACTCCTCATGCTCCTGCATCCGACGTTCTCCATCTCTACTAAGGGTATAGTGGGTGAAGCAGCGCCGGCAGATGATGATACGACCATTACGTTTTGTCAGCTGGACTCGCACAAGTTTCTCAAAGTTTTTTATGTAGCAATAGTGGCTGTTCACATTAAGATCATCCTCATCTGCTGCATTGTTGTCCTGCTGGTTGGTGGTGGTGGTGGTGGTAGCTGCTGTGGTGGTGGTGGGGTGGGTGGGGGTGGTGGTGGTGGTAGATGCATCCTTGTCTTTGTCAAAGATTTGACATAGAAGGAGGAGATCAGTATGGTCTTCCTTCATATGCTCAACGACACGTCTTGGGTAGATATTGTTGTCATCATCCAGCCCATAGACATTGACCGATACCCCTGGATTGTTTTTCTCAAAGATATCGATCTGGTTGATTGTGGTTGGGAAGGTTAATCCAGCAAAGTTGTATTTATCCTCTAACTGCCAGTATCGGTCATTAACACGTTGTGGATTTGGCCCTTGGACATGTTTGGCCAACATAGCCCACTTGAAACAAAGCTGGTCCTCATTCTGGGGGTTGATGACTGCTTTTCTCAAGGCAATTTTGACAGGCAACTTGATGTATGAAGATCCCCGCAGTGGTGTATGCTTGCTGATGCGGATGAGGAGGCCATCAATGATGAGGAGACTCCATCCGCTTGAGTTTCCTTCAAATTTGGCTTCCTCCTCCAACATAACCTTGCAGGCATGTGCCACTATGTTGGAGATGTCGGTGATGCTGAACACAGAGTAGTTGGGGGTCTTGAAGGCAACATTTTGAAAGTCCACCTGCTCCATGTTGTTCTCATCCAGGCTGCTTTTCTGGTATGTGGCCTCCAGGACAAGGTTGAACTTGATGTTTCCATGTTCCTGGAATTCCTGGGTGATGACTCCAACTATCTTGGCTTCCAAGCTGTCGAGGAATGAGTGGAAGTCCTTGGCTGGGTCCTTGAGGCAGCTGTTGTTGTAGTAGAGGGTTCGCAGGCAGGAGTTGAATGCCTCCTCTAGAAGAGCAAACTCCCCCTGTGCTTCTCTGGTCTGTTGACAACGGCTGGCCTTGTTCATTTTTCAGGAATCTGAAACATAAAGTATATATGTATATTCAAAGCTGAAACCTGTATCATCCACAACTATCATCAGCAAAAAGATATCCACTGTGGTGTAATGGCTTTTCCAGGATAGCTATGATACTAACCATTACCTCACAGGGGGATTCGAACCTGGAACCTTTGCATTTGAAAGCAGACATGCTAACCACTACACCACAATGGATATCTGATGTTTGGTTCACTTTTCCTCATTGATAAGTTGACTTATATCTGGCTGACTCAATATTCATAGGTACTTTTTAGGTTGGGGACTCTATACTCTACTCTAGTGTAATGTCTAACATTCCTGCTTTCCATTAACAACTTTCAGGTTAGCATCCACTCAGATACAATTAATCAATCATTAAACTACAATACATATCTTTATATCCACCTCTATTATAATCAAAACATATTTCTAAGTTACAAAACACTTGTACTCACTTTTTATATCATAGGTGAACAGCAAACTGGAACACTAACACTGATCTAAACTCTCAAAAACTGCACTATGATCACTATCTGTACACACTGGTCCACTTGTCAACTGGTAATGATCTCTCCTGGCCACAGACCTCCCATATATACTCTATGCCCCCACCATTCACTTATAACATTGGTTTTACAATTCTAAGTCCCTCTGGATTTTTTTTTTTTTTTTTTTTTTTTCTAAGTTTTTTTTTTTTTTTTTTTTTTTTTTTTTTTTTTTTTTTTTTTTAAGTTTTTTTTTTTTTTTTTTTTTTTTTTTTTTTTTTTTTTTTTTTTTTTTTTTTTTTTTCTAGTTTTTTTTTTTTTTTTCAAGTTTTTTTTTCCTCCATTTCGACTTTGACCTTGACCTTGACCTTGACCTTGACCTTGACCTTGTCTTGACCTTGACGTTGACTTAGGATAGGTTGAAGTAGGTCGGGTTAGGTTAGGTGACCTTCACTTAGGCTAGGTTAGAGTAGGTCGGGCTAGGTTAGGTGACCTTGAAACGGGGATGGCGGTTCTGGTGCAAGAGGGGGTAGAAGGGGGTCCTTGAGGGGGTTCAAGGTCATCTGTGCTGACCTTCAAGGTCACGGTGTGCCAGATCTCTCCTTTTTAACCTACTAATATTGAAACCCATGAGGATTGGATGAAATATTGTGAATGGTTTTTTGACACATTCCATCATCATATATTTTATAAAAATGTTTCTTCATACAGATCACTGTTAATAATCATCTGTTAATAATCATCTTTGAAAAATCATCTGTTAACGCACGCATGCTCGTGCAACTTTCAACTTATAGTCTTTATCTCATCATAATAAGATTACATGGGATCCTTTGTGGTCCTCCATGCTCGTGCAACTTTCAACTCCCACTTTCAACTTATAGTCATTTATTCAATTCAAAATAAATCCTATCACGTGTTCCATATAGCTATTGTATATTCCATACAGCCATTCATATATAGCTATATTCCATACAGCCATTCTCTTTCCCTTCTATTTCGTCCTCAAAATGCAAAATTAAAAAAAACCTTACATATACATCGTCGCGCAGTCTCAAAATGAACATTCCTGCCAAATCTTATTGAAATCTGTCAATGCGTTTAGCCGTAAATGCATTACAAACAAACAAAGAAACAAACAGACGAAAGCCGATCGACTTGAAACTAGACTTCACTTCGTAGATGACTGAGCTTTGCTCAGTCATCTCTCTTCGTTCGGTCAATCAATATAGAACTGAAACTATCTTCCTACCACTTTTGAACTTGCAAGAAGTCTGGAGACAGAACAAGCGCTACAAGAATGCAATTCTCTTGTCGTTTATGGGTCCTTCTTGAGAAAAAAGTGGGATGGGAGTGAAATGCGATGTGAAGACTGGAAAGAAAATGCGAAGTGGGAACCAAGTATGCACTTCACCTTCAATAATTCACACCTTCTCTCAAGTCTCACCATATAACTTATTCATTTCAAGTTATTGTCCATTTCCTCTCTCTTCCTATTAATACTTTCATCACATTTTCTCAAAACGACATTCTCCCGTTCCAGGTCCAAGATCCCTCCTATCAGCACAAATTCCTCCTTTCTACATTATTTTGTTCCTTCATGCTTGACTTTTCATTTACTATTTCTCAACCTTCGCTCAGTCGTCCTGCTTTTCCTTCTCCACCTTCTGCTCCTCTTCACCCTCGTCTTCCTGCTCATCTTCGTTCTTCTCCTTATATATCTCCTTCTCTTCCTCCTACTTTGCATCATCCTCTTTCACCATCTCTACCTCTCCCTAGATTTCTTCTCCTCTTTTTCACACTCCTTCACATCCTACGCCTCCCCCATCTTCCTCCACTCCTCTTTCTACACTTTCTTCCACCTCTGCCTTCCAGCATTTGTCTCCAACTTCTTGGCCAGCTTCTTCTCATAATCTGCATCACCATCTTCCTTCTCTTCTTCATCTCCGCCTACTTCTTATTTTTCTTATTCATCTTGTTCTTACTCATCTTGCTATTTGTCTGCTCCTTTTTCTCTTTCGTTTCTTTCATTTTCTCTCTCTTTTCTTCTTCTTCATTTCCTTCTTCTTACTCTTCTTGTTCATTGTTCTCCTTTTCATTTTCTGTTTCCTCCTTTTTTCTCTCCATTCTTCTCCTCATTATTCTTCTTTTTTATTCTTCTTCTTCTTCTTCTTCCTCTACTCCATTTCATCTTCTTCTTCTCCTCCTTCTTCTTCTTCTTCTCCTCCTTCTTCTTCTTCTCCTTCTTCTTCTTCTTCTCCTTCTTCTTCTTCTTCTTCTTCTTCTTCTTCTTCTTCCTCTTCTTCTTCTTCTTCTTCTTCTTCTTCTTCTTCTTCTTCTTCTTCTTCTTCTTCTTCTTCTTCTCCTTCTTCTTCTTCTTCTTCTTTTTCTTCTTACTCTTTCTATTTTTCCTTCTTCTTCTACTTCTCCTTCTCCTCCTCCAACACTTCCATTTCATTCTTTCGTTCTTCCCTTCTTTTTTTATCTTCTTATTTCTATCTTTTCCTCTTGCCACTGCTCTTTGTTCTTCTCCTTGCTTTTATCCTTATACTTTCCATCTTCATCGCCCCCATACTCTGATAGCTTTCTCACCCTCCCCCACATGGTCGTGACCAGGCTCTATTCAACGCTGTGTCTTCTCAATACAAATAGAGTTTCGTCGTATCCCCGGGTGGAAAAAAAGTTGCCACAATTGAGTTCAATTTTTCCAAGTAATACAAGAGTAGTCAGTGGGAGCGAAACTCGTTCTCGGTCTTCTGCTCTGCTCTTGAATTTGCCATTCATCTCTGTTGGCCATTGAATCTAACTGTCATCTCAGCTATATATCTAACAAAACCTCCTGCACCATCTATACAGTCTGGTACGTGCAATTTCCTGTTTCCTGGCAATAAACTTATACATCGTTAGAATACTATTAGGTTGTATTGAATCCTTTATGAAAAGATAAGAAACAAATTATTATATATTATGATATCAGTCGCAACGTAAAGTTATCAATCGTACGAGAAATTCAAAATTATAAATATCCATCTCTATAACATATCCGATTGTATTTTTGAAGGAAAAAATGCAGTTCTCCCACTACACTTGGGACTGAAAACCAATATCCTGAACAATCCTAAAAGATTCAGCACTATAAATTCGACTAATTTGGAAGACTGAATGAGTTTTGATTAAGCCTTTGTACACGAAATGGTGCTAAAAACTCCCATAAACTATCTTATTCTTCTATCATTTATCTCAATCAACTATGCTTAAGGATTTTCAGGTTCTATTTAGAAATTAATATCATGTTTGATCCAGTATGAAAACAATTAGCATAGATGAAGAATATACTGTATAAAAACATTGATGTCACATCCAAGATACCGTACAGGAATTTGAACAAATGAACCGATATTTTTCTCAAATATTTAGAATGATTTAAAAAAGAGTTTCATAAATTACATAATGTGTATTTTCAAAACGGTACAGCAGGAACTCCGTAGAATTTTACGAAATGAGATAGAGAATTGAATTCAAGGCTGGAGAGCATCCATACATAGAGTACGAGTACAAGAATAGGTCAGTGATTCCAAACAAGAGTTGTATATGGAGTTGTTACAGTGATAAATGTATGTATTCATAGGCACTGCTTTCATCATCAAGTGGTTCATGGATCTTCCACATAACCCCGGTCGTACACCGGAGCAATAAGCAATAGGCAACTAGCAACATTTGGATCATATGATTGTCTACTCTATAAAAACCAATAGTTCAATGCACACCGAAACAGCTGCTTTAGGTGTGCATTGGACTATTTGTTTCTATAGAGTAGACGATCATATAATGAAAATGTTGCTTATTGCCTATTGCTTATTGCTCCGGTGTACGAGCTGCCTTAGAAAATAAAGCTCACTACTTAGTATGTGTTTTCTTGTACAAATTCAACACCATTAAAACTCAGATCATCTAAGAAATATTACTTGGGAGTTAGGATAAGGAAGGAATGTGTAGATCACTCTGTTATTGAAAATATTCTGTCTGTAACGTAGGCTACGTGAATATGATTGGTATTCATGCTTGCGTTTAATCCATGAATTTATGAGCCTTCACATCCTAGCATGCCAGGTTCTCTTTCGAGATGTTCCATCAACAAAATGCGCTCATTACTTGCAACTATAAAGCCTGCCATTGACTTTGCAGGGTGGAAATACCGAGATTAGTTTTTGATGCCAGCAAACGGTTTTATCGAAGAGCGTTAATGGCGCAGCAGGACTATCAGCATAATCCTCCAGCGGAGAGCTATTGGAAAGGGGCTGCTAATACTGTACGACTGTGAACCATTAGACACAGTGAGAGTCGAGCCGTATTTAGCGGTGCCAGTTCGATCCTTCTTCTATCAGTAGCATTCTTCCTCTTCTAAACCCACTTTAATTGTATGCTGAATTTGCAGCTTTTAAAATAAACGAATATTCAAGTGAGTGAGTGGTAATGTCTGAATTCGATCAACTTCATTCATAGTTTATTATTTGTGAACATCATTATTGTCAATTTTCAGCAAAGGTGACTGATTCATTCGATAAGGTACAAAAGATGACGTGCTTTTACAGGTAGCCTATTTGTAACATTAAATTAGTTCAAGCATTAAAGCATTCGTCGTTTTTGCGAGTTTTTTTTTTGTAAATTGTCTTCTAGATTATGAGCTCTTTCCCCGCGCAAGGATGAAAAGTTGATGTGTGGAAATAATTAATCCATGTCTTGTTACTATTTTATCATGGGTAGTGCTACTTATTTGGAATAAATTAACATGATTAATTTGAAATTGATTTATTAATTTATTACAACATTATTGACAAAATTGAAATAAATATAGTGTTTTCACCAATGTATTTTTATCTTCCAGAGAATTGAAGTTGAAGAAGAATATTTTTCAAATTATTAGGTAATAGTTTATTTAGTTCAACTTCTTGTTAGTATATGGTCTATGGTAGAGATTCTCTGGTTAGTTCATATTATTATGTTATACTGTATATAAAGTGACGAGTTATGTTATATAGAGTTGGTTATATAATTACGTTAAGGAACGTACTGTATTCAAAATAGGATCTATTCTAATAAATCCATTAGTTAATAGCGCTTTAACGAACCTACTCCAAAATAAAAATTTGTAGAGGTGATGTTTATATTGTGAAACCTCTTCATAATTAGAGAAAAGAACTAACTAGAGCAAAGAAGAACAAGAACAACATTAGAACAAATCTTTGTTTTAATTACTCCAAAATACTTCAAGACAAAGACTACTGTATCAGGCTTCCATATTATCATCATTATTTTAAAATTCATGCAAAACAACAAATAGAAAATTCCCTTTTGAAAATAATATTTCAAACCAACTTCCATTACATACATTGATGTCAATGAATAAAATTCAGGATTTAAAATTAGGAATCGCCATTTGAAAAGTTAAGCTAATTGGAAAACAATGGTCATTTAAATAACCGTAGCTAATGCTTGATTTGCATTGAATGTTGCTGTCTACCTAGCAATTACAGTTTTCACAGGTACATAGCGATATCACTTCTGTTTTATAAAAATCCTGACACTAATTATTCTTGACTTTTATTGGAACTTCTCGACCTTCATTTGAAATATTAAGGCGAAATATGTTACGAGTCTCCGAAAAGAGTATCTATTCAGAAGCTCAAAGCTTATGAATAGCGAAATGAAGCGCAAGATTTACAGTATCATTGGGCATTCAATGATATTGCTTTCTTCTTAAGCTTGATCAATTTATTCGAGTCGATAAAATTTTATGGAGACTGGATGCCATGGAGCGAACGGGTAGCAGTTGGAGTAATTTCCAATGCAAAGACGATTTCTTTTCCCGGCTGTGGCAATCAAACAATATGATTTACCTTACAACCTAGTCGGTTATAAGAGTTTGGATAGTGAATAATGTAGGGTGTCTCGGAGCTGGCGAGGCGGCGAAAAAGGATAAAGAGAAGGAAGGATGAAGGAGCAGCCGGGATCGAATGAGAATGTGGAAAAAGGCGAGCCCGGTAAGGAGTGCTGAAAGGTGCGCGAAATCAGACGAGGGAGCATTGGATGCGCCATCAAACATTCATGGAGCATTTCATTTATCGGCTCAGCATGGAGCAGCCAGTGCTGCCCGGAAAGCCCTGCTTACCCTCCATCTTATTCTTTTTTCCACTTTCTTCTTATTTGATGATGCAGGATTCCAAATTTCGCGGCGACATCTAGAAGCTGCAAGATGCTGTGTGTTGAAGTACTGTCTGAATCTTTTATTGGAACCATCTCATTCGAATGCTATAACAAGTTATCTAGCCGTGACGAGCTTCCAACATATAGATGATATTGAATTTCAATCATTAAGATTGCTACTCTGTGGGGAATTTAAATTCAACACAAACCACCAAATTTTCAAACCACAAGTACAAAGTTGTACTTTAAAGTTGTTATTTTGAATTATGGAAGTGCTCAAAATGCTCTGTGATTGGTCTGACGTCATCCACTCGTAATCAGAAAAATTCATGCCTGCATCAATAATTTGGGACTTATGATATCTTATACATGTGTTATTGAGCTCCCTGTTACTACAAAAATTCATGTTAATCATAAATTGGAGGCCTACTAAGAGTATCATTGTTGTAATTTGTACAAAAATTACGTTGAACGGTTGTTGCCGACTTTGATTCTTCAAGTCCAGATTCTTGAGTCCAGTGAATACAGTAATATTCAATGTAATCGCCGGTAGCGCTTGCTAGGGCGAGATTCTGTACTTCCATAATATTATGCTAGTCAAAACTTCATGTGCTTTCCTTTAAAACAACACCAAATCTAGTTCTACATCTTTTTCAAAAAAATTATTTTCATTTTCAAAATTGTCCTTTTTGAAACACTTACGCTAGTCAAGACTTCATGTGCTTTTCTTTAAAACAACACCAAATCTAGTTCTACATATTTTTTAAAAAAATTCTTTTCATTTTCAAAATTGTCCTTTTTGAAACATTCTACAACGGTTCATTGAATCTATTTTGTAGCTTATCCTGTAGGCTAGTACGAATAGGGTATCACAAATATTAAGGATTTTTCGTCCTTCGAAAAACCTGTGTATCTGTTTTATGACTTTATTACAACTTTTTCAATAGTAATAATTAGTTTTTCTATAGATTATTGGATAAATGATTACTGAGTCACAGAGTTGCATAGGCAAAGCAGAAAGCTCTGTAACATTATGATGAGAATTAAATGGATGTTGTAAATGGAATGGCACTCAACGGCGAACATTTAGAAAACGCTGGGCCTCAAGGTTGAGGCCGAATCGGCTTTTCTTACTTTTAATAGACTTTTTAGTCTACGAAATTGAGGATTTTTTTGTGGTTATTCAGTAACTTTTTCCAATATCAGGGTGTACGTACAGTAATCACGGTTGTTGATTCACTCTATTTCTACTCGTAGTTGAGCAAACTGCTTCATCTCCAAATTGATATTGTGAGTGAACAATGTGTTCAAATGAAAGACAATTTATAAGCTAATATTCTCATTAGACTATGAAACTTGGAAGTGAACCAGCACACTTCGTTGATGGGGTTACAATTCATTATAGCAGTAGCAGTTGTGGTAGTGTAGTAGGTCCACAACACTGTATTTGATTATTCAAACGCTGTTATTATTAGCATTAGAGCTCTATTGGTCACATATGATTCGGCAGGAGTCCCGTCGCCTTGAAGGGCGTTATTGCCCCAGGGACAGCAGGGAGAGTTTCATCAACTGCCGAATAATCCCGGTATGATTCAGGCTGGGGTGGAACTGAGACCCACGTTCGAATATAAACCTGCGCCTATGCTTAGAGCACAGTCTCACATTATTTATTCGCTCGCCCTTCATCACAGCAGCACTCGCCTCCTGTTCTGGCTCGCAACATGTGAACAATCCAATATGCTGTGACGCGCGAACATTTTTTATTTCCAATAAAAATTCGGAATTAAACCCCCCCAACGCTGAAATATCGACTTGATCCAAACGGTATATCATGGAAGAAAGATATTTTGGTTGTCACTAAACATTAATGCGATCATGACATATCGTGGATACTATACATGGCAAATCCCAGGCTTACTACATTGGATGTAGCTTATAAAATGTACAAAATACACTCATAACACGTCATATGGGGGAAGAATTTTCAGGACTATAATGTTCAATTCACATTTTGTCCAAAAAAATCACCACGTTTTTGCCAGGTGTGCTCGGCTCCATGAAAATTAGCTTTTACGAAGCCATTATTAGTCATTTGATGAATGAGCGAAGATTTTCCCTGAAAATTAGACCAGCACATCCTCCATAATAAAACACATCCAGTTCATGCAGCTTCATGAAAAATGAAAAAATTACGTACATGATAAAATACTCTCGTCGACAGGTTCGATGTGTTCCATTTTTTTTTCAATTTTTCAATCACGTAGCTTGTAATACTGTATGTGTTTTTTCAAAACATCACCATAATATACAAGCTTGATTCTCTTTTCATCTCTGTTTGATCTCTCCTCCTGCCATTATAGTTTAATCATTGATATCAACAGTACAACGAATTTCATAAAAATGCCAGTCGTAAAGAAGCGATAAGTATAGTGAATACTGATAGGAGAGAACAAGGTGAATAGAGTATATAATTGAATTCTAATAGTAATATATTATATGAGACATTACATACTATAATATGAGAAACATATGCATTGGGTGAGAATGGGGTGAGTGGTGAGAATAGTGATGATGAGGAACTTGGAATAAACCATTAAAATAATCATTCAATATCTATTCAAACTTCTCAAAACGGTAATTTAAGAAGTCGCAATATAAAAGTACAAAGGAAGATGAAAGTCAAAGATTGGAAGTAATGAGAAAACAGAACCAATATTATTATGTTGAGGAGCTTAAATCCAATTACAAACTCAAATTGAACTCAAAAATTAACTCGAGAGAAAAATATTCCTATACATTGAAACTTCAAGATAACTAGAATAATCAGGATAGAAATGATAGCAATGTTTTGTGCTTCTTACACAGTGCCTGGTGAGATGTGATATTTAAAGGTAATAAAAGATACCTTATTTTAAATTAATGTGTCAAATACAAGTATCTGTTATTTTTCAATACAAAGTCCAAACGTTCATAATACTGAAGATAGAAGATAGAAGATAGTCTTGCCAATAGATGTGTGAAATTTTGTGATATTTTTTTAGCCTACAATGTAGTGTTTTCTTCATGTTTTATATTAGTCAAGGAATTCATTGAAGACATCTTATTAATAATAATTTAATATATAATTTTATACATATATTATGTTATAATATTAATTTTA
Source organism: Laodelphax striatellus (assembly GCA_017141395.1). Lineage (NCBI taxonomy): Eukaryota > Metazoa > Arthropoda > Insecta > Hemiptera > Delphacidae > Laodelphax > Laodelphax striatellus. Next base: position 37,117,900 of record CM029531.1, on the reverse strand, counting down.
ATTTTATGTCCATAATTGTTTAATTATTGAACATATGAGAGAAAAAACAAACTGACAATTTTTTTTTTTTTTGAGCCCCATCAATCAATACAATCACCGTACTTGATATTTTATTAATTGAATACATACAACTCAAAAGCATTGGTTTGGAGATAAACAACACTCGAACATTGAATGAGCTGGAGGACGAATAGAAACGCAGCGAACTGGATGAAATGTGATGAGCTCGAAGATCAGCAGTGGGCGCAATCCAGAACGTGATGGACTCAGTTTAATAAGGATTAGTCGCGAGGTGGAGAGGAACATTTTATAAATTAATTCCGCAATAAAACATCAGATCGCAAAATAAGGGTGGGCACCCTCCTCCAAGTTGGCCGGGCTTAGTGGGGATGTTTGGATTAGTCACCAGGAAGGAATCTTACAACAGCTTTTCTTTGTCTTACCCCACGCGCAATGAAGAGTTCATTATTGAACATTGGTTGATTTTCAATACTCGTAAATTAGAGGGATCGTGAATCTCAGATTCTTAACTGTAGAACTTGATGATTAAATAATTAAATCAATCAAACTCTGAGTTATTATTACATACTGATGATAATTATTGTTATTATCAATAATACTGTATTATTATATTAATAATATTATTTATAATCAATATAGATAGTTACTGTACTTTAATAAAATTATCACATACTGGTTGAGAATCCTCACATACTCATTGATGTAATTATTACTACATGTAACATTTTTGCTGATCTGATGGCTTACACAGGAGATGAATATAGAGTTGAAATTAGTGAATAACCTTATGTATGTGAAAACTCGAATAAGGGATTCTTATGAGATTCAGAGTGGTAATTATGAGGCATTAGGTGTGAAATAATATCACTCAATTCCAGAATTATTTGGATTATTGAGAATTAGAATTATTTAATTACATTATGTAACTTGGCTACTCATCTGAAGACATTCACAGGATATGAATAAAGAGTTGAAATAGAGCCTTTGAATATGTGTGCCTACTCGAATAAGGGATTATTAGAAGCAGAGTGGTAATATCAGATATTAGATGTGAAAGATTAGCACGTTAGCTATTCAAGTTGATGAGAAATTCATCTCACTTTTCAAATCAACGCACTTTACAAACTAAAAACATGAAGAAAATATGGAAATTATCATTTTTTTAGATAAATTGGACTCATCTCCTAGTCAATAATGAATTCACAGAATGGAAAGGTCTCACAGACCTTTCGCAATAATTATTTTGCGAATTATGGAGAAGTTGAATCTCATTTTTAAATTAGTTATGAAATGAATTTCATAATTTGCAGAACATTTTTCCAGGCGGTATGCAGCCATTTATTCGAAATCCCATTACAGTTTGTACGAGCGATGGGTAGATCAAATAATTGTCGTTCGCCGGTTAGTTGAAGGAAAAAGTGTTAACATAACAATTCATGAGCGGGAACTCGCAAGCTGCTTTGTAATATTAACGGTGAACGGACGTGTAAACAGCTAAATTACACGTAATGTTTGCAAAGCGGAATTTCACAGTAATAATTGCTTTTCAGAGCAGAGGGCGGTATTGGACGAGGTCTGTGATGGGGGTAGATGGGGTGGGGGTTAGGAATTGTAAAGAGCGCATCCACGAGACGGCTGGTTCATATCAGCGGAGGATAAAGGTCTGGAAAGAGCAAAAAGGAGGTGGGATGGTGAAGAGGGGAACACCGATAAGGAGGGAGTAAGGGGTTGAGGATGGAGTGGGAAAGGAGTAACTGGAGATTAGTCATTCTAGGGTGGTCCGGAGCCACCCTTCTTTGTACGTGATAAAAATGTATTCTAACCTCATGAAACCTCTACAAGGTCAAAACACGTCTCCAAGTCTCATCGAATACGACGACCTTTCACGAAATATTAGATATACGCCTTGATATATCTCAAATTCTGCAGTGGGATCTCGTTCTGTTCTTCGGAATTGTTCAGTCCAACAGCGAATGAAACGAGATCCAACGGCCGTGACAGATGGATTACATTTCATTCAATAATGCTCTCTACACGTCATTATAGGCTGTATGATAATGTTCCACTGTAAACGCGTCTTTGTCATTCGTATGAACTAATACATCAAGAAATATTCCAAGGAAAAACTCACATGCAAGTTGTATACTACTGTATGTGGACTCTTTGTTATTCTTCAACTTTTATCTCCACTGTCCTTGGACATTTTTACCAGGAAGTTGCTTTTATAAGTGTCAGAAATAAGGAAAATCATATAAGATATTTGTCTAGACTAATGACAGAAATAAGGAAAATCACATTTTAAGATTTCCGACCTTAGTTCAAATTTCATCGTACAAAAATTATTGATCGTATAATGAAATTTCAGCGTAAATATAATTGTCAAATTGAAAAAAATCTCAAATTAAGGGTGTATTATTGAAAATTGTGCTCCTTGGTGTTCAAAAGCATTGTAAACATTCACAATATAATCGGAAACACTTCCAAATTGATAAAAGACTTAGCTCAAGAAGACAGAAGCTGAAGTGTCTGTGCATGGATACGGATAGTATGAGCTTTACAATAATTCTGTGACAATTATGACTCCTCAAAAGAATTACTATTTTGGATAAAGCTTGAGAATAATGTTTAGCTTGTAGTAACGGAAAAACAAATCTCAACGATGTATAAATACGAAGAAGCTCCAGTAAGGAATCAGTAAATAGTCTGAATTGGAAGCGCGAGAATGATGATAATTATGTTCAAATTACTTGCCAATAGAAAAATACCATATTAACTCAGAACATTTTCAAGCTCAATTACAGAACTCAAACTGGAGAAGGATAACATAATAATTTCCATGTTATTGTAGAACTGAAATTAGAGAAATAAGTGCAGAAAGGAGGGATGAATAGAGCTTAATCCCTTAAAATTGAAAAAATAGACTTTTTTAAATAAAATTACGAAAATTCTATGAACTCCGGTAATTCTTTTATCATTGTGTTTTTTTAAAAGTCATTTTGGTTGGGAAAATCACGAAAATATCTTTAAATCTTTTCTATCTCATTTTATTGTTTTATTTAACTTTCCATGGAAGTTACAGTACTTGAATTTCTATTCTCAGTAATCGCTATCCTTCCGTAGCACATGACATTCAAGTGCGATGACGCATTGTGTTGGAATGGGTCTGCTAGCAGGTGTGGGTGACCTGGAGCGATAGCATGAAGCCAGTGCTAGCAGTGGTATTGAGGCGAGCATTTCAGGCGTACAAGGTGACTGGTTGAATTCGGTCGGGATTATTTGGCGCCCAGATTAGCACGGGGCTAATCAACCCAATTCCACCTTAATCCCGATTCCTCACCGATGCTATCAACCAGCCCTCGCCGCAGCAACATTAACCTCTATTGAGGTCAAAATTGAATCTGGCAAACTCTGGCGTGTGGAGATCTCGCTCAGCCTCCCATGTTCAAATCCCGTTCCGAGAAGAGCTCAGCTAAGCTGACACAGCACGCACCCAACTACCGCCACTCCCTTTTAGGCACATCAACTTCAAATGGCACCCGACCAATCCAGAATTACAGCGAACAGGATATTGCATCCTATTTCCAGGAGATGCAGTGGTTGGAAATCAAGTTTAATCCTCAAAATTAAAAACAAGAAACGGTAGGTTATTAATTTTCAGTTAACTCTTTCACATTTAACATGATACAGTTTTGCAGCTTTGTTGGATTGCAGCTATCAACTGGCTGTGATTAATTGCCTTTGACTGCTACGTACAGCATTCTTCTAGAAATTGAAATATAGTAGGACATGATTGTAATCTGAATTCTAGGATATGGTGGGTTGAAATATCAATTCATGAGAAATATTATTGGTCTGATATCCCAATAAAATCATTCTGGATTTCCCAACAGTAAAGCGCAAATGCTATCTGTGCTTTATTTTTTAGAGCTCTGTTGAAAATAATTCACGGGAGGAAAATTGATACTGAATCTATTGTTTGAACACTCGATTATTGTGTGGGAAAGGATTGACTTTTACATTGTTTCCATTATTTTGTTACATCGAGTTAATATTTGCTGATTCGCTGTGAATATTGGGTTTACATAGGATTGTATCTTGTATCTATTTGTAGATTGTGTCAATTCTTACATCGTTTACCTCCATCTGTTGATGTGATCAAGTGAGCTCTTCACTCACTCAATTATTTCTCACTCAATCAGTTAGGTACAACTCTTAATGTTAACAACAAATGAAGACTTATTATCTAAAATATTTGACTCACTGGAGGAAAAATAATTAAATTTGAAGATCTTAGAACTTCAATTTTCATTGGAAATCAATTGCAAGGAATTAAGGAATAATATGCAAGATATTTTGGAATGAAGGTATTCCGAATGATCATTATACAACAATAAGTTGTTGGACGAAGTTTTGGCTGGACAAAAGATGATAATCAAATACCATTAACTCTCATTATTAAAAAACCTTTAATCATCATTTATTTTCAAACTTGGAATCTAATCCCGCCGACAGTGTTGCTTTGAAAGAAAGCTGTGAAAGAGTGATTTTTGGAAAATTACTTTAGCTCTCTGTTCTAAAATGAATAAGAATCAACTCAGAATATTTCCAAAGTCAGAGAAAAGTTAGAAGAATAGCTAACAGAAATCTTCAAACCCATCAGCAGAACTCAAATGTTTGATTGTATTTACACGAAAAGAAAGTAAATCTCGATTATTGGTTTTTCAGGATGGTGAGTGGGTTATCGTATTAAGAATAATAGAATAATAGAATAAATTTTATTTGCCATAAACAAAACAATACAGAATATACACTTTATAGATATTAATGCATTCGATCTATGGCACTACTGGCATAAGAGACTCTTGTTCGCCAGCAGTGAGTTCAAAATCGAACAGTTTTCGATGGCGAAGCAAACTAAATAAAGAAAATAATAAACTAAAGAAATATAACTTAATATAGAAAAATTAATATTCTTAACTAGGAATACAGATAGACAATAGATTAATATCTGGAAGTAGATTAAAAAGAAATAAATTACGATACAGTAGCATTGCCAGAATTCTGAAAGGTATTGTCAGACACTACTAGGCCTACTCTGAAAAAAGAAACCGCGAGTTCGTTAGTGGAAAAAAAGCAGGAAATGCTTTTGATCAATCCTTTTTAAATGAACGAAGAATGATGAGCACTGTGCCCGAGTATGATTCAATATTATGAATGGAGAAAATTGAGAAGCTAATATTGAATTCGAGAAATTATAGCTGCAAATCAGTTTCATTCAACATCTAAATATTCATTCTGTTAGGAAAAAATGGCTGGAAGTTTTCCTGGATTAAAAAGAGACTTTCATTAGACATACATACCGAGCATTAGTGGACCGAGAGATGAAGTGGCTTCAAGCATACCTGAAATAGAAAAATGTGATTATTACTTCTATTATCTCTGTTATTATTAGTTCCTCATGAAAAAATATGAAACACAATACACAAAGAATAAATATTCACATTTTTAAATTTACATAGAGTGTAATGGAAATTTAGGAATCACTCCACAAAGACAGCTAGCTTAAGCTTGGGGAAGAAGGCTATCTTCCAAAGGAAACTAATTCTTTGCATCTTTTTCATCTCATTTTTGTACCATCTCTTCCACTTCATATTGTCTTTTCATATTCTGTTCCATATTAATCAAATCAAGTAATCAAATAATTCTATATTTTGGAAAAGCAATATTAAAAGTATATGAACTATTTATTATAGGCATACAAGTGTTTTAGAAAATATAATAAATATACAAAATAATAAAGCGAAATAATGTACCGTCTTCTATAAAATAACTAATACCATCCAAAATAAGATACTGCTTGCTAAATTCAATCAGAATTTGTTTGCAAGCATGAGTAAAGTCACTTCTATTTTATTATTCCATTTTCTTAAAAAAATTCCGTCCAACCCTCTATATTTCATCTTCTTTCGAAACTCCTTTGTCATCTTCTTCCATTCCTGCTTTGTTTTAAGCTTTCAAGTTCTCATTCTTCTCCACGTCCTTCACTCATCATCATCTCAATGTTAGAAATTCAATATTTAGATGCACAATAAATCATGAACTCCTCTAAATCTCAAACAACTCAACTTGCCCTTTGATGTCTCAATCACTTTTCACATATCAACCAATAATCTTCATACATTATTACAATAGGGATAAAAATTCAATTTTCTTACTAATATTGCTTTTTTAACAAAGTGTGTATCAAGCCGTACTGTTTGTGAACAGACAACAAAAACAAAATATTTTGTCATCTGCTCATCTACGATCAGCAACTGTGAAAGAATGAGAAGGGGGAAAGTGAGAGAATATAAGGCAGGGTGCACATCACATCAGTTCGTCAGCGGCAAGTGACTCACTGAACCGCACACTGTTCCGAACACTATCGCCTACTCAATTAAAGTCGCGCCTGCTTTTTACAGCGACAGGCAGCATCTCATCGCTGCAGAGCAGCAGCAGCAAGCAACTAGCAGCAGGCCAGCACAGAGATTAATTGTGATTGATGATGAAAGATGGGGTGCGAGACGGCCGAATCCAATTACCCACACAGCCCAAACTGCCATATCGGAATTCTCGCCTCCCCCCCTAACACACCAGAAGTCAGTGTGTGGACTTCCCCGGTGGACCAAAGCATTCCAAAACAATTGATTTGATCGACCAACCACCCCTCCGACCATCACCCACCCGCACAATCTCACGACAAAACCAAGACTTCCAATGTTTTCCTCTGCTGCTCAGGCTTGATTCAATCTTCTACTGTTGACTCTAAAGTGGATAACGAAAATATCCAGCTGCAATCAAGATTCGTCGCCAAGATCGACAGGGCTGTCAATGTTGTCTTGGGAAATGGAAATGGTGACTCCAATTACTTTTTAGTATTTGTTTCTCGATTTCTTGACCCGACATTCCTTGACAACTTTTGTAAAAAGTAAAATGTATAATTACCATCAAAGTATTATTCTAGAAATGACGGAGGAAGAAATGAAGAAATTATTATACTACGACGAAATTGTAGAATTAAAATTATTAGAATTTAAATTATGAAGTGACGAAGTTGTCTACCGGTGGTTGGTAACTGGACAAAATGTCAAAAATAAAAGATTAAAGACAAAATGTCAAAAGATGTAATCATACATACAACATTTTGATGAATATCAAGATTTCATCATAATATTATTATATTGGAACATTTACAAAACATTATAGTACATTTACAAAATGTCCATAATTTTGTCTGAGAGATTTCCAAAAGTTTCTGTAGGTAATGATAAATTTTATAATTATCATATAGTTTACGTTACTGTAAAAAATATATATAATATTCAACATCATTTAACAGAACTTAGATCACTTACTGGCAATGAACAAGGAATTTGAAACATCAATATTGTAATATTATATTATTCATTATTTATTATTATATTTTAGAATATGAATATTCGAATAAAGTTACTTTATTGCGGAAGAATTGAGAAACGAATCTCAGGTGAAAGATAAAACAAATATTGGCTAATGCACAATTATTTTCAATTAAAAAAACAAACTCAAGTTGCAAAGAAACAAACATCAATGAGTGTCGATAGACGCAAAATTTGAGTCTATTTCAATGATATTTTTAATATTCTTGTTGTTTCTATTTTTGCTACCCAAAAAAGAAGTTCAATTCAGCGTTACAAACCGAGAAAGTAATAATTATCTGTTTCTAAAAAAGAACATTAATGAATGTACCTATGCTTTCTTACTACAACAGAGTTTTCCATTTCAGGTTATATTAAATTTTTCCCAGATGAGAAGAAAACAGAGAAGGCTGCTCTGCAAACAGAACAAAATGATAGCCATGTTTTTGTTCCAACATTGTTTCTCTAGAAAGGTAGCAGCCCCCTCCAGTTACATTGCAGCTGATCATTGTGGAAAGAGGGTGAATGGGATAAGTTGCCTTTCTTGCAGTGGATTGTTTCCCCTCCTTGATGGAATGAATTCCACTTGGATGAATGCTGTGGATGCTGCATTGTGGAGCAGTTCGCGCGTTCAAGCGGCTAGGTTTTATTTTGTCACTTGTAAGTGATCAATCACCTGAATTCGATTCACCACTCACCAAATTCCGTCTACAATTCGCTGCAGCTTGAAACTTTTTGCCAGCTTGTCTTGTGCTTCGCCTTCTGTTTGATAGAGTGAATGCTGGATTAAAGGCTATCACTTCCTGTTGTTTTAGCTGTTGTTCCTGCTGTTGAACATCATTAAAAGAACAGATTTCTCTTGTTGAAAGGGAAAATTGGAAGTTACAATATATCAGTACCCACTTATACTTTGGTTGTAATAGTAGAGTTGCAGTCAGAAAGATACTTTATTTTTTGGGTATCAATTATGCTAAAACCTGTAACCATTTTCTACCATCAGCGAATATCAGGATTATTAGAAATAATGGAGGAAAAGGGAGATGATTCCGAGAGTAGAAAGTATAATGACCTGAGTTATATTCTAATACTAAACAAGTTATAATTATTTATGTATTCTACTTCCATAACTAATTATTCTGCAGATGAATAAATTTTCAATTTTATTCATTGAAATTTGAAGAAGCGATAGAATGAACTATCTTTTTTTGGGTATAAAACCTTGTGTTATTGAAGAACAACTATTTCGAAACCAATAAGAAAAATATTTCATTCTCATGAGTAGAATAACTCTACTCAGTAGTTATTCTTTAATAGATATTCTGAGTAGTTATTCTACTTATGAGAAAACATAACGTAGTTTTCGGGCCTGGGAACTTTCTTGTTGAGAGCAAGTATGGATCAAGTCAAGAAACTAGCAATACCCTTTCAATACCAGTACAGTTAATTTGTCCGAGGAATAAGGGGTTTCTCATATATTATGGAGTAGCAAAGATGAAAGATCTAAAGAGTGCATATTCTTTAGAAATAGTCTCATGGCTGATCATCCTTTGGGAATTCGTGTTTTCATCCTATTTTGTGTTTGTATACAAGTCACGTCACTCCAATTCATAATTTTGTAACAAATTTGAATGATACAAACAAAAATTAGTACAATTGGTTGTGTCAACATGTGTCTATCACCGGCTAGTGAGATTCGAATATCTCAAAACCATTATTTGAGGGAGATTTTTTATGATAAGGGTTCTTTGGAGGGTAAATGATTGACAGATCGTAGATACCGTACTAGAGTTTGATTGAGAATAGATACCGGTATTGAAACAAAAAAGTATGACAAGAAGGAAAGGAAAGAGAGACAAGTGTTGAGAGTAGTTGAGGCAAGTGTATAGAGTAAGAAATATGGGCTACGTGATGAAATGCCCTCTTTTTGTATATTCTGTCACTAATGAAATATTGGCCTCAAGGTTTTCCATATTCCTCACAGCATCTGCACCGGAGGGTGTGAAAAAGCGGGTAAGAAACATTGTGTAAATATTTTACTCGATTAGAGTACGCGGAAGGGGGATTTGATAGTAAGGAATGTAGCAAAGCAACGTGTACTTTCATTCATGGTAAAGTGGATCGATTGTATTCGCTCCTCTTCGAAAGAATGTGATTGATGATGGGGGATCCAAGCAGACTGCAAAGATAAATGGCTCTCCAACCTCCACAAGTCACTTATATCGTTTTCTCTTTATGGAATTAATAGTAAGTGTATTTCAAATTAAGTGTTACAGAACTACAAGAAAAATAGAATAAGTAGCGGGGAAAATAAGTTGTCAGATTGTCACTTGCGACAACGATTTATTTGATGTTCTAGTGAAATTGTGAGGCATGTTCCATTGAAAATTCAGACGTTCTGTAATACAGCGTATGTACAGTAGACTTATCAGTTATCGTATTGTTCGCCATCGTATCTAAGATTATTTGGGTCCCTTGGTTAGCGATCTACCTGTGAAACATTTCAACAAGATGAAGGTGTCTTCTCACCTTGAATTGTCATTAGCGAATGTTGATGGAAGTAGGCTTTTCAATGTTTCTACACAATGCCAGAAATGATTACTCTGCAGTAAACTTTTATAAATGGATAACATTTTGTTCATACCATCCTATGGGAAAATTTTAATGCATAAAAATGAAAAAGTGATTTCCAGAATCGAAGATAATAATAATTCCGTGTAACCTGGCTGGCTCAGGTCTGGTGTCAGAGTTTTCAGGTCACTCCTGATCAGTTCAGGGTCTCTGACGTGACTTAACGACTGTTTCTAGGCAGCCGGGACCGACGGCTTAGCGATGAATAAAACGTATAAAAGAATCATTCAATCTTGTGTCATGAATCACTTTTCCTTTCATGAAAATTACTGATAACACAATATTAATACTAGGCTTCTATATCGGAAAACTTCTGCCTTTGATAGGTCACTAGTCCCTAATATTCCACTACAGTTCAGCTTGGTCGAACTCAGTCCTTATGTGGAGGTAGTTTTGCTTTCGACGAATTCCTGGATAATAATGTTGATTTTCATCGAAAAAGGTCACGAATGATGTGTTGTAATATATGGAACTTGATAATAATTCAACGATGAAAGCACAAATAACTGATAACAGTACATAAACACTGTAGCACCCGAGGCTGTTATGACACGAAAACATTTACATATTCAATTTTACTGAGTCTTTGTTATCGAGGCGATCATTGTGTCAATAGCTCTCAGTGCTTTGTATATCAAAAGAAAATATATTGATGTGTCAACCACGATATTGGTTCAGTAGCCTTTCTCATTTCAAACTCATCAAGCAGAAATTTCATACCGAAAATGTCTCTCACATGAAGCAATTTTACTGTTACAATGGAAAATGTTTGTGCAATATACCAACATCCATAAAAATTCCTGTTTTGAGTAGTTCGTTATGAATAACAAATGAGGTCACAAATATTTGTTTTTTTTCTGGAATGCAAACACAAATAACTCATTCAAAAAAAATCAAGTATTCTTTCATACTAAACATTGTAATGATTATCGGAAGTTCTACTAAAAGGCTGCTATTCCATAAATTAATATGATTTCGATATTTTCTTCAACTTATTACTTACTGTAATACATCTCCAGCCGTGACAACTCACTTTTGATAACTGAGTCTTAGCTTGAATGAATAATCTGCCTCAATTTCACAATTTCTTGGGACAAATGGTCCTAAACCAACGATAATGAAAGTGAAATTTTTTGGTTATCTAGTTTTCTATTTTCACTCTCATTATCGTTGGTTTGAAACCATTTGTGAACCACTTGATTCGTGGACCATTGATTCTTGAAATTGCTAAACTTAGTGCGTAATACGAAATTGTTAAAATACACTTGACTCAGAGATAATGCGGAACTCCTCTATACTAAGGTGAATGAATGAGTGAATATTAATTTGTTTCTTACATTCACCTCAATTGTTCAATATTTCACTCTGAATGAAATTATTGATTTAGGCCTAGATGAGTAACTGTACTGCCATGGAGCTACAAATTAATCAACAATTTTCTCCAGGTTTTCTGAACTTTGAGGTAGAAGTTCAGGTTAATAATGTTTAACCAATGATTTTTCAGGAGAAAACAAACAATCAACCATTCCAATATGGTCGAATATGTCTCAGATCTTCGTTTTGACAGAGTATGATTATTCACAAATATCACAATATTACAATGGAGCAAGATCGAACTTCAAAGAGTGAATTGCTGAGAACACTATTATAAGTATTCAAACAATGAGCAATTGAACAGTTAATAATAAATAGTTACTCTCACAAATAATTATTATAAACAGATTGATATATTAAACTGTTGAATATTATAAAGAGGAGAAACCATCTTGTATTTTTATCTGTGACTAGCTGAATAGTATTATTGACTAGAATGGATTCGGTTCTTTCTCCCAACTAGCTTTGGGAGGAGATAAAACTGAAACGTTTTTGCCTCGAATGGAAACATGATAACGCATATAGTTCGGTTAAGAAATAGGATCAGGAGAGCATTCTCTTTCGAGTGACAGTTTTTTTATTATCATGCTCTCAGTATGTAGTAATATAAACTTGTCAGAAGTCGTTGCTTTCTTTTGCAGATCTGTTTTCACGACTATAAAAAGCATCTCAGATTGCTGGCTTATCGGAGTCGCTCGCATTCGATCAGTCTCTTTGTTGAGAGAAAAACGAACGCTGAGATTCTCAGAACGGTGAGAATTCGTTGACAGATCACACTACAGAGAAGAGAAGGGATTCTGCACTGAACTGAGCTTTGTCTAGTGAGTGTCGAGAGGGAGTTAGTGTATTAGATTTGCATGGATTGAATGTGATGCGCTACGGGGCTGTAACTGGAATTATTTTACGGTCGGCACTGAAGGGAAGATGCGAAATCGATACCAGAATTCAATTTACTACCAAACATGAAAATAGATATTATCGAATCTTTATTGCTTACTCTCGGAGGTGGTAAACCTCCCCAACCTAATCTACTAGCAATCTAATGATTATACACTATACAATTTTAGAACCCCAATTCCATTCTGTATATATTCAGACTAGGAAAATAGCATCTTTATCCACATGGATATTACATGAATATAATTTTCTGGATATTATTACAAGTGTTTAAGATATTTATTGACTGTATGAAAAAGGATGGAAACAAAAGCTGCTCTTCGAAAGGGATTGATTGTGAAAACCTTACTATTCTCTGCGAATATTCTCTTCCAACTTATCAGGCCTAAATCAGTGAGTGATTTGAAGTACTGATTGCAAACATAGCTGATTATCACAAGCACTCATATACGAATATACGAATATTCATAACGAATGAACTGATAATCTGATATAAATTTTCATTAAAGTTCTCTAGGAATTTAAATTGAAAAATTCAATTGATCAATGTTCGGAGAATTTGAATAAAGTGGTCTTGGCGAAGATTCCACGAAGAATAACCGATTAGTCTATTCTATATCAAACGGTTTTGATCGGAATAATACATTGTACGAGATAATACAACATGTTTTCCAGAAGGGTTGATATACAAACTTTCAACTTTCAAGAAATATGTTTCCTTAGCGTCATGGATATTGAGGGAAAGTACATGACCAGAATCTGAATTCTCAGATTTCTTTTTAACGGTTGCGACACACAATGGGGCAGCCTGTAATCAATCTTTTCATTCGTATTGGAGAAAAGAGAGTTCAGATATTGCCATCGAGTATCGAGATAACAATTACTTCTCAGAATGAACAGGGATAAGATGACCCGGAAGAAGATTAAGTGACCAGCGTTCTCATAGATTCGAATTTTCCGTTGTGAGTGGATAGTAGGGGGTGGTGATGGTGGAGCAGGTACAGCAGCACTCTAATCCATGGCTCATGTCGCTTGGAATTACTGGTCGTCCGTAAGATATCGTGCGGCGAAATTAATGAGTTGGAGACAAATGTACGGCATCAATCAATGTTGTAATACCGGGGGGGCTTCAGGTTCGGCCGATGACACGTGTTCCGGGGGGGGGGGGGGAACGGACAGGGAGGGATGAGTGGTCACTAGATTGGCATAAACGATCCGAGCAAGGGACGCGGAATCAGCCCTGGGGATGACGTCATGAGATTAACATAGCCCCCCCTACCGCTACACCCACCCGGAGGCTGCTTTTCTCGGTAGAATTATATCAACCCCTGCACGTAGATTTATACAGTAATTTGAAACGGTATCATTCTATCAGCTCCAATATCTAAATCCCTTTTGCAAAATGTAGATTGTTTCACTCCTTTTCATAAAACCCCCTATTTCAAACGGATTACGTATTTATTGATTGCAACAATACATATTCATCAGTGATGAAGATTATGCAGTGGTTCCAGTGAACATCAAAGAAACCAGTACAATTATCCTAATTAGTCGATGTATATCGAAGGTTTTCATTGCAGTCAGTAATTAATTGGCTCTCAATGATTTTACTGGAATGTACATCGAGCTTGTACAAGTACAGTAGATGATAAAAGTGAAAAACAACCGTCAGAGGTCTACATAATAATTATTGGGGTAGGCTAAAAAACTTCAATATGATGACAATATTCCATGATAAAAATATTCAATAACCAATCAAGCTTTTAGCTATCTCCATCCATCAACATAACCATTATCACCATCGTAGTGATGAAATAACAAGAAAAAATTTATGTTGAGACTTTAATATTTTGAAAGTTGCAATTTCAATTAAAAATACAATGTTCAATTTATTTTTTTTTCAGAAATGCTCCAATTACTCATGCTTGGAAAAAGAGGTATTTTTTAATATCCAACAGCCGCTTTGTCAAGTTATATTGTCCAAATTCAACGTTTTTTTTATAATGTTCTAAATTAACGATTACAACTCCTCTATTAGGTCTATTACAAACTCTGTTCCCAAGTTTATTATTGATCATGAATTTATCGGATCATTGACATAAAAAGCATTGAATGAATCGATTCATTCACAACTAGTTCCGGGTACTGATCAAACTTAGCAGCATTTGATTACGAGTGTTTGATTGCCGATCTGACTGTATTTTCCCTTTCCCTATTGTCAGTCAGTCAGTCAACCGTGTAATCTGTGCACCAGCTTTGATGTTTAGTCGAAATGAGAGTAATTATTCAAAAGGCGCATGCGTGAGCCCAGAGCCAGTTCGGAAGCACCACTTGCCACTAAATACATAGGTACAAACCCCGTCACGTGTACCAATTGCCAATGAGTGCCGAATCGCAAATGCAACAGATAAGCGTTGCATTTTCGTCTACAAGGGTAAAACTCTCGAAAATGTTAGATGGTTTGATGTACTGACTGATTAATAGATTGGTGACTCAACATGAAAGAGAGTAATTCGTTTCAATAAAACATAAACTGAACTGATAATAGTGACTGATAGTTGAGTTCAAAATATCTGGTTGCAATGTCGGCGAAAATTTCTTGCGGAGATGGAATCATTACAAATAAAGCGTTACTACTAGCATAGCCCTTTATTCTAATTAAAGTTTCAACAGAGAGAATTCAACCAGTAAATATTTTTATTCTATACTCTCTGGTTCCAGCTTGATTGTTATAAGATTTCTCTCCATGACAGAAGTAAATCTCACACTGCTTGTAACATTCCTCCACCCCCAACATTAATCTTCTTCGATCTCACTTAGAATTCCATGACGCATTTTTTTAAGTATTACTTCGCTTTGTATTATTGTGTCTTTTAGTCCACTTGTCCACAAATTTGTTTTCACTCTGTCTTGCATGCCTTACATATATTGTGTAATGCATATGGATAAAATTACTGTATCTGTAACCGCATGAAATCCACATGAGTCTGTTACCTTGCATTACCATGTTAAATGTTGCATCATGATCCAAGCCAACTGTTGTACCAGTGACTCTCTGTCAGTAGTGATCAACATAGTAAAGCGTTGACACGGATTAAATAAATAATATTATTTTACAATAATCGTTGGAGTTTGAATATAATAACAATATTCAATGTAAAGATGATTCAACACTTTAATTGTTCAGTAGGATATTAAAATATTTTAATGACAACGTATGATTATTGTTCAACAATGAAGTTTTCGCAATCGTTTGAAAAAGAGCATTTTAGAGAGGAATATAGCAGTAACTACAGATCACCGAGTAGAAATTTCAGCCTGTTGTTATGTAAAACACCCATAATAATCCATTTCGAAACCGTTGATGTGAAATTCAACAAAATTGTCAGCTCTTCATATATTACACAACTTTCATCTCATTAAAACTTTCAATTTCGACGGTTTTTTCTTGTGTTACACTTGTAGAAAGTGGTGAACAATATACAATTGGAGAGGTGAATATGGGGCGAGTGAAACTCATTTGGCACAGAGGTAGCAGCAAGCTGGCTAACCGCACTATAAAATTCATCCCTTAAGTGAACAGCCTACGAAGTGTTGTTTTGCAGCATTCGTTATAAAATAAGAGAACAGCACTTTCACGCACGGCAAAGTTGGTTTTCAATTTCCGGCAGCCAACTCCAAAGTCGGATCATTAAAAATAGCAACCGACTACAGAATATCATAACGTTTCACTTTTATTGTGATGAGGTTGACCTACATCAAATCTCGGCTTCAGTTCGCACTTGTTATTCACGCACCGCTACCTTGATCTCCATTTCTGATTCCATGCAGTTTGAAACAAAATAAACTTTTGCCGAACGCAACTTTTGAACACCACTTTTTGAATCATGTAGTGAGCTTTGTAGTACATTTCAACATATGGGACCATATAATCCTCATTCCAGTAATTTTTTGTAGCATTGATAGAAAAGAAGAATTGGAAGAGCAGTGTCACCGTTGGTTATTGTAGGCGTTGTAGAAATCTATGTGATTGAGAGGTGTAGCATTTTGAGTTGATTGAGTTGTGATAGTGCGTTTTATTTGGCTGCACTGTGTATTTTTTGATTTGATTAACATTCAAGCAAAAAAGGTCTTCATGCTATCATCTTCCTTTGTGCTACTTTTTTCTTCAATTCACAACTTGGATTGAAAGAGGGTCCACTTTTTCAACACTATATATGGCTATGACAAAATCATACAAACTCATTAATATCCCTGGCTTTACAAATTCAGTTCACTACTTCGAATGAATGATTAATCAAGGTTTGAAATGTTATTTATAATTTGGATGGGCTCATGTTTTATTCAGCCTACTTGATGAATTCATCGGGTACGCATCGCATCAATTTCAAGCGGGAGGTTATGGGATACCGATCAATATCGGGAATTAGTCACAGGGGGACAACAACAAACTGAAAAAGTATGTGAAGGTGTAAACAAAATACAGAGCGTATTTCCTCTTCAATTTCGTACACGCTCGCACCCCTTTTTGTGTGAAGCACTAAAAGCAATATGGCGTTGTTTGGGTTCACTCCCTCTGCAGCTTCATTTCACATCAGCCTGAGCCGTGCACTGTGCATAGAACAATAATGCTTGCAGCACTACGACCCCCCTCCGCCCCAACCCAAACCGCGGCTGTACCATGTACCGTACAGCGTCTAGACGCTGTTCTGTTTGTACCAACAGTTGATATATTGTTCACTGCTTCCCAAACAAACTCAAGGCTCCGAGACTTGTTGCCATAAGAATTCCATGCATAATAAACTCATCATATCGAAAAACAGCCATGAAGAAGCCACGAAACAACAAGAAGACAAATAATTATTTTTGAAACTGTATGAGAAGTTTGAAGTTGATTGCTGACACGTCTATCTCTGAGTTATCATAAAATATGATAGAATTGTTGTAAGTGCTGAGATAGTTGATATGTGGAGGAAGTGATAACGGGAAAATCTCTTGAAATAATAATGATCAATATATAAAGTGAGGCAGTCGTTTCAGAATAGTAATGCAATATGTATTTTTTTCTCTGTTCCAATTGTTATTTACGTTGTACTAATCACAATTGTAATTGGAGAAAAGATTTTAGTTTCCAGTTATTTTTGTATAACGTAATGTTTTTGAGAGGAAATGAATCGATTAGTTCTTTCCTGATGCTATGAAAATTCTAGGGAAGTTGGCTTTTTTGGCTAACGATTTTGTGATTTTTGGTTTATGTTCATGTCCATCATTAGTTTTTTGAGGGTGTTGCCCACATTAGTCATCATACTCCTAATAAACCTCAAACTAAACGTCCAAGTGCTTAATTATGTGTATTTTCAAATGTCTGCTGAGTTGTGGCGTAATTCGCAAGTACTTCTTGTGCATTAAATCAACAACAACCGCTCAGTGAATGCTCATTTACTAGCGGATTAACGCAGGAGCGGAGTGCTAGATATGCGTGACCCGGTCATTTATTACAGCCGTTTAACTGTCTTTATACATCACTGTTGAAACGTCAGCCACCGCCCTGTTATTAATGCACAATTGTAGCACCTGTACAGCAGAGCAGCGGCCGCTCTCGATGGGAATAAGAGAAGAGCTGAAGCATCTGGAAGATGGAGAGGGCTGGACGCAGGCCAACTATTAGCAAAAGGAAGCGTCGAGACTTCATCCCTTGCACCATTTCAGTTAGCTCCCATTCCCCGTGCACTGGCACCGTAAGAAGGCCGCAGACCGCGCAAGAGGCCCGCTATGTTTATTAATGCGGCTTGTTGCTCAGACGTATTAACGCGACCCAACCTCCACCACTTGTGTGTGTGAGTGCGCGCTCTATTATGAATACGAGCATGTAGTACTACTTGGTGAAGGGCGCTCTATTATGGAGAAGCACCGGCCCTCGTATAACTTTCCTTCCCTTCATTTATCACACAGACTGAAGGTGGGTGGGCGGGGGTGTATGGGCAAGCACACTTTTGAGGGGCCCACCTTGGCGCCATGTCAAGCTTTTCCTGTATGACCTCTACCTCCCTCCCTTCCTGTCACTAGCCTACCGTCTGTATTAAACATTCATTATGAACTGGTGGTGAGGTGCACTCGAAATGGAGCTGCGATGAAGAGTAATGAAGAGTGGCGAAAATCTTGTCGAGCTTTTCCAGCAAGTCGTTTAAAAACTCGTGTTCTTAACTCTGGTTCTTCAGCTGGTCTCAAACTTGGCTCTAGAAAAAAGGTCAAACTCCATCGAATTGAACTGCTATCTTATTTTCTGTAGATCATGGAATACATCACCTTACTTTCTCGGAAAAGTGTTATAGTATTCATTATCGTTGGTTAACGTTGTTTGGGGATTTGTTCACTTCTATTCAGTAATCCTTGTATTCTTTGTCAGACGAGATTGAGAAGATGAATAATAATACGTAATAATGCGCAGTAATGATTCATCCAACAAAATTATACAGTTGGGAACCGTTGATAATATTGCAGAAATCTATGATCCACTCAACTTATTCAGGTGCAGATTCGAAAATAATGTCGCCGCGTCGAACTAGTGAATAAGAAAACTATTATGTTGATGTTCATTTTGAGTCTCAATTTTAGCTTCTGGGGTAATTTCGAGAAGTTTTGACATTGGCATAAGTCTGTTGAAATACAAGGTTTTTATTAGCATGAGGAATTATTTGTTTTTGAAGTTATAATATATTATACATTTGTAGACAATTCCTAGTCAATTCCAATTTAATCACTCCAAGAAATTAATATTTGTATATTTTAACTCATAGTACTATATATTTTACAAGAGTTGAATGGATCAAAAGGAAATGGAGAATTCTACTTCCATTTTATTCTTGATTTTGCTCATGAGACAGAATTTTATTTTTGCCAAACAGTGTAGGCTGGATATTTGAGTATGTGAGTATGGGTTCATGACGACACATTAGTAGTTGTGAGCTCTGTTTACCGATTAATTCATCGCGTTCACAATGTCATGATTTCATAGTTCACTAAACTGGCTGAAACAATATTGATGCTTTACATTAGCTCCTACTGTGACTTGATAATTAGGTGTTGTGAGCAATGGGATTGTTGGCTGTTAATAGTGCTTCACCTAATCTATTGCGGAATCCGTAATCAACGAACGCATCAGAATCTTAATAGATTAAAGCCACACATATCATTGATCCTCAACAAACAGATGATTAGAATACTCGTATTTGACACAGCGAATTATCATATTAACTGGATTGTTGTAATCCAGCATCTCAGTTGCAAACAAATGTGAAATATAATTCGTGTATGTTCGATAGCTTAATTATTGCTGAATATCAACGGACCTCCAATTAAACGGTTAATTTAAATTTATAAATTTCAGATGAGATTTATAAAATGAATGTGCAGAGTATGGAAGAGTTTCAGCACAGACAACACTATATAGTTAGTCTATGGTTTCAGTTTAAACGATGAGTTCTCGATTTAAGTTTGGTTCAAACTGGAAGACCTTAGTTTAAATCTTTAAATGTAACTACAGTGTATGAATAATGAATGTCAAAATCATTATAATTTTATTGAGCCAAAACGGTGTATCTATACAGGCCAAGTCAAAACATCAAACAGAAAATACTAACAAAATAGCAAAGTACACTTAAAGTAAAATTATAACGCAACTACAGAGTAATAGTTAAGTAAATATTACTTTCTGTCAACTTCATAGTTGATTTAAACTTGGTTTTAACCACTTGAACGGAGATTCAATTATTTGAACAGAGATGGTGAGTACGGGTCTAAGTCTTGAAACAAACTGGAGCGGTAGGTATATAACAAAGGAATAATTGTCATTACAGTGCATGCATATTCTTCTGTGGACGATAGCTTACACAAGAATATCAATGGTGAGACCAAAAAGCATGATATGGTCAGTAAAGCAGCCATTGGGAGGCATATTTTCTAATACATCTCAGCTTACATAGAATAATAAACCAATACTGTATAACTGCAAGTAATAAAATGTATCTGTAGAATGGTTTGACAAATCCCTTGTTGGAGTTGCTTTACGACCGCAGGTTTCAGTGAGCTCTCGTTAATACTGGTTGATATTACATTTTTTTATTATTATTTCCGGTTAACTGCTTGATGCCAGCGATGGGAAGCGGGAGACCGCTTATTGCGAGTCGCGCAGTATGCGTGGTTCCGTTCGGATGTACAGTTTTTATCAGCAGATGTTTGCAGGCGGCGACTGCCACGTTTGTTTACGACTGCATTAAAAGTCTCCAGCAGTGTTGTCGATTTTTTACAGTCGAGTTTAATTGAAAATGAACCCTTGCCGTGTGAGCTGTGTTCGCCCTGATAGCACGTTGCGGTCCTATCTATGAGCTATGTCAATGAGTGGGAGCGATGTTGCGCGTGCGGAAGTGATAACAGCGTTTGAAAATCGCCGAATCGTCAACTTTCCGCCGCCGGAAAAAGCGTCAGATCCGATCAAGAGTCAAACCTAATATCATGAAATGACTGGTAACGCCAACATGGCTCGCCTTGATAATCTCCCAATCAATATTTGATGGATCCGGCTGTATTACGGTCTCACATAATCGCGGTGCATATAAAATTTAACGAGTTGGTCCACTCGATACAGCGTCTCCTTCGTTGAATGATGTGTAAGCAAGTGGGAATACTGAGCTCACATTATTGTACTGACCTGTAAGCCAGTTTTGCTAGCCTTCAACCACGGTCAAATGTTCAGATAATAAAACATGAATTTTCAAATGCAAGTTTCCATGACATTAACTTGATAATTATACAATATAAACGAGTATAATTTTCAACTTACTTGAAGAACTTTGTACCCCCAAAACATTATACTAAATGTTTTGGGGGTATGATATACAAATGTGTTCATACCGTATCAACCGCAAAAGTTTTTGGAAATGAAAAGGAAACCTTGATGAATTGTTTGTTCATGGTCAATAATATTATTACTTGGTGTAAAACTGTTTGACAAAAAATGAATGAGAATTTTATATTTTTTTGAAGGATTCTACAGAAATTAGAACAATTAGAATGAAAATATAATACATATTATGCACTGAACATGAGCTTACACTGAGTTCAATCAGGATGAACTTTGCTCTTTCATGGAAAGAAATAATAGAAGCTGAAAATATTATAGAAACTATAATCCACCCTATTTCTTTGTTTGCAAAGAGGAGGTAGGTGTTTCTCAATTATCGACTTATCAGACCCTCTAACAATGTTTTATAATCGTAAAAATGGCTTCACTCATTAAGGGCCAGTTTCTCCAACGTCAGTTAAACCAATTTTTAGTTTAAACTTAGGTTTTATCACTCACTAGAAATTATTTTGTCAGAAAGTCCGATGTTCGAACTGCTGACCATTTGATTCAATGTTAGCATCATTGAATCAAAATGGTCAGCTGTTCGGACATCGAACTTTCTGACAAAAAAGTTTCTAGTGAGTGGTAAAACCTAAGTTTGAACTAATCTGTCGTTGGAGAAACTGGCCCTTAGTCATAAGAATAGTGAAGCGTTTGGTCAATATTAGTCTGGTAATGATGGCACCTTGAATTATATTATCGAAATAAATTAGAATAGGCTTATCCAAGGACTTCAATTATTGTTTGAATTCTATCATTTCAAAGCTAAATCAACTATATCAACTGATGAGGATCATGATGCAAAGTTGACAATCATCATTCTATCATCATCAACATCGTCAAGATTTTCTCACATGCTACCACTCTATAAGAAGCAGTATCATTAGTGAAGTTGTCATTATTTTTCCGTCGGAAAATCGTGCTACATCTCGAAAAAGCCAATAACGTGTGTTCGCATTTATCGAGTTTCGTTTTTCTCATGATATCACTTCGCAAAATATCACCAACAAATTAAAACTGATCAATATTTGGCTTAATTAATCTAGAGTAGAGAATCTGCTTATTTTCCAGAAGATAATAATTTTGTGGGAGAATATCTCTAAGAAACCAGTAGGAGAGGTAATCAATCCTCTTATTCAATCATTTGGTTACTAAAATCACACCATATTTGGATAGTCTATACCAGTAATAATTGTGATAATATAAAGAAAGTTACCCTGAAAGTTTACCTGAGGTAAATTTCTTTATCCGCTATATTTGGATAGTCTATACCAACAATAATTGTGATAATATAAAGAAAGTTACCCTGAAAGTTTACCTGAGGTAAATTTCTTTATCCGCAATGACAAGTATAGATTAAAAAGTACAAATCCAAATACCAATAGAATGACGTAAGAAAAACGGACCAATAAATTCTTTAAACAGAGCTTCTGATTCAATTGGATTCTCATTTTGATTATTTCAAGCGGACGAGAATATTATTAGAGGCATCAGGCATCCGATTTCAGTTCAGTGTCACCGAGAAGGGCCAAGTAGACTGTAGCGTCTGGCTGTGTGACAGCCGATCAATAGGCACTCTTTACTTACGAACACCCCAGCACAACCTAGCGGCAGCAATGGAAACTAGTAGCACAGAATGGTTTTCCACGACTAAAGGCAGTACAAGAAAAGTTTTCCGGTTTGAATGAAGACTTTTATAAAATATCAAAGCATGAGACAGTGATTTGTGTACCAGGAGAATTTATTTTCATTGAATACCAGTAATCATTGTGATATATAGAAAATAATAGTATTACTCTTCCTCCATTTTATTCTTTTGTGAATTCCATTTTATTCATGTGTATTCTTTTGTGTGTGTGAATAAATTTGAATTGAATTGAATTAAATTGAATTGAATTTTTTCTTTTTTCTTTTTTCATCGTTCATTGTTTTTATTATTTTCAATTTGATTTCAAATTAGATTGAGCAAATTATTTTCCGTTTTCATTGACATTTTAATACCAGTTTATTGAATGAACTCGCGGCCAGTACTCTAGTTTTTCTTTTTCTGATCGTGCTACAAATATGTGTTGTAGGACGTTTTCCGTTTGTAATTTTGTCTATTTATAAATTATCATTGTGATTTTTGATGGAACGGAAGATTTTCGGCCTCCATATGAGGTACGCAAAACAGCTTATTCCGTCCTAGTGAGGCGAAAAAATATTTCAAGTAGCTTATTTGTATAATTTTTTTACTTTAGATGTTTCCATCCAAAGTCAAAATATTAAACATGACATGGACCTGATTCATGCTTATAAGTTAGAAGCCAACATATTCACAGCATTTCATTCAGTAGAAAAACAAAAATTACTTTGAATTTTTTTTTTTAATTTTGAATTATTATTAGATATTATTATTATCATGTTTAATTACGATCAAAAACTATCTATTCAACCGATAATTGAACAATATTGACTGCTGTGTAATTTATGTAGCCTATTCATTCTGTTCAACCCGTGGATAAACTTTTACTTTTACTATCCCCTACTACGTAGGAGACTATTATCCCTATTTGAAAGCTCACTGAATTATTGATGAATATTTCTGAAGAAAATTTACAGTTAGACGCAGGAAATAACGTAATTGCAGAAGGAAACGACAACAGTCCAGTCGCAGTACACTATGCAGTACATATGTGTGAATCAGCCTGATAAGCTGACCAATAAGATTATGTATTGTCAAAAGATTTATTTCTCAAAAGAATAATGTAAGGAGATTCAAGTAAATTCAAGGTTCTCCTGGAAATTTACCGACTGCTTTGAATATATTATTTTTATGAATTTACATATTATCTATCTATTCATTTTCTCATCAATACTAAAACCAATCAATTCTTTATCGATTGATGCAACTCATGCATTTCACGAGCATTACTCATACTAGACTTATTTGATGCTAAGTTTAATTGAAGAAATGAGCAGGAAAAATCTTCACTCAGATGCTCAGAATCTTATAACTCTAAATAATCTGTTGAATGCGATGAACGAGTACCTTGAATACCAGAACAATCGATATAGAATTGTGAAGGTAATTTGAATTTTAATGTGGATTGTTTTCTTTTCAAATTAGTTTCTACTTATATCGCAGACTTGATGCTCATATCTGATTTCAAGTGAGATGGGACTTCTCAAATGACAGAATTTGTCATTACTTTTTCCTTTTCATGAATAGGTACTCCCATTTTTGCGAATCTCCATCCTCTTATAGCCTCACTTTGACATTATGAATCTATATGAATTTTGTATTGTGTAGACTTATGAACACTATTATAATGGGGATGAGAGCCTGCTCCTTCCCCGAATAGAAGGCGCATTGGCTAACCACAAACAAACAATTAGCGCTGCTGAAATGCAGCTTGGAGTGACGCACCGAACGGATGAAGCCCATTCAACACACACTTGAGTGTAATGAGTGATTAATGGAAGTGCACCGAATTCATTGTTATCGGTACTTGGATGCTCGTTTTCACCACAATTAATGGAGACAATTGTAGCTCGCTGATTGGTTAATTGGCTGATAGCGGAGGCGTAGCGGCACAACGATAAACGATTTGGCTTTACAGACCATCCCTGCAGGCTGACTAAACCCACAATTTGCTCATTGAACTTTAAAGAAATCAACTTAATTTTAATCAAAATAAGTGATTAAATATTGCCAAATGGAAATTCAACATTGACTGAATGAGAAATATTGATCTTTAGCTTCATGTTGAATTAATGAGTATAGTTATACTCCTAAGGAGTAAGGAGGAGTGGTTATGTTACTTAATATACTCCTAAGGAAAAGGAGGAGTATAACTAACATATGCGGATGTGGTAAAATTCTACAGACAACTCATGTCGAATACTTAGGAATTATGATAGATAGTAAACTTAGTAGGACTCACCAAGTAATCAAGCTAAAAAGGAACTTACCTCCTCTTGTAGAAAACTTTATTTTATCCGTGACATGTGTCCCCTATATGTAGCCTACTGCGCTCACTCAATTATGCTTTGGTTGAAAGCAGATTGCAATATGGTATTTCAGTTTGGAGGGAAGCTTATTTTTCTTATTATAAATAGAAAAAATAGGATCAAAGGTAACATAGAATGAGTACCAATAGTAGTATAGCCAATTCTCCACTAACGAAAAATTTCGTAGTATTGATAGTTTTTCCCTCCCCCCTCCTATCTAGACATAATAAACATTAAGTTCTTGCAATCAATTCAGAGACTCAAGTTTTATTGATAAATACCCTGTTTATCACTCTGAAAATAATTAATAAAAATCAAGCCTGGGATATTTGAATTAACTATACTCACAAGTCTCATTGAAGTGAAATTAATTTTCCCTCAGCTTTTAGAAGAGTTTCACAAATACGTCCGACATGAACCATATTAATTGGAGTTTACATTTCTTACAGGCAACACATTCAACTGGAAACAATCACTGACAATTAACATCGGACTGAGTAAATGGAAAGCATGCATATTTCAGGCTCGTGAAACGCTACTGTGTTGCAATGACGTGGGTATTGTTGAGGTAAGGAGAATGTAGTGTTTGACCTTCAATCGGGGCTTCTGTGAATAGACGGGGCAAACGCGCTAACAAAACAGTGGCAGCAGATTTCGATTTGGTTGAAGCAGCGATGTGGTAGCTGGTTAAAAGCATAGCCGTCACATCAGAATCAGTGTTCGGACAAGTATAGCACAGCAACATGCGCCGGAAACGTGTTCTGAAATAATTACGACATTGAAGGGCTCTGTTGTAAAACGCAGGTGCATACCTGACATTACCTGATATGATTGTGAGCTCACACATGTTATGCTGTTGCGAGGCACTGCACATTAGTGTCGCGAAAGTGTGCGTGCGTGTGTGAGTGCACTGAAAACCGCAGCGGCTGGTGCACGCACAGGCGCCAGCATGATCGAGGGCAGTACTGGTCACTCCACACCACTGCCGACTGCAAGCTGCCACCCGAGTCCTGGTCCACATCTCCCACTAACTAACAAGAAGACGAGCACAGCTAGCAACCACGGCGGCTGCCGCTTATTTAAGTACAGTCCTGACAACAATTGACCGCAACCGCCTGACAACTCCACTCCGGCCAAGTCGCCCTCCTCTACTCCGCTCTGACGAACAATCGCCCGACTAATTCAATCAACAACAACAGTCCCACTACATAACAGATTCGTTATGCTCTCCTACTCCGTCTTCAGCCACTTGACAATTTCATTCATAATATGCTTTCATTCTGTGCAGAGCACTGTACCATAGATAAGCAATACTCTTCAGTCTCTCTAGAGTCTAGTCTCTAGTCTCTCTAAGTCTGTTCTCTGTACCCACTGATTCAACCCTAGCAAGTTGTATCAATATAGTGGCACTAAGAAGTAGTCTTGATCCAAGGTAATCAGAATTACATACATGTATGTATTCTACCTTGACTTGATCGAGTAATTGTAATGATTTTCATTATAAATAGCATCTACTCTATTTTAAGTGCACAATGTGAGTCAAATAAATTAATTCTAGTTTCAAGATGAAATATGATGATTATTATACCTCGGTACGCTTCCACAATGATTCAAGATATTTCCAGCTTCCGTCGCCTTGGATAATATTATCCTATGTCATATTGAAAGTGGGTAAATAATTGATTAGTAACTTGATAAAGATAAGCATGTTATTTGATAAGCCATCACGTAACATAAACATCCACACATGCCGTTGTATCGAATTCAGGCCCACTCTACAGCCATTAATGTGCAGTATTCAAAATCAACCAACCAAGCTCATTTCAGAAAGCGAGCAGGCCTGATCGACATGACGTATCAGGTTTTAAGCCGAAACGTAGCACAAAGGATTTAAGCCGAAGTATAGAACAAAGAAGTGATGACGGGATGATGATGCCGTTGAGCTTGGGAGGGAGTGCTGGACATTGTTGGGAGGTGAAGGGAGTAGGTGGGGGGTAGGTGGGTCCGTAGAGTACGAATGATGATCGCTGGATCGCAATTGAATTTCTGCGTGCACTAATCCAGACTCCATTAACCCTATTACACGGTGCACAGCTCGTCTGGCCCTAATGGGAGGGCGGGCTTAACATTTTTGCCCTGTTTACCTGGTGCTGTTAATTTACCTAATGCTCTCTACGGCCATGTCGGTACCCGCACAACAACACCAGCCACTGTTCACTTTTTACGAGCCGTTTTTTCACTTGACAAGACATGTCAATCGGACCGTCAGTCCACGCATTTTCACAGAACACAACTCACAAATTTTCAAAACCATATCTCTGAGACCCCGTATGCACTACATTCAAGTTGACAGGTAACGGACACGTCGAACATTTCACAAAATTCGCTTTTGCCCGACTTGTTTGAAGACAATAATCAACATTGGCACTGTCATGTTTCTATTAGCCTCCAGGTGATAATAATTCTGTGAAAAATCTCCTAACCCTAACTTGTTGAAAAAAACACATTTGAAAACAGGAGCAACGATGGGCTGCTTTGCAACCTTACTAAGCCAAATCATTTTTACATGAAACTCAAAAATTTAAGAACAGGAGTAACGATGGGCTGCTTTGCAACATTACTGAGCCAAATCAATTTTACATGAAAATCAAAAATTGAACTATTATTTCGTTCGAATGTTCAAAAGATAAGTTCAATGATAAAGTTATACTGCAGTTTATTGAAAACGAAATAATATTCCTTTTGTGACAAGCATCATAATTACTGTCATCTGTGAAAGGCCTTTGTAATACGAGAACGATATGCTCCTCCATCCTATTCAGAAGCTTTATTACATTCACCAATCTACCTAATTAATAGTGAATAGTACAGACAGAAATGTATTTTAATATGAATATTGTGATACTATATTCAACTTGTTATTCCATAGCTACTATAATGAATTACATTGTCAATCAAACATAAGATTGGTGTTTTGTAGCATTGGCCTCATTAGCAATATGATTCATTCATCAATTTTCACAAATTATCAATGTTGTATCAAGAATAGAACAATGAATATTATGATGAAATTTGAAATGTAATAATGAAATTTGTACTTTGGAGATTAAGCTTTTCATGAGCATCCAGATTCAGTTACGCTTCAAAATGAGAAAAAAGATGACATTAAAAAATGTGGAATTTTGTGGAGTTGGAAAATATTCACAGATTATAGTTTTTAAAGTTTATTTTGGTGATATTATGAAAATATTTGTAAAACTACTATCAGCTCCACTACTTCCCGGCTTGTCCAGCTAAGTCGACTTAGTAACAGAGTAACTTAGTAACGATTTTTTAGAGCAGCAATACACTCATTCCAACTTGTGCCTTTGTCATCGAGTAGAACTGCACTCATAAAAGTTTACTAAGCCAGATCACAACATCAAACGAATAGGCATGATGTGTGCTTCTTACCTTGAGAGGGGAACACGTAAGTAGCCGAGTTGGAGTCGAGCCGGGCGCTTCTCAAAGTGAGTGAGGGGCCTCTCGGGGGCACTTCTGGGGGAGCTGGCTCCGGCGGCGACTCCTCACAAAGCTCTGAAAATGATTGTCATTCCATTGTCAGGTTGGCAGCAACAACTGTCATGATTTGGAGAGAAATAGTAGGTATTTTTCAACCGATAATCATTAATCAAATTTTTCAGAAAGATCATAACAATTGTTTTATAATCTTAAAAATTCAATTTTTAAACTTTAAAATAGCAGCGTAAGTGATAAGCATGGAGCAAATTTCACTAATTTTCACCTTTAATTGAAAAAATCTGATGATTGATAATAAATTTCAGCAATAATTCTAGCGATGTTTATCTTCAAGATCATCCACCCATCTTTGAAAATAGCAAACAAAGGAGTAAACTCCTGTTTTCATACTTTATCCAATGCATGCGACGGGCAAATTTCACAAATCCTCGCTCCACAAAACAATTAATAACAGCATTGATTGAGTTGAAGAACCAATCAATTCATACAGTAAAAGAGTCATCAAATTTAGCAAAGTAATAGATGTTTAGATTATAATATTATAGATAGAGGTAGTGTAAGATAAAGATTGACTTGGCTAATTTCCTCTCAGCTAATATGATGTTCATTAATAAGCTCAATTTGGTTAATAAGTACAGTATATTGTGATACAAGAATTCATTATCAAAGCTCATTCTGAATACGTTTCTCCAGATTCTAAGTAGGCCTTTATATTCACTAATCTACTACTGTACATTGATCTATGAATTCAATTTATTTTATTTTGTGTTAATCCAAGAAATATTTGCAGAGAAAGTACAGTATACCAGTGAAGAAACAAAATATGAGATGCGAATGAAATGAGAAAAGCTTCAAAGAAGCGAATCTTGTTAAAATCCAAACCAGATTTACTTGTGATATTATTGAATTTTTGTAGGTATCTATTACTTCTGTAATAATTGATAATGTATTATAAACTTCTAACATTGGATCATTCAATTGTTTATTACGTAATTATTGGATTTCAATTACTTAACAGGAAATTGAAAATTCACAAACAACTGATTTGAAATGATTGCCTCACTTTACAATTGAAGAAAATGCTCGAGTTGAAATGAAAATGTTTCTGCTGAAGCTTGATCGTATTCTCATCTGTACCATTCATTCTAATCTACAAACTATCAAAAGGGTTTTGAGAAGAGAGAGAAATGAATATCCACAAAAAAACTTCTCAGAGATCAAATTAATAATTATCTAAAGAGCATTTTCTATTTCACTCCTGAGTCAACAAACCAGATTCAATGCACTCAACGGGTATAAATTCGTCTTCAGGTATTATGCGTTCCTATGTGTCACTTACGCAAATTATAAGTGTTTTAGCTTTATGAACGTTACATGAAGTTTCACTCAGATCTCTTGAACGAAAATCATGTTGGCCTATCAATCATGACAAGCTGTAAATCTCATCAATATATACTTGTTCTACAATCCGGATTCCTCAACATTCCATGGTTCTCTTCCGTGTAGTCCATGTTTCTCATATCTCAGACTGTTCTATCCTATCATAATGTCGTCATCCATCTTCATAACATTTACTCACTTTTTTCTCATGATCAAATTATTGTAAGAATAATTATTTCGTATCATTGATAAGCTTCTCTCTTCAGTTCACAAATGAGAAGAACATTATAGTTGTATAGATGCTACAAGCAGGTCTCTTGAGTTCATTATTATGTGAGAATGGTCAAGCATTCAGCTTTGTTGACGGAGTTCCTCATAATTTTTACCATTGAACATCATGATTTTGATCACCATCATATCATGAAAGAGATCATAATAATGATCAAGTTGACTTTTTAGAGAATTAGGTATTATAATGGTCCTATACTTTTAAACTAGATAAGAATCAGTTGAGAAATATTTCTATCATTATATATTTTATTGGATGATGATATATTTCCTTCATAATATCCCCCACCAACAACATTGAAATGAGAAGAGATCTAAGTTGTATAGGCGCAATGAGAAGATCTCTTGAGTTCTCTATTGTGAGCGAATGGTCAAGCATCCAGCAGCTTAATTGGTCTTGCCGATCTTCTGAGTATATTGCTTGTTGAGTGTCTGGAGCCGACTCCATGTGGGTAGGTCTGCTGATGAAATTGGGCTTGCCCCTAGTCGCAGTGTTCTTACAATTGGTGAAAAGTGGTCGGTGGAGCTGGAGGAGCAACGTGTAATGGACGTGAAAAGCAGCTTCCGGGAAGCATAAGAGTACTTAAACCGGTTATGAGAGAGAGGCAAACTCCATTAGTAGATAAAAGTTTTCCGGGGGATAAAGTTTGACAGCATCGGCACCGCAGCAGCTAACAAGATGCACGCGCAGGTCTGGGTCTGTGTAGTACTGGTTCGGTGCGGTGCGGTGCGGTACCTGGTATTGGCGATCCGACCAGTGTTAGTTGCGATGTCGAGCTTTTTCCAGCCTCCTAATTGGATTCATTAACAGACGCCGGGCCAAATTTCTGTTGACATTTTGCGCCCTTCCGACGACAGCCCCGCTCCTTAGTTAATGGACCTGGCCCTTGCAGGGCGCTCTTAATTATAATGGGTAATGCCTCACTCCCTTCACTCCACTCCATTCTTTTCCGTGCGACCACCGGAGCTGCTGGCCCACCTACACCTGACCTTTCCCCTTCCTGCCCTTACACCAAATCTGGTTACGGCAAATCTGATTTTCCGAGCAATGTATATCTGACAACTTTGTTCAACTTCCACCCGCACACCTCTCACTCAACTGCCATAGTTTGTACTTTATCAACGATTCATTCAATGTTGAGAAGTTGTTTCCCTACTGAATCCTTTGTACAAGCAAAAGATGGATTTCCATTTGTCCAACAAAGACTTTAAATTCCGTTTCAAAATTGTTTTAAACGGCACAAACTACACAACATTAGAGAGAATTTGAAAATAGAGGAATTGGGAAATATTACATTCAAGCTGATCATTGCAATCAACCTTCAAAGATGATCTATAATTTTTTTTGAAATGTATAACTGGATAGATTTTCTTCCTTAAAGCCTATAATTCTCAAAGCAATAATGATGAAGAACTCCACTTTTCTATCATCATTCTCATTGAGTGTAACCTTTTAGTTTAACCATAAACCTTTTAGTTGATTACAGAGTATTTCAGAAACTACTTCTCTTGTTAAATTCTTGTCCCTTTTGTAATTGATCGAGAAAAATTATTTAGCATCAGAAAATTTGATTTCTTTTTTATTTATGGTGCGTGTTGAATTAATGGACATTTTCGATCATACAATAGATCTTGTAAGTCTTTGAGAGTAATGAAACGAATTTGTTGGAAAGTCAAATTGCATTTTTAAAACCTATATAGAGCTGTTGAGGGTGTTGTTTGTTTTATAAAAAGGCATGAGTGAAATATAAATGCAAACTCCATCTCAGCCTTATTCATACTCTCATAGTCTAATATTCCAAAATCCAGATTGATGATTCAATGTCAAATGTCAAGTTGAGATTGAAAAACTGACATGAATGTCATATCTCATACACGTAGTATTTTAAACCATTATTGTATACGAATAGTGAATTTTCCAGGCCCGTTCAGGCCTTTGCGTTATTTATGCGCCTGTAATAATAATTGATATTGAGATAGAATTTCAAGTGGAAAATGCATGGTTACTGCATTTTTCCCGTTTTTGATACAGATGTATTGACTGCACAGAGTAATGGACCTGATACCCGTCTATAAGTCCAAAACTAATGGACCATAAGGGTTAAGTTGAGTGGAAAAGATCTCTACAAGCGAGCCATGAAAACTATTACCGAAGATCTTCAGTGCATCTTGGGCCAGGGGCTAATGTTGCAAAAGCTATTATGTTAAAATATCGATGGTCTTTTAAAGTATAAATACTCCAGATATTTATGATCAGTAGATCTATGATTTATGTTATAAGCTCATGAGAAAACATAGCAAAATCAATCTCACATCTACTATGTCCTCGTGAACCGCTATTTATGATGGAAAAGTTCCTAATTATAGTAGATTCATATTTTTTTCAATATCATTGAATGAAATGGTTTTTACTGAAGTAACGCATGAACCAAAACAATCGTGACAATGTAAGATATATGGAATCTCTTTAAAGTTGAGTTTATTCTAATGATCGTGATTTGTATTTGATCATAGAAACTATGCAAGATTCAAGTGACTTTGATCTGAAGAAAGGGATTAATTTGAAAATGGATGAAAAAATAAATCAGCCTGATTAAAAACTCAATAGAATTCATCTGTAAGAATAATTTCGATTAGTCCATCTCTTTGTACTCTTAATCAATTGATGAATTTTCAGTAAATAAAATTAGATCTATATTAAATAGACCGTTTAGGGAGAGAACAAATCAATAATAATAATAATTCAGTGTTACTCAGAACCTCATTAATTAGCTTCCTTCTTCATTCCTTCAATTTGTTCAGATATCACGTGACTGCATTATGCAGGGAGCGACGGCTTCGTGGCCGAAAACGTCTTCTGTTCTATAATTTCTCTCTTACGTTTACGTAATGTTGACACTCACTCATTTCTCATTTGGATGTCATATTATTATCTGAGCCACAACTGGTTAATATGGCCAATAAGAAATAATATTGTTGTCTTATTGAGTCGAGAAAATAGTCTACACTCATTATGTGTGTCTGTGTATAACAATTCAACGTTAATCGTGGGCCTCACTGCAGGTGGAAAGATGGTGGATGGTTAGTACTGTTTATCAAGTAGGCCGTGATCATTTCCCACATGTTCTATTATTATTATTATATAATTATGTTGTATGTGCTATAGATAAACCATTTACCATTCAGGTAACCAACTATCAGTGCGGCCTCAGCTTTACAGTACTTATTTCAACCACAGAATAACATCGAATTAAACCTACAGTGTTTTCATTCATTTTATTGTTTAAATTTTGATTTTCCAATTTCTAGGAATACGTTGAAGTACGAAGCACTCACCATTCCTGAGTTCAGGGCGTCGTTCGACTTCCGGATAGGTGAGATCGGAGGAGGCGGAAGAGGAGGTGCCCGAAGAGGAGGAGGCCAGGTGACGGCGACGGGTGCCCGTCTTGCTAGTCTGGCGGCCCGTCGTGTCGCCGCCGACGCCCTTCTTGCGGTCACTGGTGCGTCCCGCCGCCGCCGCGAACCGCGGACTCGGCTGGCCTCCTGGCGGTTGTGGCGTCGACTGGCCCGATGTGCTTAGGTTCGTCGATTCTGGCGAACAAAAAAGTAGTAGCAAAGCATGAGAGGTGGAATTATGTGAAAATTTTTTAGAATCTCGAAATTGTATTTGTCAATGATACTTGAATTCACTCTCTTAAGCGGCTAAAATTGGGAAAAGTAGAGACGGAAAGTTACTGGTGGCCAGTATCTTTCCGTCTTTCCGTCTGTTTATAAGCCGGAACAAGATTATGCCGGCTGTTTTTGTCTCTCTCCCACAATTGGAACCGCCGCAACCGCCCAAAAACCGTTCGTATGAACCCGCTATGAAAGTGAGCAACACCTTTATCAAGTGTTACTTTCAGTATTATAGCTGAGGCCGCATTGCTAGGTTTTTACCTGAATGGACGATGGTTAGTTTATGTATAGCTCATTCAAAATCCATACTAATAGAACAGACTGGAAATTATCACGGCCTTCTTGATAAACCGTGTCAACTATCCAACATCCACCAACTACCCACTTGCAGTGCGGCCCATGGATAAGAGCCACTTCAACAGTTGGGTCTCTCATTGGAGTGGCCGGTAGCACAGAATATATTCTCTCCTATTCTGTGCCGGTAGCCAAGGAGGCTTATCATATAAATCAAAGGTTCCTTGTTCGATTCCAGTTGACGAAGAATATTTCGACAATCTTCAGGCCATTCTCGTCTTTCAGAGGAGATATTGAGCCGAAAAATAAGTACAAGAAGAAGAACAAGAGAGAAGGAGAAGTTGGAGTAGAGAAGGAGGAGGAGGGGATGGAGGAGGAGGTGAAAGAATAAGAATAAAGAGATGGAGGAGAAGGAGAAATATCAAAAGAGGAAGATGATTACAAGTAGGAAATGAAAAAGAAGAGGAAGATTTGACGTTTCTATAACTCAAACTATTATCAGTCTTATCATACGGAATGTATTCAAGAAGAAAATAAGCCTATTTCAATTATGAATATAATTTTAAATTATAATTATAATTACAATTAAATTTTTGCGCTTGAATAATATTGATATTTCCAATGAAGTATTGAAGACAAGTATTCAAGTCAAACTATGAAACTTAAAAATCTGGGTAATAATAATAATATATTATAATCCACTTGCTTTCCTGCTGGTATTTTTTTCCAAGATATTAACTCTAAAAGGAGGATATTTCTCAGAATGTAGGACTTATGTATTGATATGTAACGATATTTAATATATTCAGAGATTACGAATTCAGTATTTTCAATCATTCTACAGGCTTTATGGAACAGTAGGATGGAGAGTGCTCTGACAACTGTCATTACCAATTATTAATTTTGAAATGTGAAACTGTTAATGTGTTGTATGACAATAATTGCACATTCGCATTCACAATTCTTCTTGAAATAAGATAATAAGCAGAAACTTTCGGTGCATATTAAACTACTTCTTAAATTTACTATCAGAAACTTGATAGTGTGACAAATCAAGGTTCAACCCCAACAAAATAATAACTCTCTGTCAAAGTAATGCTTTGAAGACACGCTCCTTCCAACGAAAACACCACAGAATAATAAATTATCTGTAATCTAAATTTGTCAAATGCTTTGAATTCCTCCATAGCAAACATCCCTTCCAAGTAAGTGCCCGAAATAACAACCTCACCCCTTCAACATGATGTTTAAAAAACTTAACCCAAACTGTTCACTTCAACGTTAACCAGTCATAACAAAAACACTGCCATGGCAGGCCCAACAGTACAGTGCATTCGTTGTTGCACCGTTGACGGCAGCAATTCTTGTAACGAAGTGCTTTTAAACTGTCATCTCCAAAATGTATTCGAATTCTAATTCTAGAGCCGTACTCAAGAATGTCTGTCTTGAAAGCTTTAGAATAACTTGTCAATGACGACTTCAAGACATCGGTTATTTTCATCAGCAGAATCAATGTTTGGAAACTGCTTTCATTCACGCGAGCACTAGCCAGAAATCGAAGTCCCACCAACCTAAAATTAACAATAAATCGAAATGTGACAGGAATTGGCTGTAGTCACGTATCTCCTTGCTATGCTGGTGGAAAACTATATTCAAGAGAACTATACTCAACCCCACATAAACAATTGAATTTCATTTATACTGTATCTAAGAAAGAGGCCTAATATTGATATTCTGATCCAAGGATTCACGTTTTATCAGTACTACAAATATAGAAAATACAGTTTTTCACTGACAGTTCCTATTGAAGGGCGTTTTTCTAGGTGATATTTTTCCAGACTAGCATAATCATCCATTAAAGGCAATCACATGAATGTAATAAGAAAGTTTCATATTTTGATAATTAAGAAGTCTTGCAAGTTATACTATATGACCTGACAATTGTTTTCTCGTGTTCTAATTATAGATAATTGATATCTAGCCATTGTTCTGCATAGCTCTAGAATATTTAACTGGATCAAGGATCGTTGGCAGAAACTGAAGCTGATTTTCCCTATTAGGATTAAGTTAGTAACTGAAAAAGTTAGCTGAGAAACAATAAATTAGTCTCACATGTTACATTGTATTGATTGATGCAAGCCTTTTGATAATATTGCAACCACTAATACAAGAGTATACTAATTTAGAAAAACGTCTCATAATCTTCTTGTATTCATACAACGAATCTCTCATTTTTAAGAAATCATGATTTATTTCATGGAGGTGAAGTGAAGCACTAGACGTTGAAAAGGGGATCCACCCAACCTCCTATTCTTCAGTATCATTATTGATTAAATCGCATCTGGAAACTGAATGCAAGGAGTTGAAAAACGTAATATTCCATTATTTTCTTCTGAATCCATTCACGATGATACAATACCATCCAAGAATGATGTGCAGATCGCCTGATAGCGATTCATTCCCTACCTTACAGTCAGCCATCATTTCGTTAGCAGTAGGTAACAGAGACAATGAACTTTTCTCCCCGTTGACCATTGTTGTGACAACAATTGACAGAGATCAGAAGCACACAAATAACGTTCATTCTGATTTGTGACAGATTGTGACAATCTGAGCC
This sequence comes from Laodelphax striatellus, assembly GCA_017141395.1. Taxonomy (NCBI): domain Eukaryota; kingdom Metazoa; phylum Arthropoda; class Insecta; order Hemiptera; family Delphacidae; genus Laodelphax; species Laodelphax striatellus. The sequence continues at coordinate 37,080,876 of CM029531.1, read as the reverse complement.
GTGGAGTAGCGTGACTCACCTATGGGATAGGGGCTGGCTTGTCTGCTGGGGCTGCCGTGTATAAAATGCGAAGCAATAGTGGGTGAAGAGGGGGCACTAGGGGATCCACCCCCCTCCTGATCTGTCGGCATTCTGTAGCTGCCCTCGCTTCCTGCAACACAAAAATCTCATGTTATGAAAGGATGATGAGAGAGAAAACCTACATGATGAGCCGACTACATACATGAACTTGAAGCAGATCAAAGAGGTTACACAGCATTAGCAATAAGCCGGCAGCACACTGGGGGCTCTATTAATCTGAACACAGGCTCGACTACAATCAACTGTCAGATCCGATTATCATGTTCACATCCATTACGATTCTGTAACAGTGCGTCTTACACAGGTGATGGAGCACCACAGACAACTATCAGTGCAGTGTTTGTGATGAGCCGAACAAAATCAATATGTGAAAAGCTGTTCTGTGTTTCATATTGCACCACCGAGAATGGATTTAATTTATGTTTAGTAATATTGCCTATTCCGCGTCTAAAACCTCAGGTCATTTTATAAGCTTATGTTTGGTTATAGGATTAATATCTTATAAGATATAGAAAGTACTATAGTAATCCAGTAGATACCGGTATACACTTTTTACCTGGAAAGTATTCCGAAGTTTCTAATGTGAAGTGAAGGGCAATTGGGGGGATGGGTGGATAATAGATATTCCAAGATGTTGATATTGATGAGTTATTGAAATAACCACATGGCAAATATAGTAATAGAAAGGTTACAGGGCCAAAAACTAAACTACAGTTTTCAATAATTTGTTTACATTTTAAATAAAAAAATCAAACTTTGGTAGGCTGTATCCCGGTTAATATTTTTTCACCAACCAAAATTTAGCAAATTTATTCTCTACAACTTTGTAATGCACAATAGTAAAAAAATATGCTCAATTTACAACATATACACGAAAAACATTGATAACACCTAGAGGTCCTAGAGGGTACTAGAGGGGGAAAACTCAGGATATACATCCCAGAGTACCCCGAGACAACATGTAGAAATTCCATAAACTCCGGAATACTTCCCAGCTACCCCCCCCCCCATTATTCCATTATATCGTCGTCTGGATTATAGTTAAAAAGAGCTGGAAGCGAAAACTTTTAACACATGCATGTAACATTATTATTATTTCAAAATTCACTTGTTGGGTTGCATCAATCGGGAACAACTATTTGGAATCAGGTGATCCCATTTTATTAGCTTTGTACTAATCCTTGATCAAAATTTATCTTGCTTTGTGGAACCCAAAAAGATTTCAGAGCAATCATACAAAAAAACTCCAATATTTTACAATAACATACGATGTCATTATACTATAACATAACAACAAGCCTGCCTAATAATTGATGACTTAGTTAGTTCAATAATTGATGACTTTCGATTAAGAGAGTGAAGTAAAGTATCTCAACAGTAAGACGTTGATTGTTCTCATGGTCATCTATTCAATTAAGCACTCTCAAGCCAGCCAAGTATGTAAACTTGAATACTGTACAAGCTATCCTCTCCAATGTAGTAGGCCTATAACTCTCATGCTTTGATTACAAATTCAATTATGAAGATGGAAAGCTATCAAACCAGACAGCATTGTAGAGCAGGAGAATCAACATATTGAATCTGTTCTCATCATAAGCATTTTGATAGGCAAATCTTGTATCTTCAATATTGATTACTACAGAGTAAAGTGAAATTTACTGACACTGATAGGATAGATATAATTAAATTTACACCGATGAATCTAGTTCAATCAACGAAGACACATGCTATAGCTATAGATATCCCATATGTATATCTGTATAGTGTTTACATGATTATAAGGAGACACAAACATAGCATTCTCCAACTCATGGTATTTTCAGATGGATACTAATGAATTTTTTTAATTTTAGCACTATTTTTATTCGAACTAAAATATTTTCACATAAAACTAAGAACTCTTTTGATTGTGTATTTTTTTGGGGAAATTATTTATTACGAATATCTTCTTTTATTTTGATTATAATTAACGAACAAATTATACTGTCAACACTATGAGAAGAATGGTATCTTAATCATTTAATGGTCTCTCCACAATTTTATTCCAATGGATATTAGAAAACTCCCATCAAGGAGGGTGGGAATACTTACTATATAAAATAATATTTCACAAAATAATAGTTTTACATGGGATCCCTTCATTATCAATAACTCGAAAGACTTATTGGACTCAGAAATCCACACTACATATATCTCCCATGATCTCTTTCTTGTCACTCGAATATAAAATTTCAAGTAGTTTATTTCATTCTCATGTTTATATTGTATGAGTATGTTTATTTAGTTTATTGTATGAGTAGGCTATATTCATTAGTATGTTTATATTGGATGAAGCTTCTAATCCACCTCTAATCTTGCAAGAGCTCTGATTCTTCAGTGACGGTGGGAAATAGTGCTTTGAGTTTTCAGATAGGCTCAACTCTCAGCCTTTGACTTGGGCTCAACTGGATCTAAGCTTATCCGCTGATCCAAGATATTATGTATGGAGTAGGCAATACAAAGTTTGTAATCGAACTTTGCCAGCAACTACGGTACATTCGTAGACTCCACCAAGGACAACGGAGTGCCGCCGCAAAGTTTATTATTCGATAAATTTCAAACTTCTGGCAAGTGAAACGTAGGCGGCAGGTGAAATCTATAGGCAAACTGAGAATCGACTCGACTCTGAGCGCTCAACAGCTCAGCAGGGGACAAACAACTGTTTAAAGCCGAGTCCTAATTACGCGCATGTCAACAACAGGGCTTTGGCGAATTTGCAATGGATAAAACGAGACCTAACAAACAATATCTGCTCGAGTCACTTCCCATTAGAGAGCCAGAAACTTGCATGATGTCTGAAACTTTGTGTAAGACTCGTGTATGAATTTTATCCAACTTGTTTCCAACTGAATCTTTTTCAGCCGCAACTGTTCATCCAAGACTCATTAAGCGTTCTTCTGAAATTGTTTCAACCTGAGATAATGGACTCATCTCTAGAATATTCAGCGCAGACTAGTGTTATAGTTCGCCAGAATGAGAAGATCAACTTGTCTCGCTGAAACTCAATTTCAACTTTTGTTGAACAACTTTTTTGTACAGTTCACTTCAATTCAGAGAGATTCAATTGCATGGAGAATAGTCCTATTCAGCTACATTCTCCTCTGCGATATCAAAAATCTGTTTTTCTCGTGTTTGTAAAAGTGTTTGCTTTGCTGGGAATATGTTGATAAACCTTGTACCAATTCAAAATGTAAAATACATTTTCTTAGACCATTGATTGGGTGATTATTAAGCTTATGACTTTTTTAGCAGAGAGACTCATTCGGGTGTTCCGCCTCGCCTAATCATCCAATTTTTCCTAATGGGAAATATGGAAAACATATAGGGTAAGAAGTCCAACACTGAATTTTAACAAAATTGGTTGATATCAAAGGAAGATGGACATGGCCAGTCAGGAAACTAGATTATCTATTTGAGTCATGGAGCTTCATTATCATTATAGAATCGTCATATCAAACTGTAGAATCGTTTTTCCATATAATTGGGAGAAAAGCAACGAGGAACTCAAAGGAAATACAAATAATATAATAATAGTTTGATAATATCCTTTTTCATATATCATATCGTTTATTCTTTATGTTTATATGAATGTCTATTCATTTTCTGTGTCGGAAGGCTCTGCTCACCTATATCTGCATGACGCATTAAACTCTTATCTAAAAACATAAACTCTATTCTAAGAGCACTGTGCCAATCTCTCAACATATGAGTTTCAATTTGTTAGAACAAGTTCAATGGATTATCATGAAATTTCCCTTATTTCATGACTCTCTTGAGCAAGTTAAAGAATCAAGTTACATTGTAACAAGTTTTTTCCTGATTAATCTGTCTACATCACAGACGGATTACTTTGACAAGAAAAAGAGACTTATCTCAGTAACCTGTTCGAGTGCTGTTCTGAAGTAATTTGAGAGGGAGTTGAAGAGGTGAAGAGAGTGGAGGGAGTATGGAGTCGAGCAACAATTCCAATTTATTGCGAGCCGTATTTTTCAAGCCGCAGCAATCTTCGACCCTCGCTCTTTATATTAAAAAACTACTCTTGTCTCCCCTGTACCTGAGGACTCTACAACAATGTCATGTAAAAGAGAGACGAAAGGTTTTTCGAGATTGGAAAATTGAAGGATATGGGAAGATTCATGGTTACCAACCATAACTTCAAATTCAAGAAAATATCATCAGACTTGAGTATTAAATAATAATATCGGGGTACCGAGCTCTGCTCGGGGGTAGGCCTACAAAGGCACAGGAATAGAAATTTTAAAAGAAAAAAGGAATGAAATTAAACAATTTTTTGAGTACAGTCATCTCTTATGCACTGAATCATCATTGCACTATAAAAAAATCAATCTCAGCTTTCAGAATAATTATTATGAATAATCGAGTTTGAATGCATAATTATCATTTGAAAAATTGCACTTATGAAATTTTGCTTCATAGAAATAATAATACGGGTTGATATAGTAGGATCATTTTAACTTGTCAGAAAACAGCTGATTTAACGTCAGTAAACGAGCGAACATCAATCAGCTGTTTTCTGACAATTTAAAATATTCCTGCTACAACAATTTTTAGCTCAGCTGTTTTGATGAACTCTTGGCGATTTTTCTCAAATAAATAAAAACAGATCACATGGCTAACTCCATGCCTCAAACTTGAAAATAACAATACAGTACAATATGGAATTTTTCAAAATTTCTAATTCCTTTTAATTTTCTATAGATAAATAAAAATCAGAAATAAAAAGGGGAATAGGAGCAGCTTATGTGTTTCGATATTTTCCTCAATTCTAGTAATGGAACCACTGGCTTTACCAAAAAAGTTAGTGTAGTTATGTTTTTCGCGAGTGATCATGTGATTGAAATGCATTGTCTCAGCAGCTGAAATAATCTTGTCTCACTCCCACAATCACCGCTCTCACTCTTTCTTATCATTTACAGCCGACGAAATTTGTTTCTGCTGTCAGCTGATTCCTAAAGGATCGGTTTTTCCTTTTTAAGGTCCTTCAGCGAGTTATCCCAGGGATGAGACCCGGCGCAAACTAATTTTTGTATCACAAACCTCCTATATTCCAAATTTCGTCAAAATCGTTAGAGCCGTTTTCGAGATCCATTGGACATACATAAATAAATACATACATAAATCCTATTATATTAAGCGAGCAATTTCTGTATATATGTATGTATGTATGTCCAACGGATCTCGAAAACGGCTCTTTTTGACGAAAGAAATATAGGATTGTGATACAAAAAAGTTGCGCCGGGTCTCATCCTGGGATAACTGAAGGAAAAACCGATCCAGGAATCGGCGACAGAAAACAAATTTCCGTCGATTGTGATGAGAAAGAGTGTGTGAGTGAGACAAGATTATTATTTCAGCTGCTGAGACAGTGACAGAGAATCAGCTGACAGAAGAAACAATATTATCCGTATGGTTCTCGATGTTGAGAGAGAGTGAGTGCGAGTGAGAGAAGATTATAATTATCAGCTGTTGAGATAATTCGTTTCAATCAGTATAGCAGAATCCAATTCAACTTGTCAGAAATCAGCTGTTTCAAAGAGCAATATCACAATACTTAACCTACAAATGCTGAATCTCGCAGATTATTGAAAAGGTCTTTTAAAAAGTTATTCTTTGAAAGGTCTTCTTTAAAAAGGTCTTTTAAAGACTTTAAAGGTTCTTTAGACTTTCAAGCCTTTTGATTATTGTGTCAAAATCACTGTTTAATTATTACTGGATCAGCTGATTTATGACAAGTTAATTGGCTCCTGCTATAGTAACCAGATTTTCGTATTTCTTTCTGGATTCAAATTTATTAATTAAAAATTAAAAGATATTAAAATCATTAAAATAAAAAGGAATTAAAATCATGAAAATTAAAAGGAATTTGAAATTTTGAAAATATTCCATATTGTATTGTTATTTTTAAATTTGAGGCATGAAGTGAGCCATGTGATCTGTTTTTATTTATTTGAGAAAAATCGTCAAGAGTTCATCAAAACAGCTGACCTAAAAAAAGTTATCAACTCATATTATTATTTCTATGAAGCAAAATTTTACCACAAAAGCGATTTTTCAAATGATATGCATTCAAACTCGATTATTCATAATATTTCGGAAGCTGAGATTGATTTTTTTTATAGTGCAATGATGATTCAGTGCATAAGACTGATGGCTGTACTTAAAAAATTGTTTAATTTCATTCCTTTTTTCCTCTAAAATTTCCATCCCTGTGCATTAGTTTTGTAGGCCTACTCCCGAGCAGAGCTCGGTACCCCGATATTACATAAATATAAACATACATAAATACATACATAAATATAAACATACAGAAATTGCTCGCTTAATATAATAGGATATAAACATACAGAAATTGCTCGCTTAATATAATAGGATACAATTGGCAGTGTTGTAGGAATAAAAATCTGCTGATATTTATAAGCTATATAGTCAAATATTATTTCTAAGTATCAAAATACAGTAATATTTCCAAAAAGGACAGATTAAATATTGAACAAGGATGAAATTAAGAGTGAAATGAAATACTACTCATTTTATTCACAATATAATTGAATCTACCTTCATTACTCACGAAATCACCCATTATTATGAATTAGCCGGCCAATAACGACGAATCTAGCTCAATTATTGAAGTGCTGCAATTATCCGAATTCATTGGGACCGGGTGCCATTTGATTAATCAAATATTCGGATGATTGGGATTAAAAAAAAAACAACAGAAAAGTTAGCAGAAAAAGTCTATTTACAATATAATATAATTGACTTCGATTACTACAGTGTATATACGTACTGTACACATTAACTTACTGTACATAAGAAACTCTGATTGTTAGTGTTATTGTTATAAAATCAATTATTGGCTCCTGAACACATTTGTGATAGTGGAATTTGTTTTGAATTTGTCTAAACATGTTACGTATATTCTCGTGATATTTTTTTTCCAAGCACTATCCGGATGATTGAGTTTTATTGTATTCCGATTTCAGAAAGGGAAAAAATGGAATGAGGAGACAGTATATAAGATTCAATTAAAACAATTTTCCACAATCAAATTTAGTGGAGCATTAGCCCCTGCGCCCACTTCGCAACTGCTATCTGATTTCAGTCAGCAACCCAATGTTGCCAGATGACATTTGGCTGTTTTTCGGCTAATCTAACCTATCAGCCAAAGTCATCTGGCAACGCTGGGTTGCTGACTGAAATCAGAATAACTATAGTGCAGGGGGAAAATTATCGATTAAAAAATTTCATCGATACATTAGTAATCATTCAATGTCAATGTCATTCATTGATTCATTACATTAGATTCAAATCAATTTCAAAAAATTTAAGATCCTATTTATAATTCACATCCTCTTGTCAAATACTTTATCATTCCAAAGACACTTGAATATTATTAGATTTACTGGGTTCAAAGTTATCTATTGACTCGATCTCTAGAAACGGGTTATAAAAAATAGAAGTTGTAGAAAAAATTCTATTTTATAGATAATTTCATTATTCTAGTAAATGAATAAATGATAAAAATTTGATAAATGATATGAGTTATGGATAAAGTTTTCACTTTCAGGAGAAGTGCAAAGAATTTCGTATTGTTCATCCAATCATCAACCACTTCGCATATTGTGAATTTGGAACTCGAAATTTGAAAAAGCTATAATAATAAACTACATTATTCTAATACAGATCTCCATTTCTTTATTGCAATTTCCCTGTTGGTTGTTGGAATTAAAAGACCTCTCACGTTTTGTGAAATAGGAAAACAGTCTTAATATTATGTAGTTCAAGATTTATACAATGTGGTTCTGTACATGAGGGATTTTCAAAATATGGTATTCAGTACTGAACTACGACTACTACTCATATTATGATAAAAAAACTTTCCAATCGTTGAAGAGATAGCACTCATGTCGCTACATTCATGATTTTTTCATTGGTTGGGAAGAAATGGGCGGGGAGGAAATAGATGTTGCTATCTATGTAATGGACAACAAACATTGAAATGGAAGACGTGAAAGCGTGTGCGTGAAGACAAAGTAAATGATTGGACGTCGTCTCATTGTTTTTATCAGGAGAAACAGACAGTCTACAGACTCTTCCCTGTCCTGGCCTCCAGTCCATCAACTCTCTAATCATTTTGCTCTCATATTTCTGGATGAATTCTTTCTTTACCCCATTTTGCTTTTGTTTTCACTCCTCTGAGAGATAGGGCAGCCAACAGATGGTTTTTTCCAACCCATCAAACAGGATCCAGCTTGCTGGTCCCTTCACTCACAGCTTTCTTGCTGATTTCTTTAGCTATTATTCTGGAGTGACACTGATGTATCTACAGTAAAGGTGATAGTCTGAGAAAGTGTGATAGCATATCATGAAATAAAATAATATTGATATTGAAAGAAATTCACAAAACAAGTTTACATGATTATACACAATTTTTGATCAAATTCAATCAAAAATTCAATCAATCTTGAATTAAACAGATGACTTACCAAGGTACTCACACAATTGACATTCATATCATATTTGCCGTTTTAATACAGTCCATGTCTAGTGAGTAATAATATTAATTACATATTAATTACAAAAGATATCAATAACATAATTCTATCCTATATGTTTGACTTTGGCAAGTCAGCTATTCGATTCAAGTTGATTTTGACGGATGAACTTTGATGAAAGATTTATTTTTATCGTGTTCAAACTGACTTGACGGTTCAAATAGATTAAAATCGATCGAAACACTCCAATCTAAAGCATAAAACCCACCATTTTTTCCATGAGTTTAAAATTCCAAATTTCAAATCATGTAATTGAGATTATTAAAGTATCTAGCAAAATCCATCATCCCTAGCAGAAAAAAATCTTTATTCCTTTTGTATCTACATTGAATATTTTTCTCTAATATTATTATTGTGCTCATTTCTGAATATTATTGACTGTTGATAACTCACATGTATTATATTATTTTCATTACTGTCTCTCATTTGAATCTTAGATTTGCGTTCGAGTAGCTGTCAAGACTTTTGTATCATGTTGGAATACCATTGATGCCGATTTCATGTCAAATATCATTTACCGTATTCTCAACAACGTAATCGAAGCTAGTTAACATGAATTGATGATGTTACTAAGAAAATTGCTGAATGGACCAAATTTTTTTAGAGAAATCGAAGAATAATAGAGAAAAAACCAATATAGCGCTGACAGTAGAATTATAGTGGAATGAAGTTTTAATATCAAAATACTGAAATGATGTATATTGAGAGAATACACATGAATTCATACATCATTCTTTATATCATAATTATATTTACATCAATATTATATGAAACTGTTTCATCGAGCCTCAGTGTTGTATCTTGATATTATGTACTCATACAGAATTATATAATATTTTCAAAACAATAGAAAAAAATTTCTGTTAAAATTCTTGTATCCAAATGAAAAATTTGAAGCCCAACAACTGTATTGCTGTCAAAAAGACTGAATCCACAAAAACAATATGAGCTCTTATAATCCATGTTTTATAACATGGTCATGGTTTTGGACAAAATAACTTTCTCTACATTGACATGTTGAATCGATTGATTGGTCCGATTTCATGTGTGGGGCTTTATTACTGTGAGTCCATAAGTTTAACAATCTGTCCAGAGAGGGTTTGTGCGAAAAGCAAGATAAATCTTGTTGCTAGGGCAAGAAAAAAGGGCACTTCGTGAGTTCACCGAGGTCACTTGTTTTTCTGGAGGATGAGAAAGTAAACTTATAGCTCTTGCAATAAACTAGCTCGTGTCAACGACTGACCTTCCCCTTTCCAAACTGGGGCTGACCGCCCCTCCCCTCCCAACCAATGGCATTCGCATCTCGGAGACCGCAATCACACATTTATGGCATCAACTTTCACGCAGAACAAATCAAGATAACGGATAACCAAGGTATAAGAGACTGTGAAAACTCTTATCGAACGTAGACATCACCGCCATAACAGATATTGGCTTGATGATACTCTCCCTTGGCGAGAAATACTCGATGAAATACGTTCTTTATAAAACATTAATTTGTTTGAAGATTGGAGAATCTAGATTCGAATGAATAAATTTTTTCCTAGTACCACCTTCAATCATCGCACGTGCTTGAATTCTTTCAATTTTCAGTTTTTGTTTAGCGAGCATCAATAACCCATGTACTGTACTTCGAAATAATTGAATTGAAACTAGGAATTCGTAAAAAATAATATTATCTACTCCACAACCAGAAACGCAATTTGCCAATTTTACTAGGTGATATTACTTTAACCTGCAAAACTTTTATTTCCATCAACTCTAATAATTCTAATTCCAATTCTATTTGGTATTCAATTGTGCAATTCACTTGATTGAAGCAAGTTGATTCCATCTCTAGTCGTGAGACTTTCTAATCTTTATTTCATTATTACTGTAATCACTATCATATACATGCGTGATAGTTCAAGTTACAAACAAATTCTGCACTCTGGCACACAAATTTTAAACGTTGAACCCAATTTACGGTAAATAATATTTCAATCAATCTGTGTAACTATATAATAACCCCTGACTTCAAACTCTATTGAATTTATTCTCTTCTTTGCCTTCCTTTTCCATCCACCATTGAAGGTGCAAGTCCTTCTTATATATCTACCATGTTTTTCCATTATCCCTCCATCCACCTCTCAAAGCCAGTAATCGAAAAGCTAGTTAGGGCAAATCCTGTTATTAGTGTGAGATGGAAGAGACACATGAAATTGCTTATGCATGAGATGGCAAAGTGTGGCCCGGCAAAATCCTGAGGATTCCTTCAAAGCCAGATGGCTTCTCGTGTTACCGCTATATCGGTATCAAAGTGAAGAGAAAACTTGCCGCTTTGACCAACGTCGGTACTCAACTACGACGCTATTTATAGAGTGGTCAAGTAAGAGTGCTTTGGATGAAAATATTCAGCAACAAGAGCATCTCTGGCTCGCTCGATGTCTTTAAGCCATATTAATTACGAGGGAACAAGTACTGAACCGACTGCTAGGTACACTTGAGAGAGGTACACTTGTTGAGCCTGGCAAAGCTCAAGTCCGTGTTGTGCATGGCATAATTCAAGCGGCCTGGCCAAAGGAGACTTCCCTCTCGCTTGCTCTCCAATCAAAACACTGGCGCAACTTCTCTCTTTGGTCTAGTCGAAAAGCTCTTTGTTGACTAGCTCGGTGAGGGTTTCAGCGTTTATTTCACGACATGGCTGCCTTCGACCACCACTGTGTCAGTTTGCTCCTTCCAAATACCTTATTGTCTCTTCTCCAAATAGCATGATGACTTGCTTCGAGAATTATTCAGAGACTTGACTTCAGAGTTTCAGGCTTGTTTTTGAAGAAGAAATATAATTTTCACCAAATCGAACTTCAATTCTGGCACTTTTAAATGGCACTTATGGCAATTCTTGAGTCATAAGCAACTCATCTAAACGATCACTGCACGATGTGAAATTTTTATGTTGTCTCTTATAACTATATCTAATCGTACAATATACAATAATTGCCAAAATAAAAAATGGCACGGCGTGCAATGCTTATGTAGTGCATTTGTCACTTTAAACCTCTTCCACTGAATATAAAAAAGTTTATGAAATAAATAGTTTTTTAGATGTGTTTCGAACTAATAGGCTCTATAAAAACTGGAATCTAACGAACATCACAGTACTACTGTTATAAAAATAAATTATTCCAAGTGAGAATGATCCTCATCTGACCCAATTGTCTATTTTTTTTTTAAATAGAAATTCACCAATTGCTCAAAACTGCACCCGAAATGCTCACTACGATTTCATTCTTCATTTCACACAAATTTTGACAAATAATAAAATTTGAGAAGGTAAAGGCTGTACAGCTATGGATTTCCTTATCATATCCCCAGGTCAACGTTGAGATGAATATTGTCGAAGTTCACATTATCACATCTGTCAAAAAGCACTCTTTTCAGCAGTTACACAGTGGTTCCATGTAAGGTGAAAGGAGGGAATTGGTTGATTCCCATTATTCATATCCTAGTTTAAGAACATGACACAAATAAGCAGTAATTAATCATGATACATTCATTAATTTTACTCGATATAAATGTTGTTATGTAACATATTAAAGCCATGATTTGGGAGAGTCTCATACATTTGTAACAATTATTATAGACATATATTTCACAGTAAATTATGTTCTATCCTATAATAGGGATACCCTATTATAGGCCAATCACTTTTTATCGTCCCAGCAAACCTAGCCTATTATTATTAGGTGTAGCAAGCAGGGCGGCAAGCAACCAAAGCGGGTTACAAACACAACAAGATTGTTGCCCGGGGGAATCGCGTCTCATTGCGAAATTCCATGATGTTTGCGTTCAGGTCTCTCATTAGTGCGAAGGCCACGCTCACTAATGGAGTGCTTGTTTGACCATCAACACAGAATGGTGTTCGGAGCACCAGGCGCGCAGGCTGCCTAGGCGCGCTCTGCTCGCTCGGTCATTACTTAATCAAATTCCGCTTAATTTGAGGCAAGGATTAGTGTTTCCCAGCGTGTAATAGGAAACTGGGACCACGCTCATTAAGTGGCAAATTACTCCTTTTACCTTCACGCTGTGCAACAACGTATGCGAATGCTTCAACTTGTCGCTTATATTATTGTCGCCATGGTAACCCCCGCTGCATCAATTGTCTTGTCTGCTGCACTTTGTGGATGTTTCCTAACCAACGACATTCGATTAATTAGCGCTACAGGAGCAACACTTAGCACAAGAAAGGGACGATTCTCATGCCATGAAAAAATTATACTGTAGATAGAAAGTTTATAAGCTTTTATTGATGCATTCAACTAAAACCCGTCTTATTGGAGCGTTCAAAAGTTTCATCTGCTGTGTAAAGGGAAGCGGTTGTCCCAGTGGCAGAGGCGAGTTTAATTGGTGAGATTAAATAAGAGACAGCGCCTACCACCTCCGTTGTAACGGTGACCGGCTCCTCTAAATACAAAAATTTATGAGCTTCAAAATCGCTTCCCGGTGGTTCGAAACCCACCTAAAGCTGTGGGTCCATCTCTCATCATCATCCTTCCCATTACCCACGCACTAGCTTAAAGCTTATGTGAGCATCATCCCTAGCAAAAAAAAAGTGGTAAGTATCTTTTTGATTAAAAAGCTTTTGTTGGATGGGGGCTGATACAGATTCCACGTTAAATGCCTCATTGAACAAAATCATTTGTCATTTTTCACTTAACGGTGAATGTATTTCTACAATATTTTCGAATTCCTACTTTGTAGGCTCATTTCCTAACAATTTTTTGCTGTGAGGATGCCCACATATGCTCTTAGCTTGTTCGTGGGTAATGGGAAGGATTATGATGAGAAATGAGTGGACCTACAGCTTTAGGTGAGTTCCGAACCACCGGGAAGCGATTTTGAAGCTCATAAATTTTGTCATAAAAAATGTCGAAGAATATACTCATTATCATTTTCATATCAATATCATAGCCTCCTTGAATGATTACGACTGCAGTGGTTATCCATACTTTTTTAACTGTAGTGAATAATATAGGTAATGTAATGATCTTCATCAAATAAACAATATACTTACGATTGTACTGTATATTGCAAAAAGATAAATATTTTATTCTGTAAGAAGTAATTAAAAATTGCAGTGAATACTGTAACGGCTGTGAATACATATTAATAAGAGAAACGAAAATTCAATGAAAGCTGTATAAATAGATTTAAATAGGTCTTCTGCTGCTCAGTTGACAATATTTGCGGTAGCAGAAGTCTTCAGATCTATTTATATACTGGCTTTCATTGGATTTTCGTTTCACTAATTCTATTTTATTTTGTATCATGAATGAGTATGTAATGTGAGAGATCTACTCACTGGCTGAGTAGGTGTGCATGAGGGAGGCAGCATACAAGCGATTGCTATCCTCATCACTGGTGTTGGGGTGGTACATGTTGTCTCTCCAGTCCTGCCTCTGTCGCTGTCGACTGGACGACCTCTGCAGACTGCCATTGTCCTTGAGGGTGCCTCTGCTCGAGGATCTCCTTGTCTCCATTGCCACGGCGCCCTCCCACCCCCCGCTCTCCTTCATGCCACCCTCCCCATTTTTCCTCTTCTTCCTCGTCGCGCTGATTTTCCAAATCACACGTTCCCGATCATCACTCGCTCACCGTACGTATGCTGCGATTTGCGGCATCATTGTGGACTGTGTCTGGAACAGGCAGAAACAAATCTTCAATGAATAGAAACAAAGTGGAGAATAAGAACAGGAAGAAGAAGGAAAGTGTACAAGGTAGAATTTGAAATTTCTTGCCACTGTTTGACGTAACCCGAAATCATAATGATATGATTTGAAAGAAAGAAATTTTCATTCAATGTCAATAATATTTTCAGTTAATTTCATTAAACCTATTCACTTGGTCTAACCATTAATTCGACTCTCATTTCTTATAAGCTAAAAATGAAATCTTTTGATTATAAAGTATCCCAGAGCTATATGAAACTTATTAGAAACACGAATTACCAATTAGAGGAAATAATAAAAGCCTATTATATTGTTGAAAATTACATTTTATTCCAAAACATAATCGATAAATGTATTATTCTTTTTTTAATCGTTGTGATGTAATCATTGAAACGCACATTTTCAATGAGAGAAAATATAAGATTTAGTAGGGAGCGTTGTATTGAACTCCAGGGTCAACATCTTGGTTGAAGTATTTTGTGCTCTGAGGTCAAGGGAATAGCAAGGGAAAGTAGATGGTGTAAACGGACCATGTATTTTATTATTCTAGCCTTGCAATGGTCTGAATAAAGACATGATGGGCTGAGGGTTCGAAGAAAGCAAATGGGATGGATACAGAGACAAAAGACAAGTAACACTTTTCTAAATAGACGGGAAACAGTTCGCCAAAACGTCTCTCTTTCAAGAAGAGAAATGATTTTGAGGCGGAGTGGTGAGAGCTGCTGCCTATTCGACGAGGTTTGTGGTGAGGCCGAGAGACCAGACGAAGAATATAAAACGCCCTATTGAAGATAATGCTTCAGCATGGCTTGATACCCCTTCACCAACAGCTCGGTTGCCAGGGGCTATTTTGGTTTCAGCAAGGGGTTCAAAACCGATTTGACCCTCCAGCAGTACTTCACCATAATGAGGGATCGTGTACGCCTGAGGCCTGTTTTGCTTTGAATTTTTATTTAATCATGAAATATTGTTCTTTCGCTCCACTGCCTACTGCATTTCATATCTGCACTCCTTCACCATAAAGATCCATTTTCAAGCAGAAATCCTTCTACTTTGGAATCCTTCAAGTTCATTCAACCCTCGGTTTCCAAGGAACAGGCTGGTTTCTTATCAGGCAATTATATACTATTGATAAGTTTTATCAATAGATTCAATATACATAATGATTATGCTACTGCAAAATTGAATACAGATAGTTTACTCTACTCCTGGAAAAATTATAGAAATTATAAGAAATTCATTGCTTATAATTCTCTGTAGTGTTATTCTTAAAATTATTAAAAATATTATTTTTCTGTGGTAGTATTCTAACTCATGCAAGATTCACACATGGCCTGACTTAAAATTGGGCCACCAATTAGGATTTAGATGGGGACCTTTTTTGGAGCAGAGATCATTAAAATATAACTTTTATCTATTCTTTTCAGAAGAATAGCATTATTTCAATGTGAGTACAGAATGTTACACATTATTATCATATTGCATTAGTAAACATGTGGCATTTTCTGGTATTCATATCGATATAGTCCAGTTTTCATATATATTATGTTTATCTCATTAATCTATATTATTCATTCAAGAAAATAATTATTTTCTATTATAGAAAATAATTATTTTCTATAATCTATATATATATATATATATATATATATATATATATATATATATATATATATATACGAGTTTTGCAACTAATATTGTCGCTACTCGCACCCCAATCGCCATCTTTCCTTATTTATCCAGTCTCCTTCAAAAAGACCTTTACTTTCCATTTGGATGTGGACGTTGGAGATCCATTTCTTTCGCGGTCTTCCACGCCTATTTCTGTTCGCCGGTATCCAATTCCAGACCTTCAAAGGTATTCTCTCTTCATTCATTCTGCGCATGCTCATGTATCAAATACTTCGATAATTACAACGTATGGAATTCATTACCAAAGGAGGATTTACTTTCGTGAAGAGATCTTCAACTACTGTAGAAGTTAACAGAACCGAGAAGAGATCCAAATTGAGGAGGGAAGATATGCTACCAATGATGGAAACATTGCAGTATAATATTGTTAAGACGTGGGGATGTAAGAAGGTGTTTGCCCTAAGGGGCCAATTAGTCGTGAGTGAAGTCAAAATACATTACTGGGTTTTGGACCTCTTCATTTCCATGTAAGCGAGTGATAAGTTGTGCAGCAACATCTGAGGGGGATGATTTGTGGAGAGAGGGGGGAGCGGGGAGGCAGGCAGAAGAGCCCTTGTAGTCGACTTAACAAGGGCATTCGACCGTGCTGTAAGGAGCCGTATAAACTTGATGTCTGTGTCTTGTGAAGAGTTTATTAAATCCACTTGTGCAGCTTCTCTTCCTCATTTCTCGTTTCGCCTCCGCCGTCGCAGCGCGCTGGTGTCGACATGGCAACCGTCCAGGTGGGGATAGGGATAAACAATATGCAATCAATGCTTCTGCCCGCCCCCCAATAATCTACCGTTCATTGATCTGTTCCGCCACTTTTTTCATCTCTTCAATACCCCCCCCCCTCTCCACCCACCACACCCACACAAACACATGTCGTCACATTCTTCTTGTTATCAGAGCTACATCGCATCTCGATCGAGAGTCACTGATTCCTTTTTTCAAAAGCGAAGCCCAATAAGCGACTAACAAGCCACCTGACTAACCCCCACCTCTCCAATATTTCTCCATAGCAACAAAAGGCAGTAGCTTCCTGCCGGATATTTCTCAATGGAGCCGTCTTGGGGGCGGATTATGGCACAGCTGAAATGAAATATGGAATTCAATGAGCTCAATATTCAAACTTCGTTCACTTCGTGAATCAGTTTAGAGTTTGTTCAGTTGATTGTTACCACGCAATGATATTCGTTTACTTAGCATGTGGGAGTTTATTTCCTCCCTGATTGTAACACATTCTTTCACCTCACTCTACAGGTGCTTCTGGAAACGGAAGAAAGTGATTGTCCGTACAAAAACTTATAGAAACTAACGAGTTTGATAGTAACTTGATGTTCCCATTACTTTATCTTAATTGTTCACTCAACTAATTGACTACTTGTGGCATTTTAACTTGATGTGTTCTAGTAGAAACTGCTTCTCCATTCCATGGGAGGTATGGAAGTGAGTAATTGGCATTTGCTTCAATTACATTGGATTCTAATCCTTACCATGGAAGAATTATCGGATTTAAATGTATTATAAAAATTGCGATGTGCGTTATTCTAACCAATAGAGTTGGATACAGAATTTGGAGTCAATACATTTCTAGCATTAACATAAGAGAATATTAAATTTCTGTCAAATTGTATTCTTTCCAATAATTTGTTTAAAATTTCATCTCTCATTCTTATTGAATGGAATTTGATTGTGTACATAGGACTTTAACCCCGATTTTTTGGAGCCCACTTGAAGCTGAATATCCATTCATCTCTCAGCATCATCCTTCCCATTGCCCACGCACAAGTGTGGGGCTTATGTAAGCATCATTCCTAGCAAAAAAAATTCGATATTCTTCTTAAAAATATTAAATTTAATTGCTTTTGGGAAGTCTAAGGAGAATCAAAATAAACAATTCTATTGTTGCTTTGCTTCGAGTCGGCAAACAAACTATCGTATCAGTGGAAGTTACTACGAATCTAAAATAGCTTTCAAATGATAGGGCTGGAGTATTTTTGTGGGGCTCCTTCCACCTATTGTTGTTGATGTAGTAGTCTCGAAGAGTGAAAAACAGCTGGAAAAGTTCTCTTCTAAATGAAAAACTAAATTTCCCAAGTGCATCTAGCGTGTTGGGAGAGGGGTGATGATTGGATGGACTTTGCAAGTATTCCGGAACGGAAGTCTTCCTTCTTCTCCCGTCTGGAGATTCCGATATATTGTAGTGGGAACAGGAATCCATCCAATACGACATCGAGACTGCAAACGCCTGCCTTGAAGACAGCTGGATTTTTATCGTGACGTATGAGAATAGATTATACTCTTGGAGGGCCAAATTTCATGAGAAAATCTAGATTCATTAACAAGAGTTTTTATTATTATTAATTTCTTTGACACTTTCAAGTTTAAAAATAAATTTATTTGAAATTAAAATAATTGCTGATTTGATTGATCAAGACAATTTTTCGTTTGAAGAAATTCGATATGATGAGAAATATAAAAAATACAAAATGGCTGACTACTGGTAAACTAAGGAGAAATTGACATTTTCTGTTTGTTCTAGCTTGGAGAATACAGTGGTGGTACTGGAATCAGTATTCTTTGGGACACTCTGTACATAGTTGATCGTATTTTGTAATAAATCCAATATAAAAAAGTTTAATCCAAATTGTAAAAGTATGATTCAGTACTCTCTAATAGACTCATCCACCGATTGTTTATCAATCATCCACCGATTGTTTAGACTCATCCACCGATTGTTTAGACTCATCCACCGATTGTTTAGTACTCATCATCCGTTCAGAATTAAATGTTGATTACAGAGCCATAAATCTATGATCTATATAATAGAGGATTGGGAATTCAGAAGACGATGTACATTCATTTACTGAAGGAGTGATCCCAAGTGAGAGCGAATCTTGGCTCTGGCCTGTTGAACAGATTCATCTCAGTGTGAAATGTACAACAACTGTGTTTCCGATCCGATCTTCTCAAATTCGAAGCCATTCGAACAACAATAGGCCAAGTGTTATTCGCAGTGTGCCTTCATCCGACTCGATTTGCATGCAAATTGTCAGTGAGAGTGTTGGCTCCAGCTTCAGCTTCAGCAATGAGCCAGTCTGACTGGCAGCCAGTTTCCTCATCTAGTTGCCACACAGCTGAACTCTGCATTACTCTCTAGCTTACAAAGTGGATCGCCCAACTGAACAGCTTGTCTGCAGGCAAGATAGAGGTGTAAAACGCTCCCTTGATGGAATGAATGTCTGCATTCTCATTTCCTGAAACTGCGGCAGCATTTAGTGCGAATGTTTGTCCATGGAACGAGTTCATGAACTTATTGACCACTCAATTCCAATTGAATCAAGAGTGATATTATTTCATATTGACAAGTATGAACGGTCGACAAACAGTTTCATAAAACACACTTTACACTTTATAAGTAGAAATATGAAACTCACATTATTGTCACGAACGTTTCATCCTGTTGAACAGACAGTGTTATTTAGCAGTTTTACGATAGCAGTCTCATATTAGGCCTATTTTAAACATTTATGAGGATTCAATCATTAAGTTAATAGAAAAGAGTTACTGATATATAATTATGCTACTTACATTGAAATTTTCAAGAGTATAATATTTTGTCTAGTAACTAACACAGGAATATGAAAGTGAGTTTTCTCTCTTCTTATAGACAGAAAATAATATTAAGTAATTAGAAAGTAATATATAACATGTTTTTTATGTAATAGAAATAAGTCTCGGTTCCCACGAGCGGTTTTTGGCGGTGGCGGTAAGAGGGGGCAGTAGTAGTCTGCTAAATTAGATTATGTCCCATAAGAACAATGTTATTTTTTGTAATCTTTTGAAACATAATATAGCACCGACATTTTGTACATAAAATTTCGTCATCGGACGGACGGCACGCATCGGATTGATCAGCTGATTAGATTTGATGCACTGTTTTCAATTGGAGTGCTCATAATTTATTACTAGGAAGAAAAATAAATATAACAGAAAGTCTGTTCAATTAATTTTTACTTTGTTACTTGTTGACTTGTTAACATCAATCCTTGATGACTGATTATGCTGACGACTGATGATTTGAATTATTATTCAAGGTGTTGAAGTTTTATTCACAGAATTGGTGAAAGTTACAAGTGGACGCAGGTAGTTTTATGTAGTCAGATGACAGCGCAGCGCGTCTTCACGTGGAAAGTCATGTGCGCCAAGCTCCAACAGGTTGCTGAATTCACCGACAGAGCGAAGCACAATGCGGGGAAGACCAGTCATGTGACCAAGTCAATACTGGCGTGACGTCACAGTCAACTCCCCTTCCCACTACCAATACCGAGTCACCAACAAACCCTGTACATCGCCGCAAGACACAAACAGGGAAATAAACTTGTAATCAACAGTATTATGATAACATTTCCACCCCGATTAAAGGTCTTGTCTGCTATTTTTCGAGATATTTCTGGCTGGAACCGCTCCAATTACTTAGGCCCATTGTGGTTTATCAAGTCAGAAGTAATATCATACAGTTTATAAGCGTTTGGTGCTTTGTTTATTTGAAATGGAATAGATACAATAAGTATGAAATCCATTAGAAGAGACTTGTGAAATAATTTATAGAGATTATTACTACAAGAAAGCAATATCTGGATATCAATTTTCAAAATCTTAAAACCTATAATACAAAATCTCCTCTTCTACCATACAAAGTGAAAAACTTTGATCTAGCCTAATGCTATAGCTGCCATTTGAAATAGTGGTGAGCCCCGGTATATAATTTACATCAAGTCAGCGTAATCGCGATTCAGGACAGTCATTAAATTCAAACCTTCCTTTCTGTGGATATTCGAACAGATACGGACAGTTGGTTTATTGTGAAAATGAGTTTCAGTGAAATTGAACCACTAAAATCAAGATTGTGCCACGATTAACAATAGACACTTTGTTACTCAGAGATGACAAATGGAACTTCTCCATATTCGGTGAACAAATTAATGTCAGAGATTATTTCTAATTTCCACAGTATTTATTAACAGAATTAAACACCATACTCGAGTTTCAATTATCGGCATCATCTTCAGTGGATCAAGCCTAAACTGGTTCCTCAACCACTAAAGATGATGCCGTGAGCATCAATATAATTCTAGTATGGAATAATAAACTTTTGTTCTTCGAATGAGACAAAAAATCTATTTTATTCAGACAAGAAGAACTCACAATTTAATAACTGTAATTTTTCACTTGTTTGCAAATAACTGAAATTTATTACTGCCTGATTGCTAATTGATAATACGATTTTGTAACGATATGCATGCCAATGTTTGGGAATTTTGGGTGTGGCAACTGCCACCCTTACAAATGACGCCTATGGATCAGAAGTAATAGTGTCAGTGGACTAGTTCATAAGCGTTTGGTGCTTAAAGTATGTTTATTAGTATGGAATGATACAATTAAGTAAAATCCATTAGAAGAGACTTGTTGAACAATATTTATAGAATTATATAAAACAACGGAAAGCAAGTCGAGCTTATATTGGCATGAATTATCAATTCAAATTTACTAGATGAATATCGTTACATTGAAGAGGCTCTTATAACACAACTTCACACACATCACTTTTGTACTATACAAAGTGAAAAACTTTGATCTACCTTTCTAAAATAGCTTCCATTTGAGATTAATAATTATTTACATTATATAATTTACATCAAGTCAGGGAGTAATATTTCTTTACGACTACATTAAATTCAAACTCTTTCTGTGGATATCGACAGATACGGACAGTTGGTTCCTTGAAGTTACAATGAGTTTTATAAAATTGCAACACTATGAATATTCCACTGATTCAACAATGTCTTTTACTTAGTGACAAATTAGAAAAAATGAACCTTCTGAACAAATGTCAGAGATTATTTTTAATTTTTCAAAATTTCTAAACAGAATAAACATAGGCCTACTCAAACGTATTCGTACTATATTGTGGGCTGTTATCCGCTTCAGCATCATGACATTTCAACGTTCATCAACTAGTACAAGATCTCATCTTTCAATAAACTCCAAAGAATAATACCAATATAATTCTAGTTGAGCAGAATGAGAATAAAAACTTTTGTTTTTCGAAGAGGAAGATCAATGTAATTAAAAATCTATTAGAGGCTTTCTCAGTCGAGAAGATTTAAAGGAACAGAACATGGTAATTAATTTGAATGTAAGTATTGAATGGTCTGATAATTTGTATAAACATGACGCAATCGACGTCTACAACTGAATTGACGAGTAACGGTATGCATGCCCATGCTACTAGCTTAATTTGTGGCTAGGTCTACCAGTTACCTAGTCATAAATTCCTTTGTGCTTAACCCTGAAAAACTTAGCCCACCTATTTTTCATTTCAACACTGCACCACGGATGCTCGATTCATCCACAACTTACAGAAGGAGACTTAATTGATGACGTACAAAATGAGATATGATACCAAAGACCTTAATATTTTTACATTATAGAAATCAATGTATATCATCTGTGAGGATGAATACATGATTGATTAGATGAATCTCCTGATAAAAGATGTCTTGAAGTTATTTTTCCTCTACTTTCAATCGATTGATTACTAAAACTAACACAATAAATAAGTTTCGGAGATGAGATTATCAGACGAAGGACTGTAAACTTCAAAGAATCTGAATAAACATCAAAATCCAATCCGAGATCAGTCGGAATTATTATCCATTATTTTCATAAGAAGTATGGATAAATTTCACCCTCATATTGGGTAATACGTTGATGACTCGTTTTTGAATGTTGCGCATGAACAAGCTGCTAGGTCATTTCTATAATTCCGTTGTAAATGTTTTCCCAGCTACCAAATTGTATGCGGAAGTGGTCGTATATTATGAGAATTTATTGGATATTCAAATTAAAAGGGGTCGCAGGAACGGTGACGTCCCATTTGATCTAAAATGTCGCCTGATACGCATAATAAAGTCGTGATGGCAGTTCATTGCCTTTGCATGCAGTTTATCAATGGAAGCAATAAACAGTAATATGTTACATAATTGCTTTGTGTAGGACCCTGAAGGAAATTGGCAAACGAGACATTTCAATTGTTCCCTACTTGCAACACTGCACCACGGATAAGAATTGCTTTCCCACACTGTAGACAGTACTCAGTTTCTTCAGAATCAGATTAGATAGTAGAGCATACACTCAACAACCTGTGAGTGGAAAGCTTTTTTGATGCATAACTTGAGTCGGAAAATCAATGAGATTCACCACAATCCGCCTTCTGAGGAGAAAGGGATCATGATTGATTATGCTCCTGTCCATCGTGACCAAAACAATGTATGAAATATTCATATCAAAGCTTAACAACACTGGACCAATTACTCTGACAATAGAGGAGGTTCGGAAATGAGATTTGTAAGTTTGGTAGACTAAAAGTATTCTGTAGTGTAAGTTATTGATAATAATTGACTTACCCTCGTAGATTTCATTGTTAAATTCTGTCATCGAAATTCATAACCATACACTTATAACTTTACCTGCGCTCTGTCTCTAAAGTCCGAACTATAAAGAAAGCTTGTTTCAAGCGAAGGCTTGTATGTATGTTGTGCTAGACTCTAGTTACAGATAACTCTCTGAGCTAGACTACCCAGACTATATAGTATATAGTATATACTAAGAGTATATACTAACTACAGACTAACAGTATAGTTAGTCTATGCTTGTAGGTATGTTGTGCTAGACTCTCTGAGAGTCTAGACTCCCATATAGATCAATTATACAGTATACCACTCCTAATTCAGTGTAGATCAGTGTTGTTCCTATGATTGAAAACACTCACATATCAATCAAATTCCTTTGGAAATGCACTCAAAGTGAGTGTTGGCAATACAACACTTTAAATACAACACTTGTAATAGAACACTTTTTGTGAATTCTTTGAGTACGCGATTGAAAATGCGAAATTATCTGTTTACACATAGTTGTGTTTGAAACACAAGAATATCTGTTCACAATATTTTGCAAAATGGAATAAAAGATTAGTTTCATGGTATATTTCACTTTGAAAAACCTTCAGTCACGATATAATGGAATGAAAATGATGAAATATAGAAGATGTTTCCTTAACAATTTTCCAAGATAATTTCCTTATTTAGTATTGTTATGATTACTGAGAAAAGAATAATAATTTAAAGATCGTCATCTGTTTAGAAGCGTTTTGAAGTTTGCAATTGTCGACCAATTACTGTAGAAACAAGGAAAATAAACCGTACTTTCCTCTGGAGAGACAAATAACAAGTTTCTCATTTCTTCGCATCGTCTGTATCCATTTTTGGATCTAAAACGCTGTTGGCTGTTCAATGTGGAGAGGTATGCGCTACACAATCTTGGAGAGCTATGTCGCTTTTTTATTAAAATGGAGAGAAGGAAAGAGCGAGAACGGGTGGGTGGTACAAAAAGAGACCAAGTTTGCCACGGTTACGAGGAGAATGAAAATTGTAGGGAAATATTTTCAATTCATGTTGTTGTAGCCTATATCAACAACAATACTGATGAGCACAATTCGAGAGATAGTATTGATGTTGCGACTAGTGAATGATAATCTTCTCATGCATGATATTATCAAGCAAAAAAAGAGCATATAATGTTTGCTTTTTTCAATGTTTGTGAAATAATCTTCCTCAGAGATTATTTAAAAAATAGAACAGCGTCACTCTTGTATACACCAGCATTCAGGAAATTGAAAAAGTCTATTTTTTCACTACTAGTATTTTTTACACCCCACATCAATGAATCATGAAATATCATTCTTAGAGCAAAACCAAGAAACAAGGAATCTTTCAAAACGATAATGTTATTTTGATCGCAGTGACTTTATGAATATTATATTTTTGTTTGCTGATCCATTAAGGCCTACTCTTCAAGTTATTTGTAAATTATGTATTATAATGTGCTATGCAAGGGGAGTTCAATGTGAAACTAACCGCATTTTATTCACATTAATTCCTAACACATTCTAAAACAGAAACCCTCACTAAAATAACGCATTGAGCCAAATACTGTAGTTCGCATTTTAAGGTTTCCTGAGGATCGCAACTATATGAGCCGTGTAATCAACTTACGAACGGTATGATTACTCAATTTTTACTCAAACTAATATACTGTTTTCGTGTGATTATGTTTTACCACATTCAATGTTCACTGCTAAATTTTCAATGACTCCTTAATGACCTCACTTTTCTAATGTTTGCTTAATAAGCGTGTCAGAATATTATATCAGAGCTGGCAATTATGGTATCTTTTCTAGCAAGTTTGTACTAATTCTTTCCATGAATTTTCATTGTCAAAAGCTATAAAAAAACTCACAGTGATCTACTTTCTTTTTTCCTCAAACCCCTTCTATCCTTCGCACTTCGTATCATGTTTGAAATCCTCCTTGGAAAATAATAACAGGGGATCAAATCATGGAGTGGAGCAATACGTCGTCTTTATTGTGTAAACAATCATTGACTTATTTATTCTTGGAAGTTTGAGTAGAGTACTAAACTATTGAATCACCAATTTATCGAATGAAATCCGATGGAAAATAATGTTCGAATGTAGAGATTTCAAAATGAAGTTGCTTGCTTCTCGATATAATTATTCCGTCTGACATTGATGAACAAAACTTCACAGACAGAAACTACCAGCTCATGTAGGATTAACGTGCAATCAACAAAAGCTTCGTCAGTGATGAAGAATTTGATCCATTTCATTCTAATATTAGATTGGGCTTAGCAGGAATTCCAACAATTGTTATCTGTGGATGTGATCTAGTGCATGCAGGAGAGTGAGAGAGAAATTCATCCATTTGTTTGACGTTTAGAAAGAACTTTTTTGTTATTGGTTTAAGCCGCCAAACAAAACAAAAACAGTGGCATAGTCGTCGACTGGCATTGAAACAGGATGGAAAAAACTCATAAAAGCTCTCGGTCAGGATGAGGTTTGTGCAGCGCTGGCGTTTCAGTCATTCTGTCAGTCTGAGATATTTGTATTTCGGACAGGTAATCTGGCGCTCTGCTTCCGCAGCCAGATGCGGTTCCATCGATTTTGAATAAAGCGAATAGACTCGAATACAGTACCTACACGCTGACATCACTCAGTCTGCTACCTTCTCTCTTTACACTCCCCCCCCCCCTCCTCCCCCTCTGCATCAGCCATCGCCGACGTCTGATGGATCCGCAACGCCTACGCGACACATTTCAATATTTATCTAAATATGGATGTCACAGCATCGAAGCTTGCGTGTGAATAAGATAACACACTCGCAATACTGGTACGCATTAGAATAAGCAATCATACCTTCGCTGCTTTACATTCTTTACTCTCAAATCAGCTTCAGTATTTTCAGACTCGATATTCCATGTTAAAAGTTGAACTCATCTATCCGGGGTTCATTGAATTCGTTGGATAAAAACAAAAATTTGATTAATTTTAAGTGAATTATAATCGATGTTAGTTACAGTATTACATCAATTAAAATTTAAAAGTTTTATATAATATCATGATCAGGTCTTGATAAAATGAAAATTATGGATGCATGTGACGCAGAAGTGAGACAACTTCAATGTAACAGCTACAACATCACCTTCACTATTACACAAAAAGTTTAATATGAGACAATTTCAATCGACTCCCAATAAGTTAAGTTTGCTCCCACTGGTAATTTTTAGAGGAAACAACTTCAATATTCAAACTCATAAGATTTGAGTTATTTGGAATTGAATTCTTCCGATATTCCAAGGGGACTGTTCTTGAATGATACAATAATATTACTATGAAATATTAATAAACTGATCTTATTCCTCTCAAGTTTTCAGTAGAAATTGTGGGTTTTTAATCTGAATTACATCATTGAGCTACAGCAGCTTTCAAAACTAATATTAGCCTTCTTTGGGATGTCCAAAGTGGTTTAAGATCGTTTCCAGCCTTATGTTATTTTTTAGGACCTAGAAGTCTAATTTGCCTGGGCTACACAGGAAATAATGTAAAGTATATTATTCTCTAGAAGATATGAGTCAATTTTCCTTTAAAAATTTTTGAGAGTATGTTGATAAGTTAACGTATATATTATTGACTATTGCCTGTAATATTTAATAATTATTCATTTTTTCAGATAATAATTTATTCTTGACCAATAAATACTGCTCACCAATAGAGAAACCAGAGATTCTGTTTTCACAAATCATGAGTACTCGATGGAATTGAATTCGCAAATATAATCACAGTAACGAATTCATTCGCAGTTATGTTTGGAGAGGAATGAGACAAGACGCAGTAGCAGATTGAGGCGTGAAGCAGGAAGCCGGAGCCGCTCACCCTACTTTGTCGCAGAAATTGTTTACACACCCACTGAGCATCGCAGCGCAGCGCAGTCCAAGTGACCAGAACAATAAATCAGAGCTGTGTTTCAATGGGAGTTGTAACTGAGCTCTTGGCAAACTCATGAACAAATAATAGCAATTTACATGAGTGGCATCTATAACAAGCTTTGAATCTACCGCTCAAATTCCTAACTGGCTCTGAGCTCCAGAAATAAGGACGCTTTTCAATATTGATTCATATTCACGAGAATCGCTCATTAATCTTCTAAGACTATATTGCAGTATTGAGAGAGTTGAAAAAACTATTCATTACATTACAAGACATTCTCATCAAGCCATTTTGTAATAAAGCAATAATATTTGTTCCATCTACAAATCTAGAACATTGTGCAACAATAGAAATATTGAATACCTCTCGAACATTATATTTGAATGTGACAGAGGAAGAGCATATTATCAAAATGTGTTTTTTTCCAATAAAAATCAATTATAAACATCATTTGACAGTATGTAACCGATCAATTTTATTTCAATTCCATACAATGAATCGATTTTGAATTGAATAGTTGAAAGTAGACTACATCATGGTTTATCAACGCCACTCAATATAAGTCCATAAATACCTAACAAATCAAGGTTTTTCATGGACAGAATACAATTCAAGTAGGCTAATCTGGTCTAGTCTAGATTGTTATTACTATTGTTTTTTTTTCTTGAAAAAAAAAATATATTTGAAGGTTATTGATTTGCTATATAGAATGTTCGAGAGACTTTCAATAAGCTGTTTCATTATCCATTTTAGATTGGTAGATACAAAAAATATTTTCCGCATTTTAATGGAGTTCAGTTCAATACATTTTTATTTGGAGTTCCAATGGAGCTTCAACAATGGAGATTACAGACCTTTTTAATTTTCGACAAGCAATTGGAAATGTTTTTCCACCAATATAATACAACTAATACTACTGAAACTAGTTTAAAAAACAAGAGATATACCATTTTTGTAATTGGATCGCTGAAGCGAAAAGGTTTTGCAATGACTTGGTGATATTTGAATGTAAACAATTATATTCAGTATTAATCAAAGTAAAAATTCACTCGGCCAACTGTCAATGGCAGACAAAATAATCATTCGGTTGGCTGGATTGATACTAATTGGCAATTGTCATTGAGAAGCACAATATGGATCAGCGAGAGGATTATTCCAGACTCCGGCGACAATCCTATTAATCATCAGAGAGCACAGCACAGTCGCCAGGCCACGGCTCGGCTGCTACAAAGCGAAATTCAATATTCAATTCAATCCGCCGATGAATAATGTTGCCGTTATCCTAAGAACTTCCCTGTGCCGCCACACCCAGCTGCTGAATTGAAAATCAACAGAGCCTCTAGTTGAAAATCCTCTCGAATGTTATCAATTACTTACACGTATTGGTAAGACTTGAAAAGTGATTAAGAGACTGCAATCAATTTCCTTCTGTCATTAGGAAATTCCCTTAGTATTGTAAAATACTAGTCTTAGAAAGTTCTTGCCACTTTTAATGATGTTCCATATTAATTTATGTTTTATGAGTTATTCCTTTAAAATTGATTCTGAGATTTTCATTTCTGTTATTGCAGCTTTATTGATGCTAATATTTCACTGTTGTGAGGACCTTATAGCAACTGATGGAACTCTCATTCTGTATGCAATAGCTCATTATAAGGACATTTTAAATGAATACTATTCTCATAATTGAATTAATAATGGGATTCTTCACCTTAATATTTTTATTGGCTTAATGTCGTTATCCAACGAATAGTGTCGTGAACAATTTCAAGAAAAATTTTAAGGGATTTCAAGGAATGCTAAGAAACTATCATCTGATAATCATGACTTTCCTGTTCAAAAGCTATTTGAATAGTGAATATTGAGATAAGTCAAGCTTTTATCATTTGTGGTGGATCTCAGAAAAGTTATAAAAAAAAGACTTCCAACATGCAGAATATCATAAGTACTTTTCAAATCTCAAATAGAACGTAACCGGCAAAAGATTAACTTGAAATTATTTATGGAGTTTCTAAGTAAGGTACGATGTGAGTTTTCTCATTTAAATTTTCTTGCTAACTGGAACTAGCTTCGGAAATTGCCCTTAATCGCTAGAGTGATATCACTTGACCCTTCTTATCTAATCTTACTGATAAGTTACTGTATGTTTTTGTGTTATTTTATTAATCAATTGTTAAACATATCGACACTGCCCTATGTACTTTAATTTCGTTGTGTGACTTTGTCAATACTCTTAAGCGGGATCACAATAAATGATTCTTGACTCTTCTTGATTCTTGATTCTTTATCATCGTACTTTGTCATTCACTTTGCTGATTAACAAATAGTGGAGATATAAACATCAGCTTCACATGAAGTATTATATTGAACTGCATAGATGAGGTAGCGAGAGACTTACTATAGAACATTGAATGAATATTCCGCCGTGAGAAGCTTGTTAACGCCGCGTGATTTTCGTTACGTTTGTGAACTCAACAGCAATATCCTGTTGAAAAGTTGATTGATATTCTATCTTTACTCCTAGAAAATGTGTCATATCGTTGAGTCATAGAATGAGGTGTACCATATCAATATTTTTCACATCCAACTAAAACTTATGCTACTTTTTTAGTAAGTGGAAGAAATCTATTCGGGTGTCAGATAATTAAATTATCTTTAATATTTCAATCTTC
This sequence comes from Laodelphax striatellus, assembly GCA_017141395.1. NCBI lineage: Eukaryota > Metazoa > Arthropoda > Insecta > Hemiptera > Delphacidae > Laodelphax > Laodelphax striatellus. Next base: position 37,050,720 of record CM029531.1, on the reverse strand, counting down.
CAACCCTTGTATAAAATAATACATCATTTCATGGAATCGAATTATCCTCTCAACATCTAGTGTCTCTGTACTATGAATATATCCAATCTCTCTCAATAATGACTGTTCGGACTTGTTTTTTCGACGACAAATAATTCCAGGTGGATAGTGTATGTCAGGAATTTAGAATTCACCAATGAATTCGCGGTGTAGTGGAAAGCAGAGAAGCTGAAAATCTGATTGTGTATCGCAAACATGATTCTCGAGGCACGAGATTTGTATGTGGAATCGATTTGTTCTCACTCTGAACAGCTCAGATATTCTGCATTCTCAATTAGCTGCGGTGGTGCCATTCGGATCAATTCGAGAACTGATCAGTCGATCGCAGAAAATTCGTGACATGCTCGAGTTATCTATCAGCCGCTGGCATTCGATCGGTTGGCGCACATTAATGCCCCCCCCCCCCATTTTCAAATGAATGCAACTTACAGGCTCGGGTCTGTTTGGACTGCAACATGCCTTTCAGCATTCTAATGGCACCTTCTCAGTTTGCAGCTTTGGAATGCATGTTCTGCTCGTATTGAATGTATGAAATTGACAGTCTGTCGCTCAACATAGGTAGGCATGTGTAAACTATTCAAATAACTTTGAAACTAAAAAGTAGCTATATTTTAGAATCGAGAAGGCTTTTGAGATTGTCTATGCACAAAGTAATTCCACTAACTTTACCAATTCACTTTTGATGTAACAGCTGACAATGACATGAACGTCTTTGAAATGAAATACTCTTGTTTCCCTGGACCTAATTATCACTGAAATACAATACGAGGATAATTGAAAGATGGAATTGCAGGATGGAATTCCTTTTAATGAAATTTTTATCAATAGCAATTTACTCCATTATAAATAGTTTCTATAAAAACCGATGCAGATAAACTTATCTCAAAAAAGTACTAATTATTGTTTTCATTCAGCTAGTATTTTACGTACAGACTGTTCATTATTTTATTAGAATTAAAATCCTTCAAAACCAATCAATAAATGAAGGATTCGATAAAAATCTCTGAAAAAGGTATCATTATTGCATTATGTGGTGAGCTCTTTGGAAGGAAAGTCTTGAAAGCCGAGATATTATTATAACTGCATATTGATTGATAAACTTATTGAGCTCATTTTCATACACTAAAACTGAAAAAGCACAGGTTTTCTATGTTACATCTCTCTACGCACCCGTCCTAAAGCTTTGCCTAACAACTAACCTGGCTAGTAGGTAGCAGCATAGAGGGGTCTGTGCCACCGAGAGGGCTGTGCGCCCTAGTACAATTATGAAAAATCTGTAACCGATAAACTGAATGGAAATCAACGATTGACTAATATTCTCACAACAATCCCGGCCGGCTTATGTTTCTGAACGGACCTCAAAAAATTAAATTTATGAAAAAAACATAAAGGTTAATACCATGAATCGTTTAAGAAACCTGAATACATCTCTCCCCACAGTGATGAATAAATAATAAATATTATGACTGATTCTCTTCTATTCCATTTTCCATCACGAACTGCTAATCGATGATTCGCTTGAATGAAATTTTAAACGACATAGCAGTCAATAATATTTGTGAATTATTGTTAAAACTAGTACTCACGTGGTGGAGCGCTTTTGGACTTTACGTCCACCATCAACACTGTGTAACGACTACTTTGCAGGCAAGAGGAACCGACACTATAACGTGTCCTCCGAAACACGGGGATTAATCCATCACCTATCGATTCAATTCGATTTCACCGATTCTGTTTCTTTGTTGATGATGGACATAAAGTCCTAAAGTGCTCCACCACGTGAGTAATAGTTTTATAACTATAATTCACAAAAATTATTGACTGTTATATCGTTTAAAATTTTATTTAACTGAATATGACTGAATTGATCTTCGAAAACAAATATTCTTCGTTATTATTCTCTTTTTATTTTCATTCTCGTTATTCTCGTTATTATTTTCATTTCATTCCATTCCATTTGATTTCATCATCAATCATCCATTGACCACCTATACAAGGGGCATGCGGATTTGTTAAAATTATTACTCAAGTATTAAAAAAAAGTAGTTGCTTTAAGTAGGTGAAAACGTTTTGCACCTCTTTGATGCCACTTGAAGATTAATTATAGTTAAACTTCACATGCTCTAAATATTTTTATTACCTTCACGGAGGTTTTCTATAAAGGAACGTGTACCGTATTTTCCAATTATGAATAAATCACCCAACCTCCCGGAGTAACGTGACGTGATGACTGGTGAGAGTGAGAGGGTGGAATTGAAGATGGCATCACCAGAACTGCTGTACGCGTTTTGATGCATACGAGAAAGCCTTTGCACGAATAAGGGAGTAAACATAGGTGGCGGCGGTGGAGCCGAGATCTGAAGGCAGAAAAGAATATAATGAAGAATAATGGGGTAAGAGTCAGGCGAAGAATGAGCGTGCATGGTAGGCAGTGAGTGTATTTTTGAATACATATGTATAAATTGTATGCAAAACGAGGAGCGAGCCTTGAAGGGCGCGAGGGATGGAGCCGGGCGGAAGGAAGTGTTTTGGGGAAGCGAGCGAGCGTTCCGGATCTCGAGTTCTCGAGAGATTGAGAGCGAGCAGGGTCGAGTCGGATGATTGATGGGTGCAGCAGAGAGAGAGAAAGCTGGAGAGAGAGAGAGCACTGAAGGGTCTGGTGGAAAAGGCCTTGCGTGCTCGGCAGCGTACTACACAACAGGTAGATGATCTACATCCGCCGGGTGTAATTAGATTCTTGTTTCCACCTTCTCACTACCAACGCTCACCACCCTCCCCTCCCTCGCCTCTTAACATAATCTTCTCTTCTCTTCATAATTATCTCCGGTCCCAGCGCCGAATAGTGGGTCTTAAACTGCAGTCGGCAATGAAAGTAGTTTAAGCGTAATGACGACAATGGAAAAATCACCCAGAGGAGCTGCGCTGAAACAATGAACTGACACAGAAACTGAGAAGGAAGATTTGTTCTCTAAAATTCTTCTCTATTCCCTTGAACTTTGTTGAAGCAAGATGACTTCACGAACATTCATTGTAAACAGTAAAGAATCTTTATAACCGACTTACTCTCAATATTATAATTATTTCAAGATTTTCAAAAGTTTCTTGGGGAATTGAAAAATTATCATGGCTCCAATTACTGTTCTTCTAACTAGTTAGACTACAACCTTCGAAATAAATAAATGTTTGCGTTCCTTTTTCAGATATTTTTTTAAAAATAGAAGGCAAGTACCAAGAACAGGATGATGAGTAAATTAATTCAGAAATGCGAAATCCTAATAATCAGCTAGATGATAGAGTTCCAATAATAAACTGAATAGTGAAATAGAATCTTTCGGGTAAGAAGGATGGAAAATTACCGTTATTTATCGTTTCTATGGGTGCGATTTTTTTGTGGGTGGGAAACAAGCATGATGAGGGAAAACCTCATTTACAGCCGCATGAAAAATTCTACCCATGAAAACGTTAAATGATTCTTCCATATGCCTTTCTAAAAATCTATAATTATATCCTATTTTATGCACTTCCATGACTACATGCATTCCATAGCCATCAAAGTGTTCGTTCACTCATTGTTCTTCTCCCATGTCTCTTTTCTTATAGAAGAGCTTTCATTGCTGGTAGATTCCGAAGATATGTGAGTGTACGATATTGGCGAAGGAAAAATAATAATGTCCAGGGTAGAGAGCAACACTCTTGCTATACAATTCAGAATGGTCTCTATCCAGCGAGAATATTGCATCGACAATACGCTCGCCGCTATTGGACATTTGGACATTATCAGAAAGATGTTGGAACTATCGCATTGTAGGAAAGCCGTAGTTGGGACCGGCCGTGATGAAAAAAGGCAGCCAGCCGAGGCTCGAATGCTCTTTGGCAAGAAATACAAGTGTATTATCGCCCCCTCTCCACTGATTCCTAGCAGTCCTTTAGTCTCCCTACATTTGTTCAAATATTTGTTGGGCGTGTACGGTGTTGTGTGGGGGCGGGAGAGAGGGCAGATCAAACAACCTTTGGCCCTAGGCCTGGCGAATTCCTCCCTCTCGGTAACTGTTCCAAGAAAACAACCACGCACACATATTGGCTCACGGAGAGAGAGTGGCGCGGGGTGGATGTAGAGACCTCGCGAAAGTACATCTAACGTGGGGGAAGAAGGTAGTTTATTGTTCATTTTGCTGTTATTGCTGGCACTCGATATACATTTCTCATTCTCCTCTCTCATTCGACGTCTACGCTACTCAAACTTGGACACCTAGACTGGTGCCTTGTTTATACCTCAACTTCACCTTATTCAATAAGCGAAATACATTAGCAGGAAACTTTGAACTCAACACATGGCTCATATCAATAATTCTTACTTGAATATAAGTTACTGACTGTCTAAGATTGCAATTGACTTTGCCTTTGCGGTACTCAGTTTAGAATGACGCAAGAATACTCCATCTCAGGATAACTTACATTTTATCACAAAAATATATTCTGGTATTGATTTTTGCAATTAATTGAATATAATCGTTCACTTAAATTTAAAAAAGTAAAGTTTCTCTAGGAAACGAGTATTATTCATTCTCTACGAGTATATTGAAGAATTCTTTGAATTTAGGTGTTCTTATCATCATCATTTTGAGGTGATTCCTATTTCTCAATAAATAAATTCTGTCACTCATTTCACAGAATGGTACTTATTTCACAAAAATTAGAAACTAAGAAGTTTGAATTTGTCATTGCGTATTTGAAAATATGAAATAATAACTCATGAGTGATCTCCATGTGACCAAAGTGTTATTATTTTACATTTTTCATTTCTCTGATACGAAGATGAAAATGATGTTTTCTCAGTATATTTTCCCTGATGGAAGTGATGTATGATAAAATTATGGATTGAGAATCCATTTTTGAAGAGCTTTCAATTCTAAGAAATTAGGAAATTATTGAGAGATTTCTAAATGTAGAATGATCTTACAATGATTATGAGTTGAAAATTTTCTGAGAAAGGTACCGAATTCCAAGCTACCATTATCGGTTACTCCTTGAGTAATAATTCAAGAGTCAATTTGAATGCAATTCCTTAGTTTGCATAATTCAATGAGCAGGAGATTTGTTCACCGAACTTGCTTCTAACTCGTAATAAATCAACTCCAGATGAACATGAGTCTAGAAAAGTTTAATTCCATTTTGATACGTTTCATAATCATAACCTGTGGATTGTAGAACCAGCCCATGATTTGATGTAATCTTTTTAGAAAGGATATATTTTCGAAATAAAATCCATCGATCATACAAAATCCAAATAAATTTAACCGCTGGGAATGACGTCATTTCACATTAAAAATAAGATCATTTCACTATTGAGCTACGTTAGATGACCTCGTTATACGGAATTTGAATTTAATTTACTCTTGTGCAATGTACCATAGTTTCAGATACCTTCTTGATGTTTCCCATGTACTTTTCGCCGTTAATTGAAGTTTCAATTAACCCACGTTCTGTCACCTGAGATCTGGTACAAGTTCTGAGCAGGGTCCTTGTCGCATTCACCTGGGATGAGCAACGGTAAACATTTTTCAAATGTCGAAAAGAGTTTACGTTTTGAAATTTACGTTGACAGTCTTGACGGTAAATAAAGACATTTTCGTATTGGCAGCGAGGATGAGAAAGTTAGTTTGTCAAGCAGGGCGGTTGAGGAAGAGAAGACGTGTAGGAGGTGCAGGAGTAGGAGGAGGAGGACTAGGAGGAGGAGTAGGAGGAGGAGAAGTTGCTGGTGATGAAGAGGGCAGCGTGTTGATCTTTTCAGAGGGGATGAAAGGCTTGTGAAAGAAAAAAGATGTATGAGGAAGGTCGGGATTGAGGGTGGAAGCAATGAGGAACAGAGGGTTGTATCTAGCGAGGGGAAAGCCGTTCTCTCCATCGCCGTTCTCTACTGCAGACGCCGTTTCCCTCCCCCCCCCACCATCTTCCCATTTCTCTTGGCAAGGAGCAAACATTTGCAGACAACATCGTAAACTATTTGATCTGCTCTGCCGTTTAAATACAAAGTGTATACACGAAGCGACGTCCTGCAGTCACCGACGCTGCGCGACTTATGACGCAAGGGGCCCAAGACGTCGGTCACCGAACGCTCCCCTCTCCCCCCACCACTACAAGCAACAAGTCCCATCCCACACTACGCCAACAATCAATTACTGCCTCAGCCAGCATAAGCTGTCCAAATAGGTGCCTCATTGTTGATACTATGTATGAGATGACTTGGTTGCTCAGTGTACATGTTTATTGGAGATGCGGATGCATTGAAATATTCTTGTTTCATACCATGTTATATCGTGATTACTACCAATTTATATTATTCCACTCAAGCAGTTTTTCTTGATGATGTGGTATTTTATTTTTATCAGAAAAAACCATCATGTTTATTATTAAGTGGCTATGAAGGGGAAAGAGCTGAGGACTATTACAGAAACTTGTGAACCACATGAAATGTATTGCTTTTTGCTGAGTGAGATGCTCACAAGGCTATAGCTTGTGCGAGAGAAATGGTAAGGATGATGATGAGATATGAATGAACTTAATGTTTCAGGCTCAATCATTGTGATATGTGATCGATCTCTATAACAAGATTCATACAAATAAAATTCATAAATTTCTTATGGTTTTGAATATTCGAATTATATTACACAATTCCTAGAATCTAATTGCCTCTACACATACTTCTCCACTTTTGAACAACAACGTATAGGATATTTTCCTGTATAATTATGTGACTGAGATAATGCAGCTAACATGCCGTAATGGACAAGTGCTTATTCAGCATATTCCAAAAGAATTCGAAATTTAAGTAACAAGAATAGTAACTCAAATTTCTCAAACTTCCTTCTAATTTATAATTCAGTAAAGATATAACATATATTTCTGTTTCACCCTACTAGCATCACATTACTAGAACTTGTTACTCGTACAAATTGTTCCAATATACATTATGTAGAAAGCCTTGATACACAATCAATAATTCACTTACATGAGCCTATCGCTGCTTGTTGTACGCATGAATTGGGCGCACACAGTCGAATATGAATATCGTGTTCACATTGGAATGCAAGTTATTTCATATCTAGACAAATGATTGCCTACCATTGTTGATGTTATCTTTGGGCCCCTGTTTATGATGCGTTATAACACTGATCGTAATGATGAGAACCGAGGGCTGCACGCTTGAAATATCGATAGAGAGCTAAGGAATGCATGGGGTGGATACATGCAATTCAATGGGGGTGAATAAATTAGGAATGTTTTGATACCGAATGGCAGAACACACACAGACAGATAAAGCGAAAGGGAGTAACAGATACCGAGCCTATCTGTAAGACTAGACGGAAAAGGAAAGGATAAAAATCGAGATTAACAATAATTTATGACACGCTGTCCTTGACAGTGGTAAATGATGTCTGTGGAAAAAACAATCGAAGAACGAGGCGCTCGGATAGTAGTTTTTGGCTCCTGCCTGCAGTGCATTCATCTTGTGCTCGCTTCTTCCGTAACGAGCAGTCGTTTCATTGGATCCGGAATCGATTCCGCACTATTAGAGCCAGTTGAATGCTGCAGGGGGGGGGGTGTTGGTACACCCCTCGTGGCGCAACAGTGACGTCCTGGCACATCATAATCGGAAAGTAGGAGCAGGCAAGTAGCGTACACAGCACTGTGCTGAACCTGCATTCAGATCAGACTGTGACCAACTCACACAAAGCACGAGTTTTGCCAATAAGCAATCAATCAAGCATCGTCGTCATCCGGGCCTCGCATTATTTCGCCTGACGACGAACGGCCCTTGCATAGAAATCGCATCGCAACGCAACGCATGGACAAACCTCGACTCGACTAGTATCGATCATCGTTATTCAGATTCGAATTGGAAATGGATCGTTAGTGACCACCGTCGTCTCCTATCCTGTACAATGCCACCACCCGAGCTGATTCCCTGCCTCGATAATGTCAGCACTCAAACACATGAAACTTATCTCAACATCAGTGCCACCAAAATCACCGTACACTATAACTCGTGTGATTTTAATTTCGAACAATTCCGCTATACCCTTGTGCCATACATACTACTGATGACAATCACCAACCATCGGCCAATCACTGTGAACCTCTTGATAATTATATGAAAATATTCCATATTATATCCAATTATTGAAGTATTGTATTACACATATATAATACAATCATGTTCGAACACGAAGATATTGATGATAAGAATTACCAAAATTGAAGCTTATAATTATATTTAAATAATTATTATGTTTGAAATCGTTCCAAATTTTTGTTTATCGTATGATAAACGCAAAAGTACTTTATTATCAAACTTGGAGACTTGTGTCAGGTTCAGAGGTTTGATTGACATTGAATGGGAGGAGAATCCATTATTCTGAAGTTCTACAATTATTAATTCTCCTGAATAGAATGAAGATTCTATTTGTCATGCCGTATTATCTACAAGAAATACATTAGAATTCTGTCCATTTTCAATTTAAAAGTGTCTACATATGAGTATCACAATGCGAGTGTCTAATACAGAATCCAATTTATTTCTAATTTGTTCCAGAATTCAGGAATTCTTATTTTCCTGTGAGAAAAGGAGCAGTTTCACTTCTAGAGCTATATCAATGAAATCGAAGAGCAAAAGAAAAATATTTTCAGAGATCTCAATAATTTGTTCCTTTTCGTTTGCGATTCAATTAATATTAAGATGGAAGGTAAAAGTCAGAAATTTTTTTAAAGTCATAATTGCTTCTTACAGGTTGACAGCGTAAAATGTGGCAGAGGAGTTTTAGGAACATTGACACTTTATTAAAGTGTTTGTTTATCTTGACCTTAATTATCATCCGGTATTGAAATGTCAGTCCAAATCTAACTCAATCAATGAAGGTTTGGAGTTTTAAAACTTCATGCAAAATCTAGAGTTAAAATCGTCAACGAGCTCAAATGAAGGTTGAGTTATTAATAGTTGCAAATTCCAATCGTTTCCAACTCATTAATTTGATAGAGGTGAAAATTAAATTTTTGAGGTACAGCAACAATTCTTGTGTTTATCTTCAGATTTAACACTTTTACCTAATCAACAAATTTCTAGCTTCAAAAAATTAGCGAGCGAAGTAAGTAATTTACAGAGTGGTTGGTTTTAATGATTTTCCAATAGTATTGAGGCCTATAAACAGCATCAACTTAAGAACTGGACTGATTAATGGCTCAACCGAAGAGATTCTGTGGAAAAGTATTGTGAAAAGTATTAGCTGAGACTTTCATAATAGAAGTAAGTTAGTAAGTAAAGTAGACATGTTAGCTATTCTTCTTGTTGTTGAATTTATGGAGGAAGTAGTAAAAGAAACTACAATCACAGGAAACAGCGAGTGTCGTTGTTGTTGAATTGGGTTGAAGAAGAGTTGGCGAGTGAAGGGTGAGTCCCCCCGACTCACTTGTCAACACTGCGAATTTCTTGCTGCACACTACACAATGTATGTGAGCGTGGTGCAGGCGATGGAAGACTGGAAGAAGTGAGGGGACAACAACAAAGTAGCAGCAGAAGCAGCAGCAGCTTTCATGCCTGGTTGGCTGACTGGGAGGCCAGGGAATACTGGCCCCGGCCGGCCACCCCATAATTCTTGCTTTTAATATCGTACCTGGCGACAGAAACAGCCCCATCCCACTGATTTTACAACTCGCTTTCATGTTAATCACAGCCAAATTTACACATAGTTTAATAGCCGCACTATCAGACGACATCATATCTATGCCGTACTTTTCACGTAATCCATCGCATAACTCATTTCCTGGAATCAATAAAGGCCTCTTTCTCAGCCCAATTATAATATTATGCACCCTGCCTATATGATGGCCTATATTTCATTGATCCAATAATTCGTGTGTCAACACTCTCTTGAGGATAAACTATTTGTGGATTATTCGTGGAGCTCAATACAAATGAATGAGGAATGTGAGGCCTCACAAATCAAATCACAATGGATAAGTGCAGTGCATTTAGGTGAATATCTCTTGATTTCCGGTCAGTTGAGATTTTCTCGACTATGTGAAGAACTATCAAAACCATTTGGAAAATGCTGATTTGTTTTTGACTGAAGCTTGATTTGTAATGATAAAAGCTATTGAAGTTGACAAGTTTCAAAACTTTTTATTCAAATTCTAATTATTAAATTAAATAAGTAGCCTAAATGTAAAGGGAGAATCAGAAGAGCTTTGAACGGAATGGGTGATTATTGCAGGAGAATAGTTGAATGATTTTGGAAGTGATATTCATGGATTGTAAGTTGATAAACTTTTATTGTGATAATTGAGCCTCAATAGAGCCTCAAGTTCTAGAGGATTAGGAGGAGAGCTTCACTTGACAAGAAGAGGTCTGAGAACAAAAATTGATCGCCTCCTCATCAATATGAACATATTGCTTTCAAATAATTATAATTATCAAATGGAAGTTCTGATGAAGACCCCTAAATACCAGAGAATGTTACGGAATGACCCTTGCTAATGATAATGGATTAGAGATATCCGCAATGGCCTGAGCTAATCGGGTTGTTAGAACAAATTGACCAGTAAGTTCAAGTTATGTAATAGAAAGTTGAATAAAAATTCCCTCAAAGATGTGGATTCAGTATTCATTCATCAATTTTTATTCTATTTCTTTATTTGTATTTCATCCAATAAATCCTTTCGAATGAAACCTGCAGAGCTACATAATAATGATTTTTGGTGAGAGAGCTTTTAAACTCTTACTATACAAGTACATTAATCAACCTTACAGTAATACATTAATATATATCAATAATTACAATATGAATGGCTTACATATACATTACAATACATTAATCATACATTACATTAATACATTTTTTTATGAATAAACTTTGATTTGATTTGATTTGATTAATCATCCCTAAAATATAATATCAAACATTAAGAGAAACCGGATGAGGGAAATTGTTTGAATTATTATCAATATTAGATGGAAGTTAGACTCATAATTCATGGAGCTAGAGAATTTACGCAGGGCTTTCACATTGTTCCAAGCTATACTGTCCAATGTCCAGTGCAGTTTGGCGGCTGCTCTGAAGAAAAGTCAGTGTTGAGTACTCGAAGAGCGTTTATCGGTGGAAATCCGTCCGGTCTCTGAAGAGAATCCAATCTCTTTGTTGCAGAGGCTTATATTAATCGTGATTCCAGCCTTCATCACTCCATTTAATAGCTCAATATCACCTACAACAATGAGCTAAATGTGGATCTTCCTTCAGTTGAATTTCTGACTCTGCGTGCATGATACTGAATCACAATAAATACACTAGGAAAGTTGAGAGTTGAAAAGGGAAAATGTTTCTACTGATTCAACTCTCTGGATCAAGTACTTTGGAGTTTTCAACTTGATAAGAACGCATTCCGTTGGTATGGATATTTTATATTTTCCAGCTGATGATTATTGAATTGAATGTCCTAGTGAATTAGTGCTCCAAGGCAGTGAAAGAATTATTAGAAGAATGCGATTTCAAATTTCATGGTGAGAAAATTCTGTGCATCGCATAAATCTAATTGGAAGGCGCAAAGCAAGACACAGTATCTTTTCATGACAGTATCTTTCAACCATAAAGATCGTCTAAATGTAATTAGACATGTTTTAATGTTAAGTATGCATTTAGATCCATGATAATTACTGAAATTAGATGGAAATTAGACTGATGGATTGAAGCTTTTAAAATCCCTACAATTTTAGAATTTTAAATCTGAAGATAGCCTATACGAAAATCAACATTATTATTGAACTACTCGTATTGAACTCGAGTAGTTGTAATCCCTAAACAATCTAGCATTCGGAGCAATTTTCTATTTCTGATTTTTTGTGGTGATTTCTTGATAGAAAGAAGTCACTCCAGCTCGAATGAAAATCCTTATCCAAACATCCAAGTTAGTGGGATGTTTTATAACCTCTCGCCTGAGTTATGAAAGGTTCCGCGCGTACTCTTATAAAATTGAAAACGTTGTGTATTTTTCACTATTGAATGAACACGTACTGCACATTTTTGAAACGAAATAACCTTGAAGAAATGGTTGAAGGGAATATTTGTGACGCCCTTGAGAGACAATCATTATGCTCTTTGATCCTCCCTTTATTATTTCTAATGAAGACGGCACGAGCAGGAAAACCCTATTGAAGCCTATTGGTTGAGTGGGAAGGCGTGTTGACAGCTAAAAGCAGGAATGCGTAACAATAGTATGGCAGAGACGTTTTGGCTGTAGTATAAGTGAGAGGGAAATAGCGTGGCTGTTTCGAGGAAGCGAGAGGGTGTTGTTTGGAGGAAGCCAGAAGGTGCAGTCAAGTCGGCAGATATTGAACGATTAGACGCCCAAAGAGAGCTCATTCTGGCAAGCGAATGAGGAAAGGAAATTCAGTCTACGCCGATGTTGACTCGCAAAATATTTACCCGTTCCACTTTTATTACACTTTCTGAACCGGCAAATGCACTCCTCTTTTCTTTTTCAGACCCTCAACTAATAAATTCTCCTTTCCCTGCTCTCTCATTTGTGTCGACTATTGCAGACACATTCCACCACTTGCAATTCTGCTAATTCGCATTCTCACTCCCTCGATCCACCCGGGAAATGTTGACACCGATATTAGAGATCAGCAGGCAACTCACCACACAGCAGCTTCAACTGATAAAATCAACCGAAATTCGGAGAATTGAGGGAATGGAGGCTCTAGTTTTAAAGGTACATCTGGAATTTGTACTTTCCTAAGTAAAAGCTGTTCTTTATGGAACTCTACACGTTGAAAATTTTATTGGAAATTTCAGGATATATAATAATAATAAATATTTATTCGTGTTCACATTAAACAAAAGCCTTTCTTATGAGGTAAAATTTGAGGTTGGCAACACTCTATGAGACTATTTACAAAATGATAAATGATTTATTGTCCATTATTGTTTCAAGAAAGCTGGAACTTATAGTTTATAGCTTCATCACAATTTTGCACCATACTTGACGGTCTCTTTCAGTTGTTGCCCATGCATGTCCAAAAGGATCTCTACATGTGTAAACTCATACTCAAATTCTCTTATATTTCAATCTTATTTCTCCCCTTTCAATCGTTTGATGATATATAAATTCATGATTAGAACCCAATTAAGAAGACTATCTTATTTTCGAAGTCAAAACCTCTTTTTTAATTTCCTAGTTTCATGATGCAGGTGGCTTTTCTATGACACAAAATTCAATGATAGATTACATGTTGTTTTTTTTTCAATCAAAGCTTGGCAGTGATTTTCCTAAACTTGTTACGGAGAGAAAGCCTCTAATTCTTGTATAATGTACCAAATCAAAATTTTCTCCCAATTTTGAGAGGAGTAGAATTATTTTGAATAATAGTGATTAGAATCAGTCATATTATTCTATTCATAAGTTAACATATTATTGAATATTGAAGATGGTAACTTATATCAGTTACTATTTTTTTATCGTATGGCTTTTTTATCGGTGGGGAGACCCATACTGGTAGGTTCCACCTCGCCTAGTTGCACAATTTTGTAATTACAATAAGAGAATAATACACTAATACCCAGTGGAATTCATCAGTGGAATTCCTCGTTATGTGGAATATTCCTCGTTAAACAGAGAATAAATAAATATATGTATATGGAGTAGTGTGTTTTCAGTTGATGCTTTCGTGTTATTCATTCTGAGGGAAAAACGTCGGACCAGCGATTCAGGATGAGCATGGAATGTGAATTAGTTTGGTGAAGCGCAAAAGTTGAAATAATGATGATGGTAAGAGCTTAGTGGTGTTGAAGCGGTATAATGCGAAGGGAAAGCCAGCTGAAAAGCTGCAAGGAAGGATGTCGCGACCGTAGATTACTTTCAATGAGTCCTCTGTCTACACTTGTTCTGATCCTAGTTGGCACCACACACTACACCTATGACCCACATTCAATTCTCCAGAGCTTCCGCCTCAAGTGAAGTATGATTGAGATGTTCACATCAAGAAAAAATTACTCGAATTAAATAGAGTAAATAGAGTAAATTTCCTTGTAAAATCATCATAGCCTAACCTGGAAGAGCATTTCCAGATATTAAGTACGTATTTCCGTATTTACGTAAGGTATTTCCAGATTATAAGTACGAAACATTATTTTACCATTCAAACCCCACGCGAAATTCAAACCGAACCAATTCAAACCAGCTCAGTACTGGATGTTTCTGGATTGACTATTAATTTTATTTGAATAGATGCTGTTCATCTCAGACTTTGTATCATTCGTCTCTGAGATATTTTATTTCCTTTTGGATGCAATTAGATAGAATTTCTAATAATTGTTACTATAATCAATTACAACAATTCTAACGTTTATTACTTGTCATAAGTTTCCTGAATGTGAAGATTCGCTCCTGATAACAGATACTAACAACAATAATAATTCACCCCTGCACCTGCTGATCGTGAGTGAGTAAACAAGATTAAGAGATCCGAGTCATCTCGATAGCTTCTCACAAATCTGAAGCCATGAAGAGAGAGCAGAGACTGGCTGAGATTGCCAGCATTCATCATTTTCTTTGATCCATGATATCAATCCTTTGGAGGCCCCCCCTCCCACCGGGTCGTCAATCACACGACAAACCGGCTGCAAGCTGAGAGCTAATCCGTTCCTCTCGATTATAGTCGACAATTTCGACTGCCATTTTAATCTCTGATGGCTCCCGAAGTAATCGCTTTCATTTGTTTCAATTTGAAGTTGCTTTCGCAAATTGCCGGAATTTATGTTATCCGTCTCGCATTTTCCTGACGGATGAGGATAAAAACCTTTCCCGACGCTGCTGCTTTTTGATTAATGATGCAATTCATTCACTACTGCTGCGTGTGCGCGTCACAAAGGTGTGCTTCCTGCTCTGTAGTGTAGAGTAGGTGGTCGCCTGCCGTCGCTAACTATAAATACGGACGAGGTAGTTACGCTAGCAGCTGCCCTGCGCTGCGAGCATCCATTATCCATTCATCCATCCACTTTTGTGACAGAAATAAAACGCATCTTCAACCGATTCACAGAGCAGCAGCAGCAGCAGAGCCCATTCACGACTACTCAATCTTTAAAAAACGCTCTTCTGAATTAGCTATTGCTTATCGCATACAAGTAAGCTACCAATCGTTACATACAGTACACCGACTGACGTTCATTGCCTTGTCATATGACGCATCATAGACTATTCAAATATGGATTACCTCTGGCAGCATGATTGTATTCGATAATATTATTGTAATGTGGCCTGAATTCAATAATTGCAAACATATTATCAATAAGTGGTCACTAGTCAGTGATGAGTGTATGATAATTTAGAGGTGGATGGTAGTGAACAAGAATTTGTGTACAATTTTCTCGTTAGGAATATTCAATGGAATTGATAATAGTCTACTTCATACCATAATAAAAATATAAAATTTCTTATTGATTGTAAAGTATTTAAAGGGCGACCAGCTTTGCGATGGAGAGACGAGATTATTGAACGAGTGTGGTATGCTTGGTGTACTTCAGCAAGAGACAGAAAACTATGGACTGAAATAATTTCAAAACTATAATTAACTCTTTACAAAATGGACATTTATTTGTGGATATTCTGCCAATAATCTGGATAAAAATGCACATAGTAACTCTAGACAATGTTTGCCAACCTTCAATTACCTCCAAAAGGAAAGGCTTTTGTTCTGTAAAGGATGAAAATAAAGCTTTATTACTGCAAAGTAATTATTATTGGGTATTATTATTAGTAATTTTTTATTATTGTGATTCTATTCACATTGTGTAAACTGAATGTTTTAGGATGTGGAGGCTTAACATTCTATAACCTTCAGATTATATATCCCGATGGTTTATTTCAATAATTATTTGATCAAATTTACTCAGAATTTCTCTCTCAACATATCTTTCAATGATTGATTATTGTCAGAGAATGGTTGATTCATATTAATTTGATACCAGGACAAACATTCATGAATGTACTTGTCATTCCCGGTTATATAGCCTGTGAACTCTAGACTACAATTCTTCACTCTAGAAATTGATAGTCTTGGTTTATAAAGTAGCTGCTAGTCAAACTTCATCGACCACAACTATTAAAACTTTTCATGAACCTATGAAAAATTTCCATTCTCAAAAATTGAGCTGCATACAAGACAGCAATCAATATCTTAACAGTGGCAGTTAATTCTCTACTCCAATCCATGATCAAACTGGGAAAGGGATTTATTCATTCAATCAAATTTCCCTTCCACCTGTCGGGATGTCCCTAGATTTGCCTCTTCTCCTATGCAGAGTAGATCATTCATTCGGGGAGGAAGGAAGTGCGTATTCTGAAAATAGGAAGTGACAAAGATGAAACGGATTTTTTGTAGGCTGAGACTACTTGTGAACCGGTGTTGGTTGGTGTGGAAGGTTGACAAACACCAGAAGACAGCCGAGTAATTGGGGATAGGAATTAGCTTGCTGAGCGTCAACCCATATTTCACTCAGATCCCCTGTCTCCGCTGTCCTCACTGCTCTGCCGGCCTCTAATACTCTTCCCCTTCTATTCATCTCCCAAGCAGTGGCTCAGTCGAGATTCTCAATATTGATGGTAGAAGTTTTACATACACAAAAAATCACTTGGCTCCTTTTCTTCTCTCTTGCACGCACTTTCCATTTCGGCTTCTCAAGATCAAGATGACGTATTTCTACGTGTAGAACGGTACAAGATTCCATTTGTATCTACTCATGAATAATTTTGAAAAACAATATATGAGAAGATTTGAGAAACACTATAGGAAAACATGTAAGAAACAATATGTGAAAACAAGTGGAAAAGGTGTCTAAGAGACACTTAAGAAAATTTGAAATCTATAAAAATAAGGAATATTTAAATATTTGAATATTTGTAATTGGATGAATAAAAAATATTTTAATATTTAATTTAAAATATAATCTGTTGAGAGGTGTGTTACAGATAAAAGCCTAATGATCCAAGGAAGATCACTTACTCTATTCCATAATTCAATGTCGTGTCCAGGAGAAATACTATTTATCATATAATTTCATGGATTATAAGTGAAATATTGTATTAAAGCCAATTTGGGTCCCGTAAAACATGATTGCACGAGAATTTACTTTTGAGAATGTTCTTTGAAGAAATTAATAGCCTAGAGACCGTAGAACGTAATGAATACGCAACTTGAAACAAATATTAGTTAAAGTTGTCCTCCACGATGTATCTGTTTTTGATTCTTCCTAATTATTGTTTTTCCAAAACGGCTGTAGTTTTTAGCGTTTTGAAAAGTACACCTATTCTCCTGTTCGTAATCGTAATCGTTGTTTTAAAAAAAAATCAGTTTTTTTAATTCTCAATCTTTGACAAATAAAACAGTTTTAATATTGAAAAACATCGACAAATCAATCACGTATGTGTTTTTGAGTTTAAAATTTATTGACGATGATGACGAATAATTCCAAATAATGCCAAAAATGAAAGTGTGGGTTATGAACTGGTCCTTCTTATTGGGTATTTCTTTCAATGAGGTAATGAATGAAACTTGAATTCTTCAATCCCATTAAGATTATTCTGATAAGGATCTGGCAAATTTTGTACATTATAATGAGGTGACACATAGGAGTGAGATAAGTGCTCTCGAATGTGGAAAATTGAGAGGAGTAATGATGTTGACGTGGAAATTTCACAGATTCACAGTCAACCAAACAGTTCGAGAGGCAATTTGTTACTTGCACAGTCATGCATATAAATTTGGCTAGTGAAACGAAAATTGGCGAACTTTTACGTTAGAGAGAAGAGAGAGGAAGAGAACAAAATTGTGTGCTGCTCTGCTCTTCTCCAATGAACATTATTCAGAAAACCAATTTGCAATTCCATCTCTTGCAATGGCCACAGCTATTAAACCGAAAGTCCAAGCTATGTAAAGCTCGAACTTCTGTCAATGGCAGAACAAAAGATAGAAGTTATTGAAATAATTGGATGGCAGCACGCTCCACTTGGCTTGGCGAATAAACAATCTCATCTCTTTTGACAAAAGGAATTGATCAACATATCTCCTCGGGTAGATGAGAGGGAGGCAACAAGAGAAGTTTTCAGAGTATTTATATGCATCACTAACTGTTCAACAACTTTTCTCTGGTTGTCTCAAGAGCTCTTTGAAGATTTCCTCCATAAAAGTCTTCCTCAATTTGAATAAATATATTCATTCAGAAGGAAAATCAATCTTCAAGTCGGATAGAAGTCGGGAAACTTCTGAAGCAAGGATATCAAGTAAGTATCAAGCCTCGTTCTAAATACAAAAGGACTTCTTCTTATCAACGTATTTGGTTTGTTATCGAATCATCTGCAGGAAATGCATAATGATATCACTAATAAAAGTTGAGTAATATCCATTGTTGGGTGATCACAGCGCTGAGTTCAGAAAGTTTAATGAGGTTGAAGATACCATACTTAAATGATACCATAGGATCATTTAAGACATTCCTGTAGGAACTCACCTAGAAAGAAACAAGATTCCATTGGTCCTCCAAAAATCTTTAGTGATATCCATTACTGATTGAAGCCTAACAACTTATTCCCAATTATGTGGATCATTAGATGATTGAAATGTTTCTGCACTAATTGAATAAAAGCATTGTGGAAGTAAGAAAATCTATTAGAAGTTAGTTGAAAATGCGAAGTCATTCCACTCTAATCCCTTTTAGAAGAACTCAGTAAATTTACTCCATTCAAAATGTAAAGATGATTGCTACTCCACTTCACATTACGCTGAATTCCATTTTTTCACTTGAAAAGCTTTCAATGAATTTTCGTATATTAGGAGTCATTTGCTGATGACTGAGACTGGAATATTCATCATGATTCAAATATTCCATTGTTAATCTCCAATAGCATTTTGAAATAAATTTAATTTTTGAACTAAATTCCATTCTAGTCTGGAATATAATGATAGATACTCTCATCTAGATATTCTAGTCTAGATAATCCAATAATTGTAACATTTGATTATTATTCTTTTTCTCCCTGATTTTATGTAATCTAGCATTTGAAGTGAAATGCTTCAGCATAATTATTATCTATGAGATAATCATGTTTGAAGTAAGTAACAACAATGTGTGAAACGTCCGAGTAAGGTTGTCACAAGCAGTGCTGCTCAGTATGCAGTCCAGCAGGAAGAGTGCAAAGTTAAACGAGGATCTTCGACTGGGAGTCGAGTTGATATTCGGAGTGCGTCGCGGTGGTGGAGAGGGGTGGGGTGGTTGGTTGACGACGGTCTAAACTCCAAAGAAGGCAAGAGCAGTGCCGTGATCTGGTTTCGGAGAAGCATGAAAATCGACAACGGACAACTCGCTCAGAGGCTCAGCTCGGTGCGGGCTGATAAGAACGCAGCGATAGCTGGGGCAAATATCAAGCAGCCCTTTGCCGCCACCTACAGAACCGTGTAAAGTAGCAAGTGGACAGACTAGTCGTCGTCGAGAAGTGTGTGTATCTATTACAAGGGGTGAAAAATGGGCTGTCATTGTGGCCCCACATCCATCAAGGCCGATGTGGCGTTTAAAGGGGAAATTAGACTTGTGCTTCTCGCCTCGCGTGTTCCCCTTCCCCTCACCCACACTATTATTTACCTGACCTGCCTCATATTTCTGTCCGATGTGCGCCGCCCCGCTAATTAATGGCAGCCTACTAAACCTCGCCACGCCACACTTTCTCTTTCTCTCCCCAACTTTTAATTTATGATTGATGCGCGCTTGTTATTCTTCTACTTTCCCCCTTTTTTTCTCTCACCACTCTTCTCCTATTCCGTTCCCACTTAATTCACTCCTGTTACACTGCACCTTACACTCACAAAATCTGAACAGCTATGAATTGATAATTCAATGAAAAACTCTGTAATTCTGGGCCGTCAAGAGGTAGCACTGAAATACGCCAAGAGGTAGTTGAACATTTGGTTGAGAAGATATTTATTTCGTTTTATTCAATGTGAAACGTTTTTCCAATACAAAAATGAGTTGATAAAGTATTCTACTAAGCATGTGTATTATTATGCTCGTTAGAAAAACATTCAAAGTAGCTACACTTCATCATAATTTATGACGTTATTATCAGCAAAATATGTTTTTCGAATGTACATGAGGATTGATTAATAAGCAAAAGTAGAAAGTTTTCAATGAATTCATGAAATGCATTCTTAAAAACATGATTGACTATTAATATGATAGTTGAAGGCATTTATGACTACATTTTGCATAATATATTATTATTAGTGGTATGCACATTATGTCAGTATAATGTACTAATTTCACACAATAGTACATTATAATTAAGGTTAGTCTAAAATATTTTAATTTACATCCACTTCACTGTCTATTGTAAAATAGTCTATTAGAAATGATATCAAACAACAGAACTGTTAATATTTATGGTTATCTATTATCAATTTACTTCTAAAGAATCTTGAATTAATATCTACAAAAAATCACGAACTTTGAGGATGAATAAACATACTAATCAATAGACATTTTATATAAGGCATCAGACAGAATTAAATGAATGCATATCAGGTTTATTGATAAGTGATTACATCTTATTACACTAGGAAAAATATGATATATCTCCAATTATCGTAGATTCATAGTACTGTATAAATAGTAACAAGGTGTGTGAGCTTACCCAATCATAAACGCACCTTTGAAGTCAGAAGTTTGCCTCCACCTGGAATTAAAATAATTCAATAAATACATTTTACTTCCGAATAATTATTTCGGCCACATTCTAGGTTAAATTTTGAATTCTGTAAAAGTTTTTATTTTTACATAATTCCAACATTTCAATGAACTGAAACTCTATAATATTTTCCAATGGAACTACAATTTCACTAATTGAGATTTCACTTGAGCCTACTGAGTGAAATAATCATGAGTTTTATATCCAGTTGAAAGAAGCATAGGAACAAGTGATTCAGTAACGTTTCAATTAAAAGCCTAATTGAACATCACCGACTTTAACAGTATTTTGAAATTGAAGGGCTGCGTTGGTGAATATCTCAGAGAATGTTTTTTTCTTGTACTCAATTTTGGGAACGGGGAAACCCTGTGAATTCTAGTTTTTGAAAGATCAAGTGATAGTTGCACTTGAAAAGAGCCCTCGATGTTCATTCCCGAACTTTCCAGTGCCTTTTGAAGATGTTCTCTTCCCATCCTCATCTGACCCACTTTCTGACGTTCGCTTTGCTGATGGATCGATTGTTATCCTAGCCATCAGCTTGGACCGTCCGTCCATAATCTGTTTGCCCGTATCAGTCCTCCACATGAGGCATGGAGCCACAACTTACCTAATCAAACTTATATTTTTCGAGTCAATTTTGGCAACGTCTGAACACATTATTGACAGATATGTTCAAAGTTCAAAGTGATAGTGCTATTTACTGTATTGATTATCAATATAATTACATTAACCAAACATTTAATTTAAATTGAATTAATTATTAATTGGAATTCATTGGAAATTGGACTGGAAATTTATTATTCAACGTTTAATTCTAGTAAAATGTTATTTGTATTGATTACAGTTATTAGTAACATTGATGAAATATCTTTATTACTCTGTCTTTAATTGATTATAGATAAGTAACATTGAAACCGCAAGTTTAGTTCAGATCCTTTTCTATAGTAATATGAGTTCATAATTGTAATACATCAGTAAGCCAATTCAACAACGCAAATGTTCCCCCTCAAAGTTGTTAAGTAATATTACCTCTAATTTAAATCCGCATTAAATAGGGATAGTGAATAAGTTCTTATACTTTTATATGAGAACATTATTGAAAGCTGTAATGAGGTAATTCAATGACATACCAGGTTCCTCAGCAAAATGTACCAGCTCATTTACATGACTGATCGAAAATGCTATCAAAATAAAAGAAAACTGATGATACTCATTACTCATACTCGCGTTCGTCATTATTAAGAATTTCTGTATAAAAAGCTTTCTAGCATTACCTCAAAATTCAAATATACTCGTATATAAATCAATGAGTTTCGAACTTTGATCAAACCTAAGTTTAAATATAGTCAGTGTAAAGAGAGCAAGCGATAGACGTTTTATGTCTAGAGCTGTAGATCTAGAATGATCACTTTGAAAGAAATACAGGAACTCTGCTAATACAATAAGTACAAATGGACTGGAAGCGTCCTCTCTTCCTTTGCAGCCTTCTAAGCTTAGAATTAACAGACTCCGAGAAGGGACACAAGAATTAAGACAAGTGAATTTTGTTTCACGTACGGTTCAAACAAGAGGGAATGAAGAAAGGATTAGGAAAGGGAACCAGAAGAGCATTTCCTTTTGGTGATTAAATTCAGACTCCTCACATCACATTCATCGCCGTAAACAGAAAGTTCCTAAATGAAATCAATCATAAAATATATAATATATAATTTTATTTTGAAGCTTTCGACTATATGATTATGATTGTGATTCAAATTCATCAGAGTTCAAAATAATTATATTAATGCTATGTTTCAAGAAGTGTATACAACTAATTTAATCACAGCTTTTAATCATTACATAAAACCATGATGAGAAGAAAGAAATAGCTCTATCTCAATACAAGAAGATTTATCTGACTGAGTCAAAATATACGACTATGACATAAATTTATGGTATACACTATTGTACTGTAATTATAATCATGTTTGGAAAACCTTCGAAAATTGGTATATTGTAAGAAAAATGATAAATATAAAAAATATATCAATATCAAACTCGAAAAATTGTTGCCAAAAGAGAATTGTTCTCAATGCTAAGGATATTCATAGAAACTTCCGTCCAGTTTTTTTTTATCGTATGGCTTTTTATCGGTGGGGAGACCCTTACGGGTAGGTTCCACCTCGCCTTATTTTTTGTATCGGTCACCCATCCGAGAGCAGTCTTGAATGTTTGTTACTCAACCATATGATTACTTAGCAACCGCTTTCACCGAGTGACCACTGATATTACGTCCAGTAAATGTTTGCAAAACAATTAGTTGATGGAATCCAATTGAAACGTTTAGTAATGTAATTCATTTTTCACACTCTAGTTGAAAAATAGTTTGCTATAAAAATCTCTTGACTATATATCTTGACTGAGAATAATTACAAACTTTATCTAATTCAGAGAATGATATAGAGACTGATGGGAATCTGAGATTGAATAATTCTGTTCGAAGAATAGATTGGTAGAAGATACTACTGAGAAATAATGGATGTTATTGGAGTTCATTATTCTCTAAATGATATTTTACAATGTTCCATCATCCAGATATCTGAGGTACAAAGGTACAAAATAAAAAATGTCACTTTTCCAAATGGAGATGGTTTCCAAGTTCGATGATGATCAAACAGAAACTCGTCCATCCGATTCTAGTTTCCATTCTACGGATTCGCCTAATGGAAAAGAATCTTCTACAAGTGCAACAAAAACACTCACTTTTTATTTGTGTAGCATGTGTACTTTCAGGAGAGGGCACATCCTGTCCTGTCGACTGCAAGCTTCGAATAGGAAAGCGTTCTATTTTTCAAAAGTTTGAAGCGTTTTTATCCGAGAAAGGCTTCAGTTTCCTGCCGTAAGCCTTCCCAATCGAACGTGAGTGGCGTAACCTGACAAGCATTCGTTTGAAGCCTCTCGGGAACAGACCGGCTCTCGATTCATAATATATCCTCCACAAGAACGGACCTTCGAAGCTTTTGTTATGAATCATTTCGAATTTTTCTCTCCAACAAGCAACAACTACCTGTTTGATATCATAAAATACTTCCATAATTCATGTATTCACACTTTGAGAAATGATACCTTCATGCAAAAATCTGTTTTACGGAAAGTAGAACACTACATTTTACAATATCCATGTTATTTTGGCTTGTCAGTGGATGGAAAAATCATTCAAGTATCTCTCAAAACATTATCCACCCAACATGTACATGAGTTGCTTAATCATGAGTCGTTCTTGGAAAGAAAAGAATGATAAACCTGTCATGCTATAGAATTCGTATATCAACTTCCTAAAACATCTAAAAATTGATTGTTTTATTGTGGTATTTCGAAAAAACATTAATTCAGCTTGATTAATTGCCTGATTGGATTTTTTCCAAGTCTTTTCCAAGGGGTAATTGGAGTGGAGTTACGATTGCTCTATTATTTCGAATATAATTATTTTACCTCCCGATTACTTGGACTGGATCTCACTATTCTCATGTGAATATCGACTGTGAAAACATTCTCACAGCCATGCAATTAAAAATTGATTTTGAATAAGATTGAGAGTTCACTGCGTGTACTTACTGAATAATTATAATTAGTTAACCACATTTAAAACAAAATCCTTTTCAAGAAATACCGATGTAGGTTATCATCAATCATTTTGATTACGACCATAATATTTTGGATTACCATAAACTCATGGAACTCTTCCACTCTCTTCCATACGTATAAAATTGAGATATATCATATTTGAGATAAGGTAATGGCCCATTTCATGCCAGCTAATGAATGATAAGGCACAATTCATTCGATGTGGCTGTTTGAATGGAGCTGCAAGATCCTTTTGCAATGGAAAGAGGCTTCTTCTTGTTATGGCCGGGCTTGAATGCCGTGGAATTCATGAAAACGGGAGATACCCCGTTTACTTTTATGTAAACCGTTATTTTATTTGTAGTGCTGAGGCCACCGTTATCTCGGGGGAAAGAAAAAGGAGTTGCGGGTGAAATATAGGATGGAGCTTGCCGGCTACGTCTTATCAGCTTCTTTGGGTTCTAGCAAGCACTGCCTCAACACTTCCTAACCCTTGCTGCTAGCAATAGCACGGCACGGTATAGCCTAGCCGTCAACCCGCAAAGCTTCCCACAGCACAACCGACACCTTCTTCGGCGTGAAGCGCTTACCTCCTCAGCTTCCACCTTTTCTTCCTACAACTAAAGATACACTTGTGCAAATGGGATTGCTCTTCGATCCTGCTCAAACCTTAGATTGGCTACTTCATGAACGTGTTCTCACTGTAGCAGAAAAATACAATTGAAACATGTCCGATTATTCTGAGCAACAATGAGAATAAGATTCAAAATATGTAAGCTATATTAAATTTCGTAAATATTGAAGAAGTTGTAGAAGTAGATGAGTTTGAGGAATTTATAAGAATTTCAATATCTTATTCTTATTCAAACTCAATTACATATTGGGATCCCACCTGCGCTCAGACTCGCCTATGCAGGTTGTTTTTATACTTTGTTGTATATAATGTAATATATATGTATTTGGAATATGATAAAGTTTCATTCATTTAGCCTATTATTTTTGAAAAATGAATCTTACAATTTTTCCTGTACTGTAATAGAATTTCTCACACTCATCATAGTAATTCAAATAATAATATTGTAATATATAACAAGTAGTAATTGGAATAATAAACAAGTTAGTTTCATTTTCAAAAACAACTTCAATGAGTATAGTACTATAATTATTAGAACTTGCACTATTTTGAAATCATAAAAGACATGAGAATGAAAATATATGAATTTTACTATTTTTGATAGTTGACTCAATGGTATTTTGATGAAAGATAACTTTTGAGATCTTCAATTAATAACAAATAAATCAATTTTTAAATCAATGTTTCTGAGAATTCAATTTGTAACTATTATTTCAAAATTAAAGCTACGAGGATTTGAGCTGATAATGTTGATTCTAATTTGATATGACTGACATTTGAATTTTACACATGATGTTATTTTTCATAGTTTGGTTGTTTAATAAGAACATTAATTCACTTTGGATATCAAATTATGAATAATGAAAACTCACAGTCATTAGTGGATCAGTGTTTGGACTCACAGTCATGATCCATAGTGATGCTGATGAGATGTAAAAAATTTGGAACAGATTCAAAAACTTATTAGTTGTTGACTCCTCAGTAATTTATCAGGATTCCCTGTTGATTTCAATCATATTTGAACAACTCTAATAAATTGAACTAATATATCTTCCGTCTGCGAAGCTATTAAATCCATTTTACAGACAGCATTTGTGAGATTTTTATCGTTTTCATGCAGCTTTATTTGAATTCCACTATATTCCCAATATAGAAGACAGGATTTCCACAGAAGCGAGCCAAAAACTACTGTCATTCCAACTGTGTTGCTCTACACTCAACTTCCTTAGCCCGAACGTTTATTAAGAAGAACCTCTAAATATGTCTCTTTCTGAAAAGAATCACAGATGACAGCGAGGCTATCCCTTTCTTCCTAGCTGAAAGATAAATATGTCTTCTCATTTTAAAAACTTTCCTCTAATAATTGGCAGTGTGATAAATGTCTCTCGCAATTAGAAAAATATTCCGTCACTTAACTGCGTTTGAAACTTGAAGAAGAACAAGGAGGCTATATCAGTTTGGCTATTAATAATATTAATAATTCGTGGAAGAGAGCATAAGAACATTGACTGACACAACAACTTCAAGGAGTAAATGTATTTTTGAGTTCCAAATAATCCAAACTCAAATAAACAAGACAAATCTTTTTAATGGAGTGGAACGTTAGTATTTCCCCTCTAAAGTAAAATAACATTTGAGATTTATTTCTACAAAAAATTACTTTTTCCAATTTCAAGTTGAATGAATTACAAGCCTTCAGTTGTGTTGATTTTTCATACAATCATTTCCTCGTTTAGTCTTCCAATTATTAAATCGGTGACTTGTCATAAATTATTATAGTTGATGAATAAGAAACTTCTTTCAAATAAATGAATTATTTCCTTCAAAAACTAAAATCTAAGGATACATTCATGAAATATTGACTACAAAATTTAGAAAACTACACAGACATCAAGACAATAGGATATAATGGAAATAAAAATAAATTTAAGAATTTAGGATTTTCTATAAGACTTGGCAAAAAATAGAATATTCCATTAAAATGTTTATTTAAACGAGAGTAGTAGATAAATTCATCTTCTTGTCAACAGAAAATTCAGTTTTTGATTGAAATCATAATATTCATATCACTTTCCAGGTACCAGCCATGTCCCAGATCACTGTAGGTGAATAGGAAAACGAAGAGAAAAAGTGAAGCAGTTCCTTGAGTAAGCAATTTGGTTTGATTCCAAACGTAAAACCTGTGAGTTATTTTGGAGGAGGTGAGGACATTCGGTGATTGGCAGAGTGAACTGTGAACTGTTTTCATGGAAATGAGCTGTTGACAGGTGTCAAATCGTGCTAAGTGACTGCCAGAGTTGCATCGTCTTCTGTCAGGGCTTTCAATTTCCTTCCATTCATAACGCTTTGAACACTTCTTATTAGCTAAGTCTTGTCAGCTGGTCGCCTCAAAGAGATGTTTCTGTTATCAAAGCATTGGTGATAATTTTCAATCACAATTTCATCAATTTGATCGCCTTCTTCCCATGTCAGCACCCTTTGCGGCTCAGTCCGGTCATTTTGTATGGACTTATTGACGTCATACAGATTGATTCTAGTTTCAAATGCGAATGATTCTCAGACATCTACGTTTCTACGATACACAAAATTAGTATTTTTATTACATCAACATTTTTTAGGATTCCTACAAGATCTTCGAAACAACTAAATAAACTTTCTTCATTCAATTTCATTCTACGGAAAAAAGCAGGCATTCTAATTGATTCTAAATCACCATGAAGCCTGGTTTTCATTAGTAGAATCACAGATAACGTAAATCTGTGGTATTTACGTTATCTGTGTTAGAATAGAAATTAGTGGTAGAGTTTAATAGGCAAGTACTATCTATCTTGGTAACTCCCTAATGAAAACGTTCATGGTAGAGTAGGTCGTAGCAACATGAGTTGTGATGTTACTCTAATTTTAGTATGTCAGCTACTCTACCTCTAATTCTACAAATGGAAATCAGACGGAGTATGAAATGAATATGTTTCAATAATTTTATTCCGAGTAATCATGATCCATATAAGAATCATGCATCATTTCAATTATATTCTTCAACATTGAGACTATTTTAAATTTTGGCATCATGATATTTATACAGCTTAATATTAGTGGCTCAAAACCTATTAATCATGTAATCTTAATAGTCATGGCTACAAGTTCCTACTAAAGAGATCGCGGAATATTGAAAAAATTAATTGTTGTGATACATAAATTGAAACTGGCAGAATTGAACACAAGTGCATAATTATCATTATCGTGAAACCTAATGTATCATAACCATTTTCATTATACAAGAAGTTTGCATAACATTTTTTTCGAAATCCTCATCATGATGAACATGAATAATTATGCAAAAAAACTTGATAAAATAAACTTGGCAGATTTTTCCAAATACTTAAAAACAGTTTCAATGGAGTATGATGAATAATTAACTTGTTCCAAGTAGAAGGAAATAATAGTCTCGGTACTTCTGAGAACTTTCGATACACCTGAAGCACTTCTGAACTGAACAGCCACGAGGGAAATCTCATTCCACGATTGTAGCTCAGGACAGATAACGTTAAAGGGGAAAACTTGCGACTGGGCGAAACAGGTCGATTATAAAAAAAGAGGGAAATTCAGCAGTAAATAAGTTTAAAAGAGTCTCGAATGGTGTGCGTGTGTGAATTGGGCGCAGTGCGGTTGGCCTGTAGAAAACTGTAGAGCGGAGAGCTATGAGCTGGCCCATTGTCTGCAGAGCTAATGGCAAAATCGATATAAAAGCTTTTATTGAAGACTTCCACTTGATCCTGGAATGGCTCATTTCCTTCTTCAGAATGCTGCTCCCCATCCACATCATTGACCTTGCCACCTCCTGTATCTTGCCACGCTGCTCAAACTTTAATCCGTTAGTTGGAAAGTTGGAGAAGAATGCGAAGTGTCACCCCCCCTTCACCACCGATCGATATCCATCCACCTATGAAGCAATGAACAGATAATCCCTTCAACTAGCCAAGGATCTTGGTGCACATATCTATAGTCTATCTATAAGCTACATAATATGGCGAGAGGTGAGATTGAAAACTGTATCCATAATAAGTGGACTCGCACACCGAAGCAATAAGCAAAAAGCAACTAGCAGCACATGGATCATATGATCGTCTACTCTATACAAACAAAAAGTCCAATGCACACCCACAGTAGCTCTTTCAGTGTGCATTGGACTATTTGTTTGTATGAAGTAGACAATCATATATGATCCATGTGTTGCTAGTTCCTTGTTGCTTCGATGTGCGAGCCCACTAATTGATTCATTATAGCAGGTTATGATTGGAAACCATGTCCATGAGTCCTTGTCCAAGATCGTATGACCTGTTCGCCATCACATCCTTGAATGTTGATTATAATCGAATCCGGAACTTATCATATTCTACAGCACTTGGAACATTAATCTAAGTCTGATCAATTCAAACCAATTTTATAAAATACTCTCACTATGATTGTTGATCGTATCAATTAATTTTTGGATAATTATTCTTATTTCACTTGTTATAGAATACAATAATATTCTTAATTCAAAAATGAAATTTATAACTTGGAATGATTTTTTACTTGACAGAAAATACACAATACGTCATGATGTAGTGGGAGAGCATCGAATGCGGTTGGTTTCCTGAGCTTTTAGAGCCCACGTGACCACGATGGACAAGGGCTTGTATTATCAGCACCGGAGATTTCTTAGAGGCTTCCGGAAAAGAACAATCTCACAAATGCAGTGTAAGGGGGAAGCAGTGAATGTCCCATTGTCAGCTTGGAGCACTATCGAGTTGCATCAGGGTCCACGAGTTGATTGACCACCTCCTCCCGTGCCTGCGCGTGCGTGAGTAATGTAGAAAAGGCCTGAGTGAGTGCACACTACTCCTCCTTTTCTTAGCTCTTGGCCCTATAAAAGATCAGTCGAGAGAAAGATTTTTCTCAACTGAAAAACTTGGGAAGTGGGGGCCACCTAGCACCTTCTTCATCACTTGTCAATCATTCAATCTTATTAGAAAAAAACATCTCAACACTTTCAATTTAATTTATTAATTCACTTTAAATATAATTTTAAGCACATAGCAGTCAATATTTTTTAGAATATTAGCTAAACTACTACGCACGTGGTGGAGTGCAATTTAATTTATTACAATTACATGTTATATTTTATTTTATTACGGATCTCTTCCACTCAAACCTGAATCTCATGAATGAATAGAAAGCATTATGCAACATGAAATCATTATGAAAATATTATTGTCTCTGAAATTCTATCATGAGGGAAAACCAACAAATATCTCTTGAGTGTATTCCTCTCATATTATAAGCTATTCCTCCTGCCTTTGAAAATGTCACAGTGAGTTGTGAAAAATTATGTGTCATCGATTCTTACTGAAGCTACTGGCACTGGCACTGGCATGCAATCATGGTTTTCCCTATAAAGAATAAAAGCGCTCCATTCAATGAGAATAAACCCGTTTATTTTCATGGTAACAAATGACTGCTTGTCGGTGGTTCACTTGAAGAATCAATAATATTAACTTCGAAGTTCGTCATACAGAGTGCGGCAAAATAACCTCCCTATTTCCAAATGATAATAAAAACAATTTTTTTTTCAAAAACCAAATTTATTCATTTCAACTTATTCTATAATATGGGAAGTCTTTTCTACTTTGTTTTAAACAGCATATTTAAAACGGCATGGACTCTCTCGAGCATGGCTTGAGGTATGCGCTGAACTTCCTCGCATATTGCTCGCTTCAGATCTTGCAGATTCCGGGGGCGATGTTTAAACACGTCGTCCTTTAGGTAACACCACAGAAAAAATATGCGAGGAGGTTTAACGCATACCTCAAGCCATGCTTGAGAGAGTCCATGCCAGTTTTAGAATTCGCTTTCAAAATTGTATCGATAACCACAGCCATCTGATATGCTTTTAAAACGATATAGAAAAAAACTTCCCATGTTATAGAATAAGTTGAAAAGGATAAATTTGTTTTTTAAAAAAAATTTGTTTTTATTATCATTCGAAAATAGGGATGTTATTTTGCCGCATCCTGTAGATCATGGTATTCACAGCTTCAAATGTTTTCAATTGTTGATGTGTTATTTGTTTCAAAAAATAATAATATGTTTCAACATACTCGTACATCACAAATCAAGAATGGATTCGACTTTAAATTTGCATGAAAATTACACCATGAGAAATTCATTCACACATGAGACGATAACTGATGTGTTTACTCAAGAGGCAGTAGCCAATTTCGTCCATGCATAGGCGTGAGCTGGGTATCTATCCGTTGAGCAAATATAATAGAATTACTTATTTGATCTGTTCACAATAAGCTCACTAAATGCATGTCCATGTTCTCTGTTTGCTGAAATGCCAAGTAGCAGCTCTGCTTTCTTGAATATTTGCTCAAGTTAACGGCAATGCGGCAATCTTCTCAAGCAAATGGAACATTATATTCCCATGAGTTACAGTAATCGTATCGTATTCCCTTCTTACTATTGGACGAGAGAACTTCTGCACATTATTTGAAGAGTACTGCTCCATAAAACTAATTACATTTTCAGCTAGTTAACAATAATAGTATGATCGAAATCATTCACCATGAATCTGGAAAAGTGGGAATTCTATGAAGATTGAAAATCACGATATAACATTTTGTAGTTTCATACTATTGACCGTTAAGTTATAATTTCGAAAAACTTTATATTGAATCAGATTATATTCGAGCGGTTGCAGTTAGCTTCGTGGTCGCACCGGTCCGGTATGCAAATCGCACGCATATACCAGCTATTTCGTAGCCTGCTATTTTCGTTGTAACGGTGACCACTTGAGGGCTGCTAGCTAAATATTTATTAGCATCAAAATCGCTTCCCGGTTTGGAGCCAACCTGAAGGGTAAATTCATTTCTCATGATCATCCTTTTCATTACCTACGCACATGATAAGAGCGTAAGTGGGCATCACCTCAGCAAAAAACTGCTTATTACTTGATCGAATTGACGTAATCGATCAATCATCGGATTTCAACTCCTTTTCCATTTTCAACTTCCATGTTGAGTGGAAGAAGAGCTGCCAGTATGATGAATGAAATCCAACACCGATGTTATTGAGATAAAAATACGAAATACAAAGAGGGCTCCTGGCTGAGATAGAAATAATAATGTAGGTTGAAGTGTGTTGTCTGGGAAGATGCTGTTGAAAGGGTTGAGTATATCGCTGAGAAGCCGATGAGGAAACGAAAAGCGTCCAGATATTGTTTACGCTGCGTGATGGGCGATCGGCAATGGGCGGTGATGCCCCCCCCCCCCATCACCAGACCCAATCAAGTAAGTCGAGGAGATAAGGCTGCGAGACTTACGGCTCCTTGGCTTCCATTATGGCTCGATAAAGTACAGATTTTTCCGGAGAGTTTTCCTCTGTCCAAGATTAAGTCGACATAAATTTGCCTCGAGCACCTCTGCAACTTCTCGATGGGCGAAGGGCGAACAAGCCGCGCTGAAGCGTGGAAATCTGCAAAGTGGATAATCCAATACGCTTCCTTCTGCATTACTAAGTTGCTTCTTTCCCGGGCTGCTCCTACCTTATCAGAAGATTTTTTAAAAACAAAATTATAAGTTTGAACTTTCTGATTTACATTTGAGGAGCAAAAATCACCTTCAAATTGAATCAGGTCTAGATGATGCTTTGCATAGTTTTTCTCTATTTTCCATTCTATTATACGAGAAATGCGACCACAACGTTTAATTCTTATTCTCACATATACCTGAGAGAATCTATGATGACCTTATTTCTCGACATCTTCTCTCTGATAACAGGCTGATAACTGGTCAAATCGTGTACAAAATTCACACATTTTCTATTATCAACTATTTAAATAGATCTAAAAAATCTTACGGTAATATTTTATCAATGACATACCTTATTCAAGACCTTGAATTCCAATGAGATATGAGATTATACATGTTGGAGACATATTACGTTTCAAGAGGAGAAATACTTCGTTTAGAAAGGATAATTATCACAACCCTTCAATTTTCGAACCTGTAGAGCGAAAATGAACATACCGACATCATAGATTACAAACAATGACTTGTGGAGAGTATGAGCAATACAACTCGTTTTGCTGGAAGCAGAGACGAATCCAAGGTTTGGAACGTTTGAAAATATTTGGAGCAAATGGAGCACAAAAAGGAGTCGCTGCTAGATCATTAAATTCAACACGGTGCATTGAGATGATTAACATGATCTATTCTCGTATTTTCGAAAACACGGTTTTCTAGAACATCAGATTTCAGACGAAAGTTCATTCACATAAGGAAGAAATCCCATTATAGGGTTGAGTAGTGCGACAAACAGTAGAAGATGGGGAAAAGTTTTTAACAATTTCCTGGAAAACGGTGGAGTGGGTCATAGCTCGCATTGCTTTCTAAATTCCTTTTGTATGGAATGGTACTTGGACCGAGCGGGGTTGGGAGGAAGTGCTTGTATTTCCCCTGAGGAGAATGGGTTGCATTTTGCAAGGAAGAACAATGGAATAGCCTGACGTTCTCCTCTTCTCCCAACGAGTCTCACCTCTTTCCACCTCTTCTTTTCCTCCACTATCATCTCCTCTCCTTCTTCTTTTTCCCCGACCCACAGCAATGCCTTAAGAGAAAGGAGACCACCGCTCACGGCTACCAGGACTGCTTATTAATCAGCCTTCAAGTCCTGGTACGTCCCGCAGGCTAATGCCTGCTAAAAACCAACTTTCATTACGAGCGGTTACAACGCAGGCCAGGTTCTTTGATCGGCTCTATCCCTTGTTCCCATGAAAAAAACATCATTCCAGAAGAAACCACGCTTACCCCTGCACTGACTCACTAGCAGCCAGACTCTTTCTCATAAGCATTCTCAAGAAAAACTCAACTGGGAACAGGAAAACTCTGGAGAAATGTATGGAAGAAATTTTGGATTGTTTTTAAAATTTAAAATTGTACTTCAATATGAATACTGAAAAAATCACAAATTTTTCTACGGAATGGTGGATTTTCATAATGTTCTATACTGGATTCTCTTTACTAAATTGGTGATTTTCCATAATGTTCTTCGCTGGATTTTCTTTACTAAATTGATTGTTTTCCATAATGTTGATTTGATTAATAACTTCAATTTATCAACACCCAATTTATCAATACAGTTACCCTCTTTGTACAATACAGTTCTTCACAAATTATCAAGAAACTTTGAGTCGAACAGGGCATAAGTGGCAATAGTGCACGGATAGAATGTATGTTACATTATCGAGTGATGTGTATAGTTTTAAATTCATTGAAGAAAATATCACCATTTCATTGAACCTTAATCATTAACTGAATATTTTCAATAATCATAAGCAATAATCATAATTCAACGTAATCATCCCATATTATATTTCCCTAGAAATAGAACGGTGAATCAATCCGAATGTATTATCATAAAATTAATGACGATAATTATGATTCAAGTGTATTTTTTGAAATGGTTCAAAATAAAATTTGGGAGAATGATATTTGGAGAGGAATACATTTTGAAGATGAGTAGTAGAAAATAAAGATGAAAGACAAAAACAAATAAAACAGGAGGACCAGTAGTAACAGGATGAGTGGTGTGAAAAGAATGGAGATGAACATTTCGGGCGTTTAATAAAAGCTGGAGAACGAAGGAGAAAGAATATTTGATTGGAAGTGCACGTTAATCCAACTTCCATTTTCAGAGAACTCTCATCCAACTTCCGTCTTCGGAATTAGCTCCTGAATAAGTAATGAGAGTCCTTGACAAAATGTAGACAAGATTTCAATGTTTATTACGCTTATCTGATTCAAAGTTAGTCTGCTGAGAAGGAGTTATCAATGGATTCAATTGAATTGTATTGGACGCAGGTGTCTGTGGTATTTTAATTGCCTCCAAATTTATTCTGGGACGAGAATACGTGAGGGCGCCGCAGAGATTTACTGATCAGAATCTATCTAACGTCTAGTTAGCTTGTTTATTGATTGTGAGGCGGCTCGATTGCTGTCAAGCCTGTAAAAGGATCAATAATTTCAAAGCAACTGGAAGCCTTGATACGAATTCGAATTGAACAATCTAGTTAGTTTGTTCTCTATTCAACTACTTAAATGTCTTCCCAACTACTGGAAATTTCTCAAATTTAATGATATAGGGTAATCCAGGCTTCATTAACCTTAAAACAGACAATCCAGTTTCCGAGTAACTGTAGCTGAGTGGTAACTCATGACTATTCAAATACCATATACTGGCTTTCCATAATAAATGTTTGAGCTTCAGGGCATAGATAGATAAATGGCTCTATTTTTTTGAAGCACATACCGTTTATGAGAATCACCAACAATAGATCAAGAAGACCAAACTTGTATCAACAATAACGAATTCTTCCTCATTGACAACAAATCAATTCTTCCTCATTGACAACAAATAAGCACAGTATTTCTATAATGATTGTACTGTATTTAATATTGAAGACTCCTTGATCTGAAATAGTCTGCTCTTTGAAGATCAGAAACACTCTCTTTGAACTTGACATTGTGTAAAAGACATGATAAGGTTTCCATCTGAAACAAAAAGCACAGGAGCGTTTCCCGTATCTTTACTAAAATCTGTGGAAGGTCAATTTCTTTTGAACATGGGGCTATTTTCAAATGAAAAAGGCATTCCCATCTCAAAAATACAAAGACTATTTCCTTGATGTTGGTGTTTCCCCACGATATCCTTGACCTCGGAAAGTATTTCGAGTGAAACTTACTGGCGAAGAAGCAATCGCTATATTTGGTATCTCTACATATACAAAGTTAAAAAGTTTCACCTTCTTGAATGAACTAGGCCAAATGGAGGCCTCTGTCGTAACTATAATAGTTTCTTTTGACAGTTTAGAGCAGAGAAATTCAATGATTTCAAGTGGGACCTGGAAAGAAGACACGGATGACAGAAAACATTACGCCGACTTACCGAAGTTTGTAAGTTGTATTGTGAACGACGGTGAATTGCAAGGAGCGACGTCGACGACAACGGATAAGTTTAGAGGGTTGTCACAGGGCGTTGTCTCCGGCCACGATTTATGTGCTGGGTGTAGGCAACACGAACCACTCTCCGCTCTATTCTAGCCCATACTAACCTGCTATCCGATTTATGCTTCGCTCTCACTTGCACCCGACCCCTATCACCTTGCCCAAGTACCTTCGCGTTAGCCTGACACAAATTCTGGTACGGATTTCTTTCAAAGTTTACTGACTGAGTTATGACAAGAGATAGAAAATGAGCTATAAAAATACAAATTACACGAATTATGATGTTGGGAATTTTAATGGAAACCGAGCAATTATTTAGATCCACTAATGTCTATCACTTTAGGGCCGGTTCATAAGCTCGAGATTTAGCCAAGTCCTAGACTAAAACGGGTGGCTACCGTAGCATCGACAAACGAATGTCTCGACAGGTTAGTGGGTTAGCAGCATAGAGAACCCTTAGTAAATAGTGTCGAGGCTAACGTTTGTTGATGCTACGGTGGCCACCCGTTTTAGTCTAGGACTTGGCTAAATCCCGAGCTCATGAACCGGCCCTAACTGTGCAATACTCATCAAATAAATGTATAAGATTCTATTGATAAGATAAAGTCCCAGTTGCACATAGGTCTGTCGAACTCTCTCCAATTAGCAATGTTAATTCTTATGAAGATTAAATTCACTCCACGTTGGTGCAACCCGCTCAAAAAGTTCAATTTATAAGTGGAATCTTGGCCAGTTGGGACTGAAATACAAGTGAATTCAACAGCTGCAAAATGACATTATTGCAAGTTTCAGATTTGTTTATTAGAAGTTATCAATGCATTAATTCCACTGAATGATTGGATGACATCATTTTACGGCGGTTGAATTCTATTAGTTTTCGAGTATCTGGCCGAGGGAGTTACTCTAACACTAGAACTAGATCTGGTGAAAAGACCATTTCAATCATAAATTAATTTATGCGACTTGTGGATTATGAAAACGAGAATTTTGTGGCATTTTTCAAAAAAAGAAATTACATAGTTCTTCATAAATAATACTTGAGCAATGTTTGAAAGACTAGTTTTAAAAAATGACTATAGTAAGGTCATGAAAAGGGTAAGAATTATTTTCAAATAATTCGATTGAGTTTTCTATCAAAATTATACTTTATTGAATGAATTGTGGAATTTCGAGAGAAACTCATTATTGTACAAAATTTCATGAAATTTGATATGATGACAGTGTGATCAAAGAAGAAAGTAAATACTTCGTAGTGAAATTCCACATAGTTCCTTGCCTTTTGTAACGGGCTTGTCTTGTGAAAATTGACAAAATAACTATTCTTATCTAGTAACTTGGAATAGGTGTCGACCTCACTTTGTACATCATGTTAACCGTAACTATGTGCATTGTTGTACGATACATTTCGCGGCACGCTATACCGATGTGTGAGTCTAGCAGGTTGTACATTCCGCATGTAGAGAGCTTTCATTTGGCACAGGGCAAAAGTCATATTATGCTGCCGAGAACGAGTGTGTTTTGCTAGTTAGATATGCGTCCTGCTATCAAACTTTACTGGGGATGAAAGTTCAGTGGAGGGTTGACCAGCCAACTCCCACCGACCAACTTTAACAACTTTCAACCCCAAGGGAACTGCGGCGCCCTAATTTTCAGCACTATCTGACTTTCCCACCTACGTAGATCCCAGTTATCTTATTTCTTGTTTCTTCCTACTTACTCTTATATATTGCCTCTAACTTTGACTCGGTGCCTGATGCATAATTCATGATGTTTATGGCGTCGTTCGTTTTTATCCGAATCAACTTAATATTATACAAACATGATGTATTAGAAAGACTTCTGAAGAGTGGTTGACAAGCTGATACGAGAGACTAGCCTAATATCATCTATTCAATTTTTTTTTTTTTTGTACTGATGTTCAGCATTTCCCACCTATTCATACCTAGGTAAAGGCAGTAGGCCTAAATAATCTTCACTGACTTTCAACTCATTAACAGCGACCTCCACCTCGATAGGGAAATGATCTGAGAAAATTTCCTGCTTGACTATCATATATTATCATTAATCAAGAATAAAAGCTACCTTGAAACACAACAGAAATCTATTACTGACGCTCCTTGACTTCGCATAAATGTAAACTCCCCGCAAAAATCACTTGCTGTTCTACCGTTTAATATAACTAAATCTAATCTCTCAAAGAGCTCTTAAATCTCTCTGCCTCTACGATTAACAACTGAATCTTCAGATCAGCTGGAACAGTCAACTCTAACAGCTGGATCTAGAAGTTCCTCAGGTAATAACTGACCACACCCTATTCTACAATTGAAATCCCCTAACAAAATTATATTTTTTTCATCAGTGTCCAGCTTCTCTTATAGCTGTCATAGTATATGACAGTGCGCAATGACAGTAGCTGAGTAGTGGTTGTATCACGTTCGAGCTCTACATTTATCAATGATTTCAGTGGTTTAAAAGTTGGAAACTACACTTTAAAGTATACTATAGTGATCAGTTTTTGTCGCTCTGTACAACTGTCAAATAATCTTCTCGCAATATTCTAGTTTGTGATTTGTGTAACGCAAAAACAATTTTTTTCAAACATGGTTAATACACCAAAAGTCACTCGAAAGGCTAGCAGAGGAGATAAGCAGTTGTCGTCGTCATTGTCATCATCGTCATCTAGTATAGATAAACCGCTGCAGCCGACGACTAGTGAGGCACCTGTAGGGGTGTCATCCCCCAAACCACCTGTTGAATTCTCACCGGCTGTTATCGCAGGTATTGAGAACAATATTATCAAGTCAATACTAAAAGATAGTACTGTGTTCGAAAGACTGGTCAGGGAAGTGATAGACAATGTATCTGCTCGTGTAATTGAGGGGCTGAATTTATCTCTTAATTCTGCAACCCAACAGATCGTCGAACTTCAAAAAGAAATAACTGACTTGAAGGGGCAGCTGCAGGCAAATGACGAACTCATGAGTGGCCGTTTAGATGACATGGAACAGTATCAGAGGAGGAACAATGTTAGAATTTTCGGTGTTCCGGAGGAAGCGGGTGAGAACACAGATATGCTAGTTGTCGACATATGTAAAAACAAACTGGGCGTGAATATTGAACTGAATGACATTGATCGGTCACACCGCGTTGGAAGGAAAAACTTTGCTAATTCATCGCCACGTGCGATTATTGTCAAATTTGTGAGTTATCGCCAACGACGTGCAGTTTTCTCTAAAAAGAAAAGTCTCAAGGGCAAGGGCGTCGTGATCAGAGAGGACTTAACTCGACGGAGGATGCAGGTTTATCGCGACGCGGTGGCCAGGTTTGGCTATCGTTCTGTTTGGACCAATGACGGAAAAGTTTCCTGGGTTGATGCTGATGGAAAAATTCATAATAGTACCAATAGAATTTAAATTTTGAACTATTTATTCCTCCAATGGTTTCAATCAAGATTGAGAAGTGTAATTTACCAGTCATGAAAAAGTTCTTTTTTTGGATAAGACTATTAATGATTAGGTACTGTCTATATCGATTTGATTATTTTTTTTATCAGTTTATCAAGATAATAATCATGAAATGAATTTTAATTTCCATAAAGATATCCTATCAATTTATTTTGTTTTTTGTCAAGTGAACTTTTCTTACTTTTATTTTTTCTCAAATTATTCTAATTTTCAAAGTTTTCTATGGAGTAGTTACTTCCATATTTTATATTATCACTTTATTGAGCCAAACAGATAACTCTGAATATTATTTTACGTATTATTATATTATCTTCTTTTCTTAAATGAGGAAATTCTCACCCTTTTGCTGATTACCTATTATTCTCTCACGTAATTTAAACTTCCATGTTTATTATTATTATGAGCAGTAATTGATGTATTTTCTCCTCTGAATCTATCCATTTATTTTGTCAAGTTAAATTTTATTTTTCTCAATCTATTTTATTCACTAGACTCACAGGAGATTAATGAGCAAGATTTTCTTCCTTCTTGTGGGCATTTGTTAAATTTTCCTTTTAATTTTTTATCAATGATTATTTCTTAAATTATTACAATTAATTTATTTTGGCTAAAATAAACATTTTGTTTTGGCTTGTGTGATAAGCATGAATTAACTTTCTTCAATAATTTATTGATTTATTTATTGATTATTCATTTTTTTTCTATGTACCATGAATGGCCAACATATTTTTATTTTGTTTTATTTTTATTTTTTCGAGTTTATCGATGATATTCATAATATGTTACTTTAATGGCAGTTTTCACTACACATAGAGATCTCGTATTATTCTACTGAAGGAATAGTAGTGTTTTTTGTTTTCTGATCATATCAATAATCTGATTGCTATAGTATTTTAGTTTTGTTTCACTATATGAATTAGTTTATTTTTTTATCAAGTAGATTTCTTCTTTATTGAACAACCATTCTCTTTTTTCTTTTTAAGAAGAATTGAGATGGTAGCTTATTGTTTCTATATTATAAATTCTCATCAATTTTTTATTCTTGAGTACAATCAATCAACTGTTCAACTTTGATAATTTATACTTTTATGTATCTGCTCGAACTACTGTCATGATGATAATTATTTTTCTTTTGTTCTTCATTAATATGGGTGTGTGTGTGTATCTGTGTGAATGTTTTAGAAAATACTATCTGCTTTGCAGCTCTGTTTCCATTATTCTTGCCACTCTGTTCCTCTACTCTCAGTTCAAATCATTTTCAGATGAGTATTGTAGATGAAAATCCAGCCACGCCAAACACAAAGGGTTTGATGCAGGCAGCTTTTTCTAATTTTAAGAAGTTCTTAAAGATATCTCATGTAAATACTCAATCTTTACATTGTCATATTGATGAATTCCGTGATCTGTTTAGCACGCAACTCTGTGATGTGATTCTTGTTTCCGAATCTTGGCTTAAACCTTCCATTCATTCCACTGCTGTACAAGTGGATGGTTTCAACTTACTTCGAAATGACAGAATTCATAAAGGTGGTGGAGGTGTTGCTGCTTTTGTTAGGGATGACCTGCGCGCTAAGATTATTTTTCAATCAGATACTACAAGGCCGAATAGACCTGAATTTATGCTCTTTGAGGTGACTGTTGGAGGTGTAAAGGTGTTAGTGGGTGTGTGTTATCGGCCACCTCATATAGGTTTCATGTCAGAGTTTGAGGATGCCCTCTTGCGGTTTATGGCGGCTTACAGTCATGTCATTGTTATGGGGGACTTCAACACTGACCTTTTCGGACGAGACAATTACAACAAGACACAACTAACTACAATGTTCCATAACTGCAATATGACTATACTTCCACTTCAGGCTACTCACCATACAACGACTTCAAAGACATTATTGGATCTGATCACTGTCTGTGATGTGGATGCTGTTCGACGACATGGACAGATACCTGTGCCGGGGCTATCGGCGCATGACCTTGTCTATTGTGTCTATGCTCTGAAGCCTCCAAAGCCACAACCAAAAATCATCACCTACCGCGATTACAAATGTCTAAATTATACCGCATTGTTTGAAGACCTAGCTGTAGCCCCCTGGCAGACTGTACTTATGACAGAAGATGTGAATGACAAGCTGGCTTCTTTTCAGGAGATAATGTGTAGATTATACAATCGACATGTCCCTCTAAAAAATAAAAAAGTAACAAGAAGCCCTGCTCCCTGGATAACTCCACACATTCGCCAGCTCATGAAAGAGCGTGATAGCAAATTCAGACTGGCCAAGAGGACTGGTAGCTCTGTGATCTTTTTAGAATACAGGAGGCTGCGGAATCGCTGTAAGCTAGAGCTCCGTAACTCTAAATCTAATTTTTTCAAGAATTTATTGTCCAATAATAGGTCCTCTAAATTTGTGTGGAGGACAGTGAAGAGTATGGGTTTGGGAAAGGAGAAAGCAAAATGTAATATCCAGCATAGCCTTGAGGAG
Organism: Laodelphax striatellus; assembly: GCA_017141395.1. Taxonomy (NCBI): domain Eukaryota; kingdom Metazoa; phylum Arthropoda; class Insecta; order Hemiptera; family Delphacidae; genus Laodelphax; species Laodelphax striatellus. The sequence continues at coordinate 37,008,674 of CM029531.1, read as the reverse complement.
CTTAATTTGTTTTTCTGCAACATTCCTGTTAGCGATGAGGGGGCGCGTGCCTATACAGATTCTCTTGAGGTCAACCCATGTCAGGATCAGTTTGATTTTTCTGAGGTAAGTGAAGCTCAAGTCTACTGTTGCTTGAGCCGAATAAAAAGTAATGCTGTTGGCGAAGATTCTCTCCCAATTAAATTTATTAAAGATACTTTACCCTTTACTCTTCCTTTCATCACCCATATATATAATTCCTCACTCCGGTCTTCTACTTTTCCCAATTCCTGGAAGTACTCAACTGTTCTACCTCTTAACAAGATACAAAACCCAACTTCTGCTTCTGATTTTAGGCCCATTCATATTCTCTCTGCAATATCAAAGGGGTTGGAGAGAATTGTTCATCAGCAGATGAGCGACCACATCCTTTCAAGCAACAAATTGAGTGATATTCAGTCTGGTTACCGTAAAGGTCATAGTACTTCCTCTGCTTTGTTGTGTGTAACAGAGGATATGCGCTTGGCAATGGACCGGAGACTGGCAACCCTATTGGTACTGATCGATTTCAGCAAAGCTTTCGACTGCGTCTATCATCCTCTCCTTATAAAAAAACTAATAAATTTGGGGTTCTCCTTCAAAGTTGTGGAGTGGTTAAGGTCATATTTGAGTGATCGCTGTCAATGTGTGAGATATGGAGACTCCTCATCAGGATACAGGATTGTTGAGAGAGGCGTTCCTCAGGGTTCTGTCCTTGGTCCTTTGTTGTTCAGCATCTACATTGATGACGTTTCAGAGGTGTTCAGATTCTCTAAACAACACTTGTATGCAGACGACTTACAGATTTACCTCAACTTCGACTTCAAGGACTTTACTGATGCTATTGAAAAAATGAATACTGACCTTACAAACCTCACAAACTGGACTTACAATCATGGACTTAAGATTAACGATACAAAATGTAAATCTATAATTATTGGTAACTCTCGACTAATCTCACAACAGCTTCAAAGGATTATTGATGGACCGTTTGTCACAATAAATAATAAAAATCTTCCATTTAGTAACTCTGTTAAAAATCTAGGACTCACCATGAACTCAACTCTTGACTGGACAGAGCATGTCAATATGACCTGTAATAGAGTCTTTGCTGCCGTACACTCATTGAAGAAGGTCAATGACCTATTACCTTTCAATGTTAAAGTGATGCTGGTGAAGACTCTCATTTTTCCCTATTTCAATTACTGCGATGTTGTTATCAATGACATGACTGTTGAGTTGTCTGAGAGGCTGCAGAGAGCACAGAATTATTGCATTCGGTACATTTATAACCTGAGGAGAGACGATCATATTTCGCCATATTTTGAGCAGCTTGGCGTCCTTAGACTGAGGTGCTTGAGAGCCTACCACATTCTCATGCTACTATTCGATGTCCTGAAATCTGGAAAACCTGAGTATCTCGCCGGTAAGTTTATTTTCTTGGGGGATCAAAGTGGCAGAGCTACCAGACATGGTTCCCGCCTGTTGGTCGTCCCTAACCATCGCACAACCATTTTTAATAAGTCGTTTCATGTAATGTCTGTCCGTTACTGGAATCTTTTGCCGCCACAAATCTCGATGATCGAAAGTCGAGCCCTGTTTGGCGTGGCAATTCAGAACTGGCTGAGGGCTGGAGGTGCAGAACTGGCTGTTAATTGAGAGCGTGTGTGTGTGTGTGTGTGTGTGTGTATGTGTATGCATGTATCGATTAGTTAAGTTTATATAGGCATATAATGAAAATAATATACATTTTACAATAATATAAACTGTGAAAATTAGTGCTAAGGTTAAGTAAGAGAGAGGACCTGCGAGTCCTAACTTCGCCTTGTATTTTTAAAAGACAATAAATGAATAAATAAATAAATATAGATTGAAAAGGTCTCCATCCCATCATTCTTCCGTACAATTCAAATAAACGGGAATTACAATAGCCAATGATATTGATATAACATTTCAATGATATAACATCAAAACCCTCAGTCGTAGTTTTATCCCTCTATTCAATTTTATCAGGACCTTTCAAATATGAACAAGTCAAGAGGAGAAAATCGTATACAGATAGTAATAACACCTTAGCTGAGGCTGACTATCAGTCGAAAGTTTTGAGAACTTCAAGTTCTTCTGTACTGTTATTTAAAGTGTTTTATGTACCGTGTAATTTTTCATTATATGAATATTGTACAAAGAATAAATACATTTGAATTTGAATTTCAGAAGCATCCAATTTATCAATTTTACAGCTGATTTCATCATAAAGTTGATTTGGCAATGAAGTGAATTGAATTGAAATCATAAATTTCAACAACCATGTCTTGATTAAACACCTCCTTTACTGTTGTATGAAAGTTCCAGTTATAGGACGGATTCGCTATCTTGAAGTATAGGCAACCAAGAATGTATCCTTTATCAACTCTTTGATAATAATGGATAATTTCTCTTGGTGCTTGTTTAGCATCATTGTTATTATGGTGGAAGAAGTGGGACAATCTGTTTGTTCAGTCGTCTGAAAAACAGAGCCAGTAGAAGAAGCATCAGGCTGGGAAATAATCTGGCGGAAGTGCTACTGTTATTTATCAGTGGTCGTTCATTAAAAATATAGCGCTGTGTTGTTTATCGGGAGGAGGTCCGATATTCGAGTCTTGTGGCGCGGCTAATTTAAAAGCCTGCAGAGCCAGTAGTGCGCTGCGCAGCATGGCATAGCATGGCAGGACAGTGCAATGGCGGTCCCAAGCGGTCCCATTAGCCGGCGGTGTAATGATGTCCTCATTACCGCCTAACAAATGACGGCCATAGCCGCAAGGCCTGTTTTCCTCGACAATGAGCTCGCACCAGATCTGCTCTGCTCTGCTCAGCTCGGCTCTGTCACCATCAGACAACGCCTTATTTACGTGCCTCTTCCCCGTCAGCCTCAGTCGTCCTCCTTCCAACAATTGACTTCTCTTTGTCCTCTAAGCTCCCTCATATACACACGTTATTGCACTCAAGAACATCTTCCACCAAGTCACACTTGAGAATCATTTCGAATTTGAGCTCATAGAGTCCGTTAGTGGGGTTAATGGTTTGTTTTGATTCATAACAATTTTCGATCATTGAATCAATCAGTCAATGATAATCGAAATTATTATCTATTACGATTTGTAATAATTATCATTATTCTGATTAGGATGGCATGCAAAATCGTGGAGTGTTCCACATTAGTAATGATTAGCTCTCATTGTTGGTGAATTTGATAAACTGTACCCGTGTTATGCCGATTGATTGCTGATTGATTCATACGCTTGATCTATCTTCTGATTCTTGGGAATTCAATTCTATTGAACAATCTGCATGAATGTAATGAGGCAAAGGTGGTGTTTACTAAAGTATTACGATCATCAAAAGTACATAGAAATCTGTAGGGAGCTTGATTCATAATCATATCAATATTCATAAAATTAGAGATCATAGATCATAAGCTCATATCATATCGATAATATAATCATGATCATAGGACCTCATTCCTCAGCTCATACTATGATGCCTTTTAAGCTATTAGCTAATGAATTAGCTCAAATCATAATGATGAATGACCTAGTTAACTTCAAGGAAATTTACAATTCAGTAGAACTTCAATATGACTTGAAGAATATTTTTCATAAATTTTTCATATTTTCAACCCACCCGCAGATGTAAGGCATTATAATCACGGAAATAAACTTCCACCAGCAGTTGAAAAATTTCATTTATGATATATGAGGTGGCTTGTTAGGAGCAGGAAGTTCAACGTAATTCTTCTTCCTAGGAGTTGTGAGAGACTTTGCTCCAGTTACTTATTTATTCTATCAGTGTTGTAGCTACTCGGAAGTCAATTGAGAGTCTTGTAGACCAATCAAGATTTATTCCACGACTTACCACCAGAATAAAGTTGGAAAAATGTTGCTTACAAAGTAAAGTTTATACGATGAGGAATAAATTGTTCAATTTCTGCGAAACTCCCAAGATGCTTAAATTTGTCTGCACGAAACTCAGTTTATGTGACACTGGGAAGATGGAGTGAGTCTTGGCGGAAGGGGTTGGAGGAATGGTGTTGGGAGGGTTGAGCAGCTCAAAAAGCGGCAGCAGAAGGGAATATGAGCGCGAGCGAGTAAATATTGCATGGCGGCGTCTAATGCTCGACACGTGATCCAGCTGCTCGCTCTTTCCCGCCAATTTCCGCGCAAGCAAAACTGATATAGAGCCGAACAAGTTTTAAATGTCAGCAGACAAATACAGGCCGCCGCACAATCTTCGTACGCCCCCCCCCCCCCCCCCTCCACTTACCACGCCTCAAGATAACCTCAGAACGACGGCGGCGGCATATTACCGTGAAGATAATGTGCGTGATTTATCTCACGTGCACAACATCCTATCCCTAGAAAGGTCGAAACATAAAAGTCCAAAGTTCGGCGATTTTTCACGTGGAACAGATTCTGCAGCAGATTTAAAACACTTTCTGTTCCCTTTGCTCTTTCCGAGCAACTTATTTTCGTAGATAGGCTGCAAAATGAAATGAGCTTCACTGATTTCTTTCTTCCATATTACAAACTTGTGTGTTGGATATAAGAATGGCATCATGTAAAATAGTAAAAACACTCAGATTCAACTGTGATTTGATATCGATGAGCTTGCAGGATTCTGGAAATGATTGCTCACGGCCCTCTTCATTTGGAAGGTAAGGCACCGACTATGCAATCCGCACAACAATTTGTAATATACACTACCTTTTGCACAGTATTTCTAAAAAAAAATACTACAATGGCAAATACTAGAATGAAGCTTCATTTGACATACATGTACCTATAGTCCAGTCGATATAATGAAAAAAAGTGGGTTTGCTGGAAAATATTCCGAAGTCTATGAAATTTTAACATGGTGTCTGGGAGTACTCAGATGTATATCCTGAGTTTTCCCCTCAGTACCCTGTGCTAACTTCGGGAGGGGCCAAAACTTCAAAATTTTGGTATTTTCTATGTTTTTCGTGTATATCTTGTAAATTAAGCATATTTTGTGTACCATTGTGCATTACAAAGTTGTAGAGCATAAAATTTGCTAAATTTTGGTTGGTGAAACAATTTTGTAGACTCAATATTAACTGGAATACAGCCCACCAAAGTTTGAATTTTTTCACCCGTTTTTAGATAGTAAGTGATGTCGATTTAATACGTCTGATTAATAATTGAAATATCTTAAAACGGCTCTGCATATCGATGTGCGGTTTCACCATTAATTTTCTCTTGAAATTCTGTATCGAAATCATGTATAACATGACCACCTTCCCATTTAATAAAATGAAGTTAGAATCAATATGGCGGATTCAAGATGGCGGACCAGACTTTTGAAGTCACAGTAAAGTAGTATTTTCAATTTTAGTACGATCTCCAATGTCACCTACAGTCAAATTACCTTTGTTTAATAAATATTAAGCCGTTTCCATCATTTTCATCAACCCTGTATGCTCAATATCCGAATCTTATTCTCAAAGATGAAGAATTACTAACCAAGAATTAAAAGGGGAGGTTCGTTGATAGATATTCCAAGATATTGTTACTGATGAATTATTAAAATACTACATAACAAATATGATAGTAATAAAAATAGTTACAGGGCCGAAAACTTCAGTTTTTAATCATTTGTTTACATTTTTAATAAAAAATTCAAACTTTGGTGGGCTGTATTCCAGTTAATATTGAGTCTACAAAATTGTTTCACCAACCAAAATTTAGCAAATTTTATGCTCTACAACTTTGTAATGCACAATGGTACACAAAATATGCTTAATTTACAAGATATACACGAAAAACATAGAAAATACCGAAAATTTTGAAGTTTTTGGCCCCTCCCGAAGTGAGCACAGGGTACTGGAGGGGGAAAACTCAGGATATACATCCCAGAGTACCCCCAGACACCTTGTAAAAATTTCATAGACTTCGGAATATTTTCCAGGTAAAAAGTGTATATCTACTGGATTACTAAACATAACATGATTTGTATTGTGTATCTAACACAATTGTCATTTTTTCTCCGTTAGTTATAATATTATTATAACTAACGGAGAAAAAATGGAATTGATTTTACTTTTTGTTGATTAATTATTTAAGAGATACAAGATTATAATAGTATCTTTATTATTCAGATTTGTATTTCACTCATAGATCACAAAAAAATTTATTCTAATCAACAAAATATTATTTAAACTAATATTATTTTGATTTATAAATATGTAAATGATTCCCGAAATAAAACATTCAGTAATTTACAAATGGGGTCCAACAGTCTTAACTATGTAGTTTTTCAAATAAATAAATTACTCATTAAGCCCAAAACTGTCCCTATTCCAATTAAAAAGTCGAAATCTAGGTGATGGAGCGTATTTCACGGTTACCAATCTCAAGTCTGAAACCAAATACTAGACAAATTTCGAATATTCTAAAAGTAGTGTAATTTAAAATAGCCAGTAATAATCTATCATTCAAATTCTTCAAAAAATTATAATATCAAATTTAAAACGGTAAAAATTTAACATTAGCAATCATCGTTATTGAAAAGTATTGTTCGTTACACGGCTGGAAACCTTTGCCAGAATCACACATTTCAAATTTCTGGCTTTCAGCTACACCAGTTTCCTGCATAAACTTCCTTATGCTCAATTGGCAAAACTGCAGTTGGTTTCCAGCGTTGTAAAGTCATATAATTTATACTATTTAGCTAAAATTGATTCAGCTGAAAACCTCCATTTCAAACCGTAATAATCATTACAAGATTACTCATAAATAATATTATTCCTGTAAATTTCATCAACCGAATAAGAATTTACTATGGGAAAGATTTTCATTAAAGTAATTTCTCACTCAAGGCATTGGATATAGGACTCTCGCATTTCGTAAGTGATTGATTACACTCATTTGGTTTATATTTTTCAACATTGTTTGATACTGTTATAGAGGAAATAAATGTTTAATGAACAGAGGAATAAAATAGATGATTGAATTGAAACTGGATAATGAAGCTTTCCCCGTTGCGTGAAACAACAGAGTGAGAATAAATTACTTTTTATTCACCGAGATACTGTGTGCAATTCTATTTTACACAATCTACACAAGCTTAGTGCTCAGTTGCTAACGATAATATTTACAGCTGATTCGCCTAAGCGTGGAAAATTACTAGAGTCATTTCGTCAGAAAAGTCTCCGGCCGCATTCTTTCGCCGGCGCTCGTAAACATGGGAAGGCGCGATATTTGGGCGGTTTATGGCGAATATATTTTACGGCGCGCAGCTGGCGTAAGCAGAAATAAAATCGGCAAGTCGATCTATATTTTGTCGTTTACGGCCAGCCGAGTTGCAACCGGTACGAGGCAGCCGGCACGAGGAGATATCGCCGGAAAAGTGTTCACTCGGTGACGACGACATGGGAGGACGACGATAAGGAAGGACGACGACAAGGAAAGACATCGACAAAGAAGGACGAAGAAGAAGGGTTAGACGGACGGACGGCAGGCAGTGTGAAGCTGGCTGGCCCCTCGGGGCCACACTACGCTGTTAGTACTGGTGCAGTGTTACCCTCTTATCGATCCCAGGCACCATCCTTCTCCTCTACAAACATGACGGCGGCCACCACAGGCACCCCCCGCAACTCCCCCCCCCCCTCCTGGGGGCAACGGGATCCCCCTGGGTCATGCTGTCGCCGCCGCCGCCGCTGTCTCTTTTCCTCCTCCCGGACTCGCGGATCATCCGCACCCGACTGTCCTACATGCTTGATTCACACTATTCATTACAAGAGCATGGCAAAAAGTAAGGGATATCTTGGTTTGCGGGATTGTTACAACATAAGATTCACAATATTCATGACAAGAAGTGAGTGATATCTTGGATTGTGGGCTTGTAACAGCATTAGTGCCACAATATTCATTAAAATAAATATGACAAAAAGTGTGCGTTTCCTTTGAGTGTGCGGCTGTTACAACATACAAGTTTCAATGAATCTACTTTACTACGTACCTATGTAGTAGCTAACATAGTATTCAGTCTTAGTTGGAATGAGATACTATAATTATCAGATCCTCACTGAAATAGAATGGAGAATTATTGTAGATTTGTAGAGTAGAGGAAATGGTATGTAAGGAGTAAGTTCCCATATACACGACGGTATCCTGCAATAGTTCAACTAGTACCACCGCTCCTTGTTGATGAGTTGTGGTGTTGGCTGAGTTTCATTGAAATATTTGAATCTCCTCTCAAGAGAAAAGTGGAATTTGAGAGATAGTGGGGTAAGTAGTTGATCAGATGTGTTGGAGAATTGCAACAAGGCAATGACAGAATATTTAATTTTGAACATGAAATTTCTTGATAATCTAGGATTTTATGTCCAATATTATCGCTCAAAGAATCTAACAGCAATCATATATAGCCAATAATTATCGTTCAAGACCATACTGTTGAGGTTTGTGCTGTTGTAGGTTTTTTTTACATGCATTACCTTGATTACGCAAAATCAAGTTATACTCAATACTTCACAACATCACTTTTCATAACAATTTTGTCCACACATAATTTTGAGTTTTTAGAACTAGAAAGCTTCGATAATTATTTTTTCAGGTATGATGCATACTTTTATTGCCTACCTACATTCTAATAGATCCCAGAGACATTTTAGTTATTCACTATAGTAACAGATACAAATTTAGGTATTTGAAGCTAGGAGCATCCCTATCTGAGATTTCATGAAACTGAGATAGGAGATCAATGTGAGGAGACCATGTATCCATGTCAATCATGTTGAATATTGACGTATACTCTCGTTCGAGCTCCAATTTTCATGAGTGGCAGACAACGTCACAAGAATCAGTTCAAAACCGCCCACTCAACTGTGAAGGTAGTGATTCCGTTCTGGCCTACACAATATTACAGGTAACTCGCACCAGCCATCACCCCAGAGTGATGATTGTATTTACCCATCATTCATTGAAATTTAAGTTTCATGGAGTTCCAGACAATATTCACTGATATCACGATAGCTGAATACTGTTCATATAATTCAGGAATAAGCTAATAACTATACTGCAGTACTATACTTTCAGTGAATTCTGTACGATATTGTTTGTGAGAACGCATGGTGAGAAATTATTTAGTGATTGTCTATTTTGTTGAAAAAACAAGGTGAGTGATATAGCCATTACGGGTTAACACCGAATAATACTTGGAAAATTACCTGAAATTAATAGCTTGGATTGTTTTACCATACATTCAAATACCTAAATTTTCAAGCTTCGTTGTAAGCTACAAGATGTTCAAAATATTGATTGAATGGTTTCCCACAAACATACTGTTGCTCACAAATTGACATTCTGGAAAGCGTTTCTGTATCAGGCCTGTGTAGTTGAGGCTTCAATTATCGTTGAAACGTATGGGTAGAAACTTCAAAGGAAGCAATTAACTTGTTTCAACAATATTGTCTATTAGATGATCTGTTCTTCATTAGTCTAATCACTGCCAAAACTCGACAGTTTGTAACGTATCACATAATTAGTTTCTCTTTCTTACCGTAACCTGATGGAAGGATTTTTCAATTCGGAGGGTTCTCACCTGTGAAAGAAAAATGAAATGATCAATTCGCATTCAGATAATCAAGACACATTCTGTTTGTTGAAGTTCAATAAATAATTGTTGAATCTCTGAGATACGAGTATGTACGAGTATAATATGGAAGAATATTTTACAATCTGAAAAAAATTGCGATACATGATCGAGTTCCATTTCCCATTCCATATTGTTGAAACATAATTTGTAATTCTATTAAATCAACAAGCTTTAATTGAGAACTCAAGAGAGGTTCAGCTTCAGAATGAGAATGGATTTTGGATTTCATTTCAAACTTATTTATTACAATCATGAAGAAAGTAATGTCATTTGCAATGTATGTTGCACCAAAGTCTGAAGAATAAAATATTATTTCAATGGGTCCAATTGATTTGCTTTAGGTGCAAATATTCAAATGAAAATTGACAATTGGTGAAAAAAATACATTTGAAATATCGTTTGTAAGAAGAATTGTTGGTTGTGAAGCGAAGATAACTGACAGACAATAGGCGCTCAAGTATGAGAGAAGAGCTTCAATTCGTACAATAGAGGATGGAATTACATCCATCTAGTTCGTTTTAAGTGGTTATTGATTGAAGGCTATTCAACTCCTGGACGAAAAAAATGTATGTCTCTGCTCATCCTCATAGTACGAGAATGTGAGTTTCTGAGTCCTCGAGCTTTGTTATCCTTTTTAACAATGAATTGTTTTCAAACTTTTGTCATTAATCTGTGATATAAGTTGGGACGTAGTTCCAACTTAGTTGAGGGTAGTTCCAAACTTTATAACTCAACTTGAGCGCGGTGTACAACGGATTAGAATACACCAAAAACAACATATGAAACTCACGTTCATTGTTCATGAAATATGAAATTCCATTTCATTGTATGTGAACTAATTTGCGAGAGTTTCACAGGTAAAAAGAAAATTATATGATAATGATATCACCATATCCTACTTATATCCACTACATCTCCTACTCTATAAACATAAACAGAATACTTGGATTGATATGTATTGTATACGATTGCTAATCGTTTTATATGTATTATATTTATTATTGTATAGGGACGTAGTACTTGAAAATGAATCTCAATATTTTGTTATGTGCATTCTGTTACACACATATATTTAATTACAAAATGAATAAATTGAACTTGTTTTTAAAGAGCATCTAAATACTGTACATAGTTCACCTTCAATATTCAACATCTTCTCTGACTCTACTTTACCTACAATATACGAAGAATCCTGAGCCTTGAAAACAAGAAGAACATGAAAGACTGAATAGAACGAAATAGACTGGGATTATTCTTGAATATATTCGATATTATTTGATGTAACATGAATCTTATATCTTTTGTAACATGAAGTATCCCTCAGAAAGTAGAATCTCTTAATCATTATTAGAGAACATAGCTGAAATCAAGTGATGTGATACTATTGTATTGCGGGCCCTTCACATGCTTGAGACAGCTTGTAATTAACAGACGTGAGCGTTCTTGACTATTCCCTTTGTGATGGTGCAGTCGAATTATTTTCATCTGCAATGACTGTATCTTCTGATAAAGCACAGCCTGATTCTCTACTATCTATTCTCTTTACACAAGGTGCGACTGGGATAGTGTAGCCTCCTGGCAATAATTATAATTCGCTACTCTCAACTGTGCATTATCCTACAGAAAGGATTAAGCTGCGATTTACAATCTGACGATTGCGATGATAGACTGATGTTTTGTATGTTCAAGTCGTGCATTATAATGCTATTGACTGTTTGTGATACATGCCAAGAGATACTATTAATCAAACACCAATATGGTGAGAACTAGGTAAACTTGGGTAACGAATCCAACATAGGATGATATCTGAATTCAGTAGTTAAAACTTACCAGGCAGGATATAATAATCCTGATTTGTTACAGTCTCTAGTTGGATATAAGAAAATATTTCTCATTGGAACCCTATTCAAGTTATAGTGACTATAGTCACTATAATTCAAGTACTCAGTTGAAAAGTTGAATGATTCAGATTCTTCAAGAGAGTTTTCATATTTTTCTAGAGTGTTTGAATTCTGATAGAAAATTACATCCACATCAGCTATTAAGCTGAGACCGCACTGCTGAGTGGTTGTCTGGATGGTAGATGGTTAATCTATTTTATAATAATAGTTTTTAATATAAATAGTATATCTATAGTACCTATTTCATTATATAGACAGTTCATAATAATATACAGTCTCTGTAGTTTATCTGTATAGCTCATAAAACATCCATAAGAATAGAACATAATATTATAGGAAATGATCACAGCCTTCTTGATAAACCATGTCAACCATCCACCATCTACCCACCTGCAGTGCTGCCCAAGGTTAAGATCTGAACTTTAAACTGAAACACCAACCTACTGATGCCTCCGTATACATAACTGTGGTCCTAAGCACAGATAGAGGACTATCACTTACCTTTCTTGTTCCCTGTATCTGTTCTCTAAGTTATCTCGACTCAAGTTTCCCCTACTCGAGAACAAGATGGAATCAAGTTCTTGAACATTAACAATTTGATATCAGGTCACAAGTGTGTATACACTTAATTAGAAACTAGGATATCGCCCAAACAACATGTTGTGTGACAGGGCAAGTTAACCGGCGTCAAGTTGGAAATTTACGAGCCGAGTCGGCGTAAAAATCCATTAGGTCGGTCTGAAGATCACGTAGCGGTGGCCGGGACGCGGCGATAAGGTCGCGTCGGCCACGTAAACGGCATTTGTTACCAGGCCTTATGGCGATGACACACGGATGCAATCGAAATGAAAAATTAATAATGTATGCAAGTGAGAGAATAAATTGCCCGGGAAAACTCGTTGCACCCTGCTGGTGGGAAGGAGAGGGGAGGAAGCTCGTATTTCATAGAGGTTTCCACCTGCAACAGCATCAGTGGTAGTAGTCGGCATAGCATGGAATTCCACACTGTGACCCTTCTCTATTCCTGGTCGACGTCATTCTCTAACAAATTCGTTCCGTTGCCGTGCATTGTTCCCCTATTCACATGACTTTAATTATTGCACCAAATATGATTGCCAACTGAACAATGAAAATTACCATAGCGCACCCCCTCATTGTTGAAGTCTCAATATAAATCCGGCAGCTGAATGCGATGTCGGCTGAAATAAGGTCAAAGTTTCAGTTTAATAATCAGACGCGTTCACTACATATGAGCTGAACTGTTTGCAGATGGATGAGGCGAGTGGTTGTGCCCAAGAAAGAGATCGTATTACCCTACATCTCAACTTCAAAACTACGGCACGTCTGTATATAGAACTAAGTAAATATTGTATTAAACAGAAGGCTAGTACTGAATGATGTTTATAGTCTGCCATTCATTAATACTCAATAAATCTATTAAATCCAGCAGTCCATACTGATCTAAATATGAATAGATACTGGATTAATCGAATCAAGATAACCAGTTCAAATAGAATTTTGATTCTAAGTTGCTTTAAAATTTAAATATTCTATTACCATTCCTCATTGGATTAATAAAATATGTCGTTATAAATTGGGATGACAGGATTATGAGAGAATTATGACTATTATGAATTAGGAAAATTATATCACTATGATTCAATCCTGATTTAAAATTTTTTTTAGCTACTTTATTAAGGACCCGATAGGGTTCTTAAAAAATGCGATCGTACTGGTGTACGTCTGTCCGTCTGTCAGCACGATAACTAACGAACGAAAGATCTTACACTTTTGAGGTTTGGAATATAATATCTTCATAGATGAAGTAAGAAGCCTATTGATTTTGAATATTCAGGGTTGAATTTAAAAAAAAGTTACAAGCAAAAATGTAGGTATTTTAACCTCCAAATGTACTGTGCACGTATGGAGCCCAAGGTCCGGGGTTCGAATGTCGGTCTTGGCTACTTTCTTTTGCAACTGATTTTGATGTTATTGAAATAGCTATTCATGTCAGGAACTGTTATTTAATTTATAAAGTAATATTAGGAAATTCTTCCTAGAATAATATTACATTCGAAATTAAATTTGATATCAACTGTGAAAATTAAAAATTATTATTTGTGAACACTATTTACATCATATCACATCGTTGTATCGGTTTATTTACAGTAAAAGACTAGCTTTATATAATTGATCAAAGAGTACGGAGCTTTTCTATTGACCACTCTACTACACACCATCAACCATAAGGCATAATCATTAACATGACCATAAAGCCGAAATATCTATATCAATTCGACTCCATAGTTGCTACACAACGACACCATTACATTTAAAATATATAATTGAAACTTCTTAGCATTCGATTACTTTAAATGAGATACGGGTTCAAAATCGGAACTGATATGGGCATGATTCGAAATTGTTTGTTCTGCTCTCAAGAGGGAATCCGTTTCATATCATATCACTTCTGCATTAAAAACTGCCTATTTATTAATCCATTCTGTCTTACAATTATCATCCAACAAGTCATTAATTCAATTTATATCATCCCCAGATAACTTATTCTGACTATATGAAGTTACTATGATTGTAAATCACTCAAAAGCAAAGCAATCATTCAAAGTAAAGCCAAATTCCATTTACAATCCATATAAAGCTGTGTAATGCAAAAATATAATGTCGCACTAGCTGGTAGAGCAGCTTGTGATACAAAAGATTCATTATCGATAAATTGAAGTTATTGAATAGTCTTATTCTTATGTCATTTTTCTGGAGGAACAAAGGATTCATGAAAATTTCCCATGTAGCAGCTGCTAGATGTAGAGAATGAATTGCAAAGACGCGAGGAAAACTTATTATTGTTTCCTTCTCTGGGAAAAAATTCAGTGAAAATTGTCTGTTTATTTCAAAAGTAACGCGAAGAAGACCAATGGAGTGGGTTATGGAAATTTTCAACAGAGGAGAGTTCGAACAATAGAACGGGGAAGTAACGGAATTTTGAAAAAGGCAATATTGTGGATGTTTATTTTGAGGGAGTTTGAGTTTAAATGGATTCCACAGACTTCTTGTGTAAGTTTGGTCTCTGGGGCCTCAACTCCCAGACGTGGGGGTTCCCTTATTGTGTTATAAGTTCCTACCGCTTGTTCCCAGCTCTCCCCTTTTCAAAACTGAAGCAGAGATATATTGTTTTACTCAATGCTTATTGATTCTCTTGTTTACTTCAGGTTCAGGCACAGTTGCCTGAATAATCGATATTCCAGCTAGAGAACACAATACAACAATGGATTAATGCAAAGCGATTTAATAGTAAAATGGAATTAATCGAACAAGTTGCATTGTTCTTGAATAGAATTCAAGTTTGAAAAGGTTTGGTTTGAATTGCTTTGGAGGCTCCGAGATTCATGTTCTTGGATGTATATTTCAAAGCAATTAATGATTCCACTCGAAATACAATGAAACAACTAATAAGTAGAGTAGAGGTGACGATCAAAGTTTTGTTCCGAAAAACCTGCGTAGCCTAATTAAATAGACGCTCCAGTCTATTGCATCATTCTTCAGCCGGCTTTCCTTCTTCGATTCTTGAGTTTAAACGTCATAATGTCTGGCATATTGTAACAACCATCACCCAATTACATCACTTTGTACTCACACACGTCATGAACTGATGGGCATTGTCAGTAGCATTATCCTATTGAAAGTCACCATTTTTCCGAAATCGGTGAGTTTATACGAAAACGCATTCATTGAAAACAGTGAGATAAATGGTGTGGTTAGTTCATTCTCTTAAGAAACCATGAATAATTTTTATCACTTATAAGCTACCTACCTAAAGTGCCATCCTGTACAATAATAGAAAAATTTCCACACACACATCCCCGGTACTCCCGATATTGACCACTCCGCGATAATATGTTTTATTTAATAAGTTTACAGTATAATCTTTTCTTACAACATACTATTCTTACGGAATACCTCTAAAACTAGGCAAGAATCATCAATAAAGTTTACTCTCCTTGTCGGTAGAATTAAGAATCATTCATAGCTTCATAGCGGTTCGTTGAAATGTTCCCAATCAGGATATCCTTGGAAAACATAATTGGGAATAATCTCACCCTATTTTGTAATTTATTCTTTTGTTGTTTCACTAAATTTGAATTTCAATTTGCATTTGGATTGTTGGCGCTGTAATGACTGATTGAATCAAGCAACAACATTCAATTTGTTAGTAATAATGTTGGCTGAACACGATCTCATAAACTACACGTTATTTCGAGCACAACTAGACAGGCGCGGTGCGAGTACATGTGAGATCTGTTTAATAAAGGCGTGCAGCAGCAGAGAGAGGCAACAGAGGCATTAAGCCACAGCTCGCTGTCAACACAGAGATCGATCGCTGCTGCAGCTGATTCACGGAACAAATACACGTTTGTGTGACTGAACGTGTGACTAGTGCCTTGGTGTGATAAATAAGTCCGACTGAAAATGTACGACTGAATTCCGGCCGAATGCGTTTCAAACGGTGTTAGAATCAATCTACAAATTTCATTTGGCTAATGCCATCAGTCGACCGGGTCGCATACTAATGACTAAATGACTGCACAGAGCACAACGGCTCTGTCCAAAAACAGAGACAAATGCTGTTGTCGAATGCGAGCGATCCTCTCGTGAGTACCTCTTGAAAGCTTTGCCTGAAATTTCAGTCAGCCCAAGGCGCCTTGGCGCGCATAGTAATAGAATCGATTTTGTTCAGATTAGGACCGAACAGACAGGTAAAGAAAAGCCAACTGCTGATCCGAGCGAACAAAGTGTCTAGAGGAAATTGAGTTACTTTGTAAACTTGAAAGGTGGAATGAGTTAGTACCAGCTACTGACTGAGCAAAGTTACATAGAACGTACTACTTGAACTGGCTTCATGTTCTATTAAATTCAGCCTAGAGCCTAGATAATTATTATTTGACACACAGAGAGTGACATTTCCTACAAAGTTTTAAAAATTATCTGCAATATAGAATACTAAAATAATCGCTACCGTATTATAATTGAAGTGAAAAAACACACTGATTTTGTCAATTCTACACTTTACTCGTAATTTGTGGTACCTTGATGTTGATGTGGCCATTGTGGCCATGAAACTATGGTCCTTGTACCACAAATTAAAGTGTACAATGGACTAAATCAGTGTGTGTTTTTTATCTCATTTCAATTATGTCGGTTCATTATTATTTGTTATTTTTCATTATTATTGTCGGTTCTACAATCTTAATAGTGACTCTTTGAAATTTTTTACCGCTATTAATTAGAGGAATGCTTCAAATTCCAATCAAAGGATACAGACCTAGACCCAGGATAATAAATATTATGAATATCCAGTGTTTACAGATAAATAAAGTAGAGCTAGTCTTCACAATACCCTTTTTCATTAATGTGAAATTTAAAAACTATTAATCAAAACATAGTTATTTGAAAACTATGTTCTTTCTCCCTTTCTCTTATGTTCGCTCTCATCTCCCATCTTTCTCTTCATGTTTAAAAAAAACAATCTGAAGATGCCTGAATCGTCTTAGACATTTAATTCACGAGAAACCATCGAAAACATGGAATGGAGCTCATTGTTCTATTTTCTCATTGATCTTTCAAGTTGAATGAACAATTCTCAAGTTGAGTTAGCTGTTGATCAAATTACCAATTACCTTTCGGTATCAAGGAAATAGTAGAATCCAACATTCAAAGGAGTACTATTATAATAAACTATTCTAGTCTTATGATATTATGAAGCAAGTCATTAGCGTCCGCTAACGGACCACACGCAGATAACTCTAGTTCTTGGATCCAGTCCAAAAGTGACTGCACCCGCTCATCGACTGCAACTGATTAGTCGTCAACTTTAAGAGGAAATTCAGAGTACTCTGACCAAGGTTAAATTCATATGCTCTTGCAAGTTGATGGTGCCATGGTGCAATCTATAATAATTGACAACTTCCTAGGGTAGAATTGAATTGAGTCAACAAATTTGTATTACGTGTTTATTCTCCGTATTTCTTATATAAATTTTGATACAATTTGTTCTTCGTTGGAAATGAGTATTGGTATTCCGCTCAATAATAATCGTCTGTAAAACGGTTATGCAGCCCATTGTTTTCCTTTTGATAGAAAGATTATTTGGTTGAATGTTAGCCGGCCGGCACCTACTTGTTATCAGCTGTTATTGCTGTCACTTTCATTCACGTAATGTAATTGTTTCCTCTGCTAATTTCTACTTGAATGTACTCGTATATTCTAACCTGCTGGAAAATCTGATCATTATTATTCCCTTGAAATTTTCTCAATTAAATTTTGTATCTCTATTTATTTGATGCTATGGCACACTTGTACTTTTAGAATCGGTGTCAACGTTCCATTGGACAACTAAAAATTTCTGATTGCCGATTGGCGAATTTTTTATGAATTTGTCCTTCTTCTCCAAATAGAAATTGCTTCCCAATTTCTAGAAGAGAGACGCTAATGGCGTTGTAGAATGTGGAGGTCCTTTCGAAACCTCTTTTAAGTGTTGATTGTTAAATATTTTAACTGTCTCTTTGTAGTGCTGATTTAATTATAGATTGATTTCCCAGTCGTGGAAAGTCAAAGAGATTGCCCTGCTTAATTTAGTAAATTGTTAAATTTCGAGATTGATAATAAATTCGCGGTGGAAACCTATTCGCCACTCCAAGAAGTCAACCACATGAGCACGAGACCGAAGCCACCGATTGTCTACAATTAGTGAGTACGCGTATTATTATTATTACGAGGCCCCAAAAGTGAGTTGAAATCATTTCAAATTAAATTTATTATAAATCTACAGTATTCTTTGCACTGGCATATCAGCGTGTAAGACTTTCTGCGCCAGTCCTTTACTGAGTCACAGGCAAATAAGGCAAAGCACTACATGCTAATCTAATAATGCTAATCACAATGGATATAGAATTCAAATATAGAAGATTTTATTTTATACCCCATCGTTTGAAAACTAGGTTGGTGTGAAAACTATCGTCCCATACATGCATAACGTACACTAAAATTACCAACACAATATGTAAGAAGTTTACAATCTATTTGGATCGTTCTAACGGCTAACCAGTGCCATAACAAGAGCAGAAAAATTTTGAATATCAAGAATATTCTAGGATATAATTGTTGTTGATTTCAGTTTTGTTGTTAAAACAGTTTATATTCGGACTCAGACTTCATCAATGCAAATTGAATCTCAAACATCAATGATTCTATCCTAATTATTTGAATGGTCGATAAAAAGACAGCCAAGTATATACGCCAATCAAATTATTGCATTTTTAATTTTCCAAAGCTTGAGAAGGAAAAACTATAATTGATAAGCCCATAATAATTATTCAGGATCCAAGTTCCCCATTATAGATTTTCTATCTAAGAAGGCAGAGTCGAGATTATTTTAGGGTTATTTTCACCCATTGTCACATCATGTCATTCGATAAGTTGATCATGACAATTTGATAAAATTCTCAATTAAGTTCATGAGCATCTCTATTGAATACCATACGAATTTCATTGGCAATACAATCTCAATGGGGTGACAGCTAAATAATTAAGCTCTAAAACAAGAAAAAATAGAATGAGGAGTATAGGTTTCTAGTAATGCAATGGTTCTATCAATCATTCTCATATTTAAGATGTATCAGGTCATCTCATATCTCTTGTACATTGACAGTGTCTTGTAAGTGAGATTAGCGAGTTTTATTGGAATTTATGATGTTGCTTATGTAACTCATAAAAATTGGAAGTGACTAAAACAAATTCCTAAATTAATCGCTGAAGTAGATTCTCATGCAGCCATTGGAGCATTCGGTTATCAATATTGGCCTGAATGATAGCTGCAAATATGATCAGTAATAGTAAACAGTAAACTACCTTTTCAATATTTAATAATATATATGAGCTTTATTGATGGGTGATTCATTATCATGCTGTTTGGACTTTATTGGTGGTTGATTCATTAACATGCTGCATGTCAAGAGTTGGAAATGGAATACCTATGTCAAAATAACACAGAATACGTAATAGTATAATCATTATTTGATCTCGGTAATCGATACTTGATATTGAAAGAGAGAGGTATAGAGTTTCATTTTAATCACTCCAGATTCGAAATTTCAAATTCTGTTCAGCAATCTAAATTGTTGATGGTGATGAAAGGAGCATGGAGCAGTACATTCTAATGAATAAATTTCAATAAATAACTTGATCATTAATTATTGAAAGACCTTCCAGTTACCTATTCATTTCAAAATGGCCGAGCTAGATAATTAAAATTGCAGTTGATATCCTATCAGTCTGTTGATTGAAGTGAGGCAACACTCACCATGAGTGAAGTGGACTTCCGAATTGTGAGAGTAGTGAGCTCTATTAAAATTGAATTTGCATCTATAATCTTTACAAAATCGAGATTGCAACATCTAAATTTATTTATAATAATTTATTTAGATAATCCATTTATTTATTTATAATTTATAATTTAGTTATTCAAGTCTAGAACGATTTCACTTCATATGAAGTTATTCACTTGCATATGAAGCATACATAGGTGATGCTTGCAACAAAGCATTGGTGATTTGATGATTTATGACAAACGATGAATGGAGCCAAATGTGTGTTGAGGGAAATTGCAAAATCAATCAATTATTTCATGAAAAACATTATAGAAAATGGTCCTGCTAAACCTGAACAGATTTTTCATGAACCATAAGGAATTGATTTTGAAGCTTTCAACTACTTGTAGCACTTTGTTAAGTAAGCTACTGAAATCAAACCATATTTATATTTTTGTAGTTACTGGTGAAAAGCAGTGAACCTTCCATGCGAGTGTCCCGAATAAGCGTTGCTTCCTAATAGAAAACTAATAAATATACTGACTAAAATCAGTCTATCTACTTTTCAAATTTGTTCAACTTAATTCATCAAACTAAAATTAAATCAGATTTGTTCTAGTCCAGTCACTTCAAACATTGATGCTTGCAAAATGCATTGTAGTTCTGAATTTTTAATATTTTATTTGGATACATAATAATAAAGTTGACTGTAACTCATTTTGAAACAAAAAATGCCTTGTTCTAACCTGAAAATCTTAATAAAACTTCGAAAATTCTGCTCTTTTTCGATTTTTGCCAGATAACTCGAAAACCATACATCGAAAGCGAATTATGTTCATTGAAGAGCACTAAATTATCCACAATTTAACACCAAATTGAGATCATTTCGATCACCAGTGATCAAGTTATAATTTTTCAAAAAAGTGGAATTTTTTCGAAAGAAACGAAAATTTGAGTATTCTCAGTTTTTAATAGTTCATGAAATCTTCCGACTGATTTGAATATGATTTTGGGAATATATGTTTCAAATTCCCACTGGGAATTATACAATATTTTGTTCTCTGCTATTTGAGACCAAGTAGGCCTTTCTATCTTTTGTACTTTTTGAGTTAGAGCTGTTAACAAATTTCTTTGTGTTTCAAAAACACCATATTTTTGGTAGTTACGTCCAACACAGATTTCTACATATTTGTATATTGAAACTGTTTATCAATTTTATCATTATCTGTATAATTGGATACAGAGCTGTCACTGTTTAAAAATATACAGTAAAACCTGTCTAAGGCGAACCCTGTGTAAGACAGAAACCTGTTGAAACGGAATGTTTTTTCAGGTCCCAAAGAATTTTGTATGAAGGTGAAAGTACCTTTGTAAGCCGGAAACCTGCTAAAACGGGATTTTTTTCAGGGAATTCCGTCAACAGGTTTTACTACAAGGGCTTCGATTTTCGAAAACATTACAAGTGATCAGCATATCAGACGTGACAGTAACCGAATTTTATAATTCCACTGGAATTGAGAGTCTAATGTTCAACTCAGGGTTCAGAATTCCCATATCTTTGATTCGAAGGAACATATTATCTTCTCTCGAATCTTCAAATGATCCAAAAAGCACACAAGCACGAAGGATCAGAGGCGACAAGTGACACATGCTGGATGTAAAAAATCAATAAGCAGTAAATTTTCAAAGATTTGAACAAAGCTGTTCCAAGCGAGTGCTATTTTTCACAGAAACAAAGATAGTGGGTGAAAAAATACTGAAGGTTACACACTTCTATCGTAAACCGAGTGAAGGGGCAGCTGCTTTATGTCAAACCGGCAAGAGGATGTATTCTTTGTAATTCAGCTAGGGAACTCGACTTGGGAAAGCCATAAATCTGGCAGCGATCCAAATCCTCTGCAAGTGACTACTTTTGAGCTTGGATTAAGAGCGACTTAGATCGCTTCTGATCGGAACAGTAAGGCTTGTTCCGCCGTATGGTTTTCAGTTTCTGGGAGCTTTATACAAACGGCTAAATGTCCTCATGTAGTGATGGTCTACACATGTTCATGGTGTAAGCATGAGACTGTTTTGAAGAAAATATGCTTGTGGGGGAATCTCAGTTCTAATTTTGAAATTCTGGATGCCGTGTAATAAATGAGTTTCTCAAATTCAATTTGATCCAGCTCTTGTTGAAACTTATGTCTTTCCTAAAACTCAAATATATGAATAGAATTCCGAGGTTTCAATATTCAAAGTAAAATTTTAATTTCAATGCATTAATTACAATCACAAATGCAATACAATTTCAAAATGTCACTTTAGTTTGTCACAGACAACTGGAATCCAGTCACATCAAAAATATTATTAAAGCAGCTTATAGACGGGGAAAGTTACTGACGGCCAGTATTGGTGACCCGGTTTGTTTTTACTGACCGCTGGAGTGGAAAGTACCCCTTTAGACAGGGAAAGTAAGCGGTAAGTTGAAGAGGCAAGTACTGGCCGCCAGTAACTTTCCGTCTTTAAATTCCCAGTTTATAAGCCGCTTAAGGCTGATTTAGTTATGTCTGAAAAAATCTCAAATATGTTCAACATTCATAATAATTATGTTCAATTAGTTATCTTAGATTCTCAGTTATAAGAAACTACAATGCCATTAGCTTCAACAAACAATGAGAAATAACAATGGTTGAGAAATATATTATAATAATCGAATGAACTGTAATAAAACGTATTAAGTCAGCCGATATTTCAATTAGCCTCATAAATTTTTAAAATTATGCATAATATTGTACATGGATTTGGTTGGTTCTCTTGGATTAGCTAAACAGTTTACAATAATTATGTATTGGTTGATTCAGCATGTATCAAATCTATACCGAACTAGCATCTTGACCTCATATCTCACCATCTAAGCACGTAAAGTACAAGCTTAGTAACTACCGAGCTCAATTGAGCTAAGTAATACAAACCGGGCGGGTTGCATTAGAGGGAGCATTAGCGTAACTCCTACTTGAACCCGGAGATGTGCATTTCCAATAAGCAAGTTGGATGTTCAAAGCTAATGAATAATGCAAGGGTAATGCAGGACGTCTTTAACGGCCAATGACAAGTGCCCTCACAGAATGAGCTGGTGATACATGATCCAGCCACGCTAGATTTAGGTCACCTTGAATCTAGTATCTAGTCTAGAGTGATCAGTAAAAGGTTTGGTATATGGTGTCATTATAATTATGAGCCACACTTGCTCCGCCATGTGCATCCTAATACTCGATAAGGTGTACGTCTAGATTCTCAAGAGGGCCATGTGCATCATACAGAAGATAACAAGAAAGGATATTTTCTTCGCATGTTGAACTTAATTCATGTTGTCTTAATTACTTAATTTGTTGTCAGTTACTCTCATCAAGGCTAAAGAAACAGAAGGTAAATTTTGAGGCATTGTAGTCGATAATCAACCCTGTTTCGTTCTAAATAAACACTGATTTGTTTGATATTCTCGATTAACATAATACATAATACAGATTCAATCAGTCTAGAATTCTTTCATACGAAAGAATAGTAAAATACTATTTCCCTTTATTTGAAAGCAAGTATGCTGTTGAGAAATAACACTACAAATGTTCATATTTTGATATAGATGAAATATTATATAATAATAATATGAATAATATCATATTTGAAAGAAATAATAATCATATTAGATCATTTATTCTTTCTAGTTATCATTCTAACCATGATAAAGAGAGAAAAGAGACGAGAATATGTGCTTATAATGTCTCATAATTAATTTAAAAGTATTTCAAAACAATACAAAAATTGGAGAAAACCGTTCAAAGAGATTTAAAAGAATTCGTCTGAATGAAAAATAAATAATAATTAAATATAGTTCATCGACTTTACAAGATTTCGTCTTCGTATTGAAAGAGAAAAATAATCGCAACTTCATGAAGGAGTAGGGTAGGCTACTTGCTAATCAGCCTAGTAGCTAATGCCCAGTGACCTATTCGAGTTTTTGTTAGTTGGATATTGCAAAATTACTCCTTGTTACAATAAATGCTTTTCTGGAATCTATTTTAAAATTTATCATGATTATTTTAATAGATCCTACTCATTTATCCTTCTATTCATACCTTTGAAAAAACTATCCACGACTTGAGATAAGAGATTCAAAAAGAAATACTGGAAATAACGTCCTGACTCTTCTCTACGATACAAAACACCATCACATTTCTTCTCATGTGCTAGTAGTAGTAGTAAATAAATCCAAGCAAGATTATAGTGTGTGCATAAGCCAATAAGTGGATTTTATTACTAGTTTGCTGGTGGCAGCTGGATTTCAATCGGTTATTTTCCCGCGGGAGAATGTGAAAGTATTTAGCTCGGGAACAAACAGAGCGATATTAATATTCTCTTGTGGAGTTCAATAATGGCGCAGCAATGGCTCGCAGTTATCCGATAATTGTTCGATGTACGATCGAAGAAGCAGCTCGCCGTGAAGTTTGTTTCCAACGGGAAAGCTCTAAACTCTCCCTCTATTCGCTCACATATTGAATTTTCAAATCCTGTGAGAACATTTCCATACGTTCTGCATCGAGCGCTCCTTTTTCATCTGCGCGCAACAGTTATTTTCCCTGTTAAATAAAGTTTTTGCCCTGACCAGCAACTTGTTTTCAACAGACCCCTTCCATATGAAATTGCTTACAGAGAAGATTTTATGACGAATTTTCAGCTTAAAAAAAGGGTCTACGCTTCCGACATTGTCGAATATTAGATGAAATTGCTGGTCGAATCAGTTTAAACATTTCTTCAGGACTATCTCAGATTGAAATTATCAACTTGAGAATAATTATCATTATTGTGGAACGTTTGAGCTACTAAAATGAAGCATTTTGAGATCATTCATAATAATTTACACTATCGTTATAATCACAACAACACAAAATCGGTAGTGATTTTCGGAGTGGCCCGTAGCCAAGGTAGCTTATCGCGTATCTGATAAACCAAAGGTTCCTGGTTCGATCCCAGTTGACTGGAGATATTTTCCTCGGGCCACTCCCATCTTTCGAAGGAGACGTTAAGCCGTCGGTTACGTCTGCCTGGCATGCAGTCGTTATCCCTTATCATCAACCCTCTCATTACCCAAGCATAAGTGTAGACCTCATGTGGGCATCATTCTCAACATAATAAATCTTTCAAAAGAACTCCTTTTCCTCACTTCGCTATTTTTTACTTTTCATCCTCAATATACTCATGGTTCATTCATTTCAAGAATTCTGTTTCTATTAGACATTGCGCTATAGCGAATTGATTTCGATCGAGAGTTGCCACCTCATAGTGAGTATCACCTCACTATGAACCACACATTCAACTTTGTATAGTGTGAAAGAGCAACTCCAGCCGGCGTTGCGTTGCTATCACCCGGCTGCTCCCTATATGTATGTAGCCAAAGATGAAAATCCAAGATTCCATTGAAGCAGCAGATTAAAGCAAGGAGATAGCCTCCTTCAAATAAAAATTGACCAATTCTATCACATGAGACATAATGTCTCCAAAATTGTCTTGTGGAAGCCATTTTAGTGAAAAAATTTCAAATCTATGTAATGTGATAATGCGTATCCTTTATAATTTTGAAAGGAGGTTGAGAGTTGTTTTTGTTCATATCGTCATCAGAAAAATCATTTCACCAATTACAAATTATGTTTTTTCTTACCAAGATGGCCGATCCAGCTGCGCAGAGAGAGATGCGCGCAGACAGACAAAATGGTTTATGTCCTCTTCATAAAATTCTATCCTTCTTGAATAAAGTGAAAGGACTCAGGCCTAAAATCAACGTTGTTTGGAGAGTGAGAGTGGGGAGACATTGATAGTCTGCTGGGTGTACAAAAAAATTTAGATCTCATTTTCACGAATTATAGTTTTTATTCCAATTGAAGTTTTTTCTTTTCTATTCTTATTCCAACTTCTGTCCTTAGGAGAGTGGTTAATATTTCACCCCCCTCCCTCACTTTGAAAGCGGCGATATTAGTATGTTACCCTTGTCTGATAATACAGATATCATTATTCCTATTTTCAGCAAAATCAATTATTCATGAGCTTCGATTTCGCTTCACATGCAAATTTGAATTTGATGAGTTCTAATCGTCGAACATTCGAACTCATACAACTGCTGAAATCGATCAGTGCGGGCTAACACAACAACTGTTCACAGTGATTCACTTTAAACACAGAGAAGCATGGAATCTCATCAGATTTGGCTTTGTACCAATACTCATTTGGCAATCAACTCATTTAAAAGTCATTTTTCCAGTAATTTGCGAGATTGCCGAACGTGTCAAGAAATTGTCGCATTCCCTATTCCACACTTGGTGGATTTTGTATGGCATATGCACTTGCATTGGCCATATATGTTGTGCAGCTTACAATAATATTGATCAAGTGTGGACATGGTGATCTGAATGAATTTGGTGGAAAATTTTGCGAATCTTTGTCAATTTTATCACATTGTTTTCAAATCAGCTCAAGTGTTGATTAATATTGAACTGTTATTATTCTAAGATCGATCATTACCAAATTTCCATATGCTGTAACATTTTCAAAAACATGTAATATACTCTAATCAAACATAGAATGTTTGATTAGTAAACTCTCTAAGTAAAGAATTTGTAAACTTGTATTGAATTTGTAAAATATAAATATGAGTTTCATTATTACTGGATTCGAATGAATGGATACCATAGATCATATGGATACATAGAATTATCATTCTGATGTTAAGAGTTGCTACTGACTTGATGTCTGGTGTTTTTAATTCCACGATACCTTCCATTCTGTATATTGTCACGGTCAGTTGTGAGCGTATCATATATCTTCTTCCTCGTATAGATGCTTCTCGTTTCATCCCTATTCACAGTGGGGAAGCTCTTATAGAGAGCGCCATTTCCTGAACCCTTCCATATATGAAATTAATGGAAGGATAGACTTACTCAGTAATACTGAATATTACTGAAATATTTCTCTCTTTTTTGCAGAATTATGAGTATGAATTTTGTAAAACAATTCTCTCAATAATTTGTAAGTTACGTTTTCTCCTATCGCTTTTTGATCCATCTATCTTACTCTATCGATTTATTTATAATACACAGTCGTTACTGTTCCCAACGACTCTTCCCTCTTTCTAGAATTATTCTATTCTATATTTAAATACAATTTTATTTTATTTAAAATACCATTCAGAAAAGATTAAAAAATGAACTCCATTCTTAAGTTGCCAATAGCACTCTTGAAATAGATCAACATTCCACTTTCTGACATTTGTGGATACTTTTATCAAGAATTAGCAATCGAATGAACAAAATATTTTAAGAAGTGGGCATCATACATATAATACACAGTCATGAATTTCGAACCAACATGGACCATCCATAATTCTAAATAATTCTGTAGCATAGTATTAAACTATCTAACCAATAATCTGGAATCAAGGACTTCCTTGCTATCAGTCATGTTAACCATTTCGGCGGGTGAAAATAACCAATTGGAACATCCTTACCTTTCCCTAAAACGTTTCAATATCGAAAATAACACTTAGTTGATTACTTTGACTACAAATTTTTCAAAGTATTTGAAATTCTATCTTGTTCGTAATTAGCCAACATTACAAAAATCTTCATGGAGTTCAATTAATCAATAATGAAGCTACTAAGCTACAAAACAATCAATAAACTGAATAGAATCTATCATTCCCGACTACAATTATATTATCTTGATCAAGAATAGTCTAGTTTCTGGTATTTGAGATTCAATAATGTGATTCCACTCTACAGTATCCTTACAAAAAACATAATCATTGAAAGCTGTAGATTTCAATTCAACAAACTGACCTGATAACAATTTTGATATTCATAATTCATTAAGTTTCATGGCATGCTGTTGACAATAAATAGGATCTCCAGTATTGTTACTGCTTCAATAAATGCTGATTTCTTCTTACTATTTAGTAAAGTATGATGCTACATATTACTCAACCAATGATGATTTAGATCAAACTTCCAAATAACTTTCCAATCGAATGAGAATCGATCAAATCATTCATTGAGTACGGAATGGATTTGAGAGGACAAAAGAGCAAAAGAGATTCAACTGCGATGGAATAGTTCTGAACGTTAGCCTATTTCATTTGGAAATTTATTACCAGCCAATAAGAAATTTGTTAGTATCAGACAACGGCAGCAACACTAGAAAATTGTCGACCAAACACTCGATTAATCAAATAAAAGCATTGTAATGTCTTGAAGGATACCATTTCCTTATCAGTGGGGTGACAACATGGCATTCGAGCAAACACATGGTTGGAGTATTTGTTTATGTTTAGCAATTAAGATGTTATTACAATAAATGTCACACAAAGTAGAATGGAACTTAAAAATACACTTATTGTTAATCATACATGACTATCAGAATGGAAAAAAGGAGAAGAGGAGTTACCTTGATAAGAAGAGTGATAAGCAAGGGGCACAATGATCCCGCCACACAACACAATTCAACGGCAGTCGAGCATTGACTGGCAGCCCTGAGCGAGAGAGGCGCTCTCTATGTTGCCAGTGTTGCCAACTCGGGGGGAAGTAAAACTGTCGTATTATGGGCGAAAGGAAGTGGTCCTCATTCTCATCCTCTTACTCCTCTTCCTCCTCCTCCTCTTCATCCTTCACTCGCCCACGTCCAATCACCAGATTAAATTTATCCAGTTCATTTCTCCTTATCGTCGAGCCTAAAAAACAGACAATCCGCACAAGCAAACCCACCCCTCATTACCTTATAAAAATAAAGAAGGTCAGAATCGGCTTAGCAATGTACCAGCTAGCATTTATACTGAAATGCAATCATCTCTGAAACGAATTTAATTCTCAGAACTCTGATCCTATGCGTTCATTTATTCATAACCTATATAATTCCTTCTTTCCCGGAAAAGAGGAGATCAATCGATGTCCCCACATTCAACATGAACATTGAACGCAGTAAATCCAATTTTACAAACTTATCCCGCAACAGATTTGATTTTCTATACAGATTCGGAAATGTCCACGTTAATATTCAAGAATCAGTAATGGATTATTATTGACCAATTATGGCAGTACTAATGTTGGGTTGCACCAACCAGGATCAACTATTTGAATCAGCTGATTCAATTTTATTAACATTGCACTGATCCTGGATCCGAATTGATCTTGCTTGGTGTAACCCAACATAAGAGAATTTTCTGCGTGGACTGAACAGTTAGTTTTCTCTATTAACATCCAGTTATTTTATGAATTTGATCTCCCTTTAATGACTTCTATGTTATCCAAATACGAACATTGTTTCGATATAGTCATTACTCACTTTTTTGGAATAATAGATGAAGATAATCACAGCATAAAGATTTTTTTAAATGTGTATTCCCCAGTATAATTTCATTTTTTTTTTCAATATTAGTGGATGTAATGTTTTAAACAATTCGGTAATTCATTCACTATAAGAATTTCGTTCTTTTTGTGTACAGATTGAATTCCAAATTCATTCTTAATTTTATCATTTTTACTTGCTTTGGGGTGAATAATATCACAAGTAAGCCTTTTTCACTTTGATTGTAATATCAACTTCCAAGTTTAACACATAAATTTTTAATTATTTTGAAGTGACTGCCTGATTTGACAGCTACCACGGTGAATCTTTTTGGCACAATTATATAACGACTCTCAAGTGTGAAAAGGAATTGAGTCAAAATATTATTGGACTCACTTATTTCATCCTCCAGAGTGAGGTTGGAGTTGAAAGAGGAACTCAATAATACGGTTGTTTCGTACGGTTATTTACTTGAAAAAATGATGACAGCTAGAAATATCTTATTGGGGACCTACAAGAAAGAAAACAGAATACGCAGAATCTTGTGGGTCCATTCAAAGATCAAATCGTTCCCTGATTGGATCACTTGAACGAAATACGAAAAACATCAAACGACGACTGAAAAAATAACAGAAATCTCGGCCTGTGTATTCAGTGAGCTCCTGCTGGTATCAAAGGCTGGAGGACAAGTCGTTAAAAGGTGAAGCTTGTTATTTTTTGTTTCCAGTCCAGAGATAAATCGGGTGGAGTTGATGCAGCATCCTAACAAGTCCTAAGTAGCTTACGATGTGACTAATTTTTCAAACAAGTTTCAAAAGCGTTACAAGAAAGAAAAAGTCCGACTGATTAATTCCACTATCAAAGATCACAATCCGAATTTAGAGGTTCTGTCATGTTCAACGCGATGAAAATTGATGGAAATTGTCATCGATGGTGCTTTTCCAACCCTTATAGAGAAAATTGATGTCAAAGAATTATGTTTCGAGTTACGTAACACAGTATTTTTATCTACAGTAACTGCATTCCTTTACTGATGATTTGATAACAGTTATTAAATTCATTCCCTTTCAAACTAAGCATTATGACAATATTAGTGATAATCTGAATAGCTTCTGTTTCTTGAAATGTGACACAAGTAGTAGTTCGAATAATCGCTAGTGTAGTCACAGTATGCAAGGGAAACATTACAAGTATACTGATTTTAGATAACGAAATGTAAGTGGTTATAATTTTCTACAAGTGGTCTAAACTAAAGCACAGATTTTTAATAATTTGAAGATTACAATGATGATTTTCAAGATTTGAATGATGTCTATTATATTTAATGACGGAGATGATAATAATAATGTCATGTTCAGACAAAACCTAACGGAATGGAAATAATTTGAAATCATTAATCACAATCCACTGTAAGGATTAAAATCTTTTTTCAGAAAAGACCTGTTCAGATTGTAAAGATTTATATATTACAGAAAATGCCTCTCTCAAAAACATATAAATGAATGGCAGCTTCAAAATGCAGTTCAGGAAGGCGTGATTCTCTGTTGCAGTTGATAAGAATCATTGGAATCATTACTGACTAACAACACAAGAATACTACACAAGAATACTCCGTGGAAAGTTCTCATTTTATTTTTGTGAGCACATTTTTATCATAATCAGCTCCTAAGGGAAGGAGGAGTATATTTACCACCTCACAAAGAATGGTTTTTACTGAAGAATCAGACTGTTCTTTATACCAAGTTTAATACGATTCTTGAAAGTATTTTCACGTTCTCTTTCTTCCCAATCAAGCTAATGTATGTTTCCAATTGAATTGAAGTGTTATCGATTCAGCGTTAATCTCAGCAGCCACCATCAATCAGATAAGTATATCGTAAGCTCTCCTCTTTCAACGCACGACTATCACATTACACTTTGGAAGAAAAGAAGTTATCTGCTGAATGATACCACACTCAACTTTTAGGCTGAAAAATACGTATATCCTGGAATCTGGTATTGGATGGAGAGGCAGGCATTATTACTCTCTTAATGATTATTCAACAGGACTATTTTCTCCTTTACTGAGATGAATATCGTTTCAGGATGTGAGGTTTGGGTCTCAGTCCATTCTTGAATCTTCGAAAACAATGAATCTATGAATTTTTTATTCATATCATTCATTTTTGACATTATTTGAATTTGAGCTTAAATTTGTAGCCTCTCGATTAAGGTGAATGTCGTAGCAGTAAAAGAGAGTGACCTCAGTTTACCCTCAAATTTAATCTTCATTTCACATAATAAATACTCGTATTTGAATTAAAAATAAAGTTATCAAGTTCTACAAGATTATAAAATAGAAGCAAAATAATCTCAATAGTTGTTGACAGATTATGTACTATTATACATTGTATTCTATATAATTATATGGAAACGATTTTTTGTTTTAACAATAATAAATCAAATCTTGACTAAGTCTTACAGTCAATATTGCTATCCATTAATTTGAAGGAGCAATTGGTTCAATTGTTGAAACATTAATAAAAGTTGATTAACCATTGGTTCCGAACAGAGCAAGCATGAGATCCAATACTTTTTTTAGGTAGTCTCTGGAGTGCGGTATCACCAATAATGTCTATTATTCACTTTGGCCTGTTAGGTTTTCAAACAGGAACAGGGTAGGCTGCTATGAAAAACATCCCTCTGCCTCTAGAGGAGCTAGTAAACAAGAAGAGTTATTTTATCACGTATGCGTAAAAAGTGAAAACATGGTTGACAAAAAATGCCATTCCACAAGCTGCCTTTGAGCTGTTGAAAGTGACAAGGGCGTTGAATCCTGAATGACGGGTGCATCTCTAACACGCTTATTGCCTTCACATGAAAACACTCCAACGAATTTCCACTGACACTGATGAAGTTTGGCAGTTTATTGAGGATGAGAGCAAGAGAAAATTGTTCTCACAACTAGCTCAGTTAAATATCGACCATGTCATATTTTCTTGTTGAAATACGAATGCAAGCTAGAAGAAAAATAGTTCAGGTGATAGTCATTATACTCGTACATACAGTCTCTGCAGTTCAAGTATTCGAAATTCAAAAAAAAACCATTGCTTCTTTGAAAAAAATGGACAATGAACTCACGGTAAATGAGCTACTTCAATGCATTAAAATTCAATTGATCAAGTCTCCATCCAAATTATTCATCAATCCAAGCTATATGAAATGAGATTTCATGACATATATACGAAAAAGAATTTCTATTACAAACGGAAGTAATGAAAATAAAATATTCCTTGTCTTCAGAATTAGATTGGGTCTAATTCTGAAACAGAAAACGAAAGAAAGGACATAATAATTTCATATTTTAAATGTAATAAAAATGTAATTCATATTCATGTTCAAGTTTGTTGAATAATAATCCCCTCCCCCACTAAATCAAAGGTTTAGTTGAGAGGTAGAGAGGACTCTCTAAAGTAATATTCTATTTCTTTATTAGGAATGAATATCTTCAAGTTATTCTCATTTAATTTCTTTCAAACCTAGCAAAACGCGATTGTGCTGAATTTTGCTGAATAATCGACCCGTCCTCTAAATAACGGGGTTTCTCTATATTATGCTCTTTCGATCAAATCTGCTCAAAGATAAACGATTTTCCGAATCTTTTGAAAAATTTTGTTCAATCATTCTTTTTCTAGTCCGTAGATTCTATTATTCTGAACTGAATGAGATTCAATACTTCAGTTGGTAAGATTCAAAACTTCAGTTGGATCTCTTACAAAACAGAACATAATACAGTAATAGAAAAGAAAATGGCAAGCTGTAAAAACAAAATGCATTTTATTGATAAAAATATATTGTATCTGTTCAGAACGTGGAGCGAAACACTGACAACACAATTATCACGTTTCATATCCATTCGAAAAATATTTCGAGGGCTTTCAATGAACGCTCGCTTTTTCCTCCAAATGCTATAAATTCATTGTTTTGTTTGAAGATACGTCAGCTCTGGGTCGCATTCATCTGCCACCAACAGCATCAGCGCTATAAATCTACTGCAAAAACAGGTAACAAACTTTTTTCGAACCAAGACTGCACATCTGCAACTGATTTAGTACTTGATTGTCACCTTTCTCTCATCCCAACAATCAATTGCTGAACAACTCTTCGGCCCTTGTTTTTTCAAACTTTCTCAAAGTAACAAATAATACTGGTAAATGGGTAGCATTCGTAAATTTATGGGTAAAAATATGACATACATGGTTGATTAATTAAAAAGTACAACCGATAGTAAAAAACCTGAAAAATAAAAATAAAGCCTGTACAACCTTACAGAACTCTATTCCTTTATTCCTCAGAAAATATTGTATTTTTACAATAAATAAACTACGGTATGAATGAAATCCGTGAACTGTACGATGGAGTAATTCAACCTTCATATACGAATATTTAACGATCCCATCATTCAAAATTACTTCTCTAGAGCTTCCAATGAATGATTGTTTACTACATAGTTGACTAGTCATGCTATCTAAATGAAACTAACCATACGAAATCGTTAATTATCAAATAAATAATCTTTATTAAAAAAGTTGCATTTACAAGTCTATGCTCAGCAAAATTAAAAGTGTCATAATAATACAAGAATAATAGATAATTAATATAATATTATAACGTGAAATTTTTATTGAGGTGAAAGTTGGAGGGAGGAGACGTAATTCAAGGCTTACTCTATTGGGATTATTATCTTGTTGCTTTTATAGACTTATTTTCATGACCATGAAATCAAATTGGTATCACTAACATCTACTATTGTGCTTTACGCTTTAGATTGGGAGACGATAAGTTGTGCAGCTTGTCTTTGGTTTATTTATCAGACGATTTTGGAGTTGAGTTCCCTTTTCCTATCAAGTTGTTGTTTTAAGGATTCTGTTATTTCAATGACTATCGTGATCAATACAAATCATAGCTGTTTTCCAGCACAATTCAAGTCAAGATTTTTACAAGAGCCCAATAATATTATTGTTATTTCTTGCAGTACAATGTAGGTGACTTCTTATCTTGATACAAGACAAAAGTCGAGAATAAAACTTTGTATGGTGCGGTGCAGTATGGTACAGTAATTTGGCAAGTTGGATGAAGATGGCTGTGGAAACTTGAGTGCGGTCACAATAAATTGATGGGCGGAAAGAATAGAAAGGGTGTGATTTAAAGAGTAGCAGGAGCGAGCAAGCCACAGCAAACTTTTTATTACCGAACACAGCGAGTAAGTTATAAACTGACGGTCTGCTCTCGTAATCGGATGAACCAGGCCGGAATATTAAGCGCTCATTTTTGCGGCCATCTTTTCTTTTCCCTTCTTCATTTGTTCTCGTGCGTCCCCTATTCCCTTGAAAGGCTATACAACTTTCATTTGATGCGACATATTTGCATCAACTGTTCCACTCTCTTTCAACAATGGTTCGACTTTATGTTTGAATCTAATAGATGCTAATTGGGTGGAAAACGAATTCTTGCTGAAAGGATTCATTTTTATCTTAATGTTATCATAACAGGGGAATATAGGGTACGGGATGGCGTTGAAGTGATCAAATATGGGGCTTTACTATATTGCGGAATGGAGCTTCATTTCTACTTTCTCTTCATGATTTACTGTATAATGATACTGCATATACTATTTATGCAATAACCGAATACGATTGTGGTACCTGAAGGTGATTTGAACAATTAATACAGAACCTCGTTCAGTCACGTTATACAATAGGTATTATGATACAATTATTGACTTAGTTGACTTTATTTTTTTCCACTCTTGTACATTATAAAAGTGTTGTGAGGAAAGTTTAAGCATAAGAGTCTCTCCTCAACTTAACCTTCACTATATATGAAATTGTGAAGTAGCCTATGAGTTACTTGACAAATAGAAAGGTATAATATTATGAAAGGTATAATATAGAAAGGAATTAATAAGTGAAAATCTCAAAATTTATCTTCCCGAAAATATCCTCAGTTGAATTTTGAAGCTATTTAATTCAACTGTCAATCCAAGTAATCAATGGAGGCTATTACTATATATTTTTCGTGATTGTCGCAAATATAAACTCCCTTCATTAATATCTGATAAGTTATATGAATTTTCAACAATTTTTTTATATTCAATAATTTTACTCCAATTACAATATAGGCAAATATTGAAAAATAATCTTGACGAATGCATTTTCCATTAATAATCACTATTTTCAAGCTGCCAATGATTACAATAGGCCAATATCCAAGTGAGATGAATAACTGTAACCAATATTCTTTACTATTCCCATTATTTTGTAATCATCTATTTTTGCAAGCAGGATATAGCTACGAGAAAATTATACATGCTATATACAGTGACATTCATTTAATTTGACGCTTGGCATTAGATAGATAGATAGATAGAGAGATATAATTTCCTGACGTTGCTGATGACTGTAGAATACGATGGCAAAGAAATAATATCTCTCTATCTACCTATCTGTCTAATGCCAAGCGTCAAATTAAATGAATATCACTTTATTAATCACTATCTTTATAAAGGATTATAAAACATTACTAGCATTATGATCTAGCACGGTACGCTACTACTATATACGCATCACGGTGAACCTTCAATGGATTACAACTGTATTACATGATATGGAACTTTTTCTCCCTTTTCCTGTACTCTCATTTTCCGACATCCAAAGTTGATTTGGAGTAGAGAGAACTTGAAAGGTTTTGTTTGAGGTTTGAATGCGAGCCGAGCGAGTCACATGTGAGGTACAGCATTGACAATGGGAGGATGCATTACAGTGGTCCAAGTAGAGCAGGGATTTGAGAGGCAGAAGCTGACAAAGACGGCTTCTATTAGCGCGGCGCGGACGCACAAAGTGCTTCACGAAGCGAGGCATACGGCGGACACAACCCAACTTTTGCTCTGCTCTGCTCTGCCTCGGCCGTAATCGGATGAACCTGTACGGAATATTAAGCACTCATTTCCGCGGCGATGAAGAGCGGTGTTAAAAAGCCAGAAATTTCATCTTTACGAGACTACCGTGGAAGCGGCGACGGGCGGTGTTCCGGGGACCAGGCTTTAAAATTTTTAAGGACGCTCTCACGTTTTCCCAGCCAGCTTTTCCTTTGCCAATACACAAAGCTGGACTTTTATCACTCAATGCTCGCCCAGCGCAGCACAGTAGGCCTACTAGCTTGCTGCGAATGTATCATTCTCTCAATGAAAAACAATATGAGTGTGCATGCATGGCCTACATAGATTCCACTGCTAGCTTACTAACTTTGCCTTCTCATGTGAATATATCGTAGGCTTCAAATTATTGGATTTGCACACTTCTTCATTTGAATGTATTCTGTGAATTAACTTTTCTCATTCTTCCGGCCCACAATAAAAGTTTCTATACTAGCACGAAACATGGCTAGATTAATTATATTTTTTGTAAATTTACAGTACCAGTTATGTAATTGTGAGACTCTCATGATACATTTCTAGTAGAATCAGTAAATCAGTATAAACTGCCGTGTTCAAGTAAGTCGTGGATTATTCTCATGGAGAGTAAATCTTTATGTAGGCTCACAGAACTCCTGGACCAGAAATTCTTGTGTGATACATTACCTTGTTTTGGACTGCATTACCCATAAAAATTCGGAAGATAAATAGTACAGGCTCAGCCTAGTTCTTCTCTCCTAGATTACAATATTATGATTTTTGTGATTATATCTATCAATGGATAAATAAATAAACTAAAGTGAGTCCAGTCTTAAACAGAGTTTTGATTTGTTGTAAATAGGTAAAATGATATTGTGGTGGATGAGAAAAATCTCCACAGGTTTGAAAAAGTATTGTTAAACTGTGGTCAGTAAAAAAAATGTTATACTGGAATTAGTCAGGATAATATGGAAAAAAGAGGAGATTCTGCTAGGGGAAGACCACCTAGACCCCCGCTTTCCTTCCCCCCCCCCCACCATCTCTTTGAAGTTTGACAATGTGGCCCTTGATTGATAAAGGTTGGGCATCCCTGGCCTAGACCTTTTAGCCAAGAATGAAAAAAGGTAAATAAAAATTAGTGATACATGAAATTAATTAATGATGAAAAATCGTTATGAAAAAACAAATCATAAAATAGAATGAATATTTAAAAAACAAATCATATAAATAGAATAGAGGCCTATATAAAACAAATCATAGAAATAGAATGAATGACGGTACATGAGAGAATGTTGTATTCATTTTGTACGTTTGATGCCACAACTAATAAAATAATTTATTCTTTTGAATTTCAAAAATTTAAGCAACAAATTCTATCACTTACATGATGTTACCCAGGAGAGATGAAAAATCAGAAATGTTACAACATGAGAGATATAGGCCTAATATAAATGGGCTGACCTTAGACGAAAGTCGGCCGTGGCCAAAGTAAAAGTGGGTGCTTATTGAACAAGTCCTTCCATTTTGGAAAGGAATAAAATTCAAGAATGAATAAAAAGAAAAAGTATTAAATAATGAGAAAAGTTGGCAATATTGATCAAGAAGGAGTATTGCATCATTTGTAACCTAGAAACCTGGATCACTCTCTGTAATATCTCTCTCACTCTTTCTCTCTCTGCTTATATATCATGTGAAGAATTTGAAGTGTTGGAAGTATGCAATAAAAGTGGTTATTAAAAATATCTCCATGGCGACCAGGTGAACACGCAGTTTCCCGACTCTCTCAGCTATCCTCTTACAAAGTAGAAGCCAGCAGCAAATTCATACCGACGAGAGAAACTTATCTGTATAATATGCTCTCCAAGTCAAGCACTAAAGCAGCGAATCTTTGATCTGCATGGAGAATTTTTCTATAAGATTCGCAGAGCTTACTGATGTACACCCCCGGTTTGTAACGGTGACCGGCTCCTCTAAATACAGTATAGCAGGATCCTTTTAACTTGTCAGAAAACATAATGTTCTGATAAGCAATATTATCACAATACTTAACCTACAAATGCTGAATCTCACAGATTATTGAAAAGGTCTTTTAAAAAGTTATTATTTGAAAGGACTTCTTTGAAAAGGTATTTTAAAGACTTTAAAGGTCTCCAAGACTTTTAAGCCTTTTGATTATTGTGTCGAAATCACTGTTTAATTATTACCGAAACAGCTGATTTCTGACAAGTTAAAAGGATCCTGCTATACTGTATTTAGAGGAGCCGGTCATATTTATGAGCTTCCTGTGGTTTGGAACCCACCTAAAGCTGATGCTGATGATCTCTCATCATCATCATCCTTCCCATTACCCACGCACAATCTTAGAGCTTATGTGGGCATTATCCCTAGCCAGAAATAAATAAATAAATCAGGGGTTTAATGTCAAGGTTTGTTATGACAAGAGTGTTGTCAATCGTATAAAGACCTAATTAATACAATCAATATGGATTAACTGGTTTACATAGTTTAATTGGGATGCAGCTATGTTCCAACTAGAAATGTTTTGGCAATGATAAAGGGAACCACTATGAATGGAACAATATGAGTGAATAAAGTAGGTTATTAGTACGGTAACTAAAAAAATATTTATGGATACAATATATTGCCAAGTGGAACAGCTAATTTCCTAAAACTCAACATTCGATTGAAAGCGGGGATTGAGTTTAATGCAAAGTTGATACCTGATAGAATGCAGTTTCAAAGGAGTTAATGGATAAAATCGAAATACAATCTTCACTCACCAAACTGATAATCGTTTCCCAAACAGCATGCGCTTGAATCCATAATGTTTCCGCTGTATCGAGTTTGTTATTTTGGATCATTGTTCTTCAACAGTAATGCCATAAATTTTATTCTTGGTCTGGCTTAATATAGTACTCGCTTTACAATAAGAATTTTTATCTATTATTCTTAATATATAATTGAAAATAGGAATGGAAAAGGAAATAAAAACCGGTGAATTTTTTATCAATATTTACTGTACAATGTAACAATTTTAATAGAAACTAGCTTACATGAATTCACAAGCAATTCTAGAAAAAAATCTGGATAGCTTTCCTTTTATCCATTGTGAGATTATTATTATTATTTGACATAAAAACTTTTATCAGTCGTCAAGATAATGAATGGTAATTAAGACTTTTTTGGAAGATGAAATAAGAGCTCAGGTACAACTGGTTTTCAATAGATAAAGAGTAAATATTGTAAGTTTGTAATTATAATAAATTGTGAAGACACGCTCTCACAAAGCTGAAATCAATCTACATATAAAAAATAAATGATTATTTTCATCATTATAGACTCTTTTCATAAATGTTCTTTGTAATCAAATTTATGTTCTGGTTTGTTGCTCAATTAAAATAACCTGTATTATAATTATTATTATATTTTTATTATTATAATTAGTATTATTATAAAAAAGCATGTTTAGTAAGGGATCATGACACTTAAACTGATTTTTACTGGATGTCATGGACAGATTTCTGAATAGATAACACATTGTTTTGTTTTTTTTTAAACAATACTTGTAAAGATACATATTATTGATTTGAAATTATTTTATCCTTTATGGAAATTATTTTTTTCTTTTGCTCAAGGCACTGCAAACTCGGACTGATAAAATCATGGAACATCTCGGTCATTACATGGAACTACAATTTTCAATTCTTTTTTATTTTCTGCCAACTCTTAGTCCTTTTTCTAGTTGACATTCTCTCATTCATTAATCTAATGTCTATTTATTGTCCAGTTTGTTGAAATTAAAATTGCTAGAAAAACTAAACTAAATTGAAATGGAAAATTTTAAATCTACAGAAACTCTGAATAAAATAAAAGTAATAGCCTGTTCACACGTAAGAGGAAAAATATTACTTATGTAGGAAAATTAATAAAGTGAGCTAAATTAAAATTGCTAGAAAAAGTAAACTAAATTGAAATGGAAAATTTGAAATCTACCGGAACTCTGGATAAAATGAAAGTAATAGCCTGTTCACACGTAGAATGACCAGTCTATTATGTACGTAGGAAAATTAATAGTTTGCAAAATAATACGAATGAATAAAGACTTGTTGAAGCTCAAACTTCAAGTTTCACTACCCTTTATGAATAAATACACCAATATCTTATGAGAGTTATGAGCTACAAGAAAGGAAACTCATCGAATGTGAAAGTAGGCATTTAAAGAGAACCATTGTAAAGAATAAGTTGTAAGATAATGTCCCTTTCCGTACTTTATTATAGATCTTTCAAAAGCTGGTGAAAGAATAAGTACATCACTATAGTCCTAATTACAGATCACGGCATTGGAAAAAGTTGTATCATTTTAATATAAAATAAGAGTTTAATGAGTGGAGATAGGCCTATATTCAGCCAATTATCAATATTTTTCACAATTTGCAAACAAGAATAATGCATGCCATTCCATTAAAAAGTAGCTCCTCAAGTTCTTGTGATATACTATTTGAACATTTTATTAAAATACTTTAAGATGGATAGTTAAGATTTTTAGAGTTTCCAATAGCTTTAAGGTTGAGTAAATTTCATTTATAATCTAAACACATCTAATTAAATATTAATACTTCACATAAAGAGCCTAACAGATAAAAATTGAATCAATCACATTGATCATAAATATAGTACACAGTACTAGAATAAAATTGAGAATTAAAAATGAAATTTTGTACATTTCTTATTTTATAAAGACTACATTTCAAATTATTCCAGAGTAATATTCTAGATTCAATTGAAAAATCAACTGGTAACCTTGCAGTTTTCAAGTACATACACAACTACAGGTGTGTCTTGATTGCTTCATTCTGGAGATTCAACTTTCACTTGGCCCTGTAAATAAAGAAAAAAACATAATTACTTATTGTTGCAAGTTTCCAAATACCTCAACATTATTCAATAGAACCTGATAAAGAGAATCTTTTTCAACGTTGAATGCTTATTTTCCTTTCTTTTCTCTTGGTTTAGGAAAACTTGTTCCATCAATTTAGAATAATTTAGTAAAAATCGATTCTACAGCACTGATACGGAATGGAAACTGGATGTTTAAAAAATTTCACATCTAATTCAAATTAATTTCTTGACCATAGGATTTAATGGAACTATACAGTATTAGATTTGAAATGTCTATTCCAAGTCTATGAGAGTATAGGAATATTTTTAGGATGGCGGCTGAATAGGGTATTTCCTCGTCCTATGCTCGAGTTATTCTGCACCCCCACCCCCAAAACAAAACTACTATAACAATAGTTATAGTATATTATAGTTAAATTTATCATCCTATGTATTCATCTCAAAAGTTAAGAAATACAATGGGGTATTTCTAACTCATCGTCAATACGGACGTCAAAAGCCAATTTCATTTCTTTTAATAAACATTTTAGTTAACTTTTGTACAAAACATTTCTGCAGCAAGGATTCTATGTCGAAGTAGCATATCCATATTTCCAGAGTAGCAAGTGTATTACTGTACATGAAATTAATCAATTACCTATAACATATTCTT
Organism: Laodelphax striatellus; assembly: GCA_017141395.1. Taxonomy (NCBI): domain Eukaryota; kingdom Metazoa; phylum Arthropoda; class Insecta; order Hemiptera; family Delphacidae; genus Laodelphax; species Laodelphax striatellus. The sequence goes on along the minus strand of CM029531.1, from coordinate 36,966,878 downwards.
GAATTTGTAAAGTACACAGTAGGTATAAATCTCACATAGCTATATCATAATTGATGTTAGAATTTTCCAAAAAGTCATATTCCTGCATAAAGAAAGCTATGGGTACAATTATGTTATATCCGATCCATTTTGTTTTAGTTTTTTCCGTGTTTAACCATTACTGACAGGCTCAAGAAAAAGCTGTAGTACACAACTGAATCATCACAGTTAAGCCCCAGCAACAATTGAGACATTTTTTTGTGAACAAACACATTACGTCACAGTTGTTTGCTCCTTCCCCAACCTTTCCTTGAAATTTGAGCAGAAAGGTAACTCGAAGAATAAGTGGATGTTCTCTTATCAAACATAAGAATGTCAAAAAATTAGAGGAAAAAATGGAATGGATGTTGTCGTTGATTATTTATGTCTTCAACTTCCTATACACATACAGTGTCCCAAAAAATAGTGACTCCATTACCACATATCTACAAGTTAAAACATACAGAAAATGTCATTGGAAAAATGTAGATTTCTCCTTAGTTTTTCTATAATCCGCCATTTTGCAACATATCTCGTTACTGAATCGATATTTTTCCATAAAATAAGGTAGGATCAATAACAAGTACCTGGTCTACAAAACAGTAATAATGAATATTCCTAATATCTGAATTGAACAAAATGGCGACTGATTGAAGTTTTAAATTTTAGTTTACTGAAGAAATGATGGGTTTTACAAAATATTTTATCGTTACAAAAATGTAAAGCTTTTGATTATCTATTTGACAATATTATATACTGCACAATATGTGGAAAGAAATAACAGACCTAGCCCAAAACTATTTCAATTCCAAATTAGGATTACACGATTATGCATAAAATGAGCCATGATTTTGTAGAAGCTGCTTATACAATTTTTACATTATTTATTATTACAATTTATTATTATTATTATTTATTAATAAGTTAATAACTGAGATATAGCAATTTCTCACATCTCGCGAAATAATACAGTAGAAGACTAGCGATTTCGAATGTGGCCGAGAAATCGGTGTATCTCAGTTATTAATTATTTTTTATCTTACAATTATTAATTCATCATACACTATAGAAAGGTCTAGAAAAGTAGAAGAATATTCTTATTTAAGAGACTTTATTTTATAAATCACAAAAATAATATATTGGTATTAATGACAGCCTAATTAACAGTCAGTCTTATCATGGAAACTATATAACAAACAATATTTTTAAAATAAGCACTTGCGTTCGTAGTTTCGTCAAAAATTGTCAGAGTTTCAATACAATCAATCCTGGTTTTTCATTTGGATAAAGCCCTTACATTGAAATGTTTAAAGTGGAAGAAAATCCAATCAACACCTACTATATTACAAATATTTGACTATTCAACAAATTATACACTGAATAATTTTAATGAATTTACAAAGAATACACTAAAAATATAAATACTTAATCAGCATTATTATGACCGGCCCTGTATTTTATTAATCATGAGATTACTATGCAGAAAACACTTTTAAAATTTTAAACTTATCTAATTAGATTTTCAACTTTGATAACAGAATGAGTTTGAGTGAAGCGAAAATTGCGAACGTAAGTAATTGTAGACAATGTTATTTATTTCACTCGTGACCTCTTAATTACTATTTCAAAATAACAGTTCAACTCATTAAACCAAGAAACAAAGTGTAAAACTAGATAGGTTAGAGGTTTTGTCTAAATTAAAACAAGATGAACAGAACATGCACTTCTTGTATAAAAACGCGATTGTAAACCTCTAGCCAGATGCTAATACTTTTACAATTGATTTCAATAGGAGAGTTCGAAAGAATTGTTTATTTGAAAACATGTAAGTTACATCAACAACGGTCACTTTTATAACAAACTATTTCATAATGTTCCTCACTAATATCACAGTGCTCAATTATCAAAAGTTGTCTAGGATTCTGAATCCAGAACTAACAGAAGAATTTCCACCCAACTCTCTTCTTGTACTATGTTTCTCATCTTACTTTGCCAGCAGAATGTGAAAAATAATTTAGGTACCTTGGTTGGTAGTAGAGTCAGAGAGCATGACTATTTCTTCTTCTTTTGCAACAACTTCGAAAATCTTCCGTCGCACTGCTAATTGATTGGACAAAGGTAACTGCCTTGTAGAATGGTACATACATAAGAAAAAGTTATACAGAGGATCATTTTCTCCGGCAGGTTTCTGAGATACTAGATTGTCAGCAATAGCTGACCGCATACTATCCCTTGCTTCTGCTCTTTTCTCCAAATTTTTCAGTGTCTTTATGATTAAGTCATTCACACCCGACGTTTTTGTTTTTTTACTGGGTGGAGGCAGACTTGAAGGACGTGATTCGATCTCTTCCTCTTCCATGCTGGTCTGGTCTGGTTCAATTTCAATCTCCTCAAGAAACTCGACTTTGTCATCTCCGTCTGAAGTGTAATCGGCGACGGCAGCCGCTAAGCCCGATGATCTGTTTGTCATGAACGGCAGCAGGAACTCCATTTGCTTCTGATACACCCACGGACGAATCGGAGTGGCTCCGGGCATTTTTCCTTTCTTCTTCTTCTCTTGTCTCTTGAGTGCGTCACGGTGACAATCTCTCACTTTCTTCCATTGCTCCTTGGCCGCTTCACCTGTGGATAGAAGTAAAAAAAACACTTTTTATTCCAGATAATAATCAGAGTTTATAAATTGATAATTTATTCACAGGGAAGTCATTTGGATCTACTAATACTTTTTTAAATTTACATTACTTCTACTAATGCATGTACTTCAACTACTTGTAACGCATACATCAACTGAATGTGTTGAATTAGGTTGGATGAACACCTGAGGTAACACGAGGTGACGGTAGTTTGTATTGATTAGGGCCGTTTTCTCCAACAACAGTTAAACCAATTTCTAGTTTAAACTTAGGGTTTACCACTCACTAGAAACTTTTTTGTCAGGAAGTTCGATGTCCGAACAGCTGACCATTTGATCGCCCCACAGACTTACGGATTTGGCCTGTGCCGAAGATTTAATGCTCGGGCGCAAAACGTGAGTGTGTAGCCGAGCCAAATCCGTCCAGGGCTAGCGCGGCGCGCTCAAATTTTGGCCCATCTATACATCATTAAGATGGTTTGCACGAACCTGAATCAACAATTTTTTATCAGCTGATCCCATTTGTTAAGCATTGTACTGATCCTGAATCGAAATTGACTTTGATTTGTGCAACCTAAAAGAAGATAATATTTTTATCATTACACTCAATTAAACTTGTTGATTGTTGTTCGAAGAAAAAAATCACAGTATGCATTTTTGAAGTGTCTATGCAAAACTATCATCTAATTGTATAATCGAATCAAAATATAAAAGTGAATGAAGAGACAAATTATTTTGCAAGCCTAACGATTGCAAAATCTAATGATACCTTTCAGTACGGTATATGTCTTCAGTTAAAAGTTGCAATTCAAAAATTGTATTCGTGTGAATCAGGTCCTAAATCAATATGCGCTAGTTTCATCCTGGAACTTCCATCTGACCCCGTCCAATAGATTTCCAAGTCACTATGACACCGTTACATAGCAATATATTACGATTGCTGCCACGGCCAAGGACCCACGGTCATGAAATCGATAAGGAAATTTTTATATTGAAACTGAGGACTGTTTGAAGCAATTTAAATAATTGGGGAAGATATATTTATAGCAAATTTATAGCGACTTTCAAACTCAATTATAATGAGATGATGTCAATACGTTACAAATAATATATAAATAAAATTAAAATTAAAATAATATACAAATAAATAATATTTAATGATACTGTACTACTGTTGGATGAAAATTCAAAAATAGTATTTAATATAATCGTTCAAGTTATCTTGGAAACGGCGTATGTTATATTGTAATAGGCCTATCTAACGATTAATTGAATCAGGCTACATTTTTTTATGGAGTTACTAAATTCATGTTATAAAATATCAAGATTTATTCATTAAAATCAAGATTCAAGATAACTAATTCATAATTCAGCGCCATATCCAGTCGACTTGTTTGATCGAGGATCGAGTAGTCGACTTCGGAAATTTGTTCGATCTTTCAATTTCTACCTTATCATTATCACCAGGAATAGAAAGTGAAGTTACGAACATAAAGTTCTAAAACTTCGTCTCTTATCAATGATCGTACAATTTATAAGATCAACACGATTGATAATTGATAGAATAAGAGACAAAGATGACTAACACTTCATAACTCACCACTTGCAAGGCTAAATTCTTTTGCAATTTGATCCCAAACGGCGTCTTTTAATTTTAATTTCTTGTAATCTTCGTGACTTGTGTCGTACAAAACTGGATTACATTTCACCATTTCAATAAAATGTTCCATCGTGAAAATCCTAACCTATCAATGTCTTCGAACAATATGCATGCACTCGTAAACAACTGTTTGGTGACTGAGCAGCTGAGCGAGGCGAGACCCAGGCGAGCTATTATACCTCGCCTGGGCCTGGCCTTGCTTCGATTCTATTCACCCCACTCCAATACAAGCTGTGCTGCTTCGTCTCTTTCACCTCGCTCCAATATGCGCCGGACATTGACCTGGCACTGACAGATCAATGTTATAAAATGATCGCGACTGACTGATCGCAGTGATGTGCGGCGAAAATATCCAAGTACGATACATTATTCTCGTACTTTCTTCAAGTACCAGCAGTTATACACTGTAATATGAAATAATTTAATTTATTTTTATATATCCTGAATAAATTTTATGTTATTCATTTTTAATCAATTTTTTTTCTCTATATAGAATTATATAAACTTAATATTAAGGTAATAGATGAATTAATTAATATTAATCAATGGATTATTAAATATTATGAATACAGTATTTTATTTGAAAGAAATTGTAATATTGGTGAGAAGAAATCATATAATTGAAAAGATACAAGTACATGAAAAGATATCGTAGACGGAATTTATCAATAATATTGTCATATTGTGAAAAACATCACTTTTAGAAGTCAATTTTGTTAATAAATCAATAAGATCAATTAAATTATATCCAAAACTTGAAACAATTTTTCGATAATCAAGTGAATAATGTAAAAATGAGTAAAAAAATTTAAAAGCAGCATCTTTCCCTCGATTGTATTATTGGATCAATTCTGGTATAAAACAAAAATTAATTAGTATTTCATAATATCAGCATTTGATTAGATTCTACTCATCAGTTTTAAAGATGATATGTTATATATCTATTGTCACGTTCTACGGCTCAATTAGTCTTTCATATTTTTCTCGAAGATTGGTGAAAACTGTCATAAGTCATCAGTACTGTTTAGTTTAGATAATACGTTTGAAGATAATTTTACAATATGATAAAAGCAACACCAATTTAAGATCATGTCAATATAAATAATAATTATTTAAAGTAGAAATATTCAAGCAATGAAAGCATTTAAAGCATAAAATTTAATCCGAAATCATCATATTTTAAACTATGATTACACAAATAAGTATAAAAATAATGATAATATTTTGGAAAAAAATTTCAAATCTGTCGGTTTCAAACTGAATTCATACTTTATTTTATGAATTCATTTACTATATTATTAATTAATTACTTTATTTATTTATTCAGCAATTGACACTTATAGATATACTGTACTTTATTAATTTTTTTATTGGTATGAATGAGAACAGGCGTAAATGAATAATCAATATACGTTCCACTACATTTCGTCAAACACATTGAGAAAATTGGAGCTAGACTGAGTTTAAATTTAACACTATTGATTCAAGCACTTGTTCAATCTTCGCTTCTATTTGTGCCTCACTCAATACAAACTTCTGAATTGATAATTTTTAAACGGTAAGAATTACTGAAGTATTGAAAAATTATGCTATAGAACGAGTATATAAAATGTATAAAACAAAATGTATATACTTATATAAAAATAATGTATTGGACATAAAAATGTGTTAGTTCATTAATATTATCATGATACATGATTTTCAACTCATACAAACCAAAGGCCTGCTATCAGCCTAATTCATAAATGACAAAAGATTTCTAATAAGTTCAATCAGTTCAAATTGTAAATTTCAAAAATGAAATTTTTAAACATAATCATTCCAATTATGTTAGGCCTCTTTCACACCAGTGCAGTCTGGGTCGGGATCGGAACGATGAAATTGCGTGCATTAAGAATTTAAGATTCATCAGACATCCAGTCCGTTCCGGGCCAGGACCGCACTAGTATGAAAGAGGCCTAAGACGTGATACTGTAATAAAAAATAAGAACAAAATGTCTAATCTTCAACTTCAGACGAGTAGATGAATAAATTTCAGGTCAAATAGGGGTCACCTATGAAATTTGAAAAAAAAATTAAAAAGGACTAAGCTCATATTTGATGGAACTTATAAGTAAGTTTCAATACATTTTTTGTAACCGATTAACTCACTTTGTATGACAGGAACCTGGATAAGAGGCATGGAGCAAAATACAAGCAGCAGAAATGAAGCTTTTGATGAAATAATGCAGCAGGGAGGACTTGAAATTCGAATGTCCTCCATTCCTCAAGAAGTGGAAGCCTCAGGAAGTCGAGAAGAAATGAGGGAATGGAGATTGGAAGAGGTTTCATCACCTTAAACGTCACCAGGGAGTAGGAATGTCGGCAGGCCAAGATGGAGTCGGAACATGTATTAATATCTAGCCTTCTTGGGAAGACTATGAACATTTTTCACAGAGAAATTCTTTCCATAGCAGTATGTTAACATATACATTAACATATATTTCTTTCAAATAGTTAATTTATTTGAGATTTGCAAGATACACAAAAATCTTTGAAAAATTTATGAATATCTTAAATGTTTATGAAATTTATTAGAATAATTTAATACAAGACATATTATGGTATTTATGAAATCTAGTATAACATTCATTCATATTATAGAAGTAGTTTTGTATGGAGAAAGTACAGGAAATAACTTTACAGATGAATAATAATATAAAACCTGTCATGCGGAGTATGCATTTTCGTTATTTTTTTTCAATAATAATTATTTCAAATAGGATAGCAATTTTCATCTTGAACAAAATAGAAATAATAACAAATGAGTTTACTCAGATGGATTTTCAGAAATGCCAAGGTTTAAGTAAAAATAATAGAGTTAATTTAAAAAGAGTCGATCATGAATCTTCCGTTTCTGCTACAAACGATAACTTGAGTAAATAGATTTCAAAACTAATTTTTTGCAACTTGCAATGCTAGAATAAACTTCTACATTTCGTGTTCTTTAATCAGAGGAGGATCTCATCACTGGATTTACTGTATGATTTATTATTTAAGTAAGTTCTTCACATCAATTCTAAAAATTATTTTTTTCATGCAACATCAATAACATACTTGTCCCAGTGGTAGCAGGCGTGTCTAATCGGTGAGATTAGATAAGAGACGGCGCCTACCACTCCTGTTGTAACGGTGACAGGTTCCTCTAAATAAAATTTATGAGCCTCAAAATCGATTCCCGGTGGTTCGGAACCCACCTGAAGCTGTAGGTCCATTCATCTCTCATCAACATCCTTCCCATTACCCTAGAGCTAGCTTAAGTGGGCATCATCACCAGCAAAAAAAATTATCAATAAGGCTACTGATATTAAACCAATAGTTAGATTTATTGGAAAGATCGAGGTAGAAAAGATTATGACATTCCTATTATCACCAGGAATATATTATTATCTGAATACAGTCATTGTCTTATATCGAGGCTGGGCCAACAAGTATCAACATCCACTAACAATCTTCGAAAAATTTAAAAAGCTCGATATTCAGGTTTATTTCTCTGAAGAATTATGATGTCAATGCCTTTCATAGAAACCAAGATCTTGAAATGTCATTTTTCATCTAGCTATTGATAAACTAAAAAGCTATTAATAACTGACTAGCTATTGTAAAACTGTTTCTACCGTGCAGTCATCCAATGAAATATTCAACATTCATTCGTTACAATACATGAATATAGTTACTAGTTTTAAATTCTTGCTGTTCGTGAAGGAAATCAATCAATATGAGAAACAACTCTTGTAATAATTTGAAAATACAACATGTCAAAAAGGAAAGATCTGAAGAAGCTTATCAACTTTTCAGAATTCATCAATAATAACATCCAAATAACATTTGTGACTAGGAATTATTCTTGATGGCGTATTTGTAAATGACGATCGCACATAAATAAGTGATCCCCACTCCAATGGGAGTACTGTTTAAGACAACCATCAATCCTCTGGTTTAACAAAATCAATGCTGATTTTTTTTGTAGACAAATGCAGAAGATACTGAGTAGTGACTCAGAAATGTGAACTTGCTAGCACTCTTACAACAATTAGAATGTGGAGGCAAATTTAACAAATTTTTTACTTAGGATTGTTATGAGGTACATTTTATTCTCTGGATGAATTTTTCAATGTGACAAAGTGATTTCAAGTAGCTAGATGCCAAACTAATAGAATTAGTAGACTATTCGAGTTTGCGTTGCATTAATGTATGATGAGATAAGCGATGAAAAAGCGATGATCTGCGTTTATGAAGTCGGTTTCATGTATTCATTTGTGTTAATTACCAACCGACAGGTTTACAGCATGGATATGATGGATTGATGACATAATTGACTCCAGGGCTAACTTGAGAAACTAGTCTGAGAAGTACCAGGACGGACTATGTGGGTGGGCAGAAGATTTCAAAATTCATGAAGATTTGGACTCATTAAATGTTTGCTTCTATTTTCATCTATGATCATCTAATAATAATCTTCTACTGAAATGACTTGATTAGTTCTTAATATTTTTTTTTCCAAGAATAATTGTTGATGAATAAAATTAACTATATTGTTTGTGACAGAAATATCTAAGCGTCTTATAATAAGAATAATAGTTGGCCTCCTCATCACCCCTAACAGCCAACCCCTTCCACCACATGGCGCCAATTGACTGATTGAGTATGCTATTTGGTAGGCTTTTTTGCGTGCAATAGAACGGCTCTTGGCCTTTATATATTGCAACTGTCAAGTGAGATAATTTCTTGCTTTTGGATTAAAAAACCAAAATCAAAATTTGCTCTCATTCCTCTTCATGTAGAGCCTTCATCTTCCTTTTGAACACTTTTGAAGTTTGAAATAAATCAATCCTGTGTGCCAATCTGTTACCAACTGAGACACATCTATCAATTGGTGATGCATTACTTCTTCTGAAGGAATGAATTGCTGATGATTCCTGAGACTTCTTGTTAGCACAGCTATTGCTACTCCTTATGCCGAGTAGAAACAATGATGATTATTATATTGATAGTACCAACAAAAAATTACATTTTCAATACATTATTTCGATTACATACTGTATAAGATAGTCTACAGAAACCTCAAGTCGTCTAGTTGTTTTGTTTCAATTTCAATAACGCTTAAATTTTCCAACTAACTCACTCTTTTCCAACATATTTCTTAAGGATAAAGGTCAGAGTACAGAATTTTGAGACCTGAATGGTAACTTCTGATCGAAACATCTGTAAGCACTGTAATACACTAGTCTGAATGATAAACTTTATAGTAAGTATATTAGATAGGAAAAATATATTGATGTTACTTACCTGTTGATGGAAGTTCACAGAAGTATAGTGGGAAGAAGTTGAATCACGAAACTGGACCATTTTACAAAAATATTTTCGAGAGAAATCGAGTTATTATCTCGAATTCCTAGAATATTCGTAGTCTGAAGAATGAACGTGGTCCGTTCTTATAAAAACCAGTTCGCTTGAAAGCCCAACCGAGTAATCAGTATAATCAGGCGCATTTATAATGAATAGATAATTCAATTTTGTAGATTAACTTGCTCCACGATGTTCCAAGTGCATACCGGTTCACGAGATAATTTGATCTGCAATGTTGCAGATACGTCTTAATGCTTTTGAACATATTGAGAAATCATTTCGATAACACCGAGTAAACCTCCGGCAACTTCCAATCAATTATTCACAACTCGGCGGGGTGGAAGTAAATATGGAATTGAACAGCTTGTAAAAGACTTAAATTGAAATTAAAATTGGAGTATAATATACTACTCACCAGATAACAAATGATCTATCAGCAGTAAGTGGACGACAATAGCAGAGCTCAATACTGAGATACGAAGCAGAAGAAAATATACGATAATAAATCTGAAAAAAAAATCATAAAATTGATAATCTCATCCTATTCAAATTACCTAGAGTGAATTAAACACGTAGGCTGAAGTAAAGAGTTTGGCATCTGCTTAACATGAGGGCCCTTTTATACTCTGCGTCGAACGACGGACGTCGGGGGCATGTCGTGATCCAATTTATTTTGCATGCTGAAGAATTGAACCATTAATACTACAGCGGCCGACGCACGTCCTTCAATCCGTCAACATTGCATACTAGATGAGCCAACATGTATACGTTTCCAATGGCATACGGATAATTACATTTACCGAAGCACAATTAAATAACCGAGGGTTATTTCTAAAATTTTAGGTAAGGAAACGCTAATTGTTTCTTTGAAATGGTATTTCAAGCGGCATTGCAGTATTATGGTATCATAATGGCATATATTGTTATAAATTATTATCCATACAATTCTCATAAATGAGTTGACTGGAAACTGAAAAATCCCAGTCGACCGAGTAACCAACTAATCGGTAGAATTAAATGGATAATACAGTATAATTATAATTATATGGAACATGTCGATCCTCTGAAGAAACGTTTGACAAATAAGTGAATGAGCTACGTTTGCCTTTCAGACCATATCACAAATTTAAATATTGGAAAAAGTATGGCGGTGACGGGAAAAAATGTTCCATTACACTTTTATGGACCCTTTCATACTTATGGCCACCATCTGTCTCTGTAGTACGGTGCACAATGAATAAAAATAGAAATTGAATGTGCATCATATATGAGAATATCCATTGAAATTTTTGCAGAAAAAAAATCGTTGATGAACTTTTGAAAAATTAATTATAAACAGTTAAATTGAATTAAGTTGAAGGAATGATACTCACATATATCACAGTCCAAAAAATCACTGGCTACCTTCCTTTGTCGACTAAATTACAATATTTCGAGATCACAATGTCTGATGTCTGGGAACTTCCTCTGTAATTCGAATAATAGAATATTATGAAACAGAAATAGTTAGTTTCGAATTGAAAAGAACTACAATGCAATTGTATAAGAATAGAAAAGCATTTGAGGCATTCATCTGTACCGCTAGATTGAGAGAAATAGTCTCGTGATAAAAACTTCAATGTCCAAGCAAAAAACAACAGTAATTAATATCCTCCTCCCTGAATTAGTCATGGAGAAATTAAAGTATTGAAGAGTTTTCTAATTGTTATCGGAACTGAAATACTGATAATTAACAAATGAATGTGAAATTTGAAACATTTTCGTTCAGCAACAGACCAAGTTTCATTACGAGACAATTATTCAAAGGGAAGCGATTGGCTTCGTGGTTGTGCCGGTGTCTAATCCCAAGATTAGATAAGAGACTTGCACCTGTTACTCCCATTGTAAGGGTGAACAATTCAGTTTAAGGCCTTTTTCCGCTGAATGTTATTAATTCAAGAGGATAAAAATCGCTTCCAGGTGGTTCGGAACCCACCTATAGCTGTAGGTCCCCTCCTCTCATTATCATCCTTTTCATTACCCACGCACAAGCTAAGAGCTAATGTGCGCATCACCACATATGAAAGAATTAATAAGATGGATTAGTCCAGGAAGAACAGCTGTAATGTAATCAGCATTATTTCAATCGTTTTACTAACTTGATAGCACACTTAAGCATTAATCTCTAATGAAATTACACTACTTTCATAAAATGTGTTCTTGAAAATTAATGTAAAATTGGTGGAAGTAATTGGAAACATTTTAAAATCACTATAACAATTGCTCTAGTTTTACCCTAGTTCTTTGAGTAATAGCAATTACTCGTATTTTATTTCATTTCTATGCGGAATGAAATCAAGCTTATTGTAAATTTGAGACACCAAAAATTATTCCAACATAAATACAAATTATACAGTAGTAAATAATGGTCCAGTAGTAAGTATAAGCATAGAGGAATCATACGCATAAGCATACTTGGCGTACGCTTTCTCTATGGTGTAAGTCAATGTCCAATATTATTAATTGATCAATGTAAAATTCAATCATTTTACCCTTAATTTCATTTCGATCCTGTCAATCTCGCCACCCATCATATCAACGATAGCTTCGCTATGCTTGATCATGAAAGATTCCACTTGATCAATGTCGTTAAAACCCTTGACCTCCTGTAATGAGAATTGAATAGATTTAAAGCAATCGGAAAAAGAGAGATTGTTTCAATACATCGATAAACACATTGTACTTTGCAGTTGAGGAATCAAATTGTCTTGATTTCATGAAATATCATTACTTGATTTGAGTCGGCAAATTAAATATGCATTCCTATTAGGAAGGGGAGATCAAGAAGTGAAACAAACAGTACAAATATCAATTTCGAAAAAATCACTAGGGTATGATAAAATTTTCTGGAAAATTGAAGAAGAAATATGAATTACACGTTGCCATTGGAAGTCGAAGAATTCCAGGGTTTAATTTCTAAAATTTTAGCTGAGATAATGATTATTTATTGTTACATAACTTATGTTATATAAATGACACTTGAGTATTATGGTACTTTATTCTTATAAATTATTCAGAAGTTGACTGGCGTGTATCAATGGCAACGTATGGCACAACATTAGAATAAAACACATAGACTGATCATCCTAGAGTATTTGAAAGACAGTAGTTTTGATTTCACTAGAAAACATGAATGATGAATAGAATTAGAAGATACCTCAAGGAGAGAATTCAAGTCTTGCTTATCCAAATAGCTCCTGGTCAATTCCCGTCCATCAAAATCCAATTCAGCCTTATACCTAATTAAACAGTTTCCCATATCAATGCCTTTGACATCATAGATAGCTCGTATCATAACATCTGACTCCAATTCGTTATTGATCTTATTCAAGTATTCCTCTGGAATAGATCTGAAACAAAAATATAACGTACATCAAGAGGAGGTACATTACAAATGGAGGTACAACAGGTACATACTGGAAAATAGTGCTCGAAAATACTAGGATCATGAAAAAAGAGAAAATATATTTGAGTACAGGTGTAAAATGAGGCCAAGTATAGGCATATTTCATGATTATGATGTACAATACAAAACGTTGAATAATAGGAAGAATAATATAGGCTACATGGTGATAAAAGATAGATTTGATTGATAAAATTACTTCAATCTATCTGGGCTATTTCATAAAAATTTAGTGATACTGTATTACAGGAAATAGGCAAACACTCACACCAGATAAGTCGGCAATAGACACACTTATAAGTCTCACACCAGACTTATAAGTTCATTGCATAGTAGGCCAAAACATTACAGTTTGATGCGTAATGGGTATTTTTTCTCTTTTACAAGACTTTTAAAATTTATCAAATATTCCTCATTCTAACCAAGGCTTTGCTTTTAGGAGTGAATGGTTTCTAAACAGGATTTCTTTTTACCTTTATAATTGACAAAGACTCTATTTTTAACATACATAAGCTCTAGCACAGCCAAGTCAAACACTAATGATCATGATCTGAACAATTATTATGAGAGCAAAATTTCCTACATTACAATAATATGGGAAAACACATTGGGTACTTAGCCCATAACTCCTATTGATATAAATAAAATTAAAAGATAACATTTTTTGTTTAATACCATTAATCAACAACTCCTTTCCAAAATATTACACGAATCAATTCAATACCTAATATCTGAAATATATGATTACATCAATGAAACCCACCTCCCTAATAGAGCTGCCACATTCGTATAGATGATGAAGGAGGCCACTGCTCCCAGTATTCCACCAACCAGAAGACATCCAATTGCATCTGGAATAACACTGTCATAGTAGGATGACAAGCCCATGCAAGCCCCGGCTACCATAACTCCTGCCACTGCTGCCAAGTCTTCAAGCAGTACTACATTGACACTTGGGTCCTTACCTCTAAGCACTGTGAAAAAAGTTAATTTTATTACACAAACATTCAACATCATGGATATATTACGAGCAAATCTATCGAAATAAATGCATGTATATTGTATAATGTTAGTTGGAATATTCCTATGGCTTGAGTAAGCTTATTTTCTTGAAATCCGATGTACAGAGTGTTTCTAAAATAGATCGACAAACTTCGTGAGCGGTTTTCTGACATTGAAATTAAGAAAAAAGTTCCAGTAAACATAGGTTCTAAAATGCTTTGTTTCCCCCCCTAGTCGCCATTTTGTTTTATCACTTTTTATTTTTTTCTCGAGTATGGTTTGATTAATTTTGTTGAAGTTTGGCATGGTCAAGGCCAAGATGAAGGTATGCTGTAAAAAAATGAAGCAACCTTATCTGATAAAATATTTCAAAATGACGGGCAATAAAAAGTTTTCGATTCATTTCAATTTAAAATTTCAAATGCCTAAAACGCCAAAATTTCAAATGCCAAAAAGATAAAATAAAAAGTGAACAAAATGGCGACTAGGGACTTAATCGGCGACTTAGAAACACCCTGTATACAAATAGAGAAATTTGTGAAATATATATTTTTCAAATTAAGACTGAAATTTCAATTGCTCTGGTGAATAATATTTGGCGAAAAATAACAAGTTGGAAGACTTCACAATAATACAAGTACATAGAATATTTATCACTAAATGGAATTGACAATTAAAATTGATTCAATTGTTTCAAGTTCATAATTAGTATTGACAAGGCTCTCTGGATTGTCGGTGAGCTTTCCAATGTATTAAAATGAGTGACAAATAAAATCTAATAACTACTTATGTTTATTGTATATCACGATGAATTCTAATAATTATTCTTGGAGTATAATCTCACCATATTCAGTGAACGACATTCCATGTTCTTGAGCACCCTTTTTAATTGAGTTGAAGGCAACCAGAGACGTGGCGCCCTCAGAGACAAAAGAACCAGCTAGCACAAAGTATGCCTAGAAAATTGAGATCAATTTTTTAGTGATAGAAGCCGCTTTTTAGAAAAAGAGAGCATACGTCATTTTCAATGTAGGCTACTTGGGAAGACACTTTTAATTTACTTGGTAGTGTGTGGACAAAGTACCGAACACTGTATATAAAAAAATAACTTTTTTCAAAATTAGTGAACATTTTGCAAAGTGAAATGGAACTTCAACCTAATGGAATTAGGTTATACACGGCGAGGTGGAACTACCTTCGGGTCTCCCCACCAACTAAAGCCATACGCTAGATAGATAGATAGATAGACCGAACACCGTCAAGTCAAATCATTCGACTCATTTTGACTGCTCAGTACATACCATATATTTGTTAATTTTTATAAGACTCAATTGCACACAGCACATCATAGATTTTTACATAAAAACCGACAAAACGTTAAATGATCACATTAAACAGTTAATATATTTTTGTCTAAAACATGCTCATTACAACGTGATCATTTTCGGACCATTTATCATAAATTTGAAATCAATCAGAAAGTAGTTAGTTACATGCTTTGATAATAATTGAATTCTACAAAGTTGACTTGATTCGAGATGATTTTAAATTAAAGTGTGATTTTCAAGGATTAAGTTGGTTTGGACTTACCCAATAGAATGATTCCATAGGCTCAGGATTTATGAGTCCAGTAATACCATGATACAAGGACAGACCAGTACCGACACAAAATATGCCTACCCCAGAAATCAACGAAGCGACATATTTCATGTTAGTGTAACCATAAGGATGGTCCTGATTTGCTCTCTATAACACAAATTTAGGCCATTAGTTGTGAACAAGAAAGTTTATGATGTTTCTGTTAAAAAATTACTAGAATTTCTAGCTTGAAGATGAAGGATTTTTTCTAATTTGGAGAATTTAATCCCTAATTTTTCCAGTTATCTTTTATTGAAGAATTAAATATTGAGAATTCAAAATAATACACCAAATGATACAATACATAAATAATACAATAAATGATATAATTCATAATAATATCACTACAAAGTGAAAACATAAGATGTGCAACCAAAAGTACCCTACATGCGAAGAAATAGATTGACAAAAAATCAATAAATTGTATCATTATCAATTAATTTACTCCAAGAATGACTGAATTTTGTATCCAAGTTTGTCAAAATTTTAATGAAGCACTAGACTCTAGTGACTAGAGTAAGGGGAAATATATAAGAAGTACAAAGGAAGATCCAATAGAAAGTCAGTGAAAAATCAACTTTAACATTGAACTTCATAGAATGGTACTGTAATAGAGTGCAAGGTGAGTTAAAAATGAAACATATAAATTTATTACCGACCTGTACTGATTTATGGATTCCATATGCTAGAATAAGTTGATTTATTGTATCAGCAAGTGAGTGAATTGTTTCTGAGAACATACTATGAGATCCAGTATACCTCCAAGCACATAGTTTGAATATGAAATTTGTACCATTTCTGCAAAAAAAATCGAGAATGATCAGGATTTCATACAGGTTGAATTATTCTTGGATGATAAATATATTTCATGGAGCGGGTACAGTACCGTTACGGATTTTCACCGTTAATGGCTAAAGTTCACCAAATAGTATGCTACCTTATGGATGAATTGATTGATGGATTGATTCCTTACATAATTTTCCACCAAAATTTTGACAGGGTTGATAAACCAAGATCAGGTTTGAATCGCTACTAAGGTATGACTTGAATAGTAGATTCGTGATACTGTGATTGATTATTTACGAGATCCATATCATGTGCAACTCATCAGTTGAAAAAATAAATGAACACAAAGAACAGAGTACGTAAGAACCTGGGTGGATACGAACATGAATAAAGACAAAGCGTAAGAGTATCAGCACTTACAAAGGGTTGGAAAACCATGTGCATTTAAATTTAAGAGGACTCACGGAAACAAAACGAGAGACGCCTAAAAATTGCAATTACTTGCAACTCGATATGTTAGCCTAAACAAAATAATTCTCAAAAGAGAGGTATTAGAAAAGTTAGAAAACATTATTTTATATGAATTTGTCTATTTGGGGAACGTCAGCCAGGTTCTTCTTAATTATAAAATATAAATGGTAATAATTACAAAGAATTGAAATATTCGCATATAGATAGCTAAATTCCTATATTTGATAAAAGAATAATTTACAAATAGAAATTACTAATTACTGACAACTTGTCTCTGGAGAAACTTACATAGCAACAGCAGTGAGGACAACACGACCAGAAGATGAAGACAGTCCGGATGTTTTTGCCATTATAATATCTGCTTGACTCCCGACATCACGTCTGAAATCTCTCATTCTTCGTTTTGTGGCAAATATTGCTGGAAGATTTAAAACGATTATACAAAAAGCAACAAATGAAAAATAATCCAGGAAAAGGATTAAAGAATATCATGCCAATTGAATGACACCGATCCACATGCGCAAATGAATTTCAACAATGATTGAATAAGATATAATCTTCAGATCAATTTGAACAGACAGTCTTGAGATGAAGATAATCAAAAGATGATCAAATTCTTTATCAAAATCCATTCAATAAAGTAGCCTCGAATTGAACGGATGACTTGGTCAGGTAGGCCTACACAGAGGTTTGCTGCTTTGAAAAAGGGCATGACTAGTGTACCTTACCCACAAGAAGCTTTTCAATTCAAGGTTATCTAATTGTATAGTATTTTTTATGAACAAGTTGATCATTAATCGTTAAACAACATGAAAAGAGTAGAAAGCTGATTGGGAAGAGGCTGAAAAACTGAACAACTGCAGTTCTATTATAGTACATCTACTTACTCTGTTCATAGTATTTCCTTTCCAACTCTCTTTGTAACTTCTCTTTCTCGAGTACTTCTAATGAGCCCCATTTTTCAATAGCTCTGAAAAAATCAAGTGAAATATGCGTTTTTAAAATATAAAAAAATCTAGAACGTCATACACTGTACTTCCATACGTATTATATGAGTTTCCAATCCTTCAAATTGCAATAAATTGGAAATTTAAAACTATTCATTTGTAGTTGATTTTGCTAGCATGGAATTCTACTGGTAAGGTAGTAAGGTATGAATCACGAAATGAATAGCAAGAGGTTTCCGGTGGGTATCAATGTCTACCAGTTAAAGCATAGCTTATGAATATTTTTTTATTTAAATGGCAACTTTCTAATCATAGCTACGTTGAAATGCTTTCATCTTTTGTAATATGGATAGTCATTACCAAATATTAGGGACAATAAAGCTACTGTACAGTATTGAAATTCGAATTGACAATTTGTTTGAGAGAATTTATGCTTACATGCTTCATGCTTTGAATTAGATGCTTTTGAATAAAATGAAGACTGACATTTTGGAAGTAGCGGGTTAGTTACTCACTTGGCTTCCACATCTTTCCTCCAATAGACAATGATAGGAGGTTCATTTTCATAGGGCGATCTCCTTTTGCTAGGCCTCAAGTCTTCCAGTTCAGCTGGTTTCAGTAGAAAGTCGGACATTGCTCGCACGGGAGTTATGAAGTTGCGTTCTACGGATGACGCAGACAAGTCCACTCGAGGCATTGATGTTCTTTGCCTTTTTGGTGCTGCTTTCTTAGCTGAAATACAGGTGAGATCGAATAATTTCAAGTCAAGTCAGTCTTATCAACTCAGTAAGATTGGAAAATAGAGGTGCGTCTCTCGGGCATGAAACCCGTTGTGAGGGCTACTCCTTGAGGCCTGCTCCTCTAAATAAAATATTTATAAGCAATAAAACAGTTTCTTAGTGGTAAGAAACCAACCTAAAGGGGTGGTCGTCTCATTCCTGAGCTCCTACTTTAACGTATATGACGAGTTATGCGAAAAAAGTAAAGAGAAATTTCAATATTGGGAGTTGTAGCCATGAACTTATTTTCTAATGCATTAAGTTATTATTTATTAGAATTCAGGAGATAATCAGTTTGAGCTGAGTCTGTTGTTTCTCTTACAATCATTACTTTAATGGATTGCAATTGTATCAATGAATTGGATTGTAACTTTCAATTTGAAATAAAAGTATTGTGTGGACATGATGAGTGGAGAGTTGTATGATGAAATAACAATTATTGAAAACGATCATCTTTCGACAGATTTGACATATTTTTCCAATGCTTTGTATGGATTAGAAAACTTGAGATTCACATCGCACCAAACGCACTATTAGATTTTCTCGTTAAATGATACGAGGTTCATCAGGGATTTTTTACAACACACTGATTAACCTCAAATAGAAGGGAATCGAAATTGAAGCTTTTCTGAAACGCTTGAACTAAGGATTGAAAGAAAAGGCATAACTTACCAGCATTGGATGGATCCTTTGGTTTTTCTTTGTCTTTCAGCAATTCTGTAACTCTCAATTCAGATTCAGAACTGGTTGCTTTGGCTGTTAATTTATTAGCCAGTTCTTTAGCAATTTCAACTGCTGCAGCCTTCACAATTGGTTCCAGCTTTTCTTTGTTAGGGACATTTTCATCAGATGGAGTTGAAGAACTCTTCTTTAATGACTCGCCTTCGGGCTTCGAATCCGTTAGATCTTTTATATCACTGAGTGGAACAGACGTCCTGATGATAGTTCGATCGGATATAACGAACAATGCACATTTACTTTTCGGGAATCGTCCTGCAAAGAAAATTATTTTCAATAAATTAAAATAATAAACCACAAGTCAAACGTTTTCCATGCTTTGTTAGATATGATTATTCAATCTACATCTATGGCGTAAAAAATTACTTTGCCGGAGGTAAAACTAAATGGTTTTCCTCAGATTCAAATTCAATAATAAATGACATATTGTGATAAACTTATATATCCATAAAAAAAACTCTGGTGAGGGTAGTTGAACATTTTTTTCAAATCTCCACAACAGCTATCATTCCAACGAGATGTAATTCTTGCCCTATACTAAATTCAGAGATAAGAACCATGAAGGCTACTAAATTAACAAATTAATTCCCAATGTTAGGCAGATAAGATCTATTAATGATAACATGCACTATTTCATTTTGATTAGGATGTAATTTTGTTGAACTATTTGATGAATGAATGGATGATGATGACGTGATGAGAATAACCAGCCTATAGTCAAATGAGACAAAAAATAGGAAATTCTAATTGGATTGAAATTATCGTACTGTCTGTGTTATAAGAAATAGTCTTGGAATCTCAATTTAGTACTAACTAGCCTATATGTAGCAGACAATAATTTGAGTATAGATTTATAATTTTCAATTTTTTACAAAGCATTCAAAAATGTTCAATCATTATAGCTTATTCAATGGAAGATGGAACTTGTGAATTTTTATGATTAATCATAGATAATTGATTATAAATGCTGGAAAGAAGGTTTAATATTGAGTTAATTGACTTATATGGCTATTTTAAATGCTAGGAGTAACATAAAACTTGAGACACACCTGAGTTCTTAATTATTCATGTAATTGGTCATATTAGAAACAGTGCAACATTGCCCAGATATTAATTTCTGCATTAAAATAATGTGAAAAAATGACTGATTGAATGTTGTCCCTAGTCCGGGCAACATTCAACCATTAGTAAAAAATTGTTTTATGGAGTCATACAATTATAAAATTCCAATTTCAATCAAAAGTAGTTTTGATCTTATTTGACTGATTCTTGAAAACAGATTCAATTTATATTTTCAATTATAAAATTTCAATTTCGACCACACCCATTAATAATGCCTACATCAATAGAGTTCTCTTGTAGTTTTGATCTTATTTGACTGATTCTTGAAAATTGCAAGAAGATTGATTAAGTTTGATGTTGAAAATTGGTCGAAAGTTGCACCAGTTTACCGGTAGTTACAAATATGTAAAACTGTTTGCTCAAAGGATTTATAGAGTTTCCTAGAAAAACTCGTTCGAATTGATTGTAGCATCATTGACATGCCTTTCGCTATTAAAAAATGCTTATTACTTTGTATCACCACTGTCCCGAACAACATTTCAAAACAAGTTCAGTTGAGAGTCTACGTTACTGGTATTTTCTCAAAGATCTGGCGTCCAGACTACTTTAAAATACAGATCTGGCGTCTAGACTACAATTGGGAAAATACATAGAAATATTTTTGATTTCACAAAAATATATTATTGAGATATCTCAGCTGGTATTATCCAACTATCAACATTTAATTACATATTAAAAGAATATTACGCTCATTAAAGCTCTAGCACTAAGCTCGTGTAAAAAGTAAGCAAAAAATAAAGGAGACTTCTTTCAATAACTGTATAATAATATACATACAAACCAATAAATAAAACTTGGCTTACCAGGAAGATGAGTATTCCTACTGACAGGATCGAAAACTGGTTTTGACACAGTGTGAAGCAAACGCTTTGCGAACTTGAACTGGGATCTGGGTATCATCACTAACAGTGATTTGATTCTAAAACAAAACGATATGAAACAATCAATTTCTCGAGAAATCTTTCATTTTTTCTCATAATTATATATCAAGTTATAGAAACATATTTTTTCCAAATATAATTATAGCTCTGGATCTATACAGTGGACTGTAAATTAAGTTATCAACTCAGAGAACGCACACTTGTTTAATTTCAATGTATCAAGTGAGATTTGACAATTTCTAAGTTATTTACTTACTTACTTAATTAGTGGAAAGCCACAGTCGGTACTTAGCCTCATCATCACAGCCTCTCCAATGGGTCCGGTCGGCAGCATCTTCCTCATCCAGCCCCATACTTCTCATGTCTCTTCTGACCTGGTCCCACCATCTTGTTTTTGGTCTTCCAGCTGGTCTTCTGCCTTCGGAATTGTTCCTAAGTACACTATTCGTTATCGTGTCCTCTTTCTTCCTCAAAACGTGCCCAGTCCAACGTAACCTTCTGCTCTTAATCTCACCCAATATGTCTGGTTCTTTAAACAGCTGACGGATTTCCCAGTTGTGTTTTATCCTCCAAACTCCATTTTCTAGTGTTGGGCCAAAGATTTTTCTAAGTACCTTGTTTTCAAAAACAAGGATCTTTCTCTCTTCTTTTTTGTTAAGTATCCAGGTTTCTGAAGCATATAGCAGTACTGGTCTAATGATGGTTTTGTACAGTCTTAGTTTTGATGTATGCGAGAGGAGTCTTGAGCTAAGCAACTTATTGCACGCATAAAAGCTTTTATTTGCTGATCTTATTCTGTTGGTCACTTCCAGTTCTTCTGAGTTGTTGTGCGTGAGTGTCACTCCTAGGTATGTGAAAGTTTCTACCTTTTCAAAATTATAGTTTCTTACTTTTAGATCTTGATTATAGTGTCCGTTTATATTTTGATCTCTACTTCATGCAGATGAATTTGGTTTTCTTTTCATTTATCTTTAGTCCTACATATTCAGTTTCTTCAATCAAAATGTTTGTCTGGTATACCAAGTCTTCTTTCTCCGCTATTATAACAATGTCGTCTGCAAAAGCCAGGATACTTATATTTGTCCCAATCTTAATTCCTTCATTTGTGCTTTTGACTCTTTGCAGCGCTTCTTCAACGGCTATGTTAAACAATGTCGGTGACACTCCATCTCCTTGCCGCACTCCAGTATTAACTTCAAAGCTACTTGTGATTTTTCCATTTACTTTTACCTTGCATCTTGAGTCTAGAGTACTCAGCTTAGCTAGTCTTATTAGTTCACTTGGTATCCCAAAAATCTCCATTTTTTCCCAAATCTTGTCTCTGATCAAGCTATCATATGCTTTTGAGAAATCTACGAACAAACAGTAGAAAACTTTGTTAAACTCCCAGTATTTTGCTATCGACTCCTTTAAAATGTACACTTGCTCGGTTGTGGATCGACCTCTCACAAAACCGGTTTGATTCTCCTGTATGATTGTGCTTGTATACTCTTCCAATCTTCTAAGAATTATTCTGGAGAGGATTTTGTAGGTAATGTTTAGTAGGGATATACCTCTGTAATTGTTGCAATCCAACTTATCACCTTTCTTGTGAATCGGTATAATTATTGCCTCTAGCCATTCTTTGGGTAACTTTTCTAACTTCCATATTTTTTAGACTAGATTATGTATTTGTTTGGTTACACACTCTCCCCCATGTTTTAGTATTTCAGCTGTTATGCCATCCTCTCCTGGCGCTTTGTTGTTTTTAGACCTTTAATGGCATCTTCTATTTCATTTGTGGAAGGGTTGGGTACAAAGGGCTGAACATTTAAGAATTGTATGTTTTCCTCCTCAACGTCTCTCTTTTCACCATTTAATAGTTCAGAAAAATATTCTCGCCAGCGTTCTAGGCATTCTTCCTCTTTGATAATAATTCCTCCTTCTTTGTTCTTTACACCAAAAGCATTGGGACTGAAACCCTTCTTGAAAAACCTTACTGAGCAGTAGAATTCTCTTGCATTTCTAAATTATTTAATTAAGAACTTTTGATTGGAGAAAAACATTATTATTCTTATTATTATTAGGCTTATGGCTTTTTTGACGGGGAGACCCTCATCTCGGGTGTTTCGTCTTGCCGAATCATCCAATGTCCCCTAATGGGAAATAAGGAAAAAGTAACTAAGTTCAACACTGAGTTTCAACTTATCATTTCTGAAAAATGTTTCAAAATCAAATTATTTTGATTTAACTAGAACATATTTTGGATATTCAGAGTATATTTTCGAATGTTTGTAAAAAATATCAGAATTGTGTGTGTACCCTATGATGAACGCACGACTTTTTCAGGAAAAGTTTTCTCATCTTATCAAAAGTGTTAGTTGATGTTGGTTAATTGAACATGCAATAATTTATTAAGTGATGACAGCAACAACACAACAAAAAAGTGATAATTGCAGGCTAAGCTTACCTAACTTTTACTTGAATAAATAAAATAATGAAATTATTATTTACTTAAATATAAAAACCTATTTTTATTAAAGCTGATGAAGCCTACACATGCATTCAATGAACATTGGTCTGAATTTGTAATTCAATTTGGTCTCTTAATTTGATTTTGTGTAAACAATTTTATTTTCAATATTGAATAACTTAATGTGAAATGCATTTCCAATTTCAAATTGGGCCTTGGTCATTTCATGACTTTAGGGAGGGAGGGTAATAATTTAACTACGAGGAATTAAATCATATTCAAGTTATTGTTCCAAGTTGATGAGTGCTGATATACTGCACTTTAGCCGTATACACTTTTAAAATGTGTTGTAGATTGAGTGACTATTTCATAAGGTTTAGGCCTAAGAAGCTGACCCAGTCAATTCGGTAAAAAAATTCGTCAAATGATATTTTATACTGACACTTTCTAAATGGTTCAAATCACGCTATACTACCAAATCCCAGAGACAATGTAAAAATTATGGTGAGAATAGGAAATTGATATGGCAGACATAGCCTATCAATACGTCGTTATCTGCATATTATTTTCATCTGTAATAAGTTGTGTCAATATACAAATATCTAGAGAAAAATTCAGTAGAAAGAATTAAATTATCTTAGTGTTATCAATTACTGCCAAATGAACTAGAAACGTAATATGTTTGGAGAAACACAGAAATCAAACCTATGTGGGTTGCAACTATTATGGAATCTACTGACTATTGACTACTGACCTGAAAGTTTGATTGAATTGAAACAAGATTCGATCAGCTATCAAAAAATACTTCAACGATACACCAACTTGAATGACATTACGTAGACATCACAATATTTACATTAATACAGTATACATTTATCTGAATTAATTTTTATTTCAAGATCTGGCACAGTTCTCACAATCCAAAAAATAGGCAAGCGGCTTGTAGTGTAGAACAGCTGTTGAAAGTTCTGGTTGAAAAGTGTCAATCGAACATAGATGTATAAAATAAAAGAGAAGAAAAATTTCAAACATCTTTGCCTTTGAGAAGCTGAAGTTTATAAGTTTATTCCATCAAGATCAACTTATCATATTTTATTTCATGAAATGGAATGAAATTTTAAAATATCTCTAAGAAATTGTGATAATTATACAAAATGAACGTATAATAACAAATATCCAATTATTGTATTGAGGCACACTGGCACAAGCAGAGAGGGCTTTCTACTTTTCAATGGTTGATGCCAGTATTGGTATGTTATATTGTTATTGTTAGGTTATGCTTCTTCAACACACGGGCAACGGGGGCAACGCAACTGATTAGTGTTGTAGTCTGAATTGTGAATTCTGTTTTATTACTTTTTCATACTTGAGCTTATGTATTAAATGTATCATTTTCTATGATTATCTCTAACTTATTCAGGAATAGCATTGATAATTGTTGAAATTCCTTCAGATATAATATTACTTCAAGATGTTTTTGACCAATGTCCTCCTTGCCAAAAAAGCAAAAGCCAAGTAAGTCCAATCGTAAAAGCCTAATACAGTATTTGATTACAATATTTGATTGACTGTATTATTTATTAGAGAAAGAACGAATATCCAGTAGGTAGTTTTTGACCGTCTGTCCATTACTGTTTTGAAATAGAAGACTGACAGAATTTTATGTTGACACAAAGGGAGCTAAATTATCCGGCCCATTCTACTCATTCTCTGTCTGAAATACATAAATAAAAATAATTAAAATCTAATAACAGGACTAAGTTGCATCACCAAAACACCAAGGATTAAGAACTGTATGACATTCAGAGATCTCAGATATTCGCTGTGAGCATCTATGGTGCTGCGCTCTGGCGGATAATCGTATGCATCTTTCCGGGAGATTTAACATGTAAAGGATAGGCTTAAGTACGTATAAATTAGTTTATAATTGAAATAGAATTCCCTGTCGCTATTTTTTCAACTTATCAATTGTGGAATTATATCTTCTATCTATATTAATAAAAGAGAGTTGGTGTCTGTACGCTCGCTTATAACTCGAGAACGGCTGAACCGATTTAGATGATTTTGGATTCTTTTGTATTGTTAAAGCACTGGTTAACATAATATGTATTAAAATATAAGAAAATCTCTTTATAATTAGTAAATAAATGACCTAACCTATGAAACATGACATCCATTTTGATCCAGTCCAAACAAAAATGCTCCGATAAAATCGATGTGTACTTGAACATGCTACAATATAGGTCTTCCAAAAGACGACCTCGGTGGTCTGTTGGTTAGCGACTCTGCCTTCCACGCAGAATTCGCGGGTTCGATTCCGAGACGGGTGAAACTTTTTTGGCAACTTTCAGCATTGATTATTATCCACTCGCTTTAAAAATTAGTATATTGCAGATCAATAAAGCGAGTGGATATAGATATTTTTACTTCGTGACATTTTTTCGTGGGGGGGGGTGATATGAAGGGGAGACATTGGGGGGGAAGAGGTGGGTGACATGAAGGGGGGTATTTGAGGGTGACATGAAAGGGACATTTGGGGGGTGACATTTTTTTTTGGGGGGGGGGGGGTACATGAAGGAGGCCAATTGGAGGAAGAGGGGGGTGACATTTGGTGGGAAAGAGAGGGTTGACATGAAGGGGGATTTGTGGGGGAATGAAGGGGGGCATTTGAGGGATGACATTTTTTGGGGGTGGCATGAAGGGGGAACATTTGTGGGGAGAAGAGGGAGGACATTTGGGGGGGGGGAAGAGGGTGATACGCAGTTCGCCGGGACAGCTAGTCTCTATTAATAAAAGAGAGTTGGTGTCTGTACGCTCGCTTATAACTCGAGAACGGCTGAACCGATTTAGATGATTTTGGATTAGTTTGAATTGTTACAGCACTGGTTAACATAATATGTATTAAAATATAAGAAAATCCCTTTATAAATAATAAATAATTAGTACATTAATGACCTAACCTATCAAACATTTTACAGACCTATGTTTTGAACTTGCCGGCTACCGAAGAACGGAAAGACGATCGTGATTCAAGACCAGAGAAATTAGCAATACAATCTTAGGCTTCAGTGGCCCAGTGGTTAGCGCGTCTGTCTATCGACCGAGTGGTTGGGAGTTCAATTCCCGCTCCGGTCTAATTTTTTTTGTTCTAAGTTTTCTACTCTAATTATTTTTTACGCTAGAATCATCAATTAAGAATGAGTTATCGTTCGTATCATATATGTTTTATTGTTTCTAATAATAAAATTAAAGAACAGAAATAAAATTAAAATAAGAAAAATTAATTATAATTCTCAATTATAATCAGAAAGTGAAATAAGTTTTTTTGGTGAGTATGGTTGGAACAATATGTTGTCAACTATTATTACAATAGGTGCTTTTGTGATATAGTAGGCTACGGTTTTTCATGTGACAGAAATAAATTACTAAAATAACTTTTTTATTTCTCAGGCACATTTTGGTTTTAATGGAGAGCATGGTTAGTGGGCATAAATTCCTGACTGCCAGGGAACGCCTTGGCGACAAACTAGAGCTACTACACTATGATCCTTTCAGTAAGTTGCCTAATTTATTGCCTAAAAATAACTAGTCTTTGAATGTGATACGTGAGGCAAACCTCTACGATCTTCATTCAGATATCAATATTATAATTGAACTTGAATAGATGTAATTTCTGTATCAACGTGGTGGGGCATTCCAAGGTTGGAATGAGAGAGACAGAGAACCAACTGGTTGCCCACCAGATCAATAGGAGCAAGAAGCGTCTGACAAGGTTGCGATAGCAACAGGCACTGTTCTTTAATATTTTATGAAAAAGTTATCGCTTACCTCACTGCAACTAAGGCACACCGCGCCAGCAGTCTCCCCGATACTAGCTAGCTACTCTTCACTATCCCTCCGATAAGGAAGTTACATCTATTCAAGTATAGATTGAAGTATTGCTTGAAAAATACATGTTGATTCTTTTTTTTCAACTCTTCAACTGCATGTAAACATTCTCTGATGAGTACGGTACATTTTTTGCATATTGTCTATATCCATAACATACTAGCACAGATCTAGAAAGGGCATTGAAAAATATGACGGACATTTATTGTCAGTTATACTGTTATCATTACTACTAAGAATAACAGAATACTACACTATATATTACATTTATTTCTCGTTTCATAGCTCAAAACATAAGAATCCGTCTTATATTCGTAATTTTTTTCATAAACATCAATCATGCAAATTTAAGCAACTTTAATAAACTCATTCTTATAGAAATAATCCCCTGCAAGGTGTTTATTACATGTAAATTGATACGTTATTATATTTTAATTTTTTAATCTGAGAAGAATGATTGATATTTAGCATCATTGGGGACAGAGAGCTTCCCATCAAAATGAAACAAAGGTTTGACAGTATAGTATCAGCTCCAGAAAGTTGTAAACGGTTTACAATGTTTGTGAACTCTCTCGATCTCTCACAGCAACTGGCTTGAGGTGTAAGAGCTTCCTTTCACATCTTCAGGAACGCATATTTCGAATAAATTCTTTGCCAATTACTCTCATGGTTTTAATGTGATTTTCAATAAATATTGTAACCTTGGTACCTTTTTCCTTTCCAGTCAATACCACTTCTGTTTACAAGGAGAGGAAAAAAGTGAAGAGTTTATCTTCGTCATTCGTAATTGATCCAAAAATTCAAAAAATGTTGGGACTAGACATTGATGAAGAGATAAAAAAACTGAAACCTTGACTTTGGAGGTGATTATTATTAGTTCATATTAATCTTAGCTACCTGTACATTTTATTTATAAATATAATTATAATAATTATTGTTTGAACATATATATGAAGTATTGTTTCTTATCCTACACAGATCTTTCAATGCGATTTTGTTCTTACCAGGGAACTCTATATTGAGTTTATTGAAAAGAGGATAGACGATCAACGCTTTAATTCGCTAGACAAGCATTTGATTTTTCTCATTGCAAATTCATATTGCAAGTTCATTCAGATGAACCGTGGAAGTGCCTCTTTGATTTTCTCATTTTTAACCTTTCCGGCAGAGAAGCAAAAGTGATATAGCAGGTCTATTATAATTACCTCACATGTCTCTACAGGAGAGGAGCCTTTTAGTTAATTTAACCTAAAGCTGTAGCTGCTCTCTCTCATCATCTACAACGTCACCGAAGTACAAGTCAAGAGCTTGTGTGGGCATTACCATAGAGAAACGATACTCTCTAGTAGATCGTTTAAGGAATAGGGAACTGTGATCTGGTATTGTGTGCTGTCAAATAGTGCGGGCCACGTAGTTCATGTGCCGGGCGGTAAGATCGCGCTGACGCTGGCGTTCCTCTCTCAATCGATTGCTCACTCACTTCCATTCGAACTCCAAATTAACTGTCTCATCGCCAGTTGCGAGTTTACAGTTACAATTTCCAGTTTCTCTGAGTTCTAAGAGATGTCGCTAGGATCGGCCCCTTGATTTCTGGTCACAAAATTTAACGTACGATGGGAAATCTATTCTAATCTTTTCTCTGTGGTATTACACTCTACCCTCAAGAAAAACATATTATTAATACTCTTCCCAGAATTCGTGCTTAGATTTTTTGTAGAATAAGTAATTACATAACATGATTTGATGAATAAAATAAATTACTTTTTGAGTATTTTTGTAGTAATTTTTCACAGTATTTTTTTGAAGAAATCAAAGGTGGTGATTAACCCATGAAAAAACATTATTTTTCTCTAAATTGAACAGCTTATTTTAAACTGATAAATCTTGTTGGAATTGTCAAAGTGGAATTTTTCCACGTATTCCAAGTATTAACTACAGAGACTGTATAGTAACTATAACATTATGGCCATTTGATGTCACACTTGATTGGTTAGCTCAATCAAATCCAGCCATAATTTTGCCAATTCCCATAAGCTTGCATTGGAATGATATGCAAATTGTAGGCTATGTTATGTTGAGTGATTCACTTCTTATTAACAATTCACCTTTGCCAGTGTTAAGTTTTCAACATTTTAAGCTTTTAAAGCAATACGAGAATTACATCCTAAATTATTTTTGGACCTCAAGTTTACTGAAAGAATACAACTACCTCGAACATTTAAAATTTAGAACATAGGAGAGCCTCACAAAGGCTAGGTTGAGACACACGTGTCGAGGATAGTGATAATAATGTAGGTACTACTTTGATAATATGAAAAACTTACAGAGACTGTGTATACAGTGGCTTATACCAATCAGTATGATTTTACGGTCTGTAAAAATATGTAGCTACAGTCAGCCTGAGCTTCTCAGTTTTAGAAAAAATATCAAACTTGATTATTGATAGGTACCGTACTGATAATTGATAGGTCAATTCAATAAACCTACAATTTTTCAATATCCCCTTAGATCTTCTCAGAGGTTCGAAATGTAAATGAGGGTAACAAAATAAATATTTAGGTACCGTACTGTATTAATAATCCGTTTCTACATCAAACATCTTCTTTATCTAAACACTGAATTATTGTATACACAGATAGTTAGTAATAGTAAAGATAGTTTAATAATATGCTGAATTCCTTCTTTTATATCGAATCCATTGAAAGCAAAGCGCTATGTTTTCTCTATGACGAATCCGCTGAAAGTCATTCATTCATTCAAATCAAAATCGCCGCTTACCGGTGGTTCGGTACCCACATAAAGCTCAGTAGGTCACGCACAAGCTGAGAACTTATGTGAACATCACCACAGAAAAAAATGGTCTGGTTGCACGTAAGCCGAAAATATTTGACCCTAATAGAAGGTCATCTAACGGAGCCATTTCCAATTTCCCCATTGAACATGATTAGATGACATCATTTTACGGCGGCCAATTTTTCCAGCTTTCGTGCAACCGGCCCTATGTAATGATAAAATCGACAATTATTTCGACACTTTATTATTCATTTAATTTAGCGTATAGCATTAAATATAGAAAGAGATATATTATTTCTTTGCCATCAGACTCTACGGTACTCAGCAACGTCAAGAAATAATATCTCTCTATGAGTAGCCTATTTCTATCTGACGCTATCCGCTGAATCAAATGAATACTATAAGCATGAAATTCCTCAAAGTGAGCTAGACACCACCGACTGTCTTCTAAGAGGCCATGCCACACCGAGCTCGCTCCCACTGCGGAAGCATTGTTTGAAAAATCCCTCAGCTCCGCGTGTTATCAAGTGCGACAGGCCAGACCGAGTACCTCTATAGGTTGATTCACACATATAGGACTGGACTACGACCGCTAACATTCACACATGCAGGACTGTACTGTTGTCGTTTCCTTCTGCAATTACATAATTTCACTTCCGTCGTCAGTTCAGTGTTGCGAGATGTGGGGATATTTTTCATCAATTAGTGGTGAAAAACAGCCAGTGTCTGGTAACGCTGCTTCAAGCTTTTTTGTAGAAATATTTTTTTGTATAATTTTTTTTCATTCAGGGAATAATGATAACTTCTGGAACTGCCATTCTATATTAAACTAATGCCGGGTCTACACGACAACGATATTTGCGCAAACCCAGATTTGTGCAAATCTACAGGTTAGCGCAAACCTAGGTTCACACGACACCAACTTTCACACAAATCTCACTAGAGTCACACCACAGAAGTAGAGTGCTTCTATTCAGTATCGATTGTGTTATCAGTATACCGATATTTCAGAAAGTGTTTCTCACACGCATTAGACGAGCTACTCGTGTGGTCCATCTATGTTATTTGTGTTTCAAAAAGGAAAAAGACCTAGAAGTAAGTGGATTCGGAATTGGTTACAAAAGAACTGCTTATCCCATGTAGAGTTGTTGAAAGAATTGAGCAATGAACCCTATGGCTGGAGGAATTACATTCATCAACTGGCAAATTAATAAAAAATCATGAAAAGAAAGACGAGAAATTTTTGTTTGATAAAAACAATCAAAGTAAAGAAGATATATTTAGGAATCACAATACAGTACTGTCATATCTGCGTAGTATCATGGACAGTGGATCAATATAAATCAATAAATTCTAATAACTTGATTCTATCAAGTATTTGGAATATTTTTTTTTACTCCTCACTAATTATAATAAATGTTAATTAGTTTTATACTTGTAGTAATCAACAATACTGCTTATCTAGTGAAGAATGAAGTAAGGAATAAATAATATATCCATTAAAAAACTTCCTCATTTTTGAGTATTGACCTCGCTCATAGCTAATTCGAGGATGCTGAATCCGAATCTGCAATCAAAATTCTTCTATCTAATTTTGGAGATAGTGGAAACACTCGGTCCTAACAGGTAACAGTCCTACGACGGTCGGAAGTGATTCTCACATATTATAGGACTGTACTACGACTGGATGAAACTGTCTCCGACCGTGTCCTTGAAAGATCGCTCTGAAAGTGATCTTTCACAGTACAGTACTAGTCCAGTCGTAGTACAGTCCTACATGTGTGAATCACTTCCGACCGTCTACGTGTATTTCAAATGGAAAGACTGTTTAAGTGATTCCATCGAAAGCGGTACAGTCCTATATGTGTGAATCGACCTTCAGCCGGTGGTACAGCGTACAGTACCTATACTCTCTACTACCGATACCAATAGCTATTTTTCCAGCGGTAATGTTCTCTAGCGCATGCGTCAAAACGACCTTGCGGGAGAGGTATTTTTGGTGTGGCATAGCTCGAGGAAAACGTCCGCAGCGGTAGTACCTACTACCTCTGCTCGGTGTGGCATGACCTTGAATATGCTTAATCTATTCATCATATATAACACATTATCTAGGTCTAAGGCACTGAAAACCCCGTCTTTAAAGTGCCTCTGGGTCCACATTGAGAGACATTTAGCACAGAAAATAAAAATCGTCATTGGTTCAAATAATACATCAAAACTCAAGTTACAACCAACAAGTTTAGAATTCGTCAACTCAATTTGTGCAAATGACATCAATATCAACGAATATTGCAACTTAGAAATGCATAACCATTTAGGCCTACATTCTTCAAACGTTCCAAAATAAAAATGGCTAATTATTATATATTGACAGGGACGGTTCAGCTAAACAATAAAAAAAAGCTGACACAACACTTGACAGCACAAAAAAGCTGGAATTGAATCCTCAAAGATATCTAATTCCAACCGAATATAGACAGAAAATTCAGCCGGGTGTAATAAGAATAGAAATACCATCTAATACTATGGCATATGGACTGGAAATGAATTATTGACATTATAGCTTTTTACCATTACATGTTGAAAATGCATATTTCATCCACTATACAGTAATGTGATCAAAGGCACGGATGAATTGCAAATTGCACAAGTTGCATTTGCAATTATTGAATAGGAAATGTTGTCAGTATACAGAATGTAACCGCGACCTAAATTATTGTACACTTTCATCATAGTGAAAGCTGTAATTTGAGTTCAGATGCCTTAGCAAAGTAAACTCACTGAAATTGCAATATTCAATCTAATACTTGACTTTACAGTAGGAAGAAAATTGCATGACAATTCTGTATACGTCAAAATGAATTTGATATACTGCTCAAAAGCACAAGAAAGAAGATATTATGCTGAATTATAGGGGATGGCAAATGAATAAAGGCATGAGGCCTTTACAAATGAACAAGGCAAGTTTATAAGTCAGAATCGTTTAATCAAGTAGAAATAATAGGAAAATTACTCAAAACTTATCAACTAGAAATTTCAGAGCAAGAAATTCAATTTATCCAAAAGAATCTATGTAATTAACATTATAAACATATCGAGAATTTGATAGAGCTTAGGATAGAATCATAGTATAGATAAGAATATTAGTCACCACGCATTCTTTCAAGCAATCCAATTTTAGACCCCTTTTTGATGTTGTAGTCCGACAATGTCCTTCCATCTTCAAGCTGCTTACCAGCAAAGATGAGACGCTGCAGGTATATATGCATTCCATACTTGATTTGAATTTTGGCCTTGACGTTTTCAATAGTATCTGATAGATCCACTTCCAATGTAAAAGTATTTCCAGACAGGGTTTCAACAACAATATGCATACCTCGACAAAGTCTATAAGCGAGGTGAAGGGTGGATTCTTTTTGGATGTTGTAGTCTGACAAAGTTTTGCCATCTTCCACCTCAAAGACAAGACGCTGCTGATCAGGTAGGATACCTTCTTTTTCTTGTATCTTAGCTTTTACCTTCTCAATGGTGTCTGAAGGTTCCACTTCCAATGTGATTGTCTGATCGCTAGTAAGGGTCTTGACAAAAATTTGCATACCTCCTCGAAGTCTCAAGACAAGATGGAGTGTAGATTCCTTCTGAATGTTGTAGTCTGACAATGTCCTTCCATCTTCAAGCTGCTTGCCAGCAAAGATGAGACGCTGCTGGTCTGGAGGGATTCCTTCCTTGTCTTGAATTTTGGCCTTAACGTTCTCAATTGTGTCTGAAGGCTCCACTTCTAGAGTAATGGTCTTTCCTGTCAACGTTTTCACGAAAATTTGCATACCTCCACGAAGTCGCAGCACCAAGTGAAGTGTAGATTCTTTTTGAATGTTGTAGTCCGACAATGTCCTTCCATCTTCAAGCTGCTTACCAGCAAAGATGAGACGTTGTTGGTCTGGAGGAATTCCTTCCTTGTCCTGTATCTTAGCCTTCACGTTTTCAATTGTGTCTGAGGGCTCAACTTCCAACGTGATGGTTTTTCCAGTCAAGGTTTTCACGAAGATTTGCATACCTCCTCGAAGACGCAGCACAAGATGTAGGGTGGATTCTGTAATACAAAATCAATATGAATATGTTATAAATAATCAACTGATGTTATACCTTCATCATTCGATTGATGATTCATTATCAATATTATCCTCAATAAATAATGGTTCAGAGCATTATCATCAACAAGTAACAAATACCTATTACAAGTATGAACATACAAAAGGCGTAATACACGCCAAATAACCATCTCCTTTATGAAACATAAATCCAATTGATGAAGATATTACTAACATCTAAATAATCCCTCACATACTGTATTCAACGTAATAGTTAATTCACATTTGTCATTTTGATGTTGAAAATCTCATAAAAGGAATGCATAGGAAAATGATACAGCTAATTTTTAATGATGTACTTCAACATCGTCCTTGTGTATTGAAATCAATAATAAATTATGCTACGGGCAGAATTTATACATTCAAATTGACATTTTATTAAAAAATAAATAATAATAATAATAAAATAGCCTAATATTATGATTAATCTTCATTAGAATAGGATGTCATAACAACTTCGATACACAAAGAGCTTATATAAAATATCCAAAATAGTACATCAAATTCAATAACAAATTATGCTTTGTTGGGGATTCAATTTATTCAAATCGACAACAAATTTTCAGAATGAGAATTTTGAAAAAATTCATTTACCATTTACCTATGCTTATTTTTATTTTGTTTATTCATTATTATCATTTATATTTATTAGAATAGGATGTCATATCAAATAAAATGTAGGGAGTTTACTGGGAACCGCATGTTTTTAGTTTTGGGAACCGCAAGGCCACAAATTTTTAGAAGTCGAATAAAAACTTTTTTATTAGCCCTACATAGAATGTGATCTACAAACTTGGAATTTTTAGGATAGGTTACAGTATTATGAAAATTATGTAGAAAAAATAACATCACTGGAGCCTTCAGTTCGTAATTGGTCGCTCGGCGAGAGCGGTTGCTAAGTAATCATCAGGTTAAGTAACAAACATTCAAAACCGCTCTTGGATGGGTGACCAACACAAAAGTAAGGCGAGGTGGAACCTACCTGTAAGGGTCTCCCCACCGTCCTTTAATTTAAACGCATGTTTTTATACATTCCTTCTATGCATTGCATCTTGGAACATTGCTTGTGGAATAGCTTGGTTTATTTTTCATTAATAATCCCGTTGTGTTCATATCACGCATGCATCTAAAAATGTAGTGTTACGTCTTAGGCTAGGCGCATATTGAGACGCGATCTGAGATCATATATCATCTGATAGACATGGCTATGCTGCTATGTAATAAAATCAAATCAAATTATATGATCGAATAACACAGAAAAATGGGACGCGTGGCGCGACAAACTGTGCCACTGCCACAGCGCCGCGCGTGTCGCGACTCGCGAGAATAGCGCTGCGTCGCGACGTGTTGCCAATTTGCGTTCCTTTTACATTAGTTACTGTCTCGCGTCGTGCCACACGCGCTGGTCGCGTCTCAATATGCGCCTAGCCTTACAATCCGGAATCGGCCAACACGGCGGAACATCCAAGTGCTGGCGCAAGTCTTGCTGGGTCTGTCACAATTCTGACGTAGAACCGTCCCATTGCAAAGGTGCGTTTTTTGAGATCCTACTTCTTGATTGTAACTGAAATTTCCAAATAGTCTACACAGCATATGACTTTCCCAGCTGCCAACCCCCACTATTTTCCATGTACTACTCAATATAAAAACTCACCCTATAAATAAAGAGCTAATCAAAAATATCCAAAATCATTTAGGGAATACAATATAATACTTCCGCATGAATTAAATTGTTGAATGTTAGGATTCAATCAATTTGTGAAATATAGTACTCAGCATCCAATATTACACATAGGCCTAATCACAGTATCAATATATTGAGAAATGCGGTGGCACCCACCTTTTTGAATGTTGTAATCTGACAGTGTCCTTCCGTCTTCGAGCTGCTTTCCAGCAAAGATCAGACGCTGCTGGTCCGGAGGGATGCCCTCCTTGTCCTGAATCTTCGCCTTCACATTCTCGATAGTATCTGACGGCTCCACCTCCAACGTAATCGTCTTGCCGGTCAACGTTTTCACAAATATCTGCATTTTGCTGAAAAAAACAACACAACTAAATTAGCACCTATATTCTAACGAATAGCCGATAAACTCTTAATATTCAGAAAATTCAACAACTTTATAATTAATACCAGACTAATTAATACCAGTCTTCTACTACCTAGTTGGTCCACAAAATATATTAGCCTACAACGCATTTATATGGTATCGATGTATTCAATTCCGAAAGCTTTAAAAGCGAAATTTTCATGCAGGCTAATCCCTATGCTTCAGACTGTTCAATAATAATAATTAAAATCTAGTCATCTCGACTATGAAGTTCGGATGTTGAAAAAAAATATGGTAATGTGATAAAGTACAGTGAAATTATTCCTGTTTCATGTGAGCACATTTGAATTTTTTATGTAATTATTAAAGTTCATGTTTAAAAATTATGTTCCAAGTTTATAAATTATTCATGTATGCATATTTGAATTTATTATGTAGCTTACCTAATTATCAAGTTTTTCAAAAATAATAATTTAAAAAAGAAGTACATAAAATGATGACCTCGACTTGGATAGGCCTAAATCCAATATCGGACAATAGCCTAATTGTACATTATTGTATATAGCAGGATGCAATTAACTTGTCATAAGTCAGCTGATCCAGTAATAATTAAACAGTGATTTCGACACAATAATCAAAAGGCTTGAAAGTCTTAAAGACCTTTTTAAAGAAGACCTTTCAAAGAATAACTTTCTTAAAGACCTTTTCAATAATCTGTGAGATTCAGCATTTGTAGGTTAAGTATTGTGATATTGCTCTTTGAAACAGTTGATTTCTGACAAGTTGAATTGGATTCTGCTATACTAATACAATACTTGAATTCGAAACTAATTTTCCATTTAAAATTTATTAGATTTGGAAATTTTCAGCAGATAGGTTAGGTTAGACGTGACTTTGTGATAGGAATTTGAAAAGATTAGTCTACGTTTACATAGAAAACGTAGCCTATTGTCTGTTTCAGGAATTATAAAATTTCAAAGAAACGTGGATATTGAAATTGAGGTGATCATAAAAGACAAATTCTTACCTAAAATTCACACCAAAGAACTTGAAATTAAATTACCATCAAGAAATCGAGACGAGATGATCAATCCAGATCAGAATCCAATCTTCACTCTTCATCAAACAGGAAACGTACATGATATGAACAGCTGTAACTGGCTGATGAAGTCAAAATGGATCGGCGACCGAAAACGACATGGGTCAGCGACAAGCAACGAAAAATTAACGGCGACAAGCGGCAAAAAATACGACAAATAGACCTTTTGATCTTTTATCAAACTTTTTGTTCAAACTTATCAGGATTATTTTAAATTGTCATAATACAGCTGATTTACCGTTAGTAAACGAGCGTACATCAATCAGCTGACAAGTCTGGATCCTGCTAAATAGCATGATTATTTTAAATTGTCAGAAAACAGCTGATTGATCCTGCTAAATAGCAGGATTATTTCAAATTGTCATAAAACAGCTGATTGATGTAAGCTTGTTTACTGACGTTAAATGAATCATTAAATCATCCATACCTCCCTGCCGGACTCGGTACCATACGATTTAAGGTCAATTCCCACATTGACGACAACGACACGACGACGACATTCTCATTTCGTTCTGCGCATGCGTCACCAGCCCATGCTCTGATTGGTCCATGTCTATCTTTGTTTAAAAATTATAGCTGTAGCTGTCGGCTATCAAGCTCTCAAAATTGCAGTACCGGTATGACTTGAAATGGTTTGTATTATAATTTTATTTACTGATTATTATATTTATATTGTCGTACTAATATTATTAATATTAATTGACAATTGATTCCAAACAGCGAACATTCAAACTTCCTACCTAGTCACTTAACCTAGAAATTCGGCTGGTCAGAAGTTCTTAAAGGATGGACCAATCAGAGCGCGGGCTGGTGACTCATGCGCAGAACGAAATGAGAATGTCGTCGTCGTGTCGTTGTCGTCAATGTGGGAATTGACCTTTATATAAATTTACTATGCGAGTAAGT
This sequence comes from Laodelphax striatellus, assembly GCA_017141395.1. NCBI lineage: Eukaryota > Metazoa > Arthropoda > Insecta > Hemiptera > Delphacidae > Laodelphax > Laodelphax striatellus. Next base: position 36,928,040 of record CM029531.1, on the reverse strand, counting down.
GAAGTGAAGTGAGGTAAACCGAAGTAGCTGCACTTGATTTACTTCACTTCACTTACTCGCATAGTAAATCTATATAAATTGTATGGTATATAGTAAGTGAAGTGAAGTAAAGCAAACCACAATCAAAGTAGCTTTTTTGGTAAAGTGAAGTGAAGTAAAGCAAACCACAATCGTATGTGACCAGGCCCTTAGAAAACCAGCCCATGGAGACGGCGTGCTAGTTTGATGCAGGCTGACAAATTCAAAACATAAGAGTGTAAGTTTGTCGTTGCATGTACCGCCAACCTGGCACTCTTAGAAAACTAGCCCAGATTGTCGCCAGCCCATTTTGTCGCAGCCCACATTGGCGTCAGCCCAGTTTGGCATCGTCCCATTTTTTTGTTCTGGTTGGCTACCGTAGCATCGATAAACGTTAGCGTCGACACGACGTAGCATCGACAAAATCCGATACGTATAGAACCTACAAATAATGCTGAATCCCGCATATTTTCGCAAAGACTCTTAATAGGTTATTTTTGAAAGAGTTTAGGCATAGACTAAAGTTATCTGTGCTTTAGGGTTCCAAAATGTGTATAATACATTGACGTTGTTTGTCGTTGCTACGTCGTGTCGACGATAACGATTGTCGATGCTACGGTGGCCTCTTGTTTGTTCTGTACAAAACTAGGTTATGTTACATTTATTTACATTTTGTTTGCTTTGGTCATAGAAAGTTCTTTCTACAATCTCTTACAAGAAATTAATATCGCAATCGCAAAGAATTCCTAGCATAGTTATAGGGGAGTAATCCATCCATCAGTCTTTCATTTGTGGTCGAAAATAATCCGCGTGCAACGTTAAGCAGTTTTGCATTACGAAATCAGCAGCACGTGTGAATAGTTTTAAGGTTATGTTGGATGAAAAGATGATTATGTGGTTTATTTTGATTATAATATGTGGATCATAGTGGATTATGATTTTATAAGATAAGCATTCCAGTTTCCTGTCACAAAAATTTACATCATGTTTACCAACTGTCTTCTAGCCACACGTGAGTAAATAATTATAATGTAATTGATGATTAATAATAAGTCAATCTGATATACAATTGATTCACGGATTATGTATGGTGACTATGGTCGCTGATAGCTATGAATTGAACTTAGTAATTATAGCCCAATTCAAATTGATGAATTTGGTAAGCTAGATGATAAGTGGTAAGCTGTGGTTTCTAATCACCATTACCATAGCCTACTCTGATTAAAACTGTATTAGGATTGAGACCCGCATGGTCTCAGTGGTGGTCCGCTCTAAGCTGATGCTAAAGCAGTTCAGATCGAATTATAATCACGCTGATTAGATAATTATTAGCGAGCGACTTCAAACACAATTATGGAGGCTACTTTCCACCTCCAAAAGTCTCTGAGACTGTTGATGTTGAGAGTCAGTAGCCTATGTGGAATAGGGATTGGCTGAATTTTACTTTACTGGCCAAGTTAGCAGGAGTACGGCCTCCTTAAGAATTCAATGAATAGTCTTTCAAATATGACATGACAAAGGCTTTTGACCTCCTTTCACATGAAACACTCCTAAGGAAACTGTTAACTTTGGGCATAAAGGGAAAGCCATGGAGATGGATAGCCTCATATCTAAAGAATAGAATGCAGATAGTGTGAGATATTCAGGACATGATGGAATGACCAAATTCTACAAATCAAACTTGTCACCACCAATAAACACTGGTGTCCCACAGGGATCAAATCTGGGTCCGGTGCTGTTCTTGCTCTACGTGAACGACCTGCCTGATGCCATCTGCACAGGGAAGATTTGGCTATTTGCGGACGACGTTAGCCACTTAGAATAGAATAGAATAGAAATATATTTTATTGAGCATCCAAAAGAAACATAACACAATGTATGAATAATTACAAAATATATATATTTGACATGACCAGCTGGTCGTCTGCCAAGTTGAGCTGTAAATTTTCATTTCTCACAAATAGAGAAAAATACAACATACCTAGAATTTACATTCAATATACCAGATTTTTAATCGCATTCTACAATAGAAATTTCATGGTCTATTCCCTTCAAAATTTTTAATTTGATTAAATTGGATATATAAGTTACAACATTTGAAATTTTTAATGCTACCATTATAAGACTAATCAGCGATAGTATGCTTCTATAGCTTCTACTCAATACAACAAAATTAACTTGAATACCCATTATGATTAGCACAAAAACAAAAAAGGCAAAAATGTAACAAGAGCAAGACAATTTTACTATACAAATACATTACTGCAAATATTTAAAGCAATGAATCATGTATTATACTCTTGTATTAGATCAATCAACAATAGTATCTTCCCTCTAGATAACACATAATCATAAATCATACTAACACCTAACAAAATGATAAGAAACATAACAAGTTCGAGTACCTTTTCAAGACTATATTATACAAATATATCATACATTGCAGAAGATGTTTGAGAAAGCAGAAGCGATCACGTATTATACTCCTGTATTAGAATTTTCCTATATGACCATGCACTTCTAACAAAGCCTATCAGTGCCTTCCAATCTCTTCCATTCAAAAATCCTACAACCTGTTCCTCTGACAACACTCCATCACCCAAATGCACCCTTCTCATTTCCCCTAATACAGGACACCTTCCCATAAAATGTAAAATATCTTCTTCTTCTCTCATATTGCACAGTGTGCATAGCGTTTGGTTTCCCTCCCGTCCCACACTTTTATTCAAATACCATAGGCCTCCCCTCGATCTGAATATGAGTGACTTCTCATTACGGGTGAAATTTGTTTTCAAATAATTGTTGTGCTTGGTTAATGGATTCAAACGTGAGTATACTTGATGTAATCTAGATTGCCTTGCACGCACAAACCATATATTTTTACATTCTTCCTTCATACATTCATTAATACTCTTCAATTTCTGTCTCCATATATCCTGCACTCCTTCCTCCCATCCCGGCAATTCAATCTCATATCTCTCTGCTTGCGTTTTCCACATTCTATACCAACCCACCTTCTTTTCAATCATTTTTCGCGCAAGTTTTCTTGGCAATCTATTTGGTTGCATCGAAAGTATTTTGAGGATGTAACTATAGTGCAACTCGTACAAGTAATGGGATAAACTACACCTATTAGTCTCCAGATAAATAATATAATTGGGAGTCGATTGTGGCAGAGAAAACAATTTCTTAATAAAGGACCTATGAAGACGTTCCACATCCTCAAATTTATTGTAACCCCACACTTGAACTCCATAACTCACAAGAGCTCTTACTACCGCCTCAAACATTATCCACTTACTCTCCTCCTTGACTTCATTCTGAGCTACGAAAAAATTCCAAACATTGTTCACAGCAAATTTTGCCACCGATACACGTTCTTTAACATGCTCACTGAATGTCATTTGAGAAGTGAATGTTACGCCCAAGTATTTGTAGCTGTTAACGATACCAATCTGCTCTCGTCCCCAGTACCACCTCTCATGCTGCGCCAATAGTCCTCCCTTTCTAAACACCATTATCTTTGTTTTATCTACGTTAGCCACTTGATTAAATACACAAATGAAGAAGACCGTCAAACCACAACACAGAGAGGCCTAAATAAAGTAAGTGACTGGTGTAGGAGGAAAAAGCTGGTGCTTTATAAAGGTAAAACTAGGGCCCATAATCGTAGAAGACACGAGTCATCACCCCTGCTCAGATTGGAGGGTTCTGCAATTCAAGTTGATGAAAATATAAGATACTTGGGTGTTACTATCTACGACAACCTGAGATGGCGACTTCACGTGGAGCATATATCAGCCAAACTTACATCTGTTTGCTACATGATGAGCCGACTATAATTATAAAATCATTACTTGATAGGGACGTTCTGATGAAAGTATATTTTGGCTGTTTCCAGAGCATCATGAACTACGGCATCATATTCTGAGGGAACAGTCCGGAGGCGCTACGCATATTTCTTCTGCAAAAGAGAATCATCAGAATCATTTGCAGACAACAATATCTAGCACATTGCAAACCTCTTTTTGTGGAAACCAGAGTATTGACACTTCCGGCGCTCTTCACACTTTAGTCTGCATTGTTAATGAGAAGAAAACCGGACGTATTCCAGCAAAATTACCACATCCATGATCACTACACGAGACATGTGACAGCAGTGAATTCCAGACTAGTACAACAAGGTCCAAAGTACATCTGTGGCAAAGTGTATAATAAATTACCCCAGGAGATTAAACAAATCAAGGAGTTGGGGCCCTTCAAGGAGCGATTGAAGGAATTTCTGTCGAGGAGACCATATTACAGCCTACATGAATTTTTCGAGGACAACATGTTACAGACAAATTGACGACCACGGCGCTGTTTGCGCTACTAGTGGGACTGCTTCAAAAAAGATATATATAGGAAGGCATTCTGCGTTCTCGGTTAAAATAAGACCGTCGCAGAGTTCCTTTAAGAGGCTGTACTCCCATATTCAGCTTTGATTCTGTATCCTGGTCATTTTGGCTTCATGGATGTGAGGATTGGATTCCTCTTGTGACCCAGTTGATTCTGGCTCTATTTCAATCTCATTATTTTCCTCACCTCGAGGTGCTGGATTCTTTAGGGATACGGTTGTCTCTCGTCCATCTTCAAGGCATACTGTACGTTTACTTCAAGGATGTCAACTTGCTCGACCAATGGATCAATTTTCTTCTTCGTAACTTACATGAATTTTCATTAGCGCTTTATTTGAAGGAAAAAACTAAGTTGGGAGTGATACACCATTGGAAGATTGTCTGTTGTGTCCGAACATTCTCTTATGGGGCGTCTCATTGGTTGCTGTGCACAACAAGGATCGTATGGATTGGAGAGCATCAGGAAGCACTGATTCCCAATCTGATGGATTCAAATTCCTATGTTTCAGAGCAAGAGACACTGTGTGCCATTTTCTCGTTCAATTTGGCCATTCCCTGTAGGGTTGTTAGGAGAGGACAAGGAAGTGCCTACTCCCCGAGTATGAAGGAATTGCCTACAGCCTTACTCGTCATTGGAATTATGTTAATCGACAGGTTGCCAGTGCTTGATTTTTATATATACTGTAAGGCTAAGGCCACACTACAAGGAGCCTTGCTTGGTGCTAAGAGCCAAGTGACTCGCGTAGTGACTGATCCTAGTGAACAAACGCATTGCGTACTATTGCAGATGGCCACAGTACGAGCGACATGCTAAGGTAGGAGCTTCGTTAGTCACCAAGCTAGTCGCGTAGAGAACGGACGTGTTGGTAAACGTTTTTAGTCACCTAGTGCTTTGCCCGCTTTTGCAATAGAAAAAGTGACAGATCAGCTGATATAGCGATAAGACAGAATGGCACCGTTTAGCCTGGCAACCGTGCTCCTGTATTAGCAAAAACAATAGTAGCCTATATATTTGGATCTATACAACTATAAAATTTTTATGATTGGATATTGAAGCAAGTTAACTAAAATTCAGTTTAGAGAGCGATATATGCTATTTGTTTTCTTCTCACAAAAAACACGGCGCAAATGGATTGTGTGTCACCAAGCTAGAAGCCTCGTAATGAGACCACTGAGTATCGTAGCTCCTACCTTGTCACTCAGCTTTGCACTAATGGTGTGGCCTTAGCCTTATGTTTGATACCCATAACGCTAAATTATTGTAATAAGTTTAGATAATATTCTACATTATATTATTTTATTATTCTGATACAAGTCTATGTAGCCTATTTAAAAGAATGTATAAATTCACAATAATTTGTTTCAGAATTCATTTTGAATTACATTTTCACAATTTTTACAATTTCATTTATGAATTAGCGTTTCCATACCTAAAATTTTAGAAATCAAGTACTGACAATCTATCGACTGTGATATACCAACGGCAATGTGTAAACGTGCCAGTTATAATGTGAAATTATAATACTTTTTTACCACACAAGCATTCTATGTCCTGCTGTATAGCCAAATAAGGGTATACAAACTCTCCACTTCGAGAGCTAGTCAGTCGTATGGGACCTAATGTATGCCTAATGCTTAGTGAACTATCAAATTACTGCATGGCATTTTTGAATTCATCGAATTGAGGAAAATGATTTGATTTTTTTCATTTGTAAAATTCAGAATTTTCCATACCTTACTCTTTTACTCAATTACTCTTAACTGCTTATTTTTACAGAATTCCTGGAAAAATTGAATGATATTGCTGATTTAAAAAAACAGCTTTCATTGGCTTTGAAAGCATTCAATTCGCCTGAACTTCCGATCACAAAGAAAGAAGAATTAATTCTTGGTTGGCTTGTGGAATGCATAGAATCCACCATAAATGAGAAGTCGATTGTAAATGAAGCAAATAAGGATGAACTTAGTCGAAGGCTCATTAAGTTATATGAGACTCTACTTGATTGCTTGTCAAGTTCTCAATTGAAAACTCATCAAATTGATATTAAACGTTCCTTGTGTGACGACATCATCAAAGTAAGTATTTTATAATCTTTTCAATTTTCCCTAATGACATTTCAACTGATGTCTAGTATTTTGTATTTCACTCTCATATCAATTCACTTTGATTTCAAATGTCTACTATCGTTCTATGGAATGGTAAGAATTTCTTGAATCTAGTGGAAATCATTGCCTGAGTGAATTCATTATCAAACACTGCTCTATTCAAGGACCGTCAGTTTCATCTTGAATTCATTCCTCTTTCCTTTTGACAAATAAAGTACTATCCTCTAAAAACCTAATTTCTTGACAGGCTACAGCATTGTAAAATAATCAATAAGGAATAGCTTTTTTCTTGCCTGAATTCGTGGAAAAACATCTATGAAATTTCTATTCAACAGTTCAATATCACATTAGTTCAACAAAACAAATTTTATTTAGTAACCTATGTAAGGATCATAGTGCGGGTGGCATTTTTCCAACGTTTTAAATATTTTGAATGAAATACAGGTTAAGTATTAAAAAATTCTACTAGGTACCAAAATTTTGAACAATTATGGTTACTTTCCAACTTGATATCTAGAAATATTGAGACATATCTGTGGATAAGTTTATCAATACCCGTATGAAATATATCGCCACTAACTGCTCGAATACGCTTTGAAGTTGTTTTGTAGCAATAGGTTATAACAAATTCTGAAACTTTCAGGAATTCATATAGTGTATGGCATCTATGAATGCGATATTTGCGTCAATTTTTTTTCTGTTTGGTCGCTCGGTGAGAGCGGTTGCTGAGTGATCATGAGGTTAAGTCATGAACATTCAAGACCGCTCTTGGATGGGTGGCTGACAAAAAAGTTGAAACTTCCCGTAAGGGTGTTTACAACGATAAAAAGCCATGCGAACATTATACTGTATATATCATTGCATCAATTGATTTTAATGCTCGAAAATTGTTAAGCCTATGTTTGTAATATACTTATGGATTGTTGCCTTTACAATATCTGTGGTTGAACTCGTAGCTTTGATCAAACTCAACTAAACACGTTAATTTTGTTTAATTAATCGGAATTAGGTCGAATAGTAAAAATGATCACTTGTTAAACTCAGCCTGGAATTTCAGTGAATAAAATAGTCGAGAATGGTGTGTCTTCTGTCTCATGACTTATCATGGTTATCTATTGTTTTAGGTTCTAATCAACTATGGATATGAATGTGAAGTACATCAGTTGCAGAAGATTTCTCATAAATGCACACTGCTCATCCTGGAACTTCCAATATTCTTACGCATTTTCAAACAAGATATTGAGCAATTTCTAACTCTCATGACATCTTTTTTTCGTCACAGTAAGAATCTTCTTGATTCAGATGGAGGTACTGATGGAATAACATTGGCATTGAAAACAGTGTCAACTACATTTCGAAATACATTATTGAAAAATGAATTCCAGTGTCAGTTTTTGAAGGAAACTATTGTTGAAATTATTGCAATAGCAGCTGAACTAAAAAACGATGCTTTCGATTGTGAAGTATCCAGATGTTTACAGCAGGTAAGTTTTTTATTCATTTATTTGTATTAATTTTTCTTTATTATTGCAATAGTTGGTTGAAACAAGCGGCTATATGACAAGAAGTGTTTCATTCTTTATCATAATGAAGTTTTCTTCATGTACTATAATGTTATATTATAGAACTGTATAATTGTATGCTAACTTACAGGTATGTACGTTAGTAATGGAATTCGGTAAATTTCAATCCTTCTGTATGAATTGCTCATTAAAAGAAGTTAGTTTTTTCAACATTAAATGAGCACTATCAAATAACTCACTGCTATTTGAGAATATTTCAAGAATTCTAGTATTTTTCAATAGTTATTAGGAGAAATTATTGATCCTTGATTATGATGACATGTTTTGTTTTTCCATAGATATTGTTCACCGCACATCTCGATTATCTGGCTGCCATTAGAGATTCCAGCAACCATGAAAATGCTGCTGCCATTGTGACAAGGATCTTGAAATTCCCAAAGAACAATGATCCTGAAGTAGTGGCATACTTTTATTCTCGCTTTCTAGGTTTGTTTGCGAATCACAAGAACAATAAAGATCATACTTTTGATATGTTCCTAATACTTGCAACAGTGATAGGTTTCAAACCATCAGATGGACCTAAGAATAGCGTCTTGAAAGTGTGTAAAGGTTTCAAGAGAAACTCCACAATGCTGAAGATGTTGACCGTTTTAAAAGAGTTGAATATTTCTCTAGATCGCGAAGTCGATAAAGCCCTTGTTTCAAAGTGGCTTCTAGATTCATTGAAATCTTATTCTTCGACTGATGAAGTGTCAGAGAAAATTGATGAATTGAAATTAATCAAAGAATTATTCTTATTTCTGGAACCACTCGTTATTGAACAAATGTTTCCACATTTTGTATCACATGTCATGTTGAATAACAAAGCTTCAGAGGAATTGAGAGCAATCCACTGTCAATCACTCATCGAAATTTTCAACGTTTTTGAGAAGCTGAGTAGACTAAACAAATTCATTTCTAAAATTTTGGACGTCATCATTCATGAAAAACTAAAAAAAGGGTTACAGATTCCTTTGTGTGACATTTTTCCTAAAGAATTTTGTAGAGCATTCGATAAAGCAGTGACTACTCAGCCGATTGGTGCTTCAGTTTCTTGTCTGGCTGCACTTCGATGGCATTTTGAGAATGTTCTTCTTCCTAAGATGGAAAAAGATCCCATAGATGGTGAGTGTCTTATTTTAATGTACTTTCTATCCTCCTCTCTATTGCTTAGTTTGCATGAACTTTCAATAATTATTGGTTTTTGTCTAGTATCATCTCTAAAAATATAATATATTATTACAATATCCAATTAACATACATATCGGTACCGTAGTCCTTATTCTTCATGGTGAACAATTATATGAGTTGGTTGGGAGGAATCTACAACCGTGTCGGTTTGTTGAACAAATTTTTTTTATCTAATTCTCATTACATTTATTTCTATGGATTGTATTATTTTAATAGATTCCTAACTAATATTTTTAAACTCGGATATTTTTTATTATAGTCCAAGCATAACAGTTGAAAATTACTGTTTAATTTTCCAGTTTATTGAATAAAATTCGATTGCGAATCCTCATTTTATGTTACAAATTGCTTTGATTACCTCTTCTATGTTGGGCATAACCTACATTTTGATTTAGCGGCTCATGGAATTTAATTAATCTATGGTTCAAAGATGTTTTTTTAATGCTAGAAGGATGGAATCAATATAATTAGATATGAATCGAATAATAAAAATCAATTGAGAGATGTTTCAAACTACCTTTAATTTTCACGATGAATACCAAAAATACACTATTATACTTTAATCTTCACGAATCACCCGTAGGTCATTGATAATCATCCATAATGTTGTAAATAAAAAAATAAATAAATAATTATGGAACACAAATTCAAGTCTGTACATTTCTGCATGATGAGCTTGTCTTTTTGTAGTTGAGAACCATTACAGGAACTTTCAACCGATTATTTCAATAAAAATTATTCTATTGTATTTTGTTGTTTCAGGTGATCAAGAAATATTCATAGATGTAATATTTCATCTTACTTCTCATTTACTAAGCAATATGTGCATAGTAGATGATTCAGTATCAACTATTGTCCAAGGAAAGTTCAATGAATTCTTCAATCAACTAGCAGTCTATCTACAGAGATTTGGAAAAGCTTTACTGACTCAAGAACTTGTAAGTCATATCTCCTATTACCTTTAAAAGTTCAGAAGACTTTATTTTTTGAAGGAAAGACTAATACGGGTTAATGATTTTGAAGTTTCAAGGCTTTTATAAGTTCAATTAGAAGTTATTTTAGAATATTGAAACTTAAATTAAGTTCATATTTGAAAAATAAGAGTTGAAGGATTGAGTTGTACATGATGTTGATACATGGTAAAGCATTTAATAAAGGTATCGGGATAAAGACATAAATATTCAAATTGAAATTTAAATTAAATGGAAAAAAAATATCAGGTAGAGACAGATCCTTCAAAGACAACAAAAAAACCACCAGCATCAATATAATTTGATCAATTATCCTTCTCCATAAAACCACTACCTATACAATCACTATTCAAACCAAAAAGACATTGACATAACATGCAATGAAAAACAATAAAAAAGGGGATGACCATCAATAAGCAAATAGCTGTTCCAAATTCTTCAGAAAAGCACTATATGGAGCAGCATATAGATCAATTCTGTAGTTAACCCTGTTGTAAAGTCTCAACAATCTACAAAGAGCATTGTAATCGCAGACTTTCCTGCTCCTAGGAATTTCAAATGTAGGACAACTTTGCCCTCAATGAAACCATAACATCCGCCTCAAACTATCCGCAGGAAATCCAAGGGGACAAGATCTTTTCAATTTTTTGAAAAATAGGTACCTCAAAAACATATTTTGCATGATCTCAAGTCTACGACTCTCCAAATCTGTGTGAGGACTCCAAATTATAGAACCATATTCCAATGAACTTCTCACCAGTGACATGTAGAGCTGGTATCGTTTATCACAGCTCCGACATGTTCCCACCTTCCAGGTTATTGAAGTCTGTAGCCTTCGCAATACAATAGTCAATTTGCAATGAAAATTTCAGTCCACTATCAAAAACAATACCCAGATCCCTGCATGAATCAACCCTGACCAAATCACTGTCAACCATCCTTTAAGGAAAATTCACTCTGTCAAGCTTCCTGGAAAATGATAAACACTTGCACTTATTAAGGACCCGATAGGGTTCTTAATGCGATCGTACTGGTGTCCGTCTGTCCGTCCGTCCGCACGATAACTAACGAACGGAAGATCGTACGCTTTTGAGATTTGGAATATAATATCTTCTTAGATGAAGTAAGCCTATGATTATTGCCTATTGATTTTTAATATTAAGGGTTGAATTTAAAAAACGTTACAAGCAAAAAATAGACGTACTGCATTTCAAATACATGTTACAGAGAAGTAGGATTGAACTACTCAAATTTCAGCCTCTCATCCCAATGCCTTGATGGCGCAGTTGGTAAAGGCTACGTTCTCGTCTTTGAAGCCAGATTCAATTCCGAGTTTCCAAGTTGCCGGTTCGAGTCCCATCCGGGGCAGTTTTTTTTTTTTTTTTGCTAAAAATTTCAAGTTTTAATCAATTATCCATACATTTTTTATTGTAATAAATTTAATTTGAAATTATTCATTATGTTTATTATTTATTACAATAGCCTATTCTAATTTTATGAAAGTAATACAAATGTTGAAACGTTTCTCTCAATTGCAGAAAATAGCTACTACTTGAGCAATTCTTGAAAGTACTGTCCTGTTTTTCTGTTAATCTGTACACTACAGTGTCGTGTCCTTGGATACTCCGTTGTATCGGTTTATTAATATTCAATTCAAGCCCATTGATGCTGGACCAAGAAACAATTTATCAATATCCAACTGTAAAAATTGGCAGTCATTTACATTTTTTATCCTCTTATACATTTGACATGACAGTAAACCAATCACAGTGCACTGGGTGCATTGACGCATATGCAGAACGAGATGCTGTAATACGAGACTTATATTTGGGAATATACTTTAAATAAAGTAGATGGTTTCTCAAAATTAGTTTTCTTTGATATGTGCCAATTTTTTATTGTGTCCCAATCCACTGCATTCTCACGCCAGTATTCAACTTATCATTATTTTTTCTCAACAGAATATTAGAGCGACAAAAGCATTTTTCAACCTCAGTTATACTTGGGGCGCTTTGAATCTCCTCATGGTAACCTACAGGTTTGAAGGGAAGGATTTGATTATGGAACAGTCAAATAGTAGTGCTCAGAATCTCTCCTATGTTCTTCGCTTTCTGTCCGACACTGAATGGGAATCATTTACTGCTAGGGTCATGGAAACTGAGGATGATGAAATCAAATCTTCACTCGTAAGTATTTTTCACGACTAATGTGTGTAGAATATAGTAGTATTATTTAGTATTATAATAGTAGTATAATTGGATATGAGGATGCAGATATTCAACATGTTATTCTTCAAGATTAGCCTAGGTGTTCATTGAGGATGGCTACCTTTCAAATTTCATTTCCATGAAAGTTAGAAATTTCAAAGTTTATTTTTTCTTTTAAATTCTAATAATTTTTTTAGTTATAATTCACATTCATCTTAGTTGAAACACCAAAAATAATTATTCACTGGTATTTTGGACTTTGATAAATATTATTGTCTATTATTCATTTGATTACTGTATCAATTATCAAAGATTATCATTGTCATTAATTTATTATGTAAAGATTTATCTGAGCACGCTCAACTTCCAGAGCGGTAATGGTTATTTTTGGACTAGCAAAGTAATTACAAAATGTGTATGTCATATAATATTTTACCCTGGATTAAACCGAATAAAAGAGTACCACAGACTGTTATTCAAAAACCAAACTGTATTGAAGGATTAATATTCATCTTTATCCCATATAACCTTTTGCAGTTTTTCTCGTTAATCATCTATTGATATTTTTCAGTTCAAAATCATGATTCAAAAAATTGGTGCCTTACGAGCAAAAGGCAGTTATGAGGCAGCTATTGATACTGTTCGTTTTCTCTTGGCTAATGCCGGTCCTACTTGGCTGTGTGAAAATGCAAATGATCTCCTATTCTTTTTGGATAAGAATGAGCTTCTACAACTATCCAATACGCTTTTGAAGAGTAAAACCCAAGATAGGATGGTGGCGTTATTGAAAAAGGATGAGTTCCAAGAAAACAGGTGAGAAAACATAAAACATTCTCGCTCTCTCTTTATTTATGCTCTATCTGATGCTTGATACAATCCTTCTATGTTTGTACTTTGTAATGGAATTAGAATTGTCACTTAGTTGAAAAAATTTATAAAATCCTACTCAATAGGATCTTTTGACAGATCTTGGATGTGATTGTAGTCCAAATTAGTTCTTTATGGGTTTCCTCTATTGGTTTTTGTCTATTTTTAGGTTGTTCGAGTTTATAGACTTATTATAAAATAATATAATATGAATAATAATAATAATATCATCTCGATACACTCGTTATGTAGAAATCTAAGATATTCATAGCGATATTAACAAAAGAATCTTGCATTTCAAGCAGCACAAAAATGTTGAAAAGTGGAAGTGATAGATATTTCCGTGCAGTTTTGCAGACTTTCTTACTGGAGCACCCATTCCATAGTCTGAGTGAATTTTTTGATATTGGGATGACTTTTGATAGTGTTGGGTATGACTTTTTTATAAAATACTTGACGCAGTCAATCCAGCGTCGCTGGTCAAGGACTTTAGAAGAAAATCAAATCAAATTTGTTCGATTACATGATTTGTTTAACCGATTCCTTCGATGAGAATACAATAATTCCATAATAGAAATAATAATGAAACCTGGTTAATTGTGGGCCGCACTACGGGTGGGTAGATGGTGGATGATTGACTCGGTTTATCAAGAATGCCGTGATAATTTTCTACATGTTCTATTAATATGGATGTTAAGATATAGATAAACCATCTACCATTCAGGTAACAACCCTGCGTGCGGACTCAGCTTTAGATCCGTTATCTTTTTGGAATATCCCATTAAAATTTGCTTTTTCGTTTAAACCTCTATGTTCAATTTTTCAAGTGTATTATTTTCTTCTAGGAATATGGTGGCTGCTATGAGCCTAGCAATACTTTGGAAAATTGCTGGGAAACTACAGAAGTCTGGACCGAGTACCTTGAAAAACGTTCTGTTGAAGCTGGATCTAGAAATGATTGTTGGAGATGAAACAGATCATAAGGTCAATGAGAAAATGACCGACGTGCTAGACAACTTAGCTAAAATATTATCCAAAGGCTTGGCAAAATCACCCGATGAGTTATGCACTCTTACATCTTACATTGAAAAGTAAGTGAAGCTTATTAAAGACATCTTACATCCCGATTTATCAACTTGAAAATATCATAAATTTTTTATTCGTGTTAATTTCTGATTTTTGAACGTTCAAGGAGGAAGTTTAGGGTATAAAACTGGTTCATTTTGCTTAGGCACTTGTATTGACAACTTATAACCTATTACAATATCCATGCGCAATTTTACAAATAAAAAAACATCCTTATAAAAAAGTATATAGGAATTGATACAATGTTACGCAGCCATTCAAGTTATTATTGTATAGTATAGTAGATGAATTAAATAAATCAGCTTTATGTTTACTTAAATGGGCAATCGTACAAAATGTTCGATTTTTTATAATCTTCCAGGATTTCGATAGTAAACTCGCTAGCCGGCGCAGCTCAGTGGGCTGGAGCACCTTCAGTCTTTTATCGCTGCACCGGTCACTGGTTCGATTTCAGTTCAGTATGGAATTTTCTGTATGATCCTTTTCCTCATTACCGACGCACAAATAATATTACACTCATTCTGGTATCATCCGCAGCAAAAATCTTATTTCGAAACCACTTTGTAAAAAATGAGGAAGTTCATGAATTTTCAAAATATTCAGAACTGCAATCTTTAAAAATTGAGAGTTTTCTCCTTCAACAGTCAACCAGCGGAATTTCTTTTTTAATATCTTTTGAAATATGCGACTTTATAAGAACTCAATTTTTCGGAAAATCTCATCTAATGAGAAGCATTATTACTACCCTGTTCTTCTCTTGTTTAAAATTGAAGTTCATTTAATTGAACTTACTACCCTTTTCTTCTCTTGTTTAAAATTCAAGTTCATTTAAGTGCATTTGTTTCCATTTGTTTCTGGCATTTCGCATTTGGTATTTCATAAATCTGGCTGCAAGTAGTTTGATAGGCAATCCATCATTACCATTATTCCTATTATCTTTTTCATTTTTTTATTATAACGAAATAAATTGTTGTTTTTTCTTGTACAGGATGATCAAATTTCTCTCAATTTTGCCATTGAGTTATCTCAAGAATAGTACTCAATCTGGAATACTCTTCTCTCTGTTCGCCATTGTCCATTGCTTGGAGTACAATGCTGTTCTCTTCGACCTGATTGCAAGTAAGTTGATGGAAATAAGTGTTTCGTATTTTAGTGTAGTTTTAAGAATCGTTATAGTAGTTTTCTCAGCTCAACAGAGCATTCAAACATTACCGCCACAAACCCCAGCTGTTTTACCTATTTCTATTTTATCAACTTTCTGCTTGGACGCATGCGCGGCTGATACAGTCTGCTCATTGCAACTTACCCCTTCTTTTTGTTCGAGCCTCTCTCGTGTAATGGACTGTCTTGAAGACACCTCAAACCACAATCTCTATCGTAAAACCTCTTTATTAGTATTCGTGCAAAACCTCAACTTGTTCAATTTACCTTTTTTAAACCTCAAGTCCTCCTTTTATCAAATACCCTCATTTTATCTAAACTCATTGAAATACCACAAAGTGTTCCGTTCCATCATCGTTCTATCATCGGCAGCTTCCAGTCCGTGTGCGCACATGCTGCAAGAACTTCAAGTGTACGGTGATTGGGACAAATCAAGGTATTTCTCTTCTTTATTTTATTTTACAATACTACAACCTCCTATCCTCTTACCTCAGGTCTTCCATTTTTCCTATGTATTACATCTTCATTAAATTCTATTCACCTTATTGCTCAACCCTCACAAACAATAAGATCCATAATGAAGCATCATAGTCTCAATTGATGTGTTTCCATTTGATGAAATATCATGGAAGAGTTTAACAGTGTCCTATCAATGAAGAAAATAATGTATCTATAGTTCTCAGACCTCATCTAGTCATTTGGTCATTAGAGTGCTTTTCCTATTTGAAGAATCCTTTTCAAAAGATAAAGGATCCTGAATAAGCATAGAAAAAATAGTTTGACATAATTTCGCTTATTTTGCTTGGAAAGTCTTTGAGTGAAAGTTGAAATTATTTAATCTAGTCTAGTATCAATGAAATATCCTGAAGGGTTATTGAATACTATTTCCAATTTATTTCATCCCGATAGCTACAGTTTAAGGACTTTTGCCTAGGTGGTAAACTTTCAAATAAGTTGTGAACGACATTCTTATTCATAATGTTCAATACCTAATAAGTAGAACATGAAATAGAATAGAATTCGCTTGTTCGCTGTGAGCATCTACGGTGTTGCGCTCTGGCGGATAATCGTATGAATCTTTCCGAGAAGATTAACATGGGAAAGGATAGGCTTATGTACGTAAAAATTAGTTTATAATTGAAATAGAATTCCCTGTCGCTATTTTTCCTACTTATCAATTGTGGAATTATATTTAAAATGATAAAATGAACATATCGCATGTTCTTAATCATTATTATAATCTTCAATTCAAGTTTTAAAATCAACTTTGAAGGTTATGTTTCAAGCTGGCTGAGCAGACGAAGTAGTTTATCCACAGCTGAGTTCATTCCCTTAGTTATTATTCTGAAATGGATTATGGGCGCGAGACTTCAAATTAATCATATGCTTTTGAACTGGATTTTTCACTTGATTAATATTCAAAACTGAGACACGATTTCTTTGTTGAATCACTTTACGTTTGGAAATATGGAAGGAATAGAAGCCGCAATTACTATTGTGAACGGTATTTATACAATTAGGAATACGACAATACTTTAAATGCATTGTAAATGCTTATTCCCTATCCTTTCTCATGTTAAACTACACGGTTTCGTTCACTAAAATTCCGCGTGAGCGCAGGTGTCGATTTTATTATCCCCACCACCTACGTGCACACAGCGAATACTTACTTAGCACATTCCACTTTCTCAAGCTGTTTTTTTCTTATGCTTATTTTTCTATAACACTTATAAATATAAACATGAGCTGTATTAATCCAGAGTAATGACGCTGTCTGTAAGTATGACAAAGTATGACATCCTCAGCCAGTGAAGAGAGCATCATAATTAGTACGATTATCTCTCAAATTTTACCAAAGGTAACTATATTATTTCAAATAAACTGTATTCTATTAAATTTGGAATTATCGTGTGTTTTTACAGATATTTTGGACAGTGACGACACAGTCAAGTTTCCTGAAACCATGGACTGGCACATTCTTATTCATTGTGTTCATTCTAGAGCTGAGAAGTATCCTTACAGAAACGCCTTGATTGAATTATTGATTAAGGCAGCTTCTAGCTCGAGTGCTAATATAAAGAAGATAGTAAGCTCGGTGACCTCCTCAGCCAGTGAAGAGAGCATCATAATTAGTACGATTATCTCTCAAACTTTACCAAAGGTAAATAAATAAGAATTATTCAACTATATTATTCCAAGTAAACTGTAATCAAATTGTAACCGTAGGCCTATTCATATTCGGCCTTTATATTTTAGTCTAATCTGCTTAATTGTTGATTCCATAAAATACTCTAGAAAATGAGCCTTCCAGCAGAAGGTGAAAGAATACATTCATACATATATTGCTCTATTATTTAAAATTTGAGATTAATCTTCTCATATATGTATTCTCTCTGTTGTAGATTATGCGCAACAAACGTAATTCCGATGGAGTATCGAAGGATTCACTTCAACAATGTGAAAACGATTTACGCCAATGTTTGAGTAACGTTTCAAGCTTGAAGCCGGAGTTGCGTTGGCTGCAGTCTTTCGCGGCTGCCATACACTATCACTTGAAGCCCAATTGCGTAGTGGATGCTAATGAAGTGAAAAAATTATCCAAGTTGATACCGTCGTATCTCGATCTTATCGTGAGTGAACACAATACAATCTGGTTCATTTTTGTTATAATTTCAAAACAACTTATAATATTAGATCATTTTAGATCATTTCCGTTCTTTCGGAACTCAATTCACAAAATTAGCTTGTTTTCTGCTAACACTCACTCACATAAACGCACACACAAACGCAACCCAAATCTCTTTTATTTATTAGAAAGAAGAAAGAAGATATAATCTAAATTATAATAATTTTTCTAGTTATTTTTTTATTGAATTCAAAGTAAGCATTTCATTTTACCTATCATATGCGCAACAAACGTAATTCCGATGAAGTATCAAAGGATTCACTTTGACAATGTGAAAATTATCGTGTTCGCTAATAGGGATTTGAAAAATTGTTTAGGTTTAGCGGGACCTTTTTGTTTTTCATGAGATAAAATTGTTATTTAAAAAATTAAAACTTCGCTATCTCGTGAATTTAAAATTAGAAAGAATATCGGTTTTCAGTTTAAATATTATTCAAGCATATACCTCAAGTCTATTTCTTCTTCAGTATAAAAATGAGATTTGTTTTTTTTTTTAGCTGAATAAAATCTCGGTTACGGAGGCGTCGAATGACCTGGAAAAGGAGGGAAGTTTCTTGGAACTGATTTTGTCAAATAGAAAACATTTCGAATTCGATCTTCCAAATGACTTGGGACCGTTATGGATTCAGTTAGCTGGTCGTCTCCCTGTACAAAAGCTCCAGTCGATCTTACAGCTCGTCAATATTGACCAGTTCTCGGGCATACTGACATCTCTAAAAACCATTACGGTATGATATTTTTGTATATTATACCATCACTATCATTCCACAGCTTCCTCATTTGCAGCTGCCAGAGCTGGATTTAGAATTTTTGCGCCCTTAGGCCCAATAATATTTTCCGCTCTTTATTTTCCTGAATCCTCTATTGGAAACTCATATGAGACCATTATTCTATTTGTTCAAACACTACTCCACGATGTAATTTTTCATTGCAAATTTATTGAGGAATTTATTTGGTTCTGGGCTTTACAAAATACCGTTTTAAGAAAAAATTGATGAATAACTTTGAGGTTTTGCCATTTGGAAAGATAAATGAACTCTGTAATTTTTCTGTCTTCTATAAAATCGAAATGGCACGCATTCATTTATCAGTAGAATCAAAAACTTTATAATGTTACTGGCATTTTCATGTGGACCTCCAGACGCGCACTAAGAACGAATAATTTGAAAAATTCCTCAATTTGCGCCCAAAATAGACATTTCAACAATTTTTCTTGGTATTTTCCAAATTTTTCAAGAACTGGAAAGCAAATGAACTAGCAAAGTTTAAACTTACACCATGAAGGCTATTCATGCTTGCACCATGAAGGCTAT
This sequence comes from Laodelphax striatellus, assembly GCA_017141395.1. Taxonomy (NCBI): domain Eukaryota; kingdom Metazoa; phylum Arthropoda; class Insecta; order Hemiptera; family Delphacidae; genus Laodelphax; species Laodelphax striatellus. Next base: position 36,908,475 of record CM029531.1, on the reverse strand, counting down.
TCATACTTTCTGGTTAGTAGGCATACATTATAAGATAGTTTTACTCTCAGAAACACAGATTACATGAAGTCTTATTTTTATTCATTCAACCCTCCTCAGAAGTCTGCAAAATGTATCTTGTTTGCTGGATTAATCAACTATTGCTGCTAATGAATTGAGCTTTTATCACATTTGTTCCAAGGAACTGTCGAACTATTGGCAATATTGCTTAATGAATGAAATCATCATTTTGTTAATTTCTTCCAGTTTTGAAAAAAATCTCATAGAAGATAAATTTCTGCTCTATTACAGACGTCCTCGACCGATGGATTAGAAATGACTGATAAGGTTTTCCTTCTTTGGAAAATTTTAGTAATTGCTCAACTAAGCTCCAAAAAAGAGGCACTTAGGAAGTCAGCAGTAAACCATTTGTCAGAGGTTCTACTCCAACTGACATTTGTCTGGAAGAAGGCTGGCTCAGTTATGAATGTACATGAATTGTTGATAGCTTTTGCCGCAGCTGTTCAAGTAAGTGCTATTAAATTTGAATAATTAATGCAACCAATTTCAAATTACAGTATTCACAATATTTATTATCCATATCCAACTTGTATAATTTGCTACTTTCTCAAGAAAATCGATAGCCTTGCGGACCACGTAAAGCCTGCAGAACCACCGATATCAACACACACGTAACACTGGCGAGGCGGTAATTGTATTCTTCAATGGAATTTGCATAAGCTTATTTACATGTACATGTAATTGACCGCAAAGATACGAAAAATAAATATTTACTTGTTAATAACAATATTATAAGTTACTATAATTCATTAACAAACTGGCACGTTAAGTGCCCGTTGATGTCTAAAGATGTGAATGAGTTCAGTTGTCATAGTAATAACTTAACAAAATAGTGGCCAATTTCCAGAGCTCTACCTGCTACTTCTGAAGCTTTTAATGTCCGTAGAATATCATCTTTATCATTTGTCATCAGAATATTATCACTATTTTTATCACTTCATTTTTAATGTGTACTTCCATTAATTCGAAGAATATTATGGTGATATAGTAGAACTGTTTGTTGCAGGTGGAAATGACTTGCGATCATGTAGGAATGTGCTTGGAGGTAGTGAACGCCACACCCATTGACGCTAAACCAGAGGTGTTAGGAAGGGCTGTCGATCTGCTGTCCTATCTTCTGCGTTATCGGGCTGCGCTGATGCTCGATCACATTCCACAGCTCTTTCAACAAATGTCACATCTTATAGCTATTGTATGTCGCGCCAGCCATTTGTCAAACATGAAGTACCCTGCTAAAGAACTTGCAGCGGTTGCTTTCTCCATCGAAAAGTAAGTATTGTAGGACTATTAATTTAGATAAATTCATTGAATTTGGATAACAGGGGCATAACTTTAATTGTAGGCTATCGTTTTTAAGGGTGTGATTCTGATTGCCTCCAGTCTGCATTATAAATGAAGTTACCAAAATGTAACTGCAGATAATATTTTATGTCCCATTCCATTTTTATCCCTCAACATAACTTTAAAATGACACAATGCTATTTGACATTTAAAAATTGTGCATAAAATCTATTCTGTCAACTCTTGATAAGGTGTTTCAATACAAATGTCACGAAATGCATAGTTTGTTGACTAATAACTATGCACCATAGCTAATGTTTCTTTAAACCTTGATTGTTTGAAGAAAATTATTGTCCAATCATTGTGTTTTCTTTGTGAACTTTTTTGTTTAAAATGTGTCGGCAATGATAAATCTGAGAAGCATCAGCTATTGAATGTTTTTGGTAGATACTCACGGATCTCACCCTCTAAGTGATTAGCCTACACAAAACAAATTCTAAAAATGTATTTTCTTCATTTTGTTGTTGATGTTTAGTTGAGTTTTTTTGTATATGTGGTGGTGGGGTATTATGAACGGGAGGTGATAGAATAATGTTGGGCTGAATAGGCCACTTAGGACCGGAACAGCAATATGACCAGTATAGCTTTACTAAGCTGCTGTCTAACCAACCACACTGCGATGGGTCAATAGTTGTATATCCTGTTATAAATTAATGAAAAATAATAGATAATATTCAAAAGATTATCTGTTCACATTATTGCATTCGCTAGTAATTTGTGATTGATTCACCAGGTTGGCCAATGTTATGGTAACTGACCACAAAAGGCATTTCTCGAGAATAGCTCATCATTTTGTTGCTAACGTACTGCGCAACTTTGAAGAATGGACTGTTGAATACACTGTCAAGGTATGAATATTGTTTGCACCTCTTCTATTTATTTATTATTTTCTTATCAATGTTTATATCTAAAAATTGTTTTAAATTTTATAAATATTTATAGGGAATATTTTTCTAAGGGTGATGCCCACATGAGCTCAAGAACCACTCACTAGAACCGTTTTTGTCAGAAAGCTTCAATGTTAGAATTTCAGATGATCGGACGTTTTCTGACAAAAACGGTTCTAGTGAGTGACCAGGCCAAGTGACAACTTGTTCTATTCAAACTATAGGCTTTTGCGTGGGTAATGAAAGGATTGATTATGAGAGATGACTGTTTTTAAGCAGTCGGGACCGACGGCTTTTCGTCTCCTCCGAAAGACGCACACAGTGTCATTTAAGAACGGATTTTTTTTGTAGAGTTGTAAATTTCATTATTTTGCAAGATTAATTCTGATCTTTCCAATGACACTTTTTTTCAAAACTGCAGTACTTCTAAAGCTTAAGGAGTTCCTTGGCTATTTTTTTCAAACTATTCTGTAAACTTTTAAAACATTGATTGTTTTGGTAATATTCATTTCAAGAGTATATATTATCAGAACCATTGACCATAGAACAAAACTTGGATATCGAAGCACATCCTTAGCTTGATCCTGTTGAATTTTCATCTCGAGTAGAGTATGAAAAATATTCTTGTTGTTTATATTATTTTTGCTGCATCATCCACGGAAAAAAGCTACTTGATATTCGGTTATTAATTAATTTTAATTAAATTATTCGGCTGTCTGAACTAGTATATACCGTAGTAATTTATTGTTTATTATAAATTATGTATTAGGCCTACCCAAACTAATTTTTTATCCCATCGTCTTAGAAAATAATGCCAATTTAAAAATAACATTCATTGTATATTGAATTAATAATGAAAATCATAATTCATATTTCAGTGTTATGACTTTACTTCTTTCAATGACTGAATTTTGTTGTAATTTACAGGTACATCTGCTGAATGTCATATTCAGTTTTCTTTCTCTCTGCGACCAATATACAATTTCATTCCTGATGAGATCTCTACCTACCACTCCTCAGCATATGTTCAAGGACATCCGTGATCAATACAAGAAGTATCATGCATTCACTGGGAGGGTTTAATATGAATGTGGACTGGAGCTTTCCTTCAGAGAAGAGACTCGAGGTAAATCATCTTCTATGATAAACTCTTGAGGAATAGTATTTGTAATACTTCATGTATTCTGTTGGAAAATGTACTGTAAATATTGTCTGTCTTTTCAATCTGTCATTAAATTTCTATGATCGAAAATATTGTTCTGTCATTTAAACTTTCCTTTTCCAGAAAACTTTGAATCTTCTTCAGAAATTTTTCCAGAAAAATCTCTAAACGATTTATCATCGATCTATTTAAATTTTAAGTTCAAACTTAATTTTATTTTCAACTGGGTAATTGTTCTGTGTTATAAGGGCAATAATGGACTCTCTCTGGTGCCCTCACATACTGTAACTTTTCAAATGAATAAATAAAAAAAATTATGCATTCAAATACAGTAAAATGAAAGCTTACCTCTTCTTTTTCAATTGACTCTTCGTAGTTCTTTGATTTCAACATCAATATTTTGAAATAGCCGAAAAATGAATAATTTTTATTATATTGTTCATTATATAAATTATTTTTATAGTATTATAAAAATACTTATAAATAAATAGGAAGGAGTACTAATAGTAGCTAGGAAGGAGTTGCTTTCTCTACTGTGAACATTCTGATTAATTTTCTAGATACAGCATGAGATTCAACCACACAAATTATTAGCATTTGTCTTGATCTTGTATTGAACTTACTTCGATTCTTGGCTTGTTAGTTGTTTTTTTTCAAATATCTTTCAAAATTTGATTGAGGATAATATACCCAAATTAACTCTTATTCAACCTAAATTATAATCTTATAATTGCAAGATCTTTCCAATAATATATTCGCTAGAAAAATCGAAGCTCCATAACTGAACGAATTCTCCGTTTTATGAAAAAACCCCATTGACTGTCTGAGAGAAGGTAACTCACTTCTCTCAGGTACCTTATGAACTATAAGTATGAATAAAAACACAATCGTTATCATAAAAAGTGTATTGACATAAATTCAATCAATAGTATTGTAATAACAAAACATATATTTATCCATTACGCTATTAAATTTAACAAGAGTTAAACACTCTACACTTTTAATCACTTTTTGAGTATTTGAATTATTACTGCCTCTAATACCTCAATTTTTCTCCATGTAGAATATGGTTGCACGATGCACAATCTCTGTGTTAACTATTTATATGTAGCACTACAAATCTTCCAAAAATATTCATAGTCAACATTTACTAATCTGGATCAATTGGTACCTCTGTAGTTTTTTTAATTCAATAGCTCACATATCACGCTCTGTTTCAGCATCAGTGAAAAAAACCTTAAATACATTTTTCTTTTAAAAATTGATAGTATGAATTAATATGGAATGAATCTGAATTGAAATTGAAAAACTAGTCAACACAGAGGCTTGCTTGAACCATTTGTTTTAGAGAGAATGTTAAGAACCACTGTATCTTGTTGATACAACCTTTTCCAAGTCTATCTTTCACCTTGCACTTTTTTCTCTGTTGCAATCATGTCCATCCTCTTGTAATATTTCAAATATACAAATAGTGTGATTATTCTCCCATAATGTTATCCATTTACATAGAACTTTCTTAGTATTATTAGAATATCTTATCACAATTTCACATGCATTCTTTCATTCTAATATTTAACAACAATCATACTTAGGTTTCAGGTCTCGACAATATTCAGCAAAACTCCCAATATTCCACATTGTTTTCATTTTCTTACAAAATTCACATCACTTCTCAAATGAAACTTGCTTGATAAAATTTGAACTGCTCTAACACATTGCAATAGAGTGAATCAAAAACTAACATCAAACGTTTTCCATTTAAATTAGATTATATACAACACAAATTAGTATGTTATGGAGCTAACTTTCTGTCTCAGTCTATGAGTAGTAAAATGACACGAATGAAATCGAAATACGTGTTTCCTTTTCAATTCTACTGTTATAAACGAATAATTATATTATAATGACATAGCACCTTATAGAAACATAACAGATTCAATATTGTTCAGTTTACCATCCAAATATTACTTAAAGTGACAGAAGTAATTTAAATAGGTCAATTTTTTTATTGAAGAGCTTTACTTGTTTGAAGGGGGTTTCACATCGTTTTATATAAAAAATTACTTTTTTCCTGTTGAAATCAATCCTACTGTTAGTATTAGTGAAAAAGTACTACTTGCTTCCTTGATACAATGGTTTGACTCTTCCACATAAAAACAATTCTGCTTTCCCGTAAGAGTCTTCTTATAAATCAAACTTGTTTTGTGAAGGCTGTACATCAGCATAAAAAACTTTTATGGTAATATTTTTTAAAGTTTTACGATTTGGATACTATTTAAATATCAAAATAAAATAAATTTTGTAGGAAATATTTTATTTTTTCGTTAGTTTGTGAGATGTGGGCGTCTAAAGCTGAAATTTTTGGGACAGATTATCTCACAATTGGTTTCAAATAATCATATCTCGAAATTTTGAGCATTTTTGCTCTATGGTATAATCTAATATAATACTCAATTTCTCAAAATATCAACTTTAAGAAAAATAACGAATTCTCCATTCGAATTGGAAATTGAGTTATTTTTTAGAGATATTATTTACGAAAATATTATTTTCAAATTTGATATTTTGAGAAACTAAGTATTTTATTTGATAGACAATACCTTCAAGCATGTATGCTTTGAGATGATCTGTCCCAAAAATTTCAACTTCAGGCGCCCATATCTCACAAACAAATAAACAAAAAAAAATTCCTTTGAAATTTATTTCGTTTTGACAGCTTGATAGTATGCAAATCGTAAAACTTTAAAAAAAAAATCTCCATAAAAACGTTTTTTATGCTGATGCACAGCTTTAATCATTTACGTTTCACAAAATGAATTCGACTAATATTAAATTTTTCCTGTGACGTAGATTTCTAGTTTAAAATCTATTGTAGTTAATTTATCCAGTTAATTCTTTAAAGTTCACATTTAGTTAAGTCTGTTAACGCACCTATTCATTACATTATATTCGGTACAAAAATAATAATTTGAATTCATTTCGGGATTTTTTTTTTATCTTCAAATAAATGTTTTTTTTTATATTCTTTGTACTCCTACTCTTAAAAATGATATTCCTCAAGCCCTCCTTAAGCGTGGAATCTACTATATAGTTATTTACATGATGTGTTTGCCCTATTATACGTAGTATAATAATAATTAATGTAGATATAATTATAACATAATTCGAACCTTTTGTTACAAAAATAGAATGGACACAACAGTATTAACATTTCATATGAAATAATGATCATCTATATTTATCAGGATGAGGCAAATTCTCACCAGTACAACAGCTAAAATAACTTCCACTTTAAAGAAATTTACCTTGAAGATCTTATATCTTTAGAAAGTACTTCATTTCTCTGACATTTAAAAGCACAAAAAAAATCAGATTGGATATTTTCCAAGGCAGTGGAGTTAACAAATTGGAAACCCGTATATAATGATTAAATTCTTCTTTCTTCTTCCGAGATGTAATCGATTCCTAACAAATCAATGAATAATTTAATGAATGGATAGTCGAGGTAAAATAGAGAAATTTGTCTATTCTGGAATAAATTAAAAATATTTTTCAGACGGAATAATTCTTCAACATTTTTCAATTTCAATGTCTTCTTCATTTCATGGATTTTATCAGAAAGAGGAAAATGACATGAATATTTCGTGAGCTATATGCTCCTAATACCAAGCGTACTTTATGGAAATACATTTTTAAATGAACGCATAGAAGACTAATAAAAGTAGATGAAATTCAAAATTAAGAATCACGTTTTTAAATGTAATCATTGAACTGGTGATGTTCATATTAACCCAATATCAACCTCAACATTGAACAATTATCATCAATGACTTCTCTCAAAATTTATTCTCAATCTGTACAAACGTCAAGAGATAACAATGTTTCTCAAAGTATTTGCCTCATCCCTCAGTATCTATTATTGAATAGAGCATTACCTTAGATTAGAGATCAATATTTGTCGTCTAATACAAAAATAATGGCGATTGCAAATCACCGTTTTGGAGATCTTTAGAAGATCTTGCGATTATAAAATATATGTTTCGAATCCATTCTACTATAAATTATGCAAGTAGTCAATCATTCAATTTACTTGAGCCATATATTGGATTAAGAATAAAAATAGAAGCAACAATCCAAGATATTTTGCTAATCAACGTTGTACGTTCCATCATATAATAACATACATAAAAGACAAAATCAAAGCTTGCTTACAAATTTTTTCTTCTTACAACCTAATAAATTTATCATAAACAATCATTTTTATCCAAAGTATTTTGAAATTGTTTCATAGAAATTCTACTTAGGCCCTGCATTATTATTAAGATGATTTATCAAGTTCTAAACCAATAAAACCATGATAATGCCTTTTTAAAGAACTTTTCAATTTTTCTTGCCAGCAGGTAGGGTTATTTCAGATAGCAGATAAGTTTTTGCCCTAAGAATATTCAGCAGTACCATCATCATTTTCCATTTGGATTAATTAAATTCTGAAATAACATTCATTTTTTCTTACGTTTTGAATAAAAAATCTCTGCTTGTACCAATTTTTGTCACATTTGAGCTAGAAACTTCCTTAATGTCTCGTTTCAACAATGACAATCGTTTTTTTTTCTTTTAGAATGAGTGAAATTAACTTTATAATTGTATTTCATAATCGAATTCCATACATACATTCAATTAAATAGAATTTGAATAATTCAACCTAACACAACCTTTCGTTACAGAATCTCCACAGTACTGGAAAAACTGAACTCAATTCCTGAAAAATTTGTGTATCAGCGAAAATTTGACACATTTTTTAAATTAAATATTGCGACCTTACAGCTATTTTTTGTATTATAATTTGGCACATAACTTCATTTGTTAAACTTCTCACATTGTTAACCTTGATAAAATAGAAATAATTAATATTATATTATTAGCTTTCAAGAATACTTTTCTATTCTCTTCAGCTGACCCTTCCATTATTGAGTTGTTCCACTCCAACAGATACTTATTGTACTTTTTGTAATAAATTTACATCCATTTTATGTTTATATGCAAAATAGTTCTCTAAATCAAGCGAATACCACTTGTGTAATCATCAATTCAATTGAAATCAATGTTTTCAAACTCTCCACCTTCTAATGTTTCGTAAACAACCGAACATTCCGCATGTTCATGCAAACATGGTTCGTTAGGGGTTTCTCCCGTCAGAGTCTTGGTATTATTATTATCATCAATATTATCATTAACCATTTTCGCCCAATTATTTTTACCCAAGCTTGAGCTTTTATGTGGTGTGAAATTTCGAGAAAGTTGTGTGGAAAAACTCGTTTGCAATACAATGCAATTTTCTGTCAGAAAATTTCTTAAAATATGATTGAGTATAATGAAATAATAATACTATAATATGTACTCAATTGCTTCCGTGAAAATTATTCAACAATACTGTTCATTATTTGTACTTGCTCCGTTTCATTGTCATTCTTCACTGCCATCAATTTATGCTTAGCATAATAATTGTGTGAACCTCGATCACTTATTTATCTAATGAATAAATAAATAGGTAAATCTCAATGATTTTCATTTCTGAAAACTTTGTACTCCTAATTTTCAAAGAACATCACATCATATTTTTCGAACTGTTATTCGTCAAAGGATTAATACTTTTTTTAAATGTTATTTTTACTGAAAACTTTTATTCATGTTCTGCTCTTTCTTGTACTATCACCGTATTTGAACAAATTTTCACAACACACTAGTATACAATGTGGATGTTTGGTCAAACATTATTGTTAATTTGTGAGCTGTCAAACAATATATACACATACATTTATTATATAAAACTTATGAATATTTATAATAGAAAAATTGTGGAAGCTGTATAAAAATATTATGGAATGCATTGGTTCGCTTGAAACCTTGATAAATCATTGATTGCTTCAATTTTTTGTATGAGCCTCACTCGAGTACAAATAAGTTGATCATTCTGCACCAAATAATCAGAAAACACTATTTTTCCATTGAGTGTAATGAATACACTGTAATGAAAATTTCAACATTTTTATCAGATTGAAATCCTGACAATTTAAAAATTAAACACTATTTAGGTATTTTTCATTGTAAATGTTATTGATCAGGTATTTAGTTTTAATTAATAACATTTTCTCTATAAATATATTATGTTGAAGCTAAGATACTGGTAGAATTTGGAAAAACGAGCCACGAATTTCATGTTGATTGATATAAATGATAATCTTTCCTTCCAAGTAGAACTACAGCTCTTGAATTTCCATTATGAAAATGAGCGTATCAGACGATAATTTGAAAATTGGTTTCAAATTTAAATTAAACGATTTTATTAAAAATAATAGAGAAATACGAGATATTTTTTTTAAGGGAAGTAAGATAGTAGTGTTGTCTTGGATACCCACCCACCCAAGAACAGACTTTTGTTGGACGTTATTTTCAGAAGAATGGAAGAAGACATTATAAATCTTATGCTTAATGTGCTCAGTATTTTCAACAGCATCTTAGTTTTTCTCAAAAAATATTTGATTCCAACAAGTTCACGTGAATAAATGTACTGTTATAAATTAGATTTGATTCCAAATTTGAAACAGCATCTTAGTTTTTCTCAAAAAATATTTGATTCCAACAAATTCATGTGAAGAAATTTACTGTTATAAATTAGGCCTACAATAGAATGAGTAGAGTTAAAACTTCTCATAAAAAATGGATTTTGAAAACTTCATTTCCGTCTTGTAAAATATCAGATTTATCTTTTTGATTTGACTGTAGAATGAACGAATACGGTCATATTCTAGTTTTAGACAGCATCTATCTTGATTACGTTATCCAAAATAATGTATTGTATCGTGAATTATAGGCTGGAAATTAAAATTTGCAATATATATTAATTGGTACTGCTGAAAAATACCGAATAGTACCGCTTTTATTCAGAATATTATTAACATTATAAATCCACCCTTTCCTTTCTTCCCGATTGTATTATTGTTTTCATCATAATTTCCAAAAATTGAGCAATTTACAAACATGAAAAAAACATAATGAAAATTTTAACGCTTAGGATGGGAGTAAAAAAATGAGTCTGAAGCTCATATACGTTCCTCTTAAACCTTAGTTTCTTGTATAGCTACCGCATTTGTTTCAGACGACTTATATACATACATGGTAGGCCGCGGAAAACAGTTCTACTTTTATATACAACTTATACCACAATTCTACGATTATAAGCATACTGATATAAATTACCAATAGATACCGTTACATTCAAATAATCATGGTGATTAGTCTTATATTATTGGCACATCAATACAGACAGGGTTGCACACAAAGTTTACCAATATAACACTTATTCTGAATTAAAAAAATACTTTCTGATAGAGTTGTCGTCGACTGCTGAGTTACCTCTTGTCTATGTACATTCCAACATTATTTGAACTTATCTGGTGGCATACCCTGTGCGTACTCGTCAGCTTACACTGCCGACATCAACTTGCTGCAAATCCAAAAATACAATTCAGATTTATACTTACTCACAAACTATTATTTTATCTCAAATTTATCATATTTGTAATCTTTATTCTCTCAATAAAGGGTTCAGTTGTACGGGAATACAATACAGACATTTAATTTAAATATTAATATTATTTGATTAATTTGTAATAATATTTAACTTTCAATTTATTCAATTTGCCTTACATAACTATACCTTAGTATATGATTTTTCCCTTAGCATAAGGGATAGTAGTCCATTCAATTGAGCATTTAAAAATGCAAGCAAGACTGATATGAAATATCATTTGACGGAGCACAATAGGGGTTCCATTGCATTCGATCTTTCGAAGAACATTATTTTACTCCTGCTATATTCAATTGGCTTACATATTCTCGGTCCCTGCGCTCAGGCTCATGCCTTTGCTGAGACCTTCCTTGTATAAAAGACTTTTCCTACATATCAGATCAGTCTCCGTCTCGTCTTATTTCAGCTTGTTCTGCTTGTATTCGCCCACTGCTCTGTGATTGGTCCGTCGCTATTAACGCACAAAACGAGCTGAAATAAGACGAGACGGAGCCTGAACCAGAATGTGAGAATAGTACTTTAAGATAGTTAATTTTTATTTCAATTTATTTTGTTTTGAACAATTTTTAATGTTTCTTTATTTTTCTGTGTATATTGTTATAGAGGAAAAGGATTGAATTTGAATTAAAAAGAAAATAGTCTATTGTTATGTTCTACCTCAACAGCACAAGCCACACGAATTGTGTGGTAGGCTGGACGATACCGTGTAGAGACCGGTTGCGGCGAGGGGATTGACGTTGGCATAGGTGATGGGGGGCATTTTGTTGTTGTTGTTGGCGAACTCGAGCAGCGGCTGAGTGGACTGCGACTCGGACAGGGCGGAGGCGGTGTCGCCCGGCGAGGGCACCAGGTAGCCGTTGACCTGCAGCGGGCCCTCGCTCTCCGGCGGCCGCATGTCCGGCTCTGCCTCTTTCACCGGCTCGTTCGCCGCCGCTATTGTGTCGAATATCGGCAGTAGTGTGCCCACCACCTGTGGGTCCTGAAACAACAACAGAAATATCCTCTCTCAATCCGTTTGCATTCCTAATTCAATAAGACTTCAGTAGGTGAAGTTCAATATTTTTCAGAGGTGGAATGTTGAAGCTAGAATTCAAGTTATTATAACAAAAGTGAAGTACAGCTACAATTCATAATAAAATCCATGAATATGTTTAAATAGAGGAAGTAGTGTGCCTATTGAAACAGCAAGCAGAACTTCTCTGAATCTGTTCGCTTTCGCTGGATTATTTGTTGAAAGCAAATAGCAGCGGTAAGCTATAATAGCTTGGTATTAGCTATTTTAACATACAGCAGCACTTTCAAAGACTGTATAATGACAGTGTTGCCATTGAATGACATACTTTTGATTGGTCAGCTCGGTAAAATCCCCATACTTTTTCCAACTCCCATAAGATTCTCATTGGAATGATTGCGAATCATATGTTATGTTGAGTGATGGCATTTTTACCTATAAAATGTGCCTTGTGCCAGTGTTAGTTTTCATAATTCAAAGCTTTCAAGCTAAATGACAAGTAGTGTAGAAACACTACTTCTAGAGTTAGAAAAAGTTATTTTAAATGTCGTTCCTTTATAATTAATTTTATCAGTAAATCTCTGCATTAGATAATATTAAACTCATCATATCAAACCAATAATATCTTTATTCGATAGATAATACTATTAAAATAATAATTTAATGCTGTCAAGTATTATGGTACTACAAAAATCATTTGTGAATACTTATAATCTTTGTAAATATTCTCAATCACAGACTAAATCATTTGTAAAAAGTAACATAGTTATTAAATTAATTTAATCAATGCACGGACTAAATCATGTAACAGTCACATCATTTATCAAACTTATATCATTAATGAACCGTAGACTAAATAATGTAAAAGTTACTTAACTTGTTAAACTAATGTGCGGTAATCAATAAACCATGGACTAAATCCAGAAAGTCACATGATTTATTAATTCAATGAAATTCAATTTAATTCGATAATAACGCCCCAAGTCATGGAAAAATCACATTATAAAACAATTAATAAACCTAAATAATATAATTACCAACATATAACAAGTTACATAACATGAATTTTATATTAATGTAATTAATAAACTATGAACTGAATAATGCAATAACTTGTCATAACTTATCAAACTAATGTTTATAATTAATAAACCATGGATAATCCCATCATAATGTACATATGTTGATGCTACTAATTATTCTGAAGACTAAATCATTTGTAAAAGTCAGATTAATTTTTGAACCACTCTCACCTGCAAACAATAGCCTAGTCGTTCGAGTATGAGTGGGAAGCTGGGCCGCTGAATGGGGTCGACAGCCCAGCACTGGGTCATGATGCCGTAGATGGGCCGGGCACTGGGCGGCCGGGCTGAGGCGCGAGCCTGCCACCACCATCTGCATCACCTCGCGGTTGGTCGAGCCTGCGTACGGCATGAAGCCCAGTGACATCACCTCCCACAGTAGAACACCAAACGACCTGTATTCGTTACAAAATTAAAATTTAATTAATAAATTTATCAAATAAAATAAAAATAAATAATATATAATTAATTAATTAATATTGATTATATTGAAAATTAATAATAATTTTTTTTATTTAATAAATAAACTTAAAATTTAATAACAGATTATCAAGAATATACTGTTTTTGGATCTGCTTCTACTAAAAATAGAAAACAACTAATAGAACTAGTAAAAATACTGCACATGGATTATTAATCAATAATATTCTTTTGTTGTATCTGGTTCTGTTAAGAAAAGAGAACAATAAATAGAATGAATAAAAATACAGTACAGAGTGATTCAAAAAGAATACCACAATTTTAAAACTTTGTATTTAATGAAAGAAATATAATAGAACCTTCTGTAATTTTTTTTTATGCCACAAAAGATCGAATAGCGGTCGCGGTGGCTAAGGGTTACAAAGCCCAAAGAACCTTCTGTCATCATTTACAAAGTAATTTAAGAGTTTTTTCACTCACAAAGAAGTTCAGAGATCTTCAATATCGAGCCCAGACACTCGAGAATATCAACCCAAAACCTCCCTCAAACTCTTTCCACTCGCTGTAGCATATCAGGTAACAGTTTCCTTGATAATTTATCAAAATCCATCAATACCCATGATTTGGAAACAAAAATAAAAGCAGCCATCCAAACTGTTACGCCTGACATGCTACAGATAGTGGAACAAGTTTGAGGGAGTTTGATTGATATCGCTCGAGTGTCTGGAGGTCATTCGAACATCTCTGAACTTGTTTGTGAGTGAAAAAATATTCTTTGTAAAGATGTATAACAGAAGATTCTAACAGAAGGTTCTATGATGTTTCTTTCATAAAGTTGTGGTATTCTTTTTGAATCACCCAGTATTTCGTTTTTTTTTTTCGAAAATATTCCTATCAAATAAACTTGATGGACCCTTCCATTGCTGCACGAGTATAAGAATGGTTTCAATTATTCAAGCAACAAAATTTGCTTATTGGGATTGTTTTCAATTATTTGTGAAACAAAATTTGCTCATTGGGGTGAATGTTTGATATTGACTGTCACAATTAATAACAGATTATCAAATAGTTTTGTTGAATCTGATTCTACAAAGAATGAAAAACAACAAATACAGTAGAACTAATAAAATTTATGGATTTTATCGACAATATTGCTATCAAATAAACTTAATTAAATTATGGCTGCATATTTGGTTTCAATTATTAATTTGAGAAACTTACCACACATCAGTCTTTGAAGTAAATAAGCCATCTAAGAATGCCTCCGGTGGCATCCATTTGATGGGCAGCATCGCTTTGCCACCTTTCTTGTAATAATCAGACCTGAAACGCATTCATTTAATTCATCAAACAGATCCAGTTTATTTATTTTTTGTCTATATTATTAATTCATCATATCATTATTAATGAGGAATGGAGGAAAAATTTATTACAATTTTCTAATAACCCAACTATATGAATTAACTTCAAGAGCTCTTTTTTAAACGTTTTAATTCAGATCTATTGGGGTGGTTTCCCTAACTTATTATGAATAGTTATCTCAATTCAAAGAATTATCCTATGTATAGAGTGTATCGATTTGTCAATTTATTATTAATTCATTAAAAAAATCACGAGTTTTGTTATCAATTTTATCAATAACGTTATTATCAATAAAATGGGTAATTGTATTATATTCAATTATGGATACATACATACAGACGAAAGAAAATCCGTGTCAAAACATAACCGTGAGGTTGATTAAAACTAACAATAATATTATTAGGCCTATTAAGTTTCAAAATTATGAAATTTTCTACAGTGTTCGTATGTATTATATATACGATCACATTTATCCCCAAATTTATAATCACAGTAATAGAATAAACTTTCATTAATAAATATTTTTCATTGTTATATAATTGTTTCAGCAGACGTTATTATCACTACACTGGCCTATCGCTTTTTATCTTCTATTCAGGGGGTTGCGCTTGCGGGTAGCGAATCAAATGAAAAATGATCATTTTTTAATGGATCAGGAAGATTAGTGTATTCCTGATCTCCTAAAAATGGGCTCTTTAAAAAGTTTTAGAACATCATAGTCGTGATTTAGATTATTCTACATCATTTGATTGTCAAATTTACCAATAACTAAAAATTATTTGAGCTACTACCTTACTTTAATGGAAACGAGAGGTAGGAGAGTGTGAGTCAATTCTTTCTGCTATATATTGATAAATTGATTTAATTTTGTGCACCTGAGTGACTCAGGTACATAATTGAATAAGTAGTTTGTCAAAATGTCACAAACTGAGCTTTTAATGTTTTAATTTGATGAAAACTGATGAACAAATCCATCTTCTGAAATAGGTTCACGTTGTTGTTTGTTTAGCCAATAGATAGCGCTGCGCTTCATCACAACTTATAGAATACAGTACTTCAAAGTCACTACAATTTCTATAAGCAGTGATAAGAAAATGATACAGAGTTGTATAGTTGAGTTATAGCCTATATAGAGTTAGAGTTATATATTTATAGTTCATAATTATTATGGTACCTACTAAATATATAATCTGATTGAAACTATTTTCGGCTTACCTGTATATGTCTCTCGCCATTCCAAAGTCGGCAATTTTCACAACTCTTCCAGGTCCTTTTGTTGTCAGTAGACAATTTCGAGCAGCTATGTCTCTGTGGATGAATCTCTGTTCTTCCATGTATTTACATCCTTTCGCTACATCTATCGCTATTTGTATGAGATCTTTCATCTTTAAACATGTTGGCTTGTCCTGGAAAATCAATTCAAAATTGAGTACAAGAGATACTTCCAACAATAAGCACGAAGGCGATTCAAGATGAAAGTGTTTCATTAAAGATGAATGGTTATAGAGAAAAATATAGATACATCTACAGACATACAATAAACTTTTAGGTCCCTCTTCCTCAAAAACTCTTTTAAATCGCTGAAGGCTAGGAAGTTCAATCACCAGGTAACGGATGTCTATCCGAAACAGATTATGAACGATATTTTTGGATGCAATCACGAAATTTGTTCATTATGAGGGCTTCCATCAAGAAATCAGCCCGCTTGACTTGTAGACACTGGCAACGTCTGAAACATAATAATTGAAGAGATTAGTCCAATGATATGCATTACAATATCGTTTTGTTTCCTTAATAATTTCAACGACTTAGAAAGCTAAAAAAAACTAAGAAAGCTGAGGAAATGAATAATATTATTTTTCAATACAGGTAATCACATGCAATATTGTTCCGACATCATCTCTTAGAAAATGTTGTAATGAACAACTAATGTAATAGTCTAACAATTAAAATTGTTAATGGTATGAAAATTAATCGGAGAAAGACAAAAGTGATGATCTGTACTCAGAAGAAGAGTACGAGGCTCCAAGAATAAAAATTTGGAAGTGAAGAACTTGGGTTGGTTGAAGGTTCAACTATTGGAAGTAAAATCACAAGAGATGGAAGAAGCAGAAAGGAGTTTGTGAGCAGAATCCAGCAAGCCAAGATAGCACCTAAAAACCTATTCACCTTAACAACATCAACTTGGAAATAAGAAAAATGATGAAAGCTCGTTTGGAGCATAGCACTATGGGTGTGAAACTTGGACAGTGGAGCCTTTCAGAAAGGAAGGATAGAAGCCTGGAGATGGTGCTATCGGAGGATGATAAGGGTCAGCTGAAGGGATGAGTATCGAATGAAGAGTGCTGAGACGAGAAAGAAGATCAATATGGCATATTCAGACCAGGCGAGATAAACTTATAGGACACATCTTGGGCATGAAAACCTTTAGATCATGGCTGAAGGATTGATAGAGAAGAAACCGCCGAGGACGACCAAGGATGTCATACCTGCGACAAATTATGAATGACGTTGGCTGCAGTACCTAACGAAATGAAATGAAAGCAGAAGAAGAAAGAATGGCACTGCTGCAAACCAATATTGAATACAAAAGAGAGAGAGAGAGAGTCTAACAATGACTATTAAATTGAGAATGGAAATCCTTTTATAATTCAGCTATTATATAATGTTCATACAGTAATATTCATTTACGTTGGCGGATGGCAGAATAACTTTCATTTTGATAGATAGATATGAGAGAGATATTATTTCTTTGCCATCGGACTCCACGGTCATCAGCGACGTAAATATTTTATAAGAAAACATGAATATTTTAAACAATTGTTTTGCGAAAATATTGATGTTTTCTTGACATATTGCGTAGATTCGGACGGCAAAAAATGATATCTCTCTATATCTATCTAATGCTATCCGCCAACTTAAAAGAATATTACTGTTTATCTAGATTGATTAATAAAAATCATACCTTTACAGCAACTGGCATCTCCACGGCATCATTATCTCGTTGTCTATAGAATCCTTGATAAACTTCTCCAAATGCTCCCTGACCAAGTGCCCTGGGAAACACAAAATAAAATAAGTTATGTTGAAATAAAATTTATGTACTAACTTAATTTTATTTCTCCTTTAAGTGGACTTCTATAGCGTAGCATTTATGCACTACAATTTCTACTTCATTATACTGAGATAACAAAAATTGAATAACTCATCCAATTCAATGTTCAGCTTTTCACTTTTTTTGTTTCTTTCACAAAAAAATTCCAGGTTTTGGAAATCTAAAGCGAAAAATCTATTGTTTGTTTATTTTCTTGATGAGTCATCTCTTAGGTTACAGTCCATCATTGTGTTACATCTTGGGCGTTGAACACTAAAAATAGAGAAAGTCGAACACTAAAGAAAATCGATGTCAGAAAATATTACTTGACGAGACGGAGATTATTCCTTGGTATGTCTTTGAGATCTTGCAGTCTCTCGTGGAGCCTGGCGCCTCCAAATTCGTAGTTGGGATTGTACTCAGTCATAAACGAGCCAGGCGGACGAATCTGGCCGAGAGGCAGGTCTGTGCCATTCATTTTCTTACGTCGTTGGGTAGCATTCCTTTTCCTCTGATACCGATTATCTATAGAAAAATAACGTGTAACTGATTACTCCTAATAAAATTGTCCATGAACTAGACCAAAACTTTTTATTGTAACAATATACAGTTCTGTAACTTTCGGTCTATTTTCAACTTGAAAAGTAAGGATTTTATTGGTTGGGAGACTTGAGGTTGTGACAAATATGAAAATGTTCAATATTTATAATAATATATCAATGTTCAAATATCAATAAACTGTTCGAGTGCAGTATAATATCGATAAAACCGATTAATATAAAATATTAATATTATCGATAAATATTAAAATATTATATATATATATATATATATATATATATATATATATATATATATATATATATATATATATATCGATATAATATCGATAAATATTAAGTAGTTCGATTATAGGCCTTCAATTTTTAATATTGGAATTTTTAGGAAATTCCAAACCCTGGGAAGGAACTGTCATGAACATGCACCACTTGAGAAGACTAAAGCACAAAATTGGACAAAATAGATGTTCCACCACTATATATTACAATAGACAATTAGTTCTCTGTAGATGAGAATTATTTCTCTCTCGCACTGGACACATTATCAAAATTGAGTTCAAGTCTTGCTGTAACTAATCTCATTCTTGATCATATTTTTGCAATTCTTATGATGTGAAAATTGAATAGTTTATGTAAGATGGAGATGAGCAACCAGTTATAATTCAAGTTTTGCTTCCAGTTTTTTACGAAAGTTTCCTGTTTCAAAAGACCTTCAAGATTTTCATCTGATTTTCTGCCAATGTTAAACTTACTATTTGAGATTGAAAATTCTACTCACAGACATAGGCCGAGAAGAAGCAAAGCGCCACTATAAATCCAACGATGGTTATCAGTACGGCTGCCCAAAGTAGAAATTTCGTTTGTTCAGCATCAGGATCCAATACTGTGGAAAAGAAAACCTCTTTCAATTGTTTTAAAGGTTTTAATATTTTGCCATTTGCTCATTTACTGATGTTTTATCTTTTATAATTTGCTCTTTTACTAACTTTGGTTATTCGATTTCTCACTTCATCCTATAATTTGTTACCTTCTAGAATGTTACTTCAAAGTACTCACTCAGTGCCACTGTCACCATTGAAAATATATATTCACAAAATTCTTTGAATGTAAAGCTTAGGAACTTAGATGAGGTTGAGTATTGAGATTTTACTAAGTTTTCGCTCCATATTTTCCATGCAGTCTATCGATTACTTGTTTTTAATAAAATTTGTGAAATCAATACCATTGTTTATAGAACTTATCTGTGACTAATTCTTTCAATTTTGTCAGTCTGGGGTGTACGTTGAACTATAATTATTTTCTATACGCTATCCAAAAATTTCAAGACTGATTGAACTGGAACTGAGAATTGTTGATATTCATTTCAGCTCTCTCTTCAAATTCCCAATCTAATTCTAGGATTACCGTTAGGATTATAGTTTTGTATTCAGATGAATATTTTGAAATTGTTTCCAAGTTTGCTATGTACTTACAAATGCAACTGCGGTTGTCTTTGCTCAAATTCCATCCGGGAGGACACAAGCATTGCACATACTGTCTGTGATAATCGAGGGTGACGCAAAGGTAGTCGCAGTTGCAGCCCACTGGAATAGCTGGTATTATGAACACTCTGCCCGGTCCAGGATTAGCGCCGGGCACAACTTTTCCAAACAATCCATCCACCCAAGAGTAGCCGCCCTCTCCGTTATCTTCCTTTTCGAAACCAGCACGACCCCCTAGAATCGAGAAAATAAACATAATATGATTTGAACGGAAGTTAGTGTTGAGATAGTATTGAGACCAAAAATAATTTTTTCGTAATTTATAAGAATAATCTTTTTGAGATTATAGGAATTCATAACTTATCATCTTAAATAATATATTTTACAGTAATAAAATGCAAACACCTCTCTTGGAAATTCACTATCATAAAATATTTTTGGATGATTGTTCCCACCACAAAAATAAAGTATTCTATACACTATAAATCCACTATCATAAAATATTCATGGAGTCGCAAAATATCGAGTACAACACCGTTGTACTCTCACTACTAATCACTACCATCACTACTAATTTTTATGTTGTATATCATCTTGTTGCAGGTCTCCTAATCAGTCCCTGATACATACAAACTATAAAAATTTAAACTCTACAACTATGAAACTTAAAATACGGTTAGTTCCTTGATACTATAAGCATAGGCTAACCAAGTATTAGGATTTTCTCCTATAAGCTATAATAAGTCACTACTGTTAGAACCTTGGATTTGTGATAAAGGAAACGAACCAGTGATCCAACTTGAATTTGCCCGATCGTTATGAAAATTACCTTCTGTGATGAATTGAAATAGAAAGTGAACCTTCTTGAAATATTATCTAAAATATTCATGTGGAAGTTTCTCTTTATAATGAGAAATCCTTTTCATCTTGAAATAATCAGATATAAAAGAACTTGATCTGACCTGTGAAGCCGCCTCCTCCACCACCCCCGAGGCACCCTCCTCCACCTCCTCCAAATCCTCCAGATCCTGCAAACATGCCTGACGCAGGGATAGAAGATGAACAGCCCTTGCCACCTTTGGCTCCCAGGATTAGGGCAAGGCCAGACTCCTCACGAAATGAATTATTTCCACCCAACCATCCACCTCCTCCTCCTAGAATAAATTATTTTTACATTCTATTAATATCGTATTCAATATTGAACCAGTTGCATTTGAAGTTGTCCAGATTAATTGACGTTTAATTGAATTCAGTGACAATGAGTTGCTCCAGAATTTGAAGACCTCTGTTCTATATTGATTAGCACAACTGATTATAAATTTGTTATTATAGAGTATTTGTTTCTTCGAAAAGGTACTTTCTTATTACATGGAAAAGCCAAGGAAACTAAAATATTTGAATGAAATAAAGAATGAATGCAGGACAAAGAAGAATTTAGAATGTAATTATTGGCAAGACTGGATAATTAAGCCCAATACATTATAAACTCACAAATTACACAAATCAACGTTAGCAATTTTTATGTAATTGCTCACAAAAGTAAATTAATTTTGTCGTGTGAAATTCAATGGCTTCCTATATTATCTATGAAACATTCTCGCGATTTGTAGGAATTTATTATTTAAAGTATCGATGATACTCGACTTGTAGCATCCAATGATAACTACTGTTAATCATATAGATGATTTTATAATGTATTGGGCTGAATTATCCAGTCTTGCCAATATCACATTCTAAATTCTTTGTTGTCCAGCATTCATTATTTATTTCATTGCTGTAGGATACAGTGACAGTACAATCATATATAGTGTACTAGGTCCATCTTATAGTGAGTTCTCGTCTCATCAAAAGTCAATTTTATTTACTGCACTCCGAATTGCAAAGTGACCCAGAAAAATTATTTACATTTTATAGAATTTCAGAGTGATCATTTAATGAGCTTTTTCAATATGACAGACATGAGGTAAAATTGGAGGTAACACTATCACAGCGACTGTGATTGTGATACTGAAGCTAGGGAAAGCGTGCGGTGCTTAAACCAGTGGTACCACAAGCGCAAGGAAAATAATCGCAACCACAGCACGCAACACCATGTGGAAGTATCAGTGCTACCGCCTTGCCTGCCAATGCATTTCATATGCGCTGCGTTTGTGGTACCACAAAAGGAAAATAATAGTAATACTCCCACATACCACATGCGATTGTGGTTCGTCTGCAACCGCTCAAATTACACAGTCCCTTAACTGTAGGCTACTTTATAGCTCATTCTGTT
Organism: Laodelphax striatellus; assembly: GCA_017141395.1. Classification (NCBI taxonomy): domain Eukaryota; kingdom Metazoa; phylum Arthropoda; class Insecta; order Hemiptera; family Delphacidae; genus Laodelphax; species Laodelphax striatellus. The sequence goes on along the minus strand of CM029531.1, from coordinate 36,886,154 downwards.
GCAAAATTTTGAATTCACATTTAAATGACGGTACTGTACATCTCAAATACAATCCCAAGTACCTTTGCTTAACAATATTATTTTCTCGACCTCCATTTACATTACACGGTAGGCCTATATAGAAAATTCAGTTATAGAGGAATAATAATGAAGGATACCTGCTCTGTTGTATCCAGTAGTTGGTCCGTCGCCGGTGATGGGCAGGAGTGACGTGTTCATGCCATGACCGTCCTGCCTGCTGTCATCAGCAGCCATATTGTTCTCCTTGAAAGCCAGGCCTCCGCCCCCCGCCGCCACTATGATTGGACTCTTCGCTTTGTCTTTCGGCCACTGAAAGTATTTTTGCCAAAATTAGTCGTTCAGTATCCATGTTTTTTATTAAATGGTTGCTCTTGCTCAAAGCAAATTAAGGACAGTATATTGAAATCCCAAATAATGAGACTCCTATACTACTGAGTGAGACTGATTAGGGTAATTTGTACATAATGATGTAACTAATAGACTGACAAGCATCAACTTCGTTTGAACTGAGTTTAACAAAATGTTAGTTTAACTCGATTTTTTTAAGTTTAGATCCAAAAAAGCTTACCAAGGTTCTACAAGTTTAAACAAAGTTGAAAAGTATTGTTCAATCAATCAATTTATTTAGCTAGAAGATGAGAGAATACATAAGGCTTCGCCAAAATAAACTATTCAATCACAAATAGTCACAATATGTACACTTAAAATGAAAGGGCGTTTATTAGAGTCCTACATGATTCTCCTAATGAGTCCAAGTCTCTATGCTTAAGCCTCTGGAGTGTTAAAAAAAGGGAATTTATGGATAAATCATGTGAATATTATTATATTTTCATAAACAAGTGATTTTTATCCAATTTTAGTTGGAAATGGAAAAGAGCATTATGGGATAACAGTAGACGTGAATTAATAAACAGAATCTGTATCTAATGAAACACTTTAAAAAGGTATATTTGAAATGTTAAGACTCACCGTGAAAACATAGCTGGCACCTCCTCCTCCACCGCCCCCACCCATGAATTCCAATTGAGATATAGCTTTAATTTTCTCATGGAGTTTCTTCTTGGTTGTAGTATTTGAAGATTTTTCAAAATCTTTTTTCCTCCAATCACACTGAGATGTGATGTTGTGTCTTTCTCGGCCCTGAAATTGATTTATCATTCAGGGTATGCACCAGCAAGAATGAACAATGAAAAAATAAATGTTGCAACTCTGATTGAAATGTGTAATCTAATTAATTAAATAGTAATATGAATTAATAAATAAATTCTATTAATAATGAATTCTATTGGTTAATAAAATTCTATAAATTAATTAATACCGTAATATGAAATAATAAATTCAATTGAAGTGAATTAAATAAATTGATCTAATAGAAATAAATGCAAAATAAATTATTAATTATTATAATCTTGGAAAAATTTTCAACATCGGGGATATGTTATTTCATGACGTACTTGTATGCGGTAATTGTTACTGATGATTACTCAATATTTCAAATATCAAATTCATTCTTGATAAAAACAATTAGTAGGCCTACGAAAATAGTGAAAATAAATATTTTTTGTACCATTCTTTCTATTAATCCATTTAATCTTACAATCTCACTTAGGAACTACAAATAGTTACACTTAAATGCCTACTTGTTTTTTAATCAATCACTTGGTTTACTTGTGGTTGTATAAAAGTTGATAGTAGGTTGTAGAAAATTGGTTGGCTTTAGTATAAAACATGATAAACAAAACAAAGGATAATAGAGGATAGTGTTTGAATTTTTTATAAATTGATTGAGATGCTTTGCTGTTAATATTTTAGGGAGTAGCATAAAACGCGAACAATTTTGAAAAACAAATGTGATTTGACCCAAGTTTGTTTTAAAGAGTAATTATATTTCTAAGGATTTGGACTAAAATTCAACTAATAAGTATTTTTTATCAATCCCAATGAGTAATAAAGTAATACTTGAATAATTTTTACTAATGGCTGAAAGTAATCTATTTTGGGATTAATTAGTTGGAATATTTACCTTTGGACAAGCATTTTGTCCTGGTTGTCCAACCAGTATGTACAGTGATTGTCCTTTGACTAATTCGACAACAGTTCGCGCTTCAGCGGCCCAGCTGGATCCTTTTTTCTCAGTGCCTTGTCCTCCACCCGCTCCTCTGCCAATCACCCTGCAAATATTGAAAAATATATAGGCTATAAATTATAATACCGTATATATAAATATCCCATTAAGTTCAATAGCATATGAACTTATATGGTCATTCAATTTTATTATTATTCACAGCATAATTTATAAATAAAAATCCTTATTATATTGAATTATTTCTCAGAAATATGGATCAGATCAATAATCGTGTATTTAAGCATGGTGAACTCTGATTACAGTAGACACTGAATTGTAGGTATTTGTTAATCTTGTAACAAGAACACTATGATTGATATTTGAAGTTACAAAAATGTACTTTCCGCAAATACAGATGTATGTTTTTAAACGTGTAAATTCAATAAAAAAAATCCAGAATACAATTTTAAACGTTGATTATTCATTCACGATAGGTACATTATAAATGTGTATTAAGGTGTATTAAGGTGTATAAGGTGTATTATAAATTTTGATTCGTGTGGAAGCTTTGATTATTATAAACTAAAACTTTATCGCATCTTCACTTCATAAATTGTTACCTCTGTACAACTTTCTTCCAAACTGTACATAAAACCAATTTTAGAGGCGAGAGTTGATGTACGTGAATACATAAACAGCAATAATTTCAACTCAACTATCCAGAAGGGGGAAACATTTCTATGTACTATATATTAATAGAAAATCAGCTAGTTGAATTGTTAGGATGAATATCGTTAATTAACTATTCAAAAGAAGAAACAATTTTTTGTATTATTCCAATAGAAAATCTACTAGTTTAATGATTAATCAATCCTTCTATTAAAATTTTATTAAATGATAGGATGGTTATTGTAACTCACGTGTAATATCCGCTCTCAGGAACAATCCATTTCTGAATTCCTTGCGCGTATTTATCTGTTAGTACCGTGACATTCGTATTTGTATTGGTGTAAACCTTTTTACAGTCCTCTGGCTTCGGGCCCTCGGCTCCTTCCACATTGCAAGATCCGAACTCATAAACTGTAAAAACAAACGATTATTACTATGTCATTGCTTGGAATAGTGAAATATAATAAATTTCAAATGAATTAATATATTTTTAGCCTCTATTGTAATTTATTGTTAGAACTTATTCTAGAACTCAGTTTTGACCGAATTTATGGAGTTCAGAATGCGTTGCTTGATTTAACAGTGGGTTCAATCACCGAGACCAGCTCTTGCTGCAACGGTCATTCTAGCAAGAGTAGGATTCACCTTTCCCATGAGAGTCATAAATTTATCACCAGGAAAAAAATGTAGCAGACAGTGCCGCTGCTGTATTAGTCTAATTCATTAAAAACATTTATAAACATTTCTGTTTTCAAGTTGAATTTTTGCAACCCTACTAGATATTGGATTTCACATGCTCGTTCAGAACATAAATTACATACTTTTGATAGATTTTTTGATACTCCAACAATTATGTGACTCCAATTATTACAGTACTCTCATATGAAACTTTTAAACTCTCATGAATTACTCAAATATGTATGTCTCCAAGAAGACGATGATATTACAGTATATTGGATTAAAATAATGTGGCCTATCAGAGTTGTGTTCACCGATTAAAATAAAATTTGGACTATTATAGGTAGGTAAGTGATCTATTATAGGTAGGTAATATTATTTTTAGCTGTGAAAAATATTTATAACTGAAATGAATAAATATTGTTCAATTTTACTGTTATAATGTTATTATAAGAGGAATTTGACAAACTTCACTTCTACATCTATTTATTGTGAAAAGTTCCATAACATTACTGACTCGAGTGTAAATTTCATACATATAACTATTAATTTGTATAAATAAGTACTCACTGGTTGCGTTTTCAAAATCTTCGTGCACTGTTGGATCGGACTCTGCTGAAAACAAAATAAAAATACATTAAAACTTTTCATTATCGATTTCTAAACTCATCTATCATTAAAGAGTTCATGTAGATTCATAAAGCTGTAATTGAGAATCGATCGGTGCGCTCATCAATTTACTGAGATGTAGCAAATTCATGAACAACTTAATTTCACTCAAAGTGAATTGAAAGAAATTCTGGATTTTATGACCATTCAGAATCAAGGAGTTTGACTCCTTGGTTAATACTCTATAATGTACCGTACAATAATCTACAAAATTTGATAAGTTTTCAGTTTGTTTTCTTATGTCTATGGATTAATGAATTTAATTTATCTGATTCTTGCATTTCTTTCGTCATTATGTATAAACTTTCTAACTATCCTCTAATTACGTTATAAAATCATGTTTACATGTAGATAAAAGGTTCTCTAACAAAAAATTCTCTACCCAAAAAAAGGTGATCCATGTATTTGGAATAATCCAAATTGTTTTTTTATATTAGAATCCTAATATTTTTTTAGATCAGAATTTCATAATTTGCATGAGTTTCCATTCATTCAATTCACTATTCAGTTTTTAATTTCACTTTTGTATTTTATTCACAAAACAAAAATTAATTACTATAAAAACTTTGCCACTTACCCGTAAAACTACCAGCTGTTAAGTAGTTGTATCCTCTTAGTTCATTCTGGGGAACGTCTGAAAATTAGAAATTATATTCTAGATTATATCAGTCAATAATTAAATTCTTATGATTCAAAGTTCGAAGATTAGATGTAATGAGTTATGAAAATAGTGATGCGATTATAAGTTGATTGAAAAGATAAGCGCATATATATTATCTGAATGATCATAACTTAGAAAATCAAATGTGGCATTTATAAATTTGCATGATTATTTTTTTATATTATATGGGCACCTATTTCAAAACAATTTTTATATATATTCTTCAAAAAAATCTTGTCTTTTGAACTGAATATTAAGATTAACTGAAAAAACACCCTTTTATACAATTAACAGATTTTTAAAGCATACATCATTTTTATTTGATTGATCTCAATTTCACCCTCCATTGTGTATAATCCTGTGTGTGCTTGCAGGAGCTGGAGTCAGATACAATTAATAATTATTTATAGAGATTTTTACAGTTAAGAACTTCAAGAGTTTTAATTTTTGAACACGCTTCCCAAAGGAGGGAGAAAGGTGAGAGTAGTACACCAAATATCGAGATTCATATAATGTACTGTACTAGTCTACTCACCTAGTCCAAAACATCTCGGACTCATAGATATGTCGTCCACTGAAATATCAGACCATTTTCCAAGGCCTTTCCTCGCTTCGAACATAAGATAATATCTGTAAATGAAAAATTAAAATTAGTATGATGTTTTAAATTCTTCCATACAAATCCAATAGAATTCATTTCGAATAATAAAGTTACTTGACAGAAACTTGAACTGCTGCTAATTAATCTGACATTAATTACTTGTAGTTTTGGTTGAAATGAAATTGAATAATATTGTTGAGTACTTTTGGTACGGTACCGCAACTTTTGATAAGACTAAGTACAAACCGTTTGTACTTTTCGGTACTTCCAAAATAATTTCAGAGCTTCATTTTATATTAATGTTGTGAAGTTTATTTTATAATAATGCATTATCAATGTATCAGTTTATTATAATCATACAATGTATCACATATTCGATAATCAATTCAACAATATACTTCTCTCCAAAATCTCAACCAAATAGGAAATAGCTTCCTTTTAAAGAAAGTTCTATTATTGTGTTGTTTCTAGGTCAGTACTACTGAATTAATGTGATCTAAAGCACAGATTGATAGATATAATCAATTCAACTCTTTCAAATTTCAGACTGAAATCAAAACAAATTTTTGAATAAAAAATGTTTGTTCTCCGTGTGAAAACTATCACCATTATTATTATGCTTATGGCTTTTATTAGCGGGGAGACCCTTTCCTGTGCAGGACTATATTCAATACCCACATCACCATTGAATATAGGGTATGGGATCAATGCTATCACTATTGCATTCATTACATAGCCTCTGTTATATAAAACAGTTTTCATAGAATATGATAAGAAGTAGTCTAATATCACACTTCAACACACTGCTAAGAATTTTAGAAAATAGAATAATGATGTAGCTACTCACTTTTGTGTGATATTTGTGGGAATTGGTATGACTTGTCGAGTCCAGACATTGTCTTTCCTTCCATAACTGAACCACAGAACATGTTGCTTAGATTTCTTTGCTTTTGGTTTATCCACTCTTTGCAAATACAAACCCAAAGATGAAGAATGCGTACCGAACTGATTCGAGTAGAATGTTATCTGGAATGAGATGTCAAACATGGCTATCACAATTCCATTCAAAACTATAAAGATTCGTTTTGAAAACATTAAGTACCTAATCAATATAAGATCTATTAGACATTAAAAACTGCAAACTCACAAGCATAGCATAAATGCACAGTATTTGATACAGTACCGTGTAAACTATGAATGATTAGCATACATATTTTTGGAAATTGCATGATACATGGTTGTGTTTCTGCAAAATCAAGTTATGACGTTTTATTCTAGATCTCTCTTCAGAAGCTGAAATTTATTGTCTGTAAGCTACTCAATAAATTATTATGAAGGAATTGGAGTATAAAATGTTATTATCCGGACTAAGTTTAAAATTAAGACTCCACAAATTGTGAGGATTTTGGAATTTCAATCACTATTATGTCCTCCTTATTCACATGCAATGAAATTAACATTCATAACCAGAATGTTACATGACGAGCTTTCTTAAATTCTGTTGTTGAAAAGAATATTCTCCCATATCAACAGAAATCAAGAGTTGCCTATTGAACAGCAACATTTTTTCTGAAAAATTATGTTTGATTCAAACAGTTGAGAAAACTTACATGACAGGAATTGAAGTACGGTGATGTAGAGTCATTGTGATACCAAGGAGGTGGATTTATTACAGGACTTTGCAGGATTGCTGATGAACCCATTCTTCCCTCCACCATATTAACATGCATATAAGCTCCTGTAACAAATCATGATGATTCAACTAATCATAGAATTTGATATACTTCATCAATAGAATTATTATCAAGCAACATGCACCAAGTTTCAGATATTGTTTTATGAAGTTGATCTAATCTCCAAAAACCATTCATTAAAATCAAATTGTGTAGACTACTATGAACATTTTCTTGAATAATTCATAATTTTATCATAAGCTACTTCAGTGTCTTTGTAGATATATAAATAGTCACTTTAGTCTCCATTATCATAAAACTAGCTATTTTTCTTATGCTTGAATAGAAACATCCATTAATGATATTAGGAATTATCCTCAACTTCTACAGAAATTTAAAAATCATCTATTTCATAGCCGAATCACTAAAAATTGTCTATAAGTTTGGATGAATTATTACAGACCGATTGAATGATTAAGCATGGTCGTCCTCTAGAACCGTTTTTGTCAGAAAACGACCGATCATCCGAAATGCTAACATTGAATCAAACAGCCAGCTATTCGATCATCGGACGTTTTATGATAAAACCGGTTCCAGTGGACGACTAGGCTAAGGAATGAGAAACTTTTTCATGAAATCTATCGTATATTGTATGAAGAAAATGCAACATATTGAAATTTCAATTGTTTTAGCGTACCTGAAATATTTTGATAGGTGTGATCCGTAGATGGACCGGATTGTTCAGCATTTGGAGCCGGACCCACATGGCGTCTCCAACTGATGACGTTTTTGAAGGACGACGGGGCGTGTTCAAGAGTTTCATCAAGTTTATTCACCCATCCACACTGGTCTTCCTCGAAAGAGCATCTTGCGAACCGAGGAACTTTATCTGAGAATTGAAAATTAGATCAATTTTAAAACTATGTAGGCCTACCGTACTGATATAAATCCTGATGAATGCATCTATTCATGAAAGCATAATCAAAGTTTGCGTTGAAGTGTTTTAGTTTGCAAATTAACTTTGCATTTATAACAAGAAATCCAATGTTTTTGAAAAATAGTATTTGGATTTGGAATACCATGGGTGCGGTAGTATCTAAACATCCTAAAATTCCACTCAAATACAAACCTTCGCCCTATCTCCCATTACGTTATGATGTCTATTTTTTCCATCTTACACAGCAAAAATAAACCACAGACCTTTCATAAAAAATGGCTAAAAAAGTGTATCCTTCAGTGTAATGGCTAAGTGTATCTTCTATCTATCTATCTAGCGTATGGCTTTGGTTGGTGGGGAGACCCGAAGGTAGTTCCACCTCGCCGTTAATAACCTAATTCCATTAGGTTGAAGTTCCATTTCACTTTGCAATATGTTCACAAATTTTGAAAAAGGTATCCTAAAAAAAGTGTATCCTAAAAGTGTAATGGCTTCATAAAAATTTGTATCCATACGAGGATCTTGGCCCTGTATGACAAAAATAATTAAATGATTATGTCTCCGAAAAAAATTATTGTTGTTCAGAAAAGCACTTATAATTTTATGCCTATAAGGACCACCGCAAGGTTGATCTGGAATAACTATTCCATTGATGACATTAGAAATCATTGTTATTAATCAATTAATGTGATAGTGACATGTTATGAAATACATATTTCATTTTTAGGATCCATTTTTTCTAACTAGCCATTCATATTTCCATAATTGGATATTTGTAACAAAATCTTCAAATAGCCTATAGTCAGATATTGAAACTCTAAAAGCATCTATAATAGTTATCTATATGGTTATAGGAACATCAGCTATTGACTGAAAATAGATTGATAATTCTTTTTTGCAATACTTTTAATAATAAATAATTATACTCACCACAGTGCTGTTCCTCGTCATCCCCCTCCACACAGTCTATTGACATATCACAAACATCTAATCTATCTATACAAGTATTGTTCCTACATTTATATTGAGTTGGAGAGCAATTTATTTCCACTGGGCGAGGCTCTGCAAAATAAAAATGAAAAACATTCAATAAAACTTCATCAATGCGTAAAGAGTAATGCTTAGAGGCTGTATCTAATTGCTCTAAAACTGTTGAGGAATCAGTTCTTCATACTGAACTCTCTACATTTACTTTGAAAAAAGGCCGACGAGTTAATTATCTTCATGTTCATATGTTAAGTTATGAAAAATGATGTAACATGTTCTGAAGACATTTATTCACAGAGGAAATCATAAAATAGTAAATACTGATATGCTGGTTGCAAGATTCACTTCCCTACTGTTCAATTTTACCTCTAAACGTCATGCTATTTGGTTTAAATTATATTTTTCCAGTAATTAAATATTTCTCTATTCAAATCATTCACCTCTACAGTATTTGATTAGTTTATTGGAAGATAATATTGCTTTTTTCTAAAGACCAATCGTAAAAAATTTAGAAGAATAGCACTTTAATGTACCGTATTAATTTCAATTAAGTCATATTTGAAATTTAATAGTATTTACAACCATGTAGATACATATTTCCAGTAGCTCACACTCACCTATCAGACTTTAATCTACAGGAGTATTCAAATTCCATTGTTTGACCATCAAACGAAATTGAACCCGCTCATTACGTTCATAACAACCATTAATTCATTTAATTCAAATGATGTAAACTTCAACTTCCTCTATTAGAACAGTGGAATTTTAATCCAATAAGGAACGGGAAGTACTTTTGATAATTTAGAATTTATAAATAATATTATTATATCTATTTTGTAAAATAAAAAATATCCAGGTACTCACCTGTAAAACAGTTGGACAATTTCAAATTATCCAACGCTATATGAGAAGGGTATCTTTCGCTTGAACTAACTTCTAGGATTATATTGAATTCTTGGCTGAGTCGTCCTATTTTTACACTGTATTCCTCCCACCTGGAAATCACAAAACAAATTAATGTATTTAATATTAGTTCAACACCTAACATATTAAGTTATACTGATCCATCAGAACTACACAGAGCTAGAAGTCTTATTATTATTGAGATATTCACTTGAGAGCACTAAATTATTTACTTGATGAACAGACTGAAGCACTATAAGATTGCTTCATTAACTACTTGCATATTTCATTCCCATATAAATTGGTGACCACTTATTCAGGCCTTTTTCCGCTGAATGTAATTCATTCATGAGAATCGAAATCGCTTCCCGTAGTTCGGAACCCACCTAAAGCTGTAGGTCTACTCATCTCTCATCATCATCCCTCCCATTACCCACGCACAAGCAGAGAGTTTATGTGAGCATCACAACAGCAAAAAAAATAGTACTAACTGATAAGACATGGCTTCCACTCACAGGATGCAAAGAATAACTATTTTCACCTCATTATTCATTTCAATGCAGAAACTTATTTAATATTCTTTACAATTGATTTTTGAAAATACCGTATATGAAAAGATAATTCGCCTCAATCAATACATTAGGGAAGGTTGAGCTGCTACTTGAAATCTTCACTACTACCATTTAATCTATAGATTTCAATGTAAATAATCTTTCAAATGATGTGATATTTTACGGAAGTGAAAATTAAGTTGAGAAGCCTGAATATATGAATGAAGAGAATTTCCTAATCTAAACACTATAACCCTTCCGTGGTGAGATTATATTGTTGTTGGAGTGATAATACATGGCACATGGTAACGATATGGCATACAAGTATCGCACTTACTTTTCAGAGTCGACTCCAGCTTTTTCACTGACAACCCACGACGTTTGGTTGTGGACAATCTCGACGAGGACTTTGAAGCTGCCATTGACCATGTTGGACATGTGCAGGCTGACCTTGAATCGGCACAGTTCGCCGGTGCTCACGTATTTTGGACTCCACATGAGTGTCTGCTTTGGCCCTCCGGGCTCTGTCATAGTAACCATTAGATAATGGCCTGAAACACATAACGTTACAATAAATAATTATCACGTTAATGATCAGTCATGACACTGAATGTTCACACTTCGTATTAATTAATTAAATAATCACTATCACCCTTGCTTGTTAATTATGTAGGGTTCTCATTTATCTAAAGGGGGTAATTTCTCTTTTAGCTAAAAGGGGAGAAATTTATCTTCTCCACTACGTTGAGTAGTTCTGTATAGGCACGGTTACACCAAAGCGAACAGGAGCGAACAGAACGTTCACTGGTGTTCGCTGTGGATCGCTAGCATTCGCATACACCAGCGAATAAGAGGAGTCACACCAGAGAGAACACACATGAATCATCTTGATCGTCGCGTTGTTCGCTTGTGCTCCGGCCACGAAAAGAAGTCCAGTTTATAATCAGTAACAGTTTTTAATCAACACTACTAGGGTCCCATAACATGGCCTTGATTTGTATTCTTCAATCAGCTCCAAATATTTTTCATCAGTCCACTCCATAGTTAAACAATTATAGGGAATAATATTGTAACACAACTAAACAAACCAGCTAAACAACTCTGTTGATAACAGTATTGTTGACACAGGTAATGAATAGATGTGGTCACACTGAAGCGAGCACCGAACTCGAGCGAACGCGAATTTCCTTTGATCGTTCGCTGAAAAACAGACAATGGATCAAGCCGTGCAAACGCGAACGCGAACATGCGACTACCGAACACGGCCGATTGTTGTTCGCTGCCGCTCGTGTTGCTGGTCACACCAAAGCGAATTTAGCATTCTTTACTGCTCGTTCGCTCTGGTGTAACCGTACCTTATTGAAAAAGTTCAAAAAACTTTTAAAGTAGGCCTAGATAAAATGAGTTGTAAAAAATTAGAGCAGATTTATTGAAGAAAGCAGATTACAGAAGATTTATTGAATTGTCTCATTATTACAACATTATTTTATTACGAATTACGAAGTTCTATTTCAGCTGCTTTTCTTAGATTCTTAGGTTCTGCTATTTTTGTCATTAATATTACCGTACTAATAACAATAGGCAGAATGTTGAAATGATTGGCCGATTAGACTTGTAAGGCTTGGACCCAAAATTTCCAGTACAGGTCTAATCGAATTTGGATTGACAAATAGCAAATTTAGATTCCACAAGAATAGAATTGTTGAAAGTTTAATTTCATCAATTATTATTAAGCTTATGGCTATTTTGGCGGAGAGACCCTTTCGGGTGTTCCACCTTGCCGAATTATCCAGTTTTCCCTAATGGGAAATATGGAAAACATTATAGGTTAAGTCCAACACTTAATACAACAATTTCATCAACCATTGCTTTAATTAAAGATTGTAAATCATTGACAATTTAGGTTGGCGTTTTCTAGTTCCTTACAAGTCTAGAGAAACTCCAAACTCTTACTAACTAGAAGTCCCTCTACTAACCTGGTCTGTTCAACTTCAGCTGAGTTTAAACCGTTCGGGACTGTTTGATGGAAAAAGCGCATGCAGCCAAATCTAGCATCAAATTCAACACGATTCTAAAGATTTTTCATAATTATAATAATGAAAAGATTATAATAAGATTTTTCATAACAAAATTCAACAATTACAAGCCCGATTTTTTGTTACGTCGCAATACGTCTTGGATGCACAGTGCAAGTTCGCCATTTCGTAACTTTAACCCCTTTAAACTCTATTCCGGCCACTTGTTCATTCTCGGTTCAACATACACCGCATCCCGCCTCACCGGTCAAGTGCCATAGCACTCCGGTACCTTATATTTTAGAAATTGACCCCTGTATGTAAATGATAGTGCATGTCTAGTTTGTGAAATAGCTTCAAGTTTCTGTATTCAAGATCCTCAAGGTATTTAAGAAACATAACTCTACGTATGGAATAAATTACGCACAATCACAATCAATTTCGATCTGAAACTATCTTGAATTTAGGGTAGGGATGTCCTCAGCTATATTTGAAGCATAGCCAGTTTTTAAATTCACATGTGTATTAAAAACATCTTTCGAAACGAACGTAGTTCCGCGTGTTGTTGGCTATTTATTTTGGGTGGCGGTCAGCCTTGCTAGGTTGTTGGCTGTTGACTCGGCCCCTTAGCCCTCAGTACTGTTATTCAAGCTTGGCAGTGACGCACTTATTCCAGGCCTACGTCAAAATGCACTCAGGCCAATACGCACAGGCACTTAGCATTTTGAACCCGTGCCATAAAACCCCTTCTTTCCAACACGAGTATTTGAAAAAACTTCTATTCATCTTATTCAGACTTCTACGCCGGATTGGTTCTCGATTCACTAACAATCTTGTCTTGTCGAATATTATTTGAATGCTAGACGCTTCACCTTGGTAATCTGAAAATATTACATACAAAAATAGACAGCACGCAAAGTTTTATTCCACAGTCATGATTTGATTCTTATAAAGTAGAGTTTTTCAAAGTTTTCCAGTCAAGAGTTCTAACCTGTAGACATAAATTAATTATATTCCTCGTTAGCAGAAATAGACGATAATATTGTTTTTTATTAGTTTAGTATTTAGTTGTTTTCCAGTTGTATTTCTGTAGTGATGGCGAGGGATAATAAGATTACAAACCACTTTCAAAATGATTTTAAAAACAAACACTAAATTAAGAAGGAGATTTGACTTTATCATGCGTTTGGCTCCTTCAACGGCTGCACGTATAAGTTTATGTTTAATATTTTCATTACTTGTGTCATAACAGTTTACGAGATTTTTAACATTGATATTGAGTTTTGAAACAACTGAATGAATATGTTTTTATACTCTTTCCAATGGTAATAGATATTATCGAGGACTTCGCAAATGAACATTGAAGAAGCTTCTTTGGAAAATCAGCGTTTCAATTTCACGGTGGTACAGTAGTTTGAATGTTGAGAAAGTTACAGTAATTTTATGGAATCTGGATAACAATAGGGTAGCTCACTGGTTTTGGTTCACAATAATTGAAAACGAAATTTGGGCGTTAAACAGTCAATGTTCTCTGTTCATACTTTGACCTTTCAGATGAGATTGTGTGTAGGTTTGGGCGTGGGGGATGCCCTAGCGCTGTGAGAGTGGGTGGCTTCTGATCCAGGAGGATGATGGGAGGTGGAGTCCACCCTCTGGGTCAATCGTACAGCTTCCCTCATTCGAAATCACGACGGTATCTTGCTTATAAACAACAGTATTTCTATAGCAAATTCAGATTACATTAAAACCTGTACAAGAAAGAATTCATTCAAACGATTTTTGATAAATATACCTCCCGCTCAAAATGGTATGTGTATGAACAGTGTATCTAGAAAGTATAATATACAGTATATGCTATATGTGTGTATAAATGAATAATTGTACAGTATAAACAGGTATATCCTGAATTTCGCATCGAGTTTGAAAGAAAAAGAACATATTTTTCTGCTGACTTACTAGCTCCTACTGCATAGAACTATCGCATCAATTAGCAATCGGCTTTGAAAAATCTCTGAACTCGGCTATTTTAAATTTTTAATGGATTGAATGAATTTTTAATGGAATGCTCTGATGAGATTCTAATTGATGCATATTCAGAAATTGGAATAATTGAAAAGTCATGATGAGTTTATGGTCTAATTTATCCATTATGGTCAATCGAAGAATATCAAAATTTCACACTTTGGAATATAATTGGTATAAGAATTTTCCAAATTTATAAATGATTTATGAAGGAAGAATATCTAATCTTCTCATCACTCAAGGGAGTAAAGCCGTGATTCTGGGAATCCATTATTTTCTTAATGCATTCTTTCCTCTTAATTCTTATTATAGCTTTCGTATCCTAACACTGAACAATTGACGAAAAGGGTAGGATACACTCAAAAGAATAAGGCAAACTAAATCTCCCATCTCCCATGCAACAGATAATTAAATTTTGCATGGTTCTCGCAAGGCATCGTTTCTTAATTTTTTATTAAGTCTTTTATGAGTCTTTCAAGGTACCTTCCCAATAAAATGTTCTTCCACATTGAATACCGATATTCCAGTCACTGTAGAACTCACAACTCATGATTAGTATCACATAATTTCTTAGTTCAAGTATATCATTACCACTAGACATAATCACAGAGAAGCGATACTGTCTGTAAGCGATACTGATACTGATCTATAAGCGATTATGACTATAAGCGATACTGATATAATAGATAGCGTCTAATCTGTTCTCTGTGACATAATGTAGTTTGGGAGCTTGTTGGTGCAGCCTCAAACTTACTGTACATGCTGGAAACATGATACTTGAATCATGAACCAGACGCTATGAGCATAAATCGAAATTATTCATTAATTTTGATTTGTTCTTATTCACTATCAAACAATGCATGATCATGTCAAAGGAACTCAAGTTCAGACCTTGACTGGTCTAAAATTTGAGTCTTATTTTTTCTTTATCCAGATTTTGGAACGAAATCCTCAAAATTCATTCATAACATACAATTACTTCAATGAACGAATCATTCAGATTTGAACAGAGCATGTTGATTTTCCGATG
The DNA here is from genome assembly GCA_017141395.1 of Laodelphax striatellus. Taxonomy (NCBI): domain Eukaryota; kingdom Metazoa; phylum Arthropoda; class Insecta; order Hemiptera; family Delphacidae; genus Laodelphax; species Laodelphax striatellus. The sequence continues at coordinate 36,870,672 of CM029531.1, read as the reverse complement.
CAATCTGGGATTTTAGGACAAAATTTTCTAGATGAAAATGTCTCTCCTAAACAGCTGGGGACGGTTAGTCTGATCTAGGGCTCTATAAACACAGTCTTTATAGAGTCTGATCGAATTGATAGGGATATTTTGCAATAACGAAACCTTCTGATGACTTC